>CALNVZ010003425.1:29643727-29799713 GCA_940671915.1 Paracentrotus lividus | reverse complement strand
GGACCATCAATATCACTTTCAAATGAGTGTAATTTCTCTCCTAATGGGTGTAATGCATGGGTGTACAAAATGAAAATACTATTTTGAATCGAAATTCGTCTCTGAAGATCTATCTATTTAGAGCATCTAAAAAAAATAAATTTTTTTTTAATTCTTGGGAGTCGAACTCGAGTCTTCTGGATGAGAGTCTGTTCCTCATACCACTCGGCCAGTATTACTGATAGCGACAACTTGATTTTTTAATTTAAATGAACTAAACTAGGATATATTAGTGCACGTTCAAGGCTTATTTTTAGTAATTCATTTTTAAACGGTTCGGAAAATAAAAATCGCGTGCAGCTCAAATAGAATTTGTCAAAACGACTGATACAATACGCCGTCCGGGTCGCGTCCGGGTCCCGCGGACGGTACTGTGATCGCCCCATTACCATGTTATTGAAATTATTGCAGAACGGGCTTAATCTATGTACACACGGAGTGGACGTACTCAAAACCTATTTCAATCTGCTCAGGATTTATAGCACGGGCTTGGATAGCAATGCGTTTCAATCTTTAAACAGAACGGCATGTCATAATTCCCGTCACACTGAGCTAGTTCTCACTGCGTTCTTGGTAGTTCTTGGTGAACGGGCTCAATCTGTTTACACACGGATTGAACGTAGTACAGAACTTTTAGAATCTAGTACAGACCGTTTACAATCTGTTTACCAACTTGGCGAACGGGCCCGAACGGAGAGAACGGAAAGGCATTCCGATTTTTTTTAACATGTTAAAAAAAAATCGTACTGGCTTCCAGTTCTAAAATTAAACGTAGTGACAACGTTCCTTAAACGGGTAGGACTTACTCTGAACGAGAAGGACGTACTACGAACATGGTACCTAACTTTTATCGTGCTGCGCATAGGCACTTTTAGTGACGGTTTGGACGTGCTACGAACGGTATAGAGTGAATGAGCCGTTTACTCGGTCTGAACTGGATAAAAGCGTATTGCGGACGCGATAAAGACGGAATTGACGTAACGAGAACTATTTATGAACTGCCTAGTATCGTACTCAAGAAATTATTTTTCAAAGTTATAAGTTCCAACCCGACCAAAGCCCGTTCAGCAATTTTTTTAAAGAACGGTAAGAACGTTGTAGAACTTTATAGAACGACCTCAGTGTGACGGCCCCCTAAAGTGCAAATATCTATTAAAAAAGCAAATGTTTATTTATCTCTTATGTACCTTTATCTTTATTCTATATCTCTGTTAAAACGGACATAGTTTCCACCGTTTCTTTTTCTTTTTCGACTTTGTAAATATCATTAATTTTTAGTTACATCTTACATTGATGTAGTATTTTTGACGTAGACATAAAAAAACCTATGTATTATTTCACTATGTGCATGATGTGTGTGTGGATTATATTATATTATTTTATATATGTATATGTTATAATGTATATATATATATATATTTGTTTTAGTTTTTGTTTTTTACTAAACTGAATTAGGGATAAATTGATGACCGTGTTGCAAGTAATGCTCAGAACGAATAATATGACTTCACTGAGTAAGCAAAAATAGCGTATAACATGTATTAACTAATTATGTGCTTTACATAGGAGAAATGCAAAGTGCTTAACTATTCATGAATTGCAGAAATACAATTGCATATAACGCTAGATGACAAAATACAAAATTCAAAATTACAGTTAGAAAAAAAAATTAATTGATAGAATGTTAAGTTCAGAATGATGGATAATGATGACGCATGCGTCACAAAGAGAGATTAAAAAAAAAAAGGTAGGAAAGTGAGATGATAAAAAAAAAAATTAAATGATGGCCCCTGTACATGTATTGCATTTACAATGCGTATATATTCCAATATTTAAATTTACGTGTTATGAAAAACAGTAGACCAGTATTATAATGCCGACTTATTTGATAAATAGACTATAGTTTACTATGTTATTACAATATGCAGAATGATGTTTCCTTCAATCTTGGGTTTAATATTTGGAATCCAGTGCGCATATATTACATGTTGCTATGTCAGACAAGACTGTGTTAAGCTTGCAGTTTGTCAAGACGAGAATCTTTGTTTTAAAAATGAATATATTATTAAAACGGGTCTATTGTTCAACATGAAATGATATAATCCAAACGATTTAATAACATCATTGGAAGTGCCATCGTCAATTTCACTTCAGTGTCTGTACAGATACATCTGATGTTTGAACGACGCCAGCTTTGTTCAATGAAATTTGTCTTTCATCTTTCTCGTAGTTTTCTTTATTGTTTACACCATCCTTACTTGTTGTGGCACCATTAGCACTTGCTGTGACGTCACTCTTAATTTTTGTAGCAGCAATCTTACTTACTGGGTCATCATTCTTATTTGTCGGTACGTCATTCTTACGTGATGTGACGTCACCCTCGCTTGATGCGGCACCATGAGTACCTGATGTAACGTCATCCTTACTGGCTGTGACGTCATTCTTATTCATAATGACGTCATCCTTACTTCCTGAAGCGTCACATTCATCTGATATACTGACATGTTGGCTGGCGGCATCGGGGTGGTCATCGGTTCGTACTTCGTGAAGGGATACTTCGTCATCGCTGACTTTGCTGTCTTCTGTGCATACAAAGATAAGAACAAAACCGTCAAATACCCTGATTTTTTGTCTCGGAAAATAGAAGAAGAAAGATTATTTTGTTCGATTACCTCAACGCATTTGCTTTTGCGATACTGTTGATTACTTCTATCGAAATATTTAAGAAGTAACTCTAAAAACTTACTTTTTATATAATTTTTTTGTTATACCATTGTTTAATTTAAGAAACTGGTTTTAATTATGAATATGGAATAATTGATAAAATGTAGTTAAGACTTTTTAGACAAAATGGTATTTTCCACGTAAGCACTCCGAGCCGTAAGGGAATGGCGCCCAAATTGTTTATTGTATTGAATTGTATTACGATTATAACTGTTTTTATTATCATTTGGAACCAGAATGAATAAATATTGAGTTGGATTGAAAATTATTTGAAACTGAGGACTCGTTTTTATGCTTACCTATGAACGTAACGATCTTCAGCACTAACCAGCAGAAAATACCGAATGCAATGGCGATGATCAAATTATCCCATATTGTTAAGCCAGTACTAGCTGCAATTTAAGTACAAACATTAACAATAATTTACTCGCAGTTTTTATGCAGAAACGAGGAGTTCAAACTTTATACATATACTTGTTATACTTATTCCAAAAGTTCGTGTACAATAGGCGTCCATGCTTTTCAATTTTACCTTTTTGGGTGAGTTACTTTGGGAAGAAACCAAAAATAAACGGGCAACGTTTTGAATTGTTATTATTGTTTTGTTTTTTTTGTATAAGGGCAATTCCATATTAAAACAGACATAGCTGCCAAAATTCAAATTACTTGCATGTTTTTTTTTTACCACTCTGGTTGTTTAGGGGTATCCCTATACCTTTAGTATCTGAAAAGATTTTACCTAAGAATGTTCGTTTTACTAATTATATTATCGTTTGAACATGCGTGTGCCAAAATGCAATTTTTATTTTTTATAAATCCAGAAAATGATGGATATCGTAAAATTCTTAATTTATATAATTAAAATTGCCACATAATACCCGTTCAAGGTATTTTACGAGAACGCATGCTCCAGATGAATGGAAAGAGAAAAAATATATATATCTCATCAACGAAGCCCAGTATGCATAATTAAAGTCTTGTTCTATTTTTCCATTGAACTGTGTAACGTCCGTAACGATTTATGCATTTTTTAAAGCTACAATGAAAAATAATTGACTGAATTTCATCATACCACAAATGTACTGCAATCTAACCATTGTTTACCATATGGTAAAATAATTTTTCAATTATGGTAATTAGAAATAGGCTAATGAGCGTTACGGATGTTACATGAATTATTACGGATTGTTACAATAAGGACTTTACAGCTTTATTTACAATGCTATACAGCCTTATTTTTATTCACCACCCATGTAAAATATTACCCCATGGCCTCATCTACCAATGCCCATAGTTAAACTTCAAGAAGTAATTACATCAGTAATTAATTATGCAAATTTATGCATAAATCAAGCTTTTTGTTCTAGTTCATGAAATGAAGCTCCCATAGCGCTAATCTTTGCACAGATACACTTTTTAAAAATTCTGGTATCAAAATCGATTTCTTATGTATTTTATTGTTTTATAAATTTTATTATATTTCTTTGTTTTTTGCGTCTTTTATGTCGTTGTTTTTTTTGCAAAAAATTTTTTTTGAAGCATAATCATGCTAAAATACATTAATATCATCCAATTAAAGTGAAAGGAATCATATTTATGAATAACCTGGAAAAAAAACACCATTTACATTGACTCTGAACACATGTAACGTCCGGAACAACTTAATTAGCCAAATTAAACAATACCAAGTACTTTTTAAGAACTTTTTGTTTATGAATGCTTAGAATGAAATAAGACCTATATGCAAATTTGGGCTAAAAAACTTTGAAATAAGTAACTTCACAGAGTTTTACCATTATGTTCAATTTCAAAATCACCATGTCCTTTTTGTGTAACGTCCGTAACGCACACTTCCAGCAATCCTGGTTAATTAACCAATGAAGCTTACTCAATGAAACTTAAGAATGTTGAACTTTTATATGTTTTCTACAAACGTGCAAAGAAATAAATTGTAATTCCAACTGCAAATACATTTGTTTATCAATTAATTGTCGGATGTCGCCTCTCAATGTAACGTCCGTAACGATGGAATTGCCCATAATCAGATAACTTGACTATAGATTATATAACAAACTGTCAAGTATCCATATACAAGATATCTGATTATACAACAACAACAAAAAAAGAAAAAAGAAAAGAAAAAAAGATTACAACAATTATCTGATAATGATCATAATGACCACCATAATCGTCACATCATTGGATACTTGATGTAATTTTCTTCTTCTCCTGCTTTTAAACTTTATCTTCTGATATTGATACTTCTTTATCTTCATTTTCTCTCTCTTTTTGTTGTTGTTGTTGTTGTTGTTGTTGATTATGCTTCTTCTTTCTCTTCTGCTTCTTTGTTTTTTATGCTCATTCTCATTCATTTTTTTCGTTATATTCCCATTGTTATTCTTATTCTCTTTCTTTTGAGTATATGTGCGTTTCCCATGTCCTTCTTCTTCTTCTTCTTCTTCTTCCTCTGCTACTACTTCTCCATCTGAACTATTCTCATCATCATCAACATCATCATCACCATCATCATCATCTTCATCATCATCTCCACCAGCATCATCATCATCATCATCATCATCATCATCATCTCTACCATCATTATCGTTATCATCATCATTGATATCTAATTCTACAATCACCACTGTCATATTCCTACCGTCTTCTGGATAGCAGATGGCAACTATATCTTCTTGATGCGTACATGTCGTCGGGACCTCTTCCCAAGTCCCATGACAATCTGGGATGTGGAAATCATGGTCGTGGCAGTGCGTCCCAACAAGGATAGGTCCAGAGCCGTTGCCGAAGAAGGCTTTGGCGAGCAGGACATCTCCAAGGTCCACCTGTCTTTTGCTTCTTTCTTGTTTGCATTCTCACTCTTCTTTCCTTCATATTTCCATTCTCATTCTTATTCTCCTTTTTGTGTGTTCCCCCTTGTCATTCTTCTTCTTCTCCTTCTCCTCCTTCTTTTCATCCTTCTCATTCGTGGTCTTCTTCTTATTCTTCTTCTCTTTCTTTTTATTCTTCTTCCTCTGCTTCTTCTTCTTCTTCGTCTTCTTCTTCTCCTCCTTCTCTTTCTGCTACTGCTACTTTTCCATCTTAGCTATTCTCTTTATCATCATCATCAACATCACCACCACCACAATCATCTTCATAATTATCATCATCATCATCATGATAATCATCATCATTTCTTACTACTGACATATTCATACCGTCTTCATGGCCTTCTGGATAGCAGATGACAGCAACATCTTCCTCATGCGTGCAGGTAATCGGCACGTCTTCCCAAGTCCCATGGCAGTCTGTGATGTGGAAATCATGGTCGTTGCAGTCCGTCCCAACAAGGATAGGTCCAGAGCCGTTGCCGAAGAAGGCTTTGGCGAGCAGAACATCTTCAAGGCCCAGCTGCCTGCAGACTGTAGTAGCTTCTTCAGGACCCCAGTCCTGCCCGCAGACCGTACCCCATGTGCCATCGTGAAAGACCTCGACCCGACCCTGGTTGGAATTTGAGTAACCGTCAATCAATCGGACATCGCCTTACGTGAACGAAAAGAGAAAGTATCTATTAACCTTATTTATCCAGCTTTGGTCATAATTATATGGCCCTTCACAAAGAAAGAAAGAAAGAAAGAAAAAAAACAAAACAAACAAACAAACAAATCCACTGATACTACTATTACAACGATTTTTTGTACCACTACTACTACTACTACTGCTGCTGCTACTACTACTACTACTACTACTACTACTACTACTACTACTACTACTACTACTACTACTACTACTACTACTACTACTACTACTATTACTATACCACTATAATAATAGTAACTTATTTACCCAGGGTAGCCACTTCAGTTGTAATGAACTGTTCTCCCAGCGGGCCCTGCATTACCTCTCTTCATTCCAAAATACCAAGGGTCCCATTTTTTTCAAGTCTTAGGTATTACTCATGGGTATATGACTCGACTACTACTACTACTACTACTACTACTACTACTACTACTACTACTTCTAATACTACTACTACTACTATTACTACTACTACTATTACTACTACTACTACTACTATTACTACTACTACTACTGCTAGCTGACTGCTACTACTAGTAGGGGAGACCGGGGATGGACGTTACAAAATTCACATTTTGGGCCAGATAATTCTAATGAAAGTACTCACACACTCCATTTTGGGTCTGTAGTTAGCCTATTATGTTGGCTAAAACCTGAGGCACATAAAACCTGAAAACATGTAAACACTAATTAACTACAGCTTAATTAATGAAGACATTTTTTTGTAACAACCTACCCCGTATACGGGGTAAGTTGTTACACCATACGGGGTAGATTGTTACGGTATGTAAACATACGGGGTAAGTTGACAATGTGTAAATCTCTTATACCATACTTTTGTTTCAACTTTCCAGTTTCTTGGTATCGTCAACAGTAGATCAAGTAGAGCTCTAGAATAGACTAAAAGTAATAATAGAAATATCAAAATATTAACACCAGAAAATTGAAACAAAATTACTTTACATGTGTAATGTAATTGGGGTAGGTTGTTACATCGACATGGGGTAGGTTGTTGTAACAACCTACCCCATGGGTGATTTTACACATAAAATCAACTGTAGCAAAGCCATTAGGCAGAATTACAGGGCATGGCTCAGGGGTATATTAGTGACATACATGTACTATATTCATAATACCAAACTTCATCATGTGCTTTCAGTTGTAAGAACTATTACAAATTTTAATTTTGTCAAAAATTCACTTGGAACTGTAAAAAATGGTTTTTGTTGATTTACTTTTTAATAAAACAAAGGAGAAACCTCACGACCGGCAGTTCATCACAGCTATGTATAGGCTGTATATAGATGCCAGTTAGCACGAACTCTCTTGTTCCAACTTAGCACACTGAGAACTGTAACAACTGACCCGTGTAACTTCCATACCCGGTCTCCCCTACTAGTACTACTACTACTACTACTACTACTACTACTACTACTACTACTACTACTACTACTACTACTACTACTACTACTACTACTACTACTACTACTACTTCTACTACTACTACTACTACAACTACTGCTACTACTACTACTAGTAGTAGTACTACTACTACTTCTACTACTACTACTACTTCTACTGATACTTACCTTCACTTTGAGCACATACCAAGCCTACAACCAAAGACGACAACATATACATACTCAAATACCGTACACACTCCATGATGTCTAATAAAAGTCTGCTTATTTAATAAATGTCTGAACAAACACCCCTTCCGTCTTAAATCAAATATACGTAGTTATTAAAATGTTCTTTGGACTCATTCTTGGGGGTTTTCCCCTAAGAAAACTACCTGAAAATGACTTAATTTTGCACTCCAGGCCCCATATACAATATTTATTTATTTATTTTTTTTGTATCAATCATTGTCAAGTCTCAATATTTACATTTCCAATATTGGTTTGTCTAATTATTGACACAATGATACATGGTTGTTGGGAGGGTGATTATATTTGGATTCAAATATTAGGGTTTTCAATAAATGTTAGTATTATTGTTTGCTCCAATTAACCTTTTGCCAGTGAAGTACCATTGGCCCGTATTCTCAAAAGCCGCCTAACTGTAAGCCTAGCTTAAATCTGTGGCTTAACTATGGCTGGCTAGAAGGGAATCAATCCCGAAAATAAGATGTTCAATTCATCATAATTTTGGGAAATGAAACTATTAAAAACTGCTAGGGAATGATAAGAACAAAGGTTTCCCTTCCAATTAAAACACAATTCCAGAATTCAAGGAAGGTGATAGGAACATGAAACATAGACAGATGATTAACTTTTAGCCAGCCATAGTTAAACCACAGATTTAAGCTAGGCTTAAAGTTAGGCGTCCTTTAGTCTGCGTCCATGTATAAAGTAAATTTTGACGGAGCTGCGTTTTTGTCAACTTTTATGAGAGATATGATTATTGATGTACTTTTGCTCCCTCGATCATATAGTTTGCTTAATTTTATTAATGTTTCAATATGTACATACCACATTTCAAAACAGGGGGAGGCACGTTTTCGTATTGAAAGGGGGGTAGCTGTAAGTTACATTTAAAAAATGTAGGTGCCCCTCTCCTTGTGCCCCTCGCGGCTCCGCCGTCTGACTTTAGCAAAGTGTTATGAACAGTCTGGTTACCTGAAAATGCTTTAAATTGTGCTTATCAATTACAATTTTAAATACAATCATATAGCAGGGCCGAGTAGTGTTTTTGAAGGGGGCTGCATGCACATGTAAAAATTCACAATGTTTATTGAAAAAAGGTGGGCTCCGCTGCCCCTGTGTAGTCATATTGTAGTTAGTAGACATACGTAGCCTATTCTGCTCATCACCCAAAGAGTTATATCTTTAGAACTTTGAGTTTGACTATCAAAATAATTTGTGTGACATGATCAATTTTAAAATTTGACGTCAGAGGTATATGAGCAGGGAAGACAAGAGACTGAAAATAAAAATTGTGACGGAGATTTGCCGATGATGGCAGCAAACCCCTTGGTGTTATGGGTACAATGAACGAATGGGGTTAATGCTCTGATGTTTTTGATAATCATAATGTGGTGGATCCAAAGGACTTGAAAGGGGTGCAGCCCGGAAATTTGAAAAATAGAGGGGTAGCAGCCGACAATTTAATGAGTGTTTTTATTCATTTATTTATTTTTTTTAATTATAAGAGGGTTTAATGCCCCTCGTCTGGATCTGTATTTGTAAAAACTACTATTATTCAGAGAGTTTAAACACTGAGAAAATTGCTGAGGTATAGGCTCCAACGATTTAAAGGGTCCATAAACATACAAAAGCAGATACTCGACACTTTAACCCCCCCCCCCAAAAAAAAAAAAAAAAAAAATTAATAAAAAAAAAACTAATATCCACCGGTAGTCGAATCTGACAGTCGTTTGATTTGTCTATACGTAGAGACTCCCCCACCCCCCCCCACCCCCATTTTAAATATCTATCAGGATACAGCATAAAGTGCCAAATCGGGAGACCATTATGCATTATCCTTTCTTTTTTTTTTTCTGCTAGGTATAATAAAACTAAGTGTATTTATGCTCATGAGCTAATGATCTCAGCTTAATGTAAACATTGATTCTTATTCTTTATGAGTCTATTTGCATTGTCAGTATGTGTTTTTATGACCGCGTTTCAACCGATACTCCGTTATTAATTGAGTTTTTTACAGCACATTTCGGAAACGACTTTTTGACTTTATTGAATTCGAATCAACATTATTTCGAGGCCCTTACTTCTTCCTTGAGTTTAGAATGTATTAAATTTATCATGCTTACCTTCAATCCAGTATTTTCATGCCATCTGTAATATTTGTTTCTTTAATGGTGGATTTTAGACTTATCATAGTTATCATAGCTATATCTCGTTGTTATTATTTTTTTTTCCCCATGGTAAAATGATTGCAAGGGAGTGGTCCAAAATGCCAAGATGGCAAAACACTAATTTTGCCAGTAAAAAAAAAAATAACTAAAAATTTAAAGTTGAATCCTGACTTCAAACACACATTCATTAATAAATATATGAAGGTATAATGCTGTTGACAAAACACCCGCCTCCTCCGATGTGCAAATGTTTTGTAGGTACTCAAAACCCAACCCGCATTCTATCTCAACTTCTCTCTTTGAAAAAAAAAAAAGGAACAAATATTTTGTACCCATGATCCTCCAATGTTTCTCCGCCTTTTGGATGATTTCCACATTTTTGTTTATTACCACTCGTCTTTTTGTCTCACCCCCCCCTCTCTCTTTCTCTCTCTCTCTTTCCCTCTCTCTCTGTCTTCTTTTCACTCTCTCACAATTTCTGTCGCTATAATCCTTTTTTTTTTAAAGACCACTCGCAACCTTTCTCTCTCTTCTCTCTCCTTTTTCCCTCGACCTCTCAGAAATACATTGCAAAATTATTTCATATCAATTCTATTTGTAAACTAAGTGGAAGAGGGCGCTATCACTCTACGCAAATCAAACGCTGCCATAGACATTTTGTATTTGCACAGTTTTTTTACTTTGTTTTCTTATTACGGCGAGCAACTACCTTTTCAAAGAAATGATCAAATGAATAAGTACCTAAGAGTCTTTTTTTTCAAAATAGGAATAACTTACTGCAAACTGGAAAAAAGTCCTGTCACTTGTGTCAATTCGAAATCCTAATCAGATCAAATTCCTGTACAATATGGCCAATTTGCTCTCAAAAATTGCTCATACGCCACATAATTATCTTCCTGGATAACGCACAATTATATATACAGCTTAATGATCAAGCCGTTTTTAAAAGCTTGAATTCTCACCTTTCCAGAGATGGTAAATTCATTTCGATTGGTTGAGAAAAAGTCCTGTCACTTTGAACATTGTCACAATAGAATCTTTACTCGATGGGTCGATATTTCCGCATATCACATGCATATCGCATGTGGACGGCGTCTTCGCAAGAGGTGACAAGATCACTACTTATATCAATCATCGTTTGGAACGTCTCAATCTATGTGAAATAAAGATTCTGATTACAACTTCATCACAATAATGTTATAAGCTTGCCCAAATGTGTATTTCCTCCATCTGGTCTGGAGAATCTATTAACTAACAACATGATAAAAGTTCATTAATTTCTTTTCATCTCCATGTACGAGTAGATTGCTGAACCGAACGGATAATACCATTCCAGCCGCGGGGAAGTCTTCCTAAGCGAGTTTTTGTGAGCTAATTTATTATTGCAGCCAGCTGTATAGATTTCTACGCTTTGTCAGTCGTATTTCCAACGTCGCTTCGTTTGCGGTCTGGCCTCTTAGATAATGGACGCACCTTGTTTAATTACGATATAATGCCGCACATTGGTATACGTTAACTTTACATTTTACATAGAGTAGAATTGATATGGACAAAAATAGTTATCAGTCCTATACGCATGATTTTTTTTTATTATTCAAAGAAATAAAGTACATGCAATTACATCGTTCATGGTACATTCCTTAACATTTCAAATTAATTTTCATCATCAAAAAATAACTTTCACGTCACATTAATTTCCAATTTTACAAATTTAACGACAAATTAATGAATACGCCTACAAAGTGTGATGTAAATTTGTCATTTTTTACTCTGTTACAAATTACATGACAAATAGCAAAACAAAATATGAATACATAATTTATCTAGTTATGTGTCGTGTAATTTTTTTACGGGTAAGAATGACAAATTAACATCATATTTTGATTCATTATTTTGTAGTTTAACTTGAAAAAAAAAAATGAAATTGATGAGTCGTGAAAATGTTCTTCATGATATTAATTTGAAATGTTAAGGAATGTTCAGTGAACAATTAAAATGCACGTTGGTCTATGCCTAATTTATGAAAGAAAACCTCATTTTTCTAATCAATTTTTAGAGTGTAGGTTTCAGGGGCCGCGGAGCGTTTTTGAAAGTGGAGGGGCTGAGCCAAGGGGGGGGGGGGGGGGCTGAACAGGCTAAACATCACAAGTCTATGGTCATTTTTGCAATTTTGTACACGTTTGCTGAAAAAAAGTGGGGGTTGAGGCCCCCCCCCCCTCCCCGGCTCAGCGGCCCCTGGGTTTGCACTGATAACGGCTTCTTTATTAAGTAATTTTGAAAATTCTGTAAAAAAAAAAAAATTTAGTGTGGATGACACAATGCCCTTAGTGGTAGATTCACCAATTCCTGTCTGTCGCCCTCACTAGGTTTACTTCTACTGATTTGGTTGGTTTTTTGGTGGGTGGTGGTTGGTAGTGGTACGGGTAAAGGGCCTGTCCCACAGAAGGCGATCGTTGTGGCGACAAACCCTGCGAAACTAACTTTTTAGTACCCATCGCCACCATGCGCAGGTTCAATCGCCTATAAGATCGTGAATTATCGCGTCTGTCGCCAACAAATACGTAGCAAAATTCTGTTCGCCGCTAGTTTCTCAACAAGTTAAACAATAGCGGCGTCAGTCGGGTTGAAGTAAATGACCGTAGCCTGTCTTCTTGTCGCGACAAGTGCTTCGTAGATTGTCGCCAGATAGAACATGTTTAGCAGAGCGGAACGGCGGCCAGTTGTAGGTTGCCGCGCTCCAGCGTACGTTTCACGCATCGCTAAACCGAAAGGCCAGTGAAATTTAAGCCGCTACGGCCTTTGTCGCCACCTACATGCACCAAAATCAGAATCGGCCTCCCGTTCAGATACTGTACAGTCGCCGCTGATTTTTGAAATTTTCAAAAATCACTCACGACCAAATTATAATGCGCGACTGAGAGGACTATCACGAATATAAAGGCGACAGGTCGCCATCAGGTAGAAAACACTCGATCGCCTGTGTCAGTCCAAGGATCGCCACAGTGCGCAAGTTCATATTTTGGTTGATTTTAAGCTGCGACGAGAGAAGTCGAGCTGCGAGATGCGCGAGGTCGAGGCTATTGTATTATCGGATAGAAGCTATTGTTAGTATATTGTTTGTGTGGAAGCAAGTCGTTGTCGTAGCCTATCGTAGACAGAGTCGTAGGTGGCCGAAGATCATATACGTATCTACGACTCTGTCTACGATAGGCTACGACAACGACCTGCTTCCACGCAAACAATAGGCTAACAATAGCTGGTATCCGATAATACAATAGCCTCGACCTTAACATCTCGCGGCTCGACTTCTCTCGTCGCAGCTTAAAGGGGCTGTCCCACTGGAGGCGATCGTTGTTGCAACAACTGGCGATTCTGCTATTGTGAGTGTGGTAGCAAGTTGTTGTTGTAGCCAATCTTAGATGGAGTCGTATGTAGGTTTATAATCGCCTTTTTAAAGCCGAACTAAAGCCTATAATTATGATATTATCAGGTTGTCGCCACAACGATCGCCGCCTGTGGGACAGGCCCTTAAAATCAACCAAAATATGAACCTGCGCACCGTGGCGATCCTTGCGACTGACACAGGCGATCGAGTGTTTCTACCTGATGGTGGCCTGTCGCCTTTAGGTTCGTGATAGTCCTCTCGGGTCGTGAGTGATTTTTGAAAATTTCAAAATTAGCGGCGACTGTACAGTATCTGAATGGGAGGCCGATTCTGATTTTGGTGCATGTAGGTGGCGACAAAGGCCGCAGCGGCTTAAATTTCACTGACCGTTTGGTTCAGCGATGCGTGCAACGTACGCTGGAGCGCGGCAACCTACAACTGGCCGCCGTTCCGCTCTGCTAAACATGTTCTATCTGGCGACAATCTACGATAGCACCTTGTCACGACAAGAGAAGACAGGCTGCGGTCATTGACGCCAACCCAACTTACGCCGGCTATTGTTTAGCTTGTTGAGAAACCAGCGACGAACAGAATTTTGCAACGTATTTGTTGGCGACAGATGCGATAATTCACGATCTTATAGGCGATTGGACCTGCGCATGGTGGCGATGGGTACTAAAAAGTAGTTCGTAGGTTGTCGCCACAACGATCGCCTTCTGTGGGATATATGATTTATTGCACAAAATATGAAACAGTTTTATAACTAAAAATAATTTGGAATTTGTATGTGCATGTTAGTCTACTTGAGATTTAATCCTCACCCCTCCAAATATCTTCTTTTATAATAAACCTGTTATCATTAGTGTTGTTGTCTTGATTTTTTTTTTTTTTTTTTTTTTTTTTTTTTTTTTTTTTTTACCCAGATCCTCCAGTGTTTAAATTAAGCCATCTAACCTTAGAAAATAATGATGATGTTAAATGAAATCGCGATTTTTAATCACGACCTCTGATTAGGGAAGAACCCCATGAGTATGTAGAGACACCAAAAAAACTTCACCTGCTCAAGGACTAATAGTCTTTTCTCTGTCATTGTCTTGACACCTTATGCCATTATTTCTTTGGGAAAACTGCAAACAAAACCTGCAAACAACACAACACTTTTGGAAAGAAACAGCTTCATGATTTCTTTCGCTGTTTATTTCCTTGCACCTCATAAAATTTCAATCTTGGGCGCCTTTAAAATGTTTGTAATCTTCCCCTTAGTATAAACAATATGAATGCGCCACAACATCAAAACTTTAATTATTCACAACGTCATTTTGTCATCCAGTCTAAAGAATCTCCTTCAAACCTGCAGTCACTGATATTTCTATTTAACCAAATAAATTCGAAGGTGGACTTTTCCTTCACTTTTTTTTTGTGAAGTGGGTAACGGGGTAGTCGTGACCGACACCTTTTTGTTTTAAAAAATCTGGCATCCAATCTGAATCGACGCTCATTTGGCGGGAAGTAGCCTACTACGTGATTGATATTTCCGATACGATCACAGGTGCATTGGTAGGCGGTCCCTGTAAATTCGATACCAAATAACCAACTTTACCTCAAAGGCATGGTGATCGTGATGGAGTCCAAGACGAAAGATCAAGAAAATTGTCACCTGGTTGGTGACAATAGGCCTACCACATAGAAAATTGAACAAGTTAAGACCCCAAAGTGTGAGGAACTACACTGTCACTAGTAAAAGGTATGAACCAATTCGACAATAAAATAACAGTTACTATTTGGAAAAGACTGGACTACCGGTTCTCAATCTGTGTTGTACGAGTGTGGTGGCACTACCTTACCCCTTACTGCGGCAGCCCGTACACGAAGTGGCAGCGTCCCGGGGCTACCTTACCCCTAACCAAACAGAGTCCCAGCGCGTCACGCTCCCGCAAGGTCTCAGTGTAGGGGCGCGGCGGGGCTGGTGTTCACTCGGTGCAGTACATCATTCATTGTTGTTGATATTAAGGTTGTAATGGCAACCAGATTATTTATTATTAGACCTATACCTCAATTTTTAAATGAACGACACAATGAACCAATCAGATTCAAATTTGCATCATTTCTTCATTACTGTATAAGCCAATATTTTTGCGTAAAGATATTTTCACGATTTTGGACTAGTTGGGGAAATTCGCAATTTTAGTGATGACTTCATTACTCTACTATAAATAACCTTGTTCTGAAGAGGAAATTTTCGAGATGATTGACTCGCGAAAATAGAGTGACCCCGCGAAAATAACCACCTATACAATATGTTGCAGGGCATGAGATGGATATCTTTGTTAGATGTTAATGTGTTAAATGCTGTAGACCTATTGATGCAGTCCATGCCAATGGTATATCAAAGTCCCATATGCCTACTACATCTAGACTAGATCTAGGTCTCAATCCAATATTTCATATATATTATGGATTTTGTTGATTTTTTTCATACTTTTTAAAAACCAAATATTTACATTAAATTTGCAGTTATATATATTTGGTTTTTAAACAGTAAGTTTTTTTTTCTCTCAAAATTTGGTAAAACATTAGTGCATGGAATATTTAATACAAATCAGATACATATTGAATTGATGGATTAGAGAGAGGGAGAGAGAGAAATTTAACACATCAGGATAGCTGTTTAATAATCTTATAATTACATTATAAATAGACTAGAAATGCCCAATTTCAAAGGCTATCAACCAAATAGTGCAAAATGACCCTTCCATTTTCCCCAACCTCGAGTCGTGAAATTATGATTAATATCTGCTTCGACCACAAAGTCAAATTATGGTTTTCAAAATTATTTCAGAGCTCAAAAGTTAAACAGGGAAGCCAGGTATTAACGTGTTTGAGGTGAGAATGATACCACCTGCATGAAGAACCAAGGTCATATATTGTTCACTTGAAGACTCTTTACCCCTCTTTATATGTGTGAAGCTATTAAGTGATGACACTAAACACGCCTTCATCATTTACAGAGCCAATAATTTATCAGCCTATTTTGTATGAGAAGATTTAGAGGTACGAGGAGGGCCATGACCTATTGAACAAACTTTTCTTTTGAAAGAAGAGAATATTTTTGGAGAAAGGTTGGAATGATGTGAATTACAGGCAGACAATTGTAGAGATAGAAATATCTCCCCGCGTGGAGAGAGGAAAAAGAAATTGTGTTTTTGTATCGACAATGCATTTCATGGTAGAGTGGTCGTGTAAGTTAAAACCAATTTGCAAAGCCTTGTTGGGATTGAATGGGGGCTTTGACTCGGGTACCGCTTGAACAATGGGTTATAAAATGCCTTGTGGCTTTATTCCATATCAGATTTCCATTCAGAGGATCAGTTACAAATGCAATAATGGGAACCAAGCAACCACGGGCTTGCTCACTTTCAAGATAAGATCAAGCGACATCAGATAATACAGGGTAGGGGTACTTTTTAGGTGATTCGTTCCCTCTCAAATGATGTTTACGATGCTTATTTGCCATTAAAAAAAAGCAACTTTGATGATTATCATGAAAAAACATTTAATAAATAGCGAAACAGATTGGTTGGGGATGTTATAGGCATGCTTACTGACACAGATCTAAAACGTTCTTTTGTCGGCAGGAATCATCGGAAGAAAAGCAGGATATCTATCATTCTCATCCCCTGAATTCATCCGTGTGGAAATTGACGCGGTGTGACACAATGCAGGTAACATCACGGCCCCGGCTGTGACAATCAGACATCAAGCAGCATTGACAAACCCTAGAGATAAGTCTTGTACATTATCACCGTTCTGTCGATAGCAAACACTGATAGCGGTGCCTGCTGAATGGCTTATTGTGGATGGCACTGATGGTATCGTGGTGTTGATAATGTAATGATCATTGCTAATTAAATTGGATGTCCCGTAGCTCCAAACAAGCCCTCTTTTTCTGCTCCAGACACCCCCGATATCTCCTCCGTGCATCTCTCCGTGAGAAACGACGAGATAAAGCCTGCCGCATGTCATTAACTGCCTGCGATGCGGATCTAAGGGGGATTAAGCGGCTCTGTTTCTGTCTCCTTCAGGAAGTGTCGAGTATCACCTGCTAAGATAAGATTCACGGTCTGCGATTCTAATGACGTGTGGGTGGCTTGTTTTGTACATTAATGGTTTCACAGGTGTGAAGTACACATAGGATTGGTTCAGGCTCGTCTCTCTGATATACATCTTTGATCGATTTTACCACAGCGCTGATTCCCCGAGCTATCATTTTCTCCTGCTACTTTGATGTGGGAAGACCCAAGGCCACTTTACACAGGCTGCTCATTGTAAACCATCAAGTTTTATAAGGTGAGTCTTTGAATTTATCCATCCAGTTAAAATACAAAGGAAGATAGAAAAGAGGTTTGATTTTCCAAATTTCTAAAGATACATCATACATGTAGTATTATTCAGTGAAAAAGTTGCCTTGACAATGAAATATATTAGGATTACATTGCAAAGTACATGCTGGAACTCCAAACATACTGTTTGAATGTGGAAAACAATCTGAGAAGAGCTATAAAGAGAAATGGACACTGCAAATTAAGTTTGAAGCAAGAAAAGTATATAAAGAGGGGGGAAAAATGTATATTTGAAAATAATTAGAAAGGTACATTTAATGAATGCAAAAATAAAGGAGTAAAATATGTGTAGAAGCTACATTGTATATGAGATGTGAATATTGGACAAATAAGAAAGGAACATAAGGGGAGGGAGAGAGGGTGAGAGAGAGAGGGGGGGGGGGGGTTGAATAAAAAACGGCAAGGGTATGAGAAAGGGTTGGTAAATTCAGTATTTATGAAAAGAAGTAACCTAAGAAATAAACAGAATAGAGAAAAAGAAAGCAAGAGAGAGAAAAAAAGAGAGAGAGAGAGAGAGAAGGAGAGAGAGGAAGAGGGAGGGAGACGAGGGGGAAAAGATGGGGATGCCCTCAGAACAATACAATCAGCCATTCAGTCATAACAGCAATGACAGCACTATAAGTGTTCAAAGTTGACATCCTAAAATGTGAGTTAATTTTGTATTTTCAGGTGTTTCAAACAACCAGCTAGCCAGACAGATTGTCTAGCAGAAGGCACTGATCAGGACAGTTATCCGGACCAGACGTTGAGCCAGTCACAGCACTCTGTAATCCAGCTAGAAAGCAATTGACCGTCCCGTCATCACCAAGAGCTGCCTTTCTAAGGTAAGGTGAATGAAACAAAGCAGAAAGAGAGTGTGTGGCATGGAAGAGAAGAGATGAAGGGTTTGAAAAATTAATATTTGGTATACATGATCAACATACATGTTGACATGCTTACATATTGCAGGATAGGAAAAGGTATAAAAAAGAGAAAACTTTAATTTCATCTAAAATTCATTAAACATCCTAAAGTAATTATTATTAAAAAAAAAAAAAAAAACGATAGGAAAGCATCAAGTGTAAAATAAATGAAAGTGTCATCTTATAAATGGTCATATTCAGACTAAGTGGGACATTTAGCTGAAATTTTAATGTGGCGCTGTGCCTTTGAAAATGCTAATTAGGATCTGCAATCAACATAAAAAGCTTCTTTACAATACAACCAATTATTTAAGTTCAAATATTATGTTATCCAGTTTTCTTATGCTGAATAATTGATCAAACAAGAATTTGCACATATGGGACTATGGTGCTTTAAATGCCTCTTATTCTTGTATCTAGTCAGTTTTTTCAGATTTTTTTTGCTTAAAGTAATTTTCATGGATTACTCTATCATGGCATATACACAGGTAATTTCGATCTATGTATTTACTTGAATTGTTGCATTTAAGGCACTGGTCGTGTCACTCACGTTTTGGATGTCGTGTCACTCACGACACATAGCGGTGGACCATTTTCCACAGAGAGGGAATGATTGATAAGGACAATAAATGTCAGAGAGGTACACTATTCATGTACATATACCAGCACTTATGGTACCCTTAGAGATCTACTTGGGCACAAATCCAACCATAACCAATGATGGTCAGAAACCCATGTCTTTTTTCTGTCGTGTCACTCACGCACTGTTTTTCAATCATAATTTCCAGGACCAATTGTAAAATTCAAATCCAACTGGTAATGACACATGCCACTCCTACATTATACACAATATGGTAGTCATGATCCATTCATAACCTACAAGTGCAAAGATATGCGCCCTTATATCAGTCCAAATGTTGTGTCACTCACGGTTGAATATGACCAAATGTAAAATACACTACTGGTTACTAGGAGAAAAACCCTGACTTTGCCAATGATTATGAAATGTTAACTTATCTTTCCTGGCATGTAACATCATCATAAATGGGCATCAATACTTCTAAATAAGAAGCACTGTATTTGAGCATTTAAAAGATTGATTCACTTTCTATGTGTTTTTAATTTAAAATTAGAGTCTCATTTTATCCCATTGTTCAAATGTCATATGTGATGCATCACATCGAAATCAGACACAAGTCGCCGAGCAAATTCAGCACAGTGTCAAGGAAATCAGCAAAATAATGAAAATTGTCGTATTTGGGGGGAAATATTTGTTTTATTTTCTGAATTTTCAATGTTTCTTTTATGCTCTGTAAAAAAATGAGTAGAAATGATTATGGGAAAGCCTATTAAAATGGATTGTTTTGTTGGAATCTGACTCTTTTCTGGCGACTTGTGTCTGATTTCGATATGATGATACCCAATATACAGTTAAGATTTTTGTGGTCTAAGAAAAACATATAACAATTGGGTAAAAAAATTAAAAAACAGATGAACTATAGGATCTAACTTAGTTTTTTAAAAACTTTTTTTTATCTTCCTGGAAACATTGGACCTAGCATAAAAGAAAATTAGAACTTAATTATTGTAATGTTAGGGGGATTCATAAGAAACTTAACAATACAGTGACATCTTTAGTACTTCACCAAATTCTACATGTCGATCAAATCAGCAATTTTTAAGATCCTTCATTCTCAGCTCGCCATTTATGTGGTCACAAAAATGCAAGTGGGGGACAAATCTGTGTTATGTTTTCTGTTGTCTTTGAAAGCGAAAAGCGGCTAAAAACATCTGTGCCTCCGGTGCTATCCACACTGCGGACTGCATTATAGTTAAGCGGAGACCCTCCTATTGCTTATTAACAAGGCACTGGCCCCACTAATTCACTTTCCCTCTTACAAAAACCAATTACAGACATTCATGATTTTTAAAAGCAATATATGTCTATTCCCTAAAGCCACTTGGATCTCCAGAGAAAACACCCAGAATCACTTTTTGCTTCTTTTTTTTTGTCCACTTTGAAAAGGATTAGGGCTTATTATTTGCCCCTTAATCTCTTTTATATTGTGTATCTCATTAAAATTAAAGGTATTTGTGTAACTTCTGTTTTCTTTTCATAAATGCATCTACAAAACATAGAAATAAATATTCCAATATATTTTATATCAAAGCTTTACACACCAATTTATAAGACCTTCAAAATAAAGTCACACAAGTGCATAGATTATTGATTTGGCTTTGAAAAAATAACACTTTATTTGGATACATGTATAATATGAATACTTGCATCGATAATGATCAGAGAAAAGGAAATACTTAGAATTATAAGGAAACACATTTTAACAGGTATATTAAGAAAATAAAATAAAATGTACTATACCCCCAAATGATCTTTTCTAGCAAGACACCAGAGAAGCTTAGAGAATGACTAGAGTACCTAAAATAATATAAAAAGGTGGAGTTGCATGTAAAGATATTTTGAAAAGGTAAATGTATTATCAATAAATGGAAAAGAAAAATAAAATAATCTTGCCAACCAGATATTAAAAAAGTTTATGTAGATAACTCCTGCCCCATAATCTGCATTTGAAATGTCTTTTTTTTAATGATTTAATACAAGGATAATTTACCCTAAATTCTGAACAACAGATAAGCTAGGAGAATGACCAAAGTAGTTAATTAAGATAAAAAGCAAGATAAGGCAAAGACAATTCCAAAGAATCAATAAAAAGTAAAACATTGAATTCTCCTAAAATCATCTTCCTTATAGGGTATAGACACCAGGGGATTTCGTCGAAAAACAAAGTTACTTAAATAATGCCAGATGAATAATGCAATATTGGATTCAAAGGTATTCTGAAAAGGTATCAAGGAATTATGGACTTAAAAGTTAAAGACTTCTAAAATCATTTTGCTTGTGATACATGTATCTAGATACCATAGAACCTTGGAAAAAACATCAATAAAAAAATATCAAAAAATTGTTTTGAAAAGGTATAAAGTAAAAAATAGTAAATTCTCCTAAAATAATCCTCCTAAGGGGGATATTGGAGAAAAACAAAGATACTTGAATAATGCAATATGAATAATGCAATATAGGATTTAAAGGTATTCTGAAAAGGTATCAAGGTATTATCAACTTCAAAATAAATTCTCCTAAAATCCTCCTACTATTCATCCACTCATCCAGACATCAGAGAGGCTTGCCGTCGAGGAAAGTTACTCTATGATCAGGCGGCTAGCTTCAAAGGGAGACAGGAGCCACAAGCCTAATGCTCTTGAATTGGTATCAATAAAGCAGAAATCCACTGGAAAATATGGAACAGGGGGGAAAACGGGGGAGATTCCAAACTCGCTGTGACCCAAACATGACCGCACGTAGCAGGAATGATTGATAATTTGCATATATGCTTGAGACAAATTCTCCTGAGTATATACTTGTCTTCTGAGAAAGCTTATAGGCATCCCATATTAAAATTAAAATTTTAAATTGTTTTTATCTTTGAATGAAAAATATTAATTTAACAGTATAAATCATACATGCAGCTTGAAACATCAGGGATACCCTAGTAAACAGCAATGTTGATTTGTCTGAATTCATTTAAAAAAAAGATTTATGAGGTATAAATCAAGAGACTTAGTTTGTGTTGTCCAAGACTGTCTAGATCACTTATAATATGTTATTTGTTTCATATTTTTAATGGAAGTACATAGATTTTTATTATTAATAACATTTTAGATATATCTCCATCTATTGGTCTTTTTTTAAATGAAAGAATCAAAGTTATTTTTTTTCCAAAATCCCAGGGGTGATATTCCTCCGATTTGTTTTTATTTTTTATTTTTTTTAATTAAAATTTTTTTTTTTTCTCCAGGTATGCAAAAAATTGCACAATTTAAAGTCCGAAAATGCAAAAAAAAAAAAGGTCCCTACCGTGGGAGGGGGGAAACCCCCCTCCTACACCCTCCCCCCCCCCTCGGTCGCTTCGCTTCCTCGGGCTTGGTCGCTTTGCTCCCTCGCTTAAGTATGTCTCTTTTTTTTTCAAGAGTGAATATCACCCCTGAAATCCAGAAACATTATCTTCTACATAGGTTAATATGAATTTCAGGCTATTAACCATTATTAATGGTCAGTATGTTATGAGCTGTTACGTTATAGACCCATATGATAAAAGAAGTCTTGCATGAATTTAGTTCACAGATGGTGTCTAAGTGGGGTATGGAGTATCACACAGCGGGTTATTGAATTTATTACAATGAGGAACACATTATCATCATAAGTTCATCGACCATAACCAGATAATGAAATCTTTTGATGATATTATTGGAAACATGAAAATGTGGGTTGAAAGAAAAAGTTTGAAACCGTCAGATTTCATCTGAAAATGTGAATACCGACAGATTGGGCATGCATAGATTTAGTTAGATCGTATTAAATTTTTATATTTATACACATTCATAGCAAAGAAAAATATGAAATTTAATCGTATTACTGCATTGTCAGACTGAAATATTGGTTAAAATTAAAATTTGAAACAGGTTTCCTTTGAAATATTGACAGATATTTTTTCAGAACTAATAATTTAACACTTTCACAAGAAAGATTTTATTTTTTCTAAAAAGATAATTAAATTGTCATGAAAAGTTTGTCACTCCTGATAGGCTGCTGCTCTTCATAGGGACAAAGAGCTGAAGTATTTAAGAGGACACTTAATACACAGAGAGAGAAAGAGAGAGAGAGAGAGAGAGAGAGAGAGAGAGAGAGAGAGAGAGAGAGAGAGAGAGAGAGAGAGAGAGAGAGGGAAGAGATAAAGAGATAGAGAGAGAGCAACAGTCAAAATAAAAAATAAACCAAAACAATTAACAAAGAATAAAATAATGATTGCAATTGTGGGTCGTCAAAAAATATACTATTTTCAATAACATAAATCTAGGAATTATATTCTGAATTTAATCATGTATTGTTCTTAAATCAATCATCAATTTACACTATCTTTTTCTTTAATCACCCCTATTCCTCTGCACTTCATATCACACCATGCATGAAGCTACCTGTGAACAATGACACTTTGGGCGCACATGCTTCCAATGATTAATTAATTGGTAAAGTATGAGACTTGTCATTGCATGGCCTCGTTTAGGATAACACTTAACCTGATTAACTGAGCAATGTGCATTATTAATGTGTAAGGTGTTCCTGCTTGTCTTTTTTTGCAAGGATAAGAATTTTAGTCTATTGTATGGATCTTTCCATGTAAGATAAGATCAGAGATCTTGATTGATCTTTTAAAGATCTCTTGCACTATGCCACCCAATCTTTCAGTCATATCTCAATAGTCTTATTTGTCTCTCAGTAAAATTATAGCTGTCTTCAAGGTACTACAGGGATCTTGATAGAAAAGTTGATTTGCATATTTCAGTGGCCTTTAAGGCTTCTCTGTTCAGACAACCTAATGTCACATCCCTGAAGAGTGAGGTGAATATTAAGTTTAAGTTTGGGTTTAGTGTGAGATTTAGGGTTAGGGTTAATAGGGTTTAGGGGTGTCAAGTTGTCAACAAATTAAAATTGTTGGTTTAACAAAAACTCTTTGAGTTTGGTAATTTTTCACTGCATTAGAAAGCAGTCTTCAATGAAGACTATTCCAAAAATATGGAACTGTATATTATGTTGTTCAGTCATATAGCCTAAGCAGTGCTTTCAACCTTTCAGTGGTAAACGGTGATAAATAATTCCATTCAGTGGGCCATTTGTCTTCCTGCTATCTCCTGAAATTCTTTTTCTCATCCCAACAATAATTTATAGATGACATGAAGAGAGCATGCAAGTTACAATCGTAAAATTTATCATTCCGTTCATCTTTTGATGGCGATACTTGACCTGATTACCCGTATAATGGGACTACTGAAAATCTCAATGGCACAATTACTGAAGAAGTGGACATTTTATTGGGCTAAATATATAGGTTATGGGTTTATTTGTATGTTATGTGACTACATGGTGTACCACCTCTTGATTTTTTATTATGAGTTACTTCCGAGCTCTCTCTTTCTCATGTAGCATCTGCACTTTCGTCTTTTTAAATAACCTAGTTCTCTTGACCCTTTAATAGCATCTTTAATTTTTAGTCCATCAATAAATATCTATTTGGGAGTTCTATGACTCACTCAAATATTACTACTAATCTTCAAATTAATAATCAAATTAATATCACTACCATAATTTATTTTACTCTTCACACATGATTTACTAGTTCCATCCTCTAAATTCTCTCCATTCCGATTCTCACATTTCTACAATTCTCCTTTTTGTCACAATTTATAATTGATCAGATCATCAGGAAAGCCAGAGCATAGTTACAATATATTATAAGACCTTAGTTCTAAAATCAAATATATTTCTTGATATGCTAATGATGGGTTGGTCTTAATTAGCCTTATTGCAGTAGTTTTAAATAATAATTTGTTCTGCAGTGTAGCTTCGATTTTCCACTATGCATTTTTTTTTGCACAGTGTATGATCAGATTATTGATGATTAGGAAGTTAACTTGGCTTTGCTTATAAAATGATGATCCACTTTTCTATAACCATAAATGTTGAAAATTGTTGATGTTATGATGTATGTATGTAAATAAATAGAACATCAAATCAAATCAAAGCAAAGCTAATCAATCAACAGCAAGAAACAAATAAATACTGTTTCCAGGTTGCCTCTGTGAAAGATTCAGTAATCAAATTGCTCTTCATGCCTTTAGCCTAGCCACAATTAATAATGCTAAAGTAGTTTCAGGCCTGCGGATAACAAACCTGACAATCATTTCAATTTTGGGGAATTGGATTATCTCGTACCCACCAGTCCTAGTAATTCTGCTAATTTTGAGTACATTCCATTTATCTTGATTGCATCACCCTAGCCATACTCCATTAATAGTTTCATGTTGTAATTTTCAGCTTCAATTTTATATCGACTGTTGTTTTGAACTTTTGTGGTTGTTCTCCTTTACTTTGAGATTAAAAACATAATTTTTAAAATGTCTGTGTGTATGACACACATTACAAAAATAAAGCATTTTTAATTTCTATTCTAAATTATTAGAAACTTAATAAAATATAGAAACAAGCCAATTCAGTTTGAACCATTAACCAAACAAAATTTTGATTCAAATTTCTTACAAAGTACAAGTATAGACAGAAATTGGTAGGATCTAGCCATTCTTTACTTAAATTCAACCTACTCTATGCTAAAGAAAGTTATGAATTTTCTAATTTTTTTTGTCCAAGTATTTTGTTGTCAAATGTATTTAATTGTGATGCTTGCACCTTCAAACTATCTATTAAATGTAGAGAATTTCTAACACTACAAAATATTGTAGACAAAGTGTTAATCACAAAATGTGCATTATACAATTTTATTATTGAAAATATGAACTTTCAAGTGTGAAATGGTGCCCCCTCTCTTTTTCTTGTTCTGCAGATATCATGCCCTTAGCCTGTGCCACTAAGCGCAAGGGTCTTTATTATATCCCGAAGAAATCGCTGTTTATTGATCCCGCTTCCTAATGCCTCAGCGCTTCTCGCTTTCCTTGCAATAAACGCTGAAACAATTGTGAAATTAAATCTGTGTTTCCTTTCGCAAGGTATGGAGTCGAGGGGGGAAATATGGGTGATGATGCCGAAAGGAGATGTGGAATCAAAATTGCTTTCGTGCAAATTGAGAGCTGTTTACCCCCACAGACATTGCATCGTATGTAGGCTAACTCAATCTCGATTATCATTGCGGCGCTAATTCTCTGACTTGATCCAGATAGATTACATCAAAAGAATACGCAACAACATCTCTATAATGCTGTGGATACCGAAAGTGTCCTGTGATTTGTGCAAATCAGAATGAATTTGAGGCACTTCGACTTTCCGCTCATTGTTCGGATTATGTGGAGGAGAGCTTGAGATCAAGTTAAGGCATAAATTGAGTTCAGGGAGAAAAACAGATCATGGAAGAGAATATTATGGATTATGCCGGAAGGTATAAAGGGAAATGTAGAAAGAAGATGTAGAGGTGAAAAAAGACTTGAAACTCAGCATGAAATACAATGGATGGTGTTGAGGAATAAGGAGCATATAATAACTATGAAGAGAAAGGGATTGCAGCATTAGAAAACAAGAAAATTTAAAAGAGTGTTAAACTATTTTGCGAGATTCATTTTACCCAGATTTAGAAAAAACTTGTTTAATAACTCACACATTACATTTTATATGAAAGCAGCCATTGAATTAATATTGTTTGATTTCTTAGTATATTTTTTTTTTCATATAATCATTCCCAATTATTTTGAAGAAAAAAAAGCATCTAAAGAAACATGACTTAAAGGACTCATCCGGGCTGGAGTTTGCATTATTAGAAAAATAAAGTAAAATCGAGAAAGCACAACACTGAAAATTTCATTAAAATCGGATAAGAAATAGCAAAGTTATGAATTTTCTTAGGTTTTGAATTTTTTAGGAAACAGTTCTTCAAATTGGCAAACTGATGATGTCTCAGTCCCCCTATTTACTTTGTATTTTATTGTATGAAATGCCAATTATCAAGATTTTCTGCCCCAAGGACATAACAACAGGGATCAATCCTTGTGGAATGTTCAAGGTCACAAGTGCTTTTAGTTATTTCAGTATGAGGGACAGATTTTCTGTACACGCAATATATAAAAAAAATGAGATAAATAGGATTTCATATAATAAAATACACAAGAAGTAGGGGGACTGTGACATCATCAGTTTGCTCATTTGAATATTCAAATATTCAAATGAGACAATGAAACAATTGCCAAGAACTGTTGTACCCAAAAAAGTCAATACCTAAAAAATGCATAACTTTGTTATTTTTCATCCGATTTTGATGAAATTTTCTGTGTTGTGCTTGATGAATTTTACTTAATTTTACAAAACTTTTTCATTTCAGCCCGGACTCCTCCTTTAATAGTTTTAATATATTGAAGGAACTTGAATGCCAGAACTTGCTTTTTTATTTTCATATTTGGGCCTACACCCTTAGGCAAAGTAACCAAGATTTTGTGTTGTTAAAGAAAGCAGGTCAAAGAAATTCAAATAACATCTTGAACTGGAATATTGCTTTTTGATCAATTTAGATACATGTAGGTTGATGAAATACATAAATAGGCAGGAAAATATTTGCATTTCAACCTTCCAAAAAATGATTGTAATTGTATTGCCTTTTTATTATTTCAAGTTTCAGCAAAGTTTGTGTGGTAATATAACCTTCCCAAAAATGATTGTAATTGTATTGCCTTTTTATTATTTCAAGTTTCAGCAAAGTTTGTGTGGTAATATAATTTCATACCCTTTATTTCAGGAAAGAGTTCCTAAATTTTTTATTTAATTCCGTTTGACAAGCACTTTAAAGGTTTGTGAATTATTGCTCTCCAGATAATATTGAATTTGCATTGTTCTGCCCCGATGATCTAATATTCGTGCTGTCCTAATGCGCTTGTAGTCTGCTGGCTTTTCATCAGTTTTTATTTTGAGAAGGATGCTAAAACATCCCCCGGGGCTTGATATCTTTATTGAGTAAACCGGATCGAGAAGGGGATAGAAAGAGATTGAAGAAATACGAGGAGATAGAGAGACGAGAGAAAACAATGATGAATATTTTGAGTGTGAGATTGCGGCTCGTTTTTGCAAGAAGCAGCTGAAGCGCAGGCTGATTTTTTTTTCTTTTTGCTCGGGAGAGGGATAAAAAGTAGCCGTTGTGAATCCCCTTGGCTATTTGATGGAATTGGCGCAACCTGTGTACATATATATACATGGATGAGGAGGAAAAATGGCTTGAGGCAGGCATTGCTTGTATTGTGACAGTTATATATGAATCTATGAATAATACGCGAGTGGCTGGATCTTAGTGATCGTCAATTTAGCGCTTCAGAGAAGATACCGTCGAAACCAAGGTTACCGAAGAGGGCTTCGTTCCTGAAACGAGAATTCTTTCTGGCGGTCTCACTCAACAAACTTAACTTGCACATGTGTATCTTTATAGTATTGTCTGTTTTCCCTCTGTGTTTGGCATTCTGACTGCGTAGCTGAAGTGTAAGCTAGTTGAATTGGTAAGCGTATAATTATACACATCAGTCTCTTTCTAATCATTTTATATTCCTAAGTTTGAGTTCATGCAACTGAGGTGGTATGCTCGTTACTTGCATGGCAAGATGGCAACAGTTCTAAATTACCAATGAGGATTGACGGACACTTTGTACGGGGGACTGAGGGAAAAAGCAAGGAAAAGCATATACACATGGAAATGAGGCCACCGCAGTAGTTGGCAACTTTTATGTGAGCGAGTGCGTGTCTCATGTTCATACTTGAAGCCTACATTGCTACTGTGAGTTTGTCTGACTGCAGACTGTCAACGATGAGTATATAGTTGTCTAGGGATCGCCAGGGAGTGATAAACCTAGATCTTCAGAAGCTTTGCCAGTCGTATTTATAGTAGTCAAATACTAGTTGTGTGACGAATGCATGCATGCATATGATCATTGTACAGCCGCCGAGTCACTTGTTGAACACTGTAGAAGCACTTATCGGAGATATATGTAGGTAAGGTATGAATGGCGGAATCGATGAAAATAACTCTGCATTTAAGTGAGTTGAGAGAATACTTTTAAAATATAGAGATGGCAATATTTTTTTTGTAATTTAAATAGATGGAACGATACTATACATTCATGTATGTGAGTGAGAGAGAGACTGAATGAAGGAATGAATGGCATTTTTTCAGTAATGTTTTGCCCCTGTGCATTTACAGATTTACAAAAGACACTTTGATAGTCCAATCTATTTACTTTCTAAAAAGAAACACAACTGCTTTGAACAGTTTTATAAACATGTTTCCAAAGCATTTAAAATAATTTTTTTATTAGCTTCCATTGTTGGCTAAGACATTTAGGCCTATATTTACCATTTTTGTCTTTTTTTTATATTATTGTGGATCATTGTAGAATTTGAACATTAAACACTAATATAAACCCTGGATGTTATTTTAGTTTTTAATGTTGATTATCCTTTCTGAGTTTCTCTCCTATTCCTCCTATCACATTTTTGATTGGTTAGAAGAAAACTAGATCTGTTACTGTTTCCGTATCTGCCCATTTTTGCCATCCATTTCACCATTTCACCATTTAATTTTATGAATTCATGAAGGTTAGACAAATTGATACTTTACAATAAGCTCCAAATTATTCTAAAATACCAGTTTTCACATATAGAATAATAACCAACAAATTATAATTCTGAATAATGAGAGAATAATTCAATATGATCATTGTTGAAAGTGGCCTGGCGATGTTTGGTATTACAATCTCCCTCTAGCTATATATTGAGAGAAGTAATTTCTTACACCACTAACACCACTGCCTTTGGCATGAAGGAAGAATGAAAACAAGTGCTATTCATCCCTTTTCATTAATATATTCATGTAAAACTCACTCTTGGGTAAACATCAATTGCTTGGGTAGTAGTGTGAAATGGATTGATATTATCTCAGTGTAAATATGTATATCAGTGCAAGTATTGAGTACACAATTTCTTTTAACATACAGTGTGTCCCACAAAAAATGCTAATGGCACTTTAGATGGGTGTAATATTAAAATTACAATAATATATTGTTTAAATCTTTACATACGTAAACTACAATTCGTTTTCTACAACTGGATGAAATTTTATGTAATATGGTCCAGGAATCGCAAAGATATGACCATTTTGTCATTACACAGCAGGAAACCTCTCCATCCAAGTTTGTATTGCAGAGTACCGGATGTATCGAATAAACAAACCCAAGTTTGATCATTAATACTTTAAAAATTATTTCAGTTGTAATTATGAAATTTATACCACTGTAAAGTACAACTCATTAAAATTTTAATGATACCTCTCTCAGCTCACCAATATCATGTATCACTGAACCCCATTGTTTTAAACATGTCTTGCAAAATTGTGAGCGGTTCACTTTCACGCTCATTGATGATAAAATTTGGGTTTTCTTTGAGGCACATTTGAATAACGCATCTCAAGGTGCATGAATGTGAACACTCAATTTTGCAAGGCATTTGCAGAACAATGGGGTTCAGCGATGCGTGATGTTGGTGAGCTCAGGGACATATCATTAGAATGGTAATGATTTGCACTTTACCGTGATATAAATTTTATAATCACTCCTGAAATATTTTTCAAATTATTAATGATCAAACTTGGGTTTCTTTTATTCGATATACCCGGTACTACTTAATATAAAACTTGGATGGAGAGGTTTCCTGATGAGTGATGAAAAAATGCTCATATCATTGTGATTATTGGACCATATCACATAAAATTTCATCCAAATGCAGAAAATGAATTGTAGTTTACGGGTGTAGAGATGTGAATAATATAATATTGTAGTTTTAATAGTATACCCGTTTAAAGTGTCATTAGCATTTTTTGTGGGACACACTGTAGTGTGTATTATACAAGAATTGGCATTGGAATTGTAAGGCAACTATGTTGTGCAGTCTGGAATGGAGTCTCTTTTATGATAATTACATGTAAATCCCTAGGGAAATATCAACAAACTTCATAATAAGAAATGTTGTCTAAAAGATTTATTAAAGATAATTTAAACATTTGTTACAGTATCATTACAGGTTTGTTTGATTTATAATGCATTTCAGGAATGCCATGAATAAAATGAATAGGTATATGCTGTAAATAATGGGATGAATAAAAGTACTTTATACATTGTATATCAAAATCATACAATAGACATCTTACAAAGAATTGTTTGTTTGTGTAAAAATGCCCTCAAAATATTTTGGATATACCAAACAGCATTCTGAATGAAAAAGAAAAAGAAAATAATGACCATGCGACAACCTGAAAGATTTAATTGCTTCAAAGTATAGGTCTATGAGGTATCATAAAATAATGTAATTCAAATCATTATTTTTTTTCAAAAGCAACAAAAATGTAAAAATCAAATTCTAGCAAAACTTTATTATAAATATAATGCCTGGACATGGCTGCTTAATTGGCTGAATGAAATAACTTATAAAATACTCATACATTTTCGTGAGACGTTTTTGTGACTGAAACATGTTCTCCTACGATCCTGTATTCACTATTGACTCACATTGATTTAGAGCGGATCTTGTTACATCAACTTCTGGAGGGCATTTCATCAAAGGACTTGTCGGACATTTTATCCAACAAATTTCCTCTCAGCCAATCAGATGCAAGCATATCAGTAGCTTATAACAGTTTGTCGGATAAAACATCTAACAAGTCCTTTCATGAAACGCTCCCCCGTTGATATAATGCAGTTGGTTGTTGAAAGGTCAAAAGGTCATTATCAATTGCTTGGGGTATTTGATAGGTTCTATCACTTCAATATCTTTCTCATCCAGAGCTGCATATCTCTAAATCTAATAGAAGGCCTATCTTCTGTTTGCAATTTCACTTCTTTTTTTTTTTTTAAAGAATATATGTTTTTATCTGTTTTTGTCGATGTTTTCTCTGATATTTATGTAATATCATGCCATAAGTTTTGTATCACATAGTAATGTGATGAAGAGAATATACTAGTACTCTTGTTTCTGTTAATATTATATTTTTTTTACTGGCACACTTATTTTTCATTTTACCTGATTATCTTTTAGTTGTATTAACAATAGACTATTCACTCTTAGTTAAAAATTCATGAAAATTTGCTTTTCATCACTACATAGACATATAAAGCATTTTTAAAAAGTATACAATTTTGAATTCATTTTCATTCCTAAATTTCATTTTTATATTTGTTTATTTTTTATTTTGTCCATTTCTTAGAGAGATTACGCTACAACTGGGGGCAGTGGTGGGATAAAACAACCAAGTTACAACAGCAGAATTTGCCTTTAATCATGCATCTTAAATTTCATTTTGATTTGATTTTAGATAATCATTGCTAAATCCATTTAGATACAAAATGAAAGTTCCATTCTGTCTTTATTTTCTTTTTCTTCTCTTTTCAAAGTTAAAATAGAAAAAAAAAATTGTACTTCAAGGAAGGAAACAAGTACAATACAGTTGTGCTTTAAATTTTTTTTTTTTTTTTTCATAAAAGTCATCTCTAACCAGATCCAGCATATAACATCATTTGCCTGTAACCTTTGAATCTTTTAGGCTGCTGAAAGAAACAGATATCTCAGAAGGATATCAGGCTACATGTATTCCAAAGAAAAATGAGATACGGAAATAGCTCTGCTGGGTCTTGTAAACACATCAAGGTCATATTAGGCACCCAAACCGACTATCGCATGGCAGCTTTATGGTGCTTCTCGCAAGCTCGCGACGTCCATAAACGCCAAGAGTGCAGGCATATTTCACTTGTGCATTTGCTAAATCGGAGGGGGCGGGAAGGCAGGATCAGCGCAAATGTACTGTCATTATTTGAAATTGTGACATCCAGGGCCGCTAAATTGTCTGTGTGTCTTCGCCTAGCAGAGGCTTTTATTTTGTGGAACAGGTTGCTGCATGGCTCTGCGAGGGAAAGGAAATGTCACTTTCACTTTGCGGTAATGTCCGGACGAGAAGTGCACACTACTTAGTTCACCTTTTAGCTGGTAATGTGATGGGTAGGGTGTACGCCATCTCTCACATTCAGTGCATACGGGAATTTGTTGCATACGTTAGGGGGAACGGGAAGGTAGACTGATGAAATAAAATAATGTGTGTATTCATTATTTTATAATTCATGAACTGTCTACCTTGAAAGCCGGGTTACCTTTGTGGTTGTTCGACACAGACTCCGGCAGTAATTGCTCCCCTGCCAGTTCCTTAATAATTGAATACCTAATTTTAGCCCTGGACTAGTAAACCTAACCCTACATGTTTAGTCAAATAAAACTAGGAGCAACTGTCGCTAGAGCAAATGTCTGTTTCCTAACATGGAGCTTAAAATTTTATAGACATTAATCTGCCTCCCTACAATAAAAGTCCATCAAATTCTTACAAAGGAATTAAGAAACAGTATGTTGTTTAATAAGTCATATTTCAGTTTCGATAGAAATAATGTTTTTGCAGCTCAAGATATAAGACCTCATAAAAGAACAATTTTAATAACGATGTGATGTAAAAAATTAGAGATGATAAAACTTCATAATGTATTCAGATCTTCAGTAGATAGCTATACAGTCTGTGTCAAATAAAATGGTACAAGTGGAAAACATTTTTTTTAAGTATGAAAATTAATTGCATTCTAAAAGTGTTTGATATTTCCATGAAGAATGAAAATCAGGCTTTCTGTTGCAATTTTTTCATCCCATTTGGTGCTGTATATCTTGAGATATGACCAGTTTTCTATAATCATGGAAAAACGTACTTTGTGCATGCTTTTCTATGGGTTTCGCACATAATAGCCATGAATTCAGCGCACCGAACCAATAGATGTGTGCAATTTTGATTAGCTCATCGCTGCACAAAATTTAGCATAACTTTTGATTTTACAAATGCAAATTATACAAAACAAAGTGCATCAGCAAGAAGAATCATTTGGCTTTAAGTTGGTACCACATTCACACAACATTTGTGAAGATTAAATCCCGAAATAATTTTTTTTCCGACTGTGCCATTTCTTTTTTTTTACACAGACTGTAGAACCTCTCAAGCATCTAAAGATTCTATTCAATAGGATCACATGGCGTCTTCAGTCTTGGTACAATCTATTATTCAAATTATTTATCATTTTCATTGGTTATCCTTTTATCTATATGTTTTTACTACTTAGTATTGTTTGCATATAATTTAAGTCTAGTTTAGATGCTGTCTTCATGAGGATTGCACTTTTTTGTTGTTGTTGCTTGAACAGTTTTCATGATAAACCTGGTACTAGTTACACTGAGAACATTTCTTTGGGGGTAAAAGTAGATATGTATTTGTTCTTTTTTTTGAAAATTTAAAGGGGAAGGATTCTCGTTAGACATCAAATAATATAATGTATAATAAGGTATAATGTTAATAATAATAATAATAATAATAATAATACAGTTTTCTTATCAAGTGCTTTATCTGTTCAGACCAAAGCGCTTACATTATATTATAACCCCTGTCATTGGATTCATTTACAGTCCCGCAACTTTACAATGTAGAAATGGTTTTTATTTTACGGTTTTCATGAGAATCATCGCCTTGGATATATATCTGTTATAGACATAAGTTTGGTCCTGTTATTAATATTCCTCTATTAGAGTGGGCATTTTTTCAGCAATAATATAAATCAAAATTGTTTGTATTTATCAGAATCACCATTATTTTAGATATAGATCTATATCACAAAATAATTTTAGTTTCCTTTCTCCTTCTTCTTCATCATGCGGGATCATGTTTCAACTTAATGAGTGTGTCCTGTATCAAAAATACCAAATGGATTTATTTTCGAAATTCAGATCACATAACTGCTGTTGTTGACCTTTAATATTTAGTTTAATTGTCATAATTAGAGTAAAATGATCCTAAATTGCCTCAGTGGATCCCATAAAAGGTCAATAGGTTGTATTTAAAACAAAACCTAGATTGCATAATGGCTAAGAGAGCGATTTGATAACAGAACTGGGTTAGCCATTCAGCTTAAAGAGCCGATGTTAGTAGGCCCATAATTTGAGCTACATGTATGAATATAGAATGATATATACATAGAATTAAAGAGAGAGAGGTCAGAGATTGCCATTTTGTCTAAACCCACTTTGACTAATGTCTATTTGGTCTCATCCCACATGGTCTAATTCCATTTCGTCTACAACCAGTTCGTCTAATTACCCTTTGGTCTAAGTACTACTTCGAGTATTTTACCATTTTGTCTTGTTCCAATTTTGTCTAATATCCAGTTTGTCTAATTTCCACTGGGTCTATCACCACTTAAAGGGATGCAGTAACATTGAATGATATTCAAATCACATTTATTAGATTTAGCTTATTTTGCCAACATAATCATAAACACTTAGGTCAGTCTGGTATCTCTTTAAAATTGCAAGCTAATCGCTTGCTTTACCTTCGAGATATCAATGATTTCATACTCAAAATTTATAAACCAACACCGGATGGTTTATAAAACCATGTGCCTTTCCACACACCCATTTCCTGTTGTAAAGTCCCCCGTCTCTAGCGGCCTGGTGAGCTATCAGCAGAGGGTACTGGTTTTCAACTGTATTCTTGGCATTGTTTGTTACACTGTTCTAAGGTAGTAAATGAATTCCATTCGATCTGAAACTTTCAGTAGTTTGTTTTTACTGTTGGAACAAGAAAATTTTATTAATCTTGATATAATTGCTCTTGTTTTTGAAAGCTGCTAAATCCCTTTAAAAAGTAAAAAAAATGGTAATAAACCAAATATTCATTTGGGCATTAGACGAAATGCTATTGGACCATTTGGCTATTAGACAAATGGCTGCCTCTAGATTTACCTTTTGTCAAACAGCCACCATCCTTAATACAAGGTGTCTGTATTACTAGACTACATGAAGTTCATCGCCATATTCACACCTGTTAGTCAAATTTAGTGTACAGGTGTATAACCTAGGGGAAAGTTGATGCATATTCCATTGGGCATATTTGCCATAAATTTGCTCATAATTAAACTGCCAATCAAAGGTGTAATAGTGCAGTTCAATATACTTTTCCTCTCTCATATGACATAAAGACTAGATAGATTGAAAATATAATGTTCAATTACAAATTAATCCTCTAATATGAATTTGGTTGTAATGAATCTAAATATTGCACCTTGTCACCAATGAAACCTATTGGAAAAACTTGCAAATTTGGCATCTGTTTGTTTTATTAATGGTTATTTCGACAATGAACATTTTTTTAAATCAGGGGAGCCTACATCTACAGTATACCTGATCTTAAGTACAAAGGTTTAAAATTTTGCAAAATCTGAAGGAGATATTTCTAAAAATAAATTGTGCATACTGTTCGTTATCTCTGTTTATCCACTTTGTATAACATTTTGACAAATGAGAAATATGATAAAATAGTGATTGAGATCGACTAAGAGACACAAATTAATTTATTTATTGTTATTATTGAAAAATATCTAATCCCAAAGTTATTAAATATTCAGCAGTTTAATTGAATAAGAATTACAAAGAATGAATAGAGTGAAGGAAATTATGTGTGTAATTTTTCATAAATAATTATGTACATGTAGCCTGTTGTATTAATGACCAAATATAAATGCCCGTATGCAACCCAGCTTGAGAGGGACATGCATGTATAACATAATACAATGTACATAGGGGGGCAGGGCAGGGTAAACTTGATTTAAATTGCGTGTGAGCTTGTCTTATTAAAAGTGACAGTGTTCCCCCCAGTCACAGACTTATTCTATTTGCGGACCTCTTGTTTTCTCAGTGTTATCTGCAAAAAACACACCAAAGAGAACTTCATGGCGTATAGAGTGTGAGCCTAACCCAATTTATATAATATCAACGCCCGAAGATAGCACAGATACAAGACAAAGACGCGGTAAGAAGCACGGCGTGATATCTTGGGGACTGTGCGGCTTGCGATGACCTACATGCGCAGGGGTATCGAAGTCTTGATCTGAAATTAAATTATCCTGATTTCATAAAGAAAAAGTTCAATATATTTTTTCCCATTATCTCCTGTAGATCAGATATGTATAGGATTGGGATAGGGAGGGGTCGCATGTACGTTGTGATTAGCTACTGTTGTTGTTGATCTACTTTAGTCTTCTGGAGGGTTCTCCGTAGAGAGATGCGTATTGAATTCTGCATGTAGTGCTGGAGAATATGTATGAACGATTTTGAAACTGCACACACATTGAACTGTACATATACATGTAATTCCCATTCTACATGTATACTCCAGACTAAATTGTCTATTTGATATTTCATTATTGATTGTGTGCCAGTAATGTTACAGAGAAAAATTTAAAGAGGAAAAGGGTTTTTAATGATTTTGTATTCATAGCTTGAGCTTAATTGATAAACTATTAATGTATGATTTCCATCCCAGAATTTTTTTCTCTGAAATTCTATTCTATTCAAAGAGTAAAGATTCATTCCTGGATCTTTAGTATGATTGTTTATCATACTAATCTATTTCATCTTTTATATTAATCATGTATATTTAATTATAATGTTTGATTTTAAATCAAGCAGTCTGTATAAAGTGTTGTCTGTCTCCTTGTTATAAAATTTCGATGAGTGATTGCCTCATAAATTTTCCTCAGAAACAGTATATATGTTTACAACAGTTCTGAAGTTTATAGAATTTTGCTGAAACGTTATTGTGATGTGAAGGATAACATGTTGAACTGGAAAATTTGAATACATTGCTTGTTTGTTTATATAAATGTTTCATAAGTGTTTTTTATGACAATTTCCCTATGTATCCGTAGGAGCAGACATACAAAACAACTTGCATACCTCATCACGTATCATATAAGTACTTTGCTAAAATTGTCATTGTCATGGCAACGGATCTATTGTAGGCTCCAATCAGAAGGCCCAATTTCTTGAAGAATACCGATAATGAAAATTTATTGAGAAGATTATGAAACAATTCCAGCTCTTTTGAAGCTGCCGCACAATGTTCCGCTCTCTTTGCTGAGCTAATCGTTCATTCCTGTAATGTCGAGACTGTTTCGCGATCGCTTCTTATCCTCGGATCTCATGTTGTTCAGCAGTTCACCCACAATTCCCTGCATCGATAAACAGGAAACCCGATGCCCCAAAAGTCTGGCAACCAATAAACTTGACCTAATTCCGCGCGGCGATACCCATTTTGGGGGGATGCGAAAGGGGGGTTTTTGTTTGCAATTGTGTAATGCAGTAAGAGAAACGCCACATAGGCAATCAAGCGATCGTCTGATGAGATGACGATTAATGAACAAATTACAGCCCTCTTGTCTGAACAAATTTCCCCCTTCGTTGCAGATCTACATCAGCCTAATTCCCCCATGATTGCTGTAGTAAGACATATAAGTGTTGCGAGACTTAATGGTGCATGGAAGGACATTGAAAGCATATCATTGTGAGTTATTACTTTAATCCATTCAGAAGACTAAGCTATACGAACATCAGATGAATTGCACCCATTCATCATCCTAAATTAAGCTATGAATATCGGTTGAAGTTTAATAGCCCTGCTTTGCATTTTTGATAGAGCAGAGGAAATGCAGTTGGATATAATTTAGATCAAGTTAGTGTATGCTAATGAAGTTTCGAGCAGCTCTTTCCTTTCTTTGCTCATTTATTTCATGAAAATGGTTTCGATAATTTTGTTCTGATGGGTTAATGACAGAATATTAAGATGGGTTGATAGTGATACTATACCCTAATTACTGGAATAAATCTAACTTCCAAATTTCGAACTGCTGATTTACATTACGAAAATTGAGACTGCTAATATGAATTTACTGAAATCAAAGAGGCAATGGCATAGTAATGCATGACATGAATTTGCAGCCAGGAAAATTTGAATCAACATCATCTACATGTAGGGGAGACCTGGGATGGAAGTTACACGGGTCAGTTGTGGAACAAGAGAGGATGTGCTAACTGGCATTTATATACAGCCTACAAATAGCTGGGATGAACTGCCGGTCGTGAGGTTTCTCCGTTGTTTTATTAAAAAGTAAATCAACAAAAACCATTTTTTACAGTTCAAAGTAAATTTTTGACAAAAATTGAAATTTGTAATAGCTCTTACAACTGAAGGCACATGATGATAGTCTGGTATTGTAGATATAGTACATGTATGTCACTAATATACCCCCTAGCCATGCCCTGCAATTCTGCCTAATGGCTGTGCTACAGTTGATTTTGTGTGTTAAATCACCCATGGGGTATGTCGATTTAACAACGTACCCCAATTACATTACATATGTTAAATTACATTTTGTCTCAATTTTCAGGTGGTAATATTTTTATGTTTCTATTATTACTTTTGTCTATTCTAGAGCTCTACTTGATCTACTGTTAAAGATGCCAAGAAACTGGAAAGTTGAAACAAAAGTATTTTATAAGAGATTTACACATTGTCAACTTACCCCGTATGTTTACATATTGTAACAATTTACCCTGTATGGTGTACAACCTACCCCGTATACGGGGTAGGTTGTTACAAAAAAATGTCTTCATTAATTAAGCTGTAGTTAATTAGTGTTTACATGTTTTCAAGTTTTATATGCCTCAGGTTTTAGCAAACATAATAGGCTAACTACAGACCCAAGATGGAGTGCGTGAGTTCTTTCATTAGAATTATCTGGCCCAAAATGTGAATTTTGTAACGTCCATCCCCGGTCTCCCCTTAATTGTTTCATTCATTTAAAAATTGTGCAGCAGATCTAGCACACTTTTGTCATAGTAAACATTTTGTCCTTTTATAGGTAGTTCTATTTCATCAGGAAAGTTAACATTATTTTGATAAATATCTAGCTGTCTTATATAGTCAAACGTTTCTTCTGTCCATATGGAAACCCCCAAAATAGATGATCTATGTATTGGTTTTTTTTCATCCATTCTTTTTTTCTGTGGACTGAGATAGAAAGAGTTTATGGATAGAATGCACCTGCTGTCTTTCAGTGCTCATGATCATGCTTCTGTTCCACTTTTCACTCTCATGGCTTATATTATGAATAGGTTGCGCTCCGATCTGAATAATTCATGAAAAGTCCTCATTTATTCAAAAGCTTGGTAACAAATGAATATTGGATACACATTTAATATGCATTTGTTACCAGGCCATTCTCTAATAGCAACAACATTAACCCATTTCTTTAAGTTCATCTCCTTTAAATTAATTAAAAATAGATTGAGCTGCTTTTAAATGGCATTGTTTGTTGGAGCAAGTACTGGACGCTTTAAATAAACTATATTTGAATAACAAAGACAAACATATGGAGGTATCAAAGGATATAGGAATATAAGAAAATGTAAATATTTTCATCTGTTATTAAGGATAGTTAAGATTTGCAAGGTTTTTTGTGTCTAAAACTTAACAGATAAACAAAAATACCATCTATCTCTTGTATGTTTTCTGATCAAAATATGTCTCTGACAGTAGTAACTGTGCAGGCATGCTCAGATCAGCTATATGTACATGGTTTCAGTTGAATTAAAATATGTTAAATATCGTATTTAGATCTTAGAATCAGGAACATTGATTTATAAAGAAGAGATAGAGAAAGAGATAGATAAAGTGGAGAGAGAGAGAGAGAGAAGAGAGAGAAAGAGAGAGAGAGAGAGAAAGAAGAGAGAGAGAGAGAGAGAGAGAGAGAGAGAGCGAACAAAAGAAAGGGAAACTAGAAGAGAGAGAGAGGAGAGAGAGAGAGAGAGAGAGAGAGAGCGAACAAAAAAGAAAGGGAAACTAGAGAAGAGAGAGAGAGAGAGAGAGAAAGAGGATGTAGGAAAAAAACAAAAGGAAACGAAGACCGTGTGTTTGTGTGTGTGTGGTGTTGTTGGGTGGGGGGGGGTCAATAAAAACAAGAAAGAAAGGATGATATTAAGATATTGCAACAGAGAAATGTCTTGCAAGTTTAAAGCTATTGCTCAACAATAATAACATTGAAAGTAAATTTAATGTTCTCTCTTCTCATCTTCAATATCAAATATACTTATATTATTCTGTATATCTCCCCTGACAGCCTCTTTCCTTGGTATATCGAGGGGTCAAGCTTTTTGTGCTGATACATGAGCTCTACCATCACATCCATCATCAAGCCAAGCAGAAAACAAAATCTACAAGCTGCAATCCGTTTGTTCTCAAAGGAGGTAAGGTTGTCATTAGTCAGCCATCTTTAGTGGTGTATCCAGGCGGGAAAGAACTTCCCTCAATTTTTGTATTTTTGTAGGGGGGGGGGCAATAAACCTACATGTATTATACGTGCATGTTGTATAGAACAATAACTTTGCTGACAGGAGTCTTGCTGTCTATACCTGTATCTCAAATGGTTAAATGTGCCCTTAGCTCAAATTGTCAGATGCACCCCCAATCTTAAATTACAGTGTTCCCCATTTCCCATCCTGGACCGATTGTTGCTTTTGGTGATGCATCTAAAAGCTTATAGAGTTCCTGTTTCATGCTTTACTGTATATAGTTTTATTTTGCCATTCCTTGCTTTGTTTATGAAAGATATGATTCCTTGCACTAGTGTCCTCTATGGCAGCACTGTTGCCATAGAGTTTGTTATATACCTCACTTTAAGAATGTTGAATAATCCTGTCCTCTGATTGGTCATGTCTTCAACCACGCCCCCAAAATATCTCATCGGTCAATAGTACTTGGATTTATGCCCATTGCCACCCTAGATGCCCCTTAGCAACGGGCATAGTGCGATCCCCATTTGTTTACGTGCATAAGGCTGCTTTGCGCGATGCGATGATTTCAGATACCATAATTTGCAGCGCGATTTGGTCGCTAATTTAGTTAGTTGGTCTAAATTAGACCATGTATGTTATTTTTAGATCTCCTTGTTTTTCGGCATATAAACGATATATTGACTGCTTTTATTTTCGGGACATGGTCGTTCCTAGACTGCTCTCGGGAACTTCCGAATCTGCCATAACCCGCGACCTGCGGTCTTGGGTTATAGCAGATGCGGAATTTCCCTTGAGCAGTCTAGAAACAGACATGCCCCTCAAAGCAGTCCATATATCTATACTATATATAAATAATTTGTTCCGTAAAGATCTCTTCAATTGGTTAGCTCCAGGATTTTTTCATTGGATGCAAATTTACAAAGGGATACTTGTATGTATAAGGGCAGTTCCAAGCAAAACAGGACATGGAGCTGAAATTTTAATGTGGCGCTGTGCCTTTGAAAATGCAAATTAGGATCTGAAATTACCACAAAGGCTTCTTTACAATACAGCCAATCATTTAAGTTTTAAAAAATTGTGATTCAGTATTCTTGCGCTGAATAATTGATCAAACCCAAATTTGCACATATGGGACTATGGGGCTTTAAATGCCTCTTATTCTTATATCTAGTTACTTTTTGCCGATTTTTTTTGGGCTTAATGTAATTATCATGGACTACTCCAACAAACTTTGGTATTAATATTTCTTTATAATGCATTTCTCCTCACGAAAAATGACCGGGAAACCAGATGTCACTCCGTAACCAGACATGGGTTCAAGTTTTAAGTCATAATTAACAAAATATTCAACCAATTTTTTTATGCAAGGTGGCATATTATACCTAGAATAACATAGAATCCAATCAATAACTAAAAATTGTGATAGCCATTTAAATTTAACTGAGTTTAAGCAAAATGTTTTCTGCTCAAATATGCATGGCCAATTTGCGTCACTCCGTAACCATGATTATGAATATTCATATCTCATTAATTAAGAGCATCACTATAAAAAAAAATATCGTTTTGAAAAGAGGGTACCATCAGCTTTTGTCATGAACCATTTCTTTGTACATAAAGATTAATGTATGGATGATAAATTTGTTTGAATGCTGAAATGTTGCTTCTGAATGTCACTCTGTTACCTTGGAACTGCCCATAACAAATGGAAGACACTTAAGGTGTGTTCAATGTCCATTTTCAAATTTTAAACGCCAACATGAATCATGATACAAAACGCAATTACAAAACGCTGATATAAAGAGAAACAAAGTGGGTGTTCATTGTCCCCCTTTCCCGGTCGTAAAAGTAAACGTCTTTCAGAACTCCTTTCGGGGGATAGCAATTAGAAGAAAAATAGAATATAAGCACCTATTTTAAACTCTTCCATGCAGAAGGGGCAAATTGCTAAAATTCTGCTTACACAGTTACAGGCTTTAATAGTGGCACAGAAAGGAGCATACAGCAAGAAGAGATAAATCAAGAGGAATTATTTCAATGCTTTTATGATCTGTGATCTAAGTATGAGGGCATGTGAAAAAAAGATCACAAAGTCAATACCTCTCGCATAGAAGTCATTTATGTAATATATGCAGGATGTCATCATTTTAGGTTGATATATGGAGCTATTTTTCTTTGAAATATCATGAGCTTGACCTCTCTTCGTTCACTATTCTTGGCATTTGGAATGACGTATGATAGCGATTTAGTCATCTATGAATACATGCACAATTCATTAAAGTGATTACCCTTAGATGGTGGTGTATTGATAAATCTCTGAATGTGATCAGTAATGCCTCAGTCACATTTGCTCTATGGCTAGCGCTACCCAAAATCAAGAGACACCAGAGGGTCACCCTATTTTTTAATAAATTAAAAAGATTATGGTGTTGAGTTATGAGACCATCCCCAATAACAAGTTCCTGGAATAGGACTGAAAGCCATAGCCCCATGGCTGCTTCTTTATATTGCGTGCATTTAATTGCTTCCTTTAGTCAGCTAATATAAACGAACTAACTAACCAATCAACATACCCATAATTAACTCTGAAATTCTTTCATTTAAACCTGGTGTATAGTTTTGGTAACAAAAAATGAATTGGCATAAAACCGATCAAATATAATCTTATGTTATCCACATTGTTCTAAAACATATGCGTGAGAGATCTTGTGATATTCCTTTCATGATTTCCGCTGAATTTCAGTGAAAATGTTTGAAAGAAACATAATGTAATGGTTGTTTGAGACCTGTGCTGCATTGCCCGCCCGCCGGAGCTTACGCACGTATTTCCGTGTGCAGCAGATTCAAGTGCGCGGCCATTTTGTCGCCGTGCCGTGCGCACAAATCGAAAGGAATTTGAATAATTGTCAGATGAAAAATGTAAACAAACACCCCCTTTTAATATCCCAACCAATCAAATACTAGAAAAGACTGATGTATGCATATGCATGAGGGGGTGAGACCACTGCTTAATTAGCATAAATCAAAAAGAGTTTTTTAATTTGGTTAAAATTTACCCAATTTTCACGTTTTTAATGATCGATTAATTAGGCACGTAATTTGCCATAAATTATACATATTTTTTAGGGTATTTTAAAAATTTTATTGTGCCCCTATCGAATTTTTTTGTACTTATTTGGTTTGCAATTAAGTGATCGAGGGTGTAATCTTGTCGTTGCCCCAAAAACTTTTCATTGTCGATTTTTTTTTGTGATCACTACTAAACGTCAAAGATAGCCAAAATCAAGGTAAATATTCCATTTTTTCAGTATTTTGAAAAACATGGTAGCCACATTTGTGAAATATGAGAGATTGTGAGTAGGTATAGAACGGTGATTAATGAATGTATGTGTTAATAAGTATTTATTAAGTAGTAAGATGTTTGAATTGGTGGGGTGGTCGGCAAATCCAGTTATTTTCAAAACAGAATGGTGTTTGGAGCCCTAGAAAATCAATTCCATCGGAGCGCACGCCATTTGACCCCGTATGCGTCGGGTGCGTTCTTAAGATCGTGCTATCCCCAAGTGCAGATAACGGTGTGTGTTGTGTCTCTGTTCGTGCAAACGTGGGATAATCCCTTTTATTTTTGTTATTTATCATTATCAGACTTATTTGTATGTTATATTATTGATGGATTACCTGCTTATAAGGCTTGGAACTTCTATTCTCGTCTAATAGACTAATATTTGAGGGAATTTTGATGAACAGACCACCACCGGTCGAGTCCTGTATTTGATTAAACTGTTTAGTGTTACTCTAATCTGTATTGTGCACTTCTATTTTCGGATTGAATCAATATCATGCCTTATTCTGAAGCAATCTTTCAACCTAATCAAATTAATTGACAGAGGCCAGAGCTAGAGTTATGAAATTAATATAGACCTTAGGGTCTAGATCTAACTTACATGGGGTGGATAAAAGGCCCATCAACTTGGTCTCGATGTACGAGATACCCCCGCCCCCGCCCCCCCCCCCCCCCCCTATTGAAAAAAAAAAAAAAAAAAAAATAGGTTTGTGTCCGTGCCTGAATCAATAATTGCAATAGTTTGCATTGCAATTAATGTGACCATTGGCATTGACTTTTTCATTCATACATAGACTCTAGACCTCTCTCTATTTATTTTTCTTTATCAAAACTAGGACAAATCAACTGGCACTGGTAGGTGACGGCAGAATCTCTTTCCGAACCACTTATACTAAGGCGTGCTCCAACACTTCCATTCCATGTTGAGGTCACATGGTGAAACAACAACTGACAGCAGAAATAAAGGTAAGTACATGATTGCTTTATATTTATTGTATCTTGGTAGAATGATATATCAAAGTAGGTTAGAATAATTAATAATACATTGTTATATTTTACATTTACAAAAAAAATGTTACTTTTATAGATATTGTTCCATTTTAAATCAAACAATAATTAAATGCTCAAACATTATTCAAGTATTTATAATATGGCCTAAAAATGTGTATGTCGTGTTGTCATATTACAATTGCTAAGGAGGATGCCTGATGCCTATCAACCCCATGAGAACTAGAGCCAGAGTTGCTTTTTCTTCTCTTGATCACAACACCCAGCGTCAACAGCCGTAATTTATTGCTTGTACATGTCTATTTTAACCGTTTGAACTAAAAGATAAAAAGCTATCATAAAAATGGAAAGGAATAGATCATAAAACATTCTTGTAACATTTTGGACTAGTTGATTGCATTTAATACTTGTAACTCTGTGAGCTCTGACGTTCTGTTTATTAATAAGAAAAATATTATTATCCTCCTTGAAAACACATTGTATCTGTTTCTCAGTGGATTGTTATTAATTTGGATAAATAAACAGACAGACTCCAGGGTTTCCGTGTGGCCTGAGTGTACACTGATAATTTTGGGGGTAGAGGCATTTCTTATGTTGTGTTATGGTTCAGTAAATTGCCCCACAAATAATATTGTAAGTATATCGTACCACTCTTGAATTCCACCATGGTTCTGTTGTTATCTTGGTATGACTGTTTAAAATCATTTAGGAGGTAAATTTCCAGGGGTATCTTCATAATTTCAATGGGATTTATCTTTCATATATTCTTGAAAATAATATCACACGGCTCAAATAAGAAATTATTAAAGCACAGTGATAATTTTTTTACAAGGTATTTATAGTAGCTATTTACATGCAACAACAAAATCATATACATGGTAACAGAAATACATGTTTTATGTGTTCTACATTAGTTCATTTTTAGTAAGTACAATTGTGGTAAGGACCTGTTGCAATGATGCCTGAAGCTCGATTAGGAAGGGAATTGAGGGAGGAATCAAATTAAACAAAAGAAGAGAGAGGGTTAGAAGATGGATGTGTAAAGAGGCAAAGAGATAAAAAGATAAGGATCAAGAGAAAAGGTTAAAATGGTTAATAAGGACCATTCTCTTTGTCTCATGTTTTATTTTAAATCGCTTTTGATATGGCAGTTATGATATAAATGTAGAACGAGGGTGATGAGAATGATCAAAAAAAGTATTAATGAGAATGAAGCAGACAGGGAAGAGAGAGGGTGTGTAAGAGGGAACAAGATTAAAAATATATTAAGAAAAATATTTACAATATATTATACTCAAGATGAATGAAGAAGACCATATATAAAAGGAATATAAAAATAAATTGAATTGCCCTAGGTTTATAAAAACTCTCATATTCATATAATCCCCACCCTCCCCCTTACCAAGAAAAGTGCACTCCTGAAAAGGCGCACTTGGGTCTTTCCCCATAGACTTGCACTAAGTATAAGATGGCGTAAGTCATATAAATAGTACATGGAAGCTCCAAACTACATGATGAAAATCACTTTTTAAAAAAATTGACAAGGAACAGAAAAATTAGAAAGTATTGTCAAAGTGTATTGTATTTTTTAAATAAGTTCAATAAAAAATTGGAAAAAATTCAAATTTTCCCTAGAATTTATTTTTCTAAAAATATATTTTTTCAGGGATAATTACGGGGGACGTTCAACATGGCATCGGGCAAGGGGTTAAAGAGAAGGAGTTTTAATCTAATATTCTTCGCGCTCAATTTATCAAACTACTTACATGTCCATTACTATGGATTATTATTATGTAATTCTGTGAAAAACTATAGTCATATCTACACTCCACATCACAGGAAAGACAATTTAAGTCGCCAAAACCCTTCCAGGATTTCACCGAAACGCGCTTAGTTAGCAACACTAGCTGCAACGGTAAAACGCGAATCTGTCGTACGCTCTCTACGTTGGTTGTGCGTATAGGCGGCGCTCCTTGAATTCATATCGCGCCGCCTCGCACAGACATACGTGTACGGCATGAACGGAGGGTAACAATCTGTGTGTATTACCCACATGAGAAAATCCTGATTGGTTGTCCAAGTGAACGCTGAAACGTGTCGGGTCCCTGACTTACCATGTTTTATACTTACATTGTCAAATAAAGACACTAAAACAGGATTTCATGGAATATAATTTTCTTTATTATAGTTAAAGGATTCAAACTTTCATATTATCTAACTGTGAATCCAAATTAGATTTTTCCTTCTCCCAAAACTATACACCAGCTTTAAGAAATCACATTGTTATTATTGATATGAGGATTTATTGAACTTCTATTAAAGTAATTATTTTATAGAATTTAATGGAAAAAAAGTGGAAAAAAAAAAGAAAAACAAAAAAGAAAAGTGAATCTCATGTTCTTGGACCACAATAATATTTCTTGTTACAAAGATTATTTTATAGAATTTAATGAAATCTAAAAAAGAGGTATTTCAAGCAAATCGCTTTTATAAATTGCAAAAGGAAATTTAAAAGGGAAACATCTTTATATCAAAAATACACATCAAAGTCTTGTAATTATCCTAAAACAATTTGCAGAAAAAATTGGACAATTGAAAAACAAAATTGCTTTATATGTTTATACATTTCTAGTAAAAACACTTAAAAATATATCTAAAAATGATCTTTAGTTAAGATTTCAATAATTACCCTTGTACACTGGACATTGCAGAAAGAAGTGCAGTTTTTTCATAGCTTTCATGAATGGAGTAAGACAATATTTTTGGAGTTACAAATCGCTTTCAAATCTCAAAACCTTTGTTGAAAGGACATATCAACAAGTGTTTTAATTGGGTTAATTGATTCACCAAATCAGCAACCTAACATTTTGATGAATCAACTTATTCAAACATATATGGCAATAACCATTGCATAAAATATCCTTCAGTCACAATAAGATTGCCTTTCTCTCTGATTCATTTGCCCATTGGCAATGTGAGTTGGTGTGATGTCTCCGTCGGCCAGAACACTCATCGATGATGAATTGTTGTTTGCTAAATATACAGATTCTGAGAGATAATCTTTTTTAAATCAATGAATGTAGAAGAAATATTCTCTTTGTCTATTAATTCTCATAAGTTGAAAATTGAAGAAGAAATTGGTAAGAGAATCACAAGAAGCAAGCAGTGTGGATGAGATTTTGAGAACACTCAATATCTTACCAAGAGTGTTATGTGTGTGCTGCCCTCTATCACCAAGAGTATGCATAATGTCATAAAGTTAGGCACAACTATGTTATCTGTGGAATATGGGTATGGTTTTGGGGTATATTGTTCCGGCGATTGGATGTTACTTTCTTTCATTCTTTAAAACTGGTGTATAATGTTAGGAGAAGGAAACATTTAATTTGGATTCATAGTTAGATAATATGAAAGACTGAATCCTATAACTGTAACAAAGAAAGTTATATTACATGAAATCTTGTTTAGTGTCTTTATTTCACGATATAAGTATAAAAAAGATAAGTCGGGGATTCGACTCATCTCAGGCGTTCACATGGAAAACCAATGGGGATTCTCTTGTGTGGGTGATACACACAGATCGCTACGCTCCATTCATGCGGGAAGTTCGGGGGACTGGACACCCCAGCAAAGGTCTCAAAAACCGTTACATTATGTTTCAAAAACAAACATTTCACTGAAATTCACTGGAAATCGTGAAAGGAATATCACAAAATCTCTCACACATATCTTTTAGTGCAATGTGAACAACATGAGACTATTTTTAATTGGTTTTATGAAGATTCCTTTTTTGTTACCAAAACTATACACCAGGTTTAAATTCCTTATTTTCAACCCCCCAAAACAACAACAGGCAAAACCAAACAAACAAAACAAAAATTGATCCAATTTATTGTTTGTGTTTACATGTATGTTCCTATCATAAACTATAAAAATACATATTTCGGATATAAGTAATGTACAATTGTTGAATTAATACGCATAATTATTGTCCAAACTGCGATAAATGTTTAGTATTCATAGTGCATCATAGGGCAGATGATCATTAAAATGATCAGGAAAAAAATGTCCCATAATATATCCCAAACTAATTTAAACACACATAGACCTGCACATTAGGGTAAGTATCATGATGGGGTAAAAAAATGAACTAATGTCATAAATCATTATATCTTATGATTCACTCCCTTACATATTAGATTAGATTAATTACTATGAATTCATGGAGTAAAATATACCTATTTTAAATGAGTCATGACGGTACTATAAAAACTAGCTAAACAAAACAACAATATATACAGTATAGTCCATTTTATGATTGACTCCCTTAAAGTACATACATACTATGATTGACTACCTGGCATAGCACATTATACATATGATTGACTCTCTGGCATAGTACACTAAACATATGATTGACTCCTGCACAGTACACCAGATCAAAGTGATGCCCTTTGTGGAATCCTAGGCCTGACAACCCTGTCATCGCATTCTATTACTGCCCTGCATCCAAACCTAAACCTTTTGACCCTGTATGACCTCCGCAACAGGTCTACATGGCAGGTCAACAAATCTCCTGCGATTTATTCACAGGCAAAGCAAATATTATCTGTTTGTATGTCTGACTCTTACTCCCCTCAATATTTTTCTAGGATGATTTTTTTTTTCTCTAAGTTGTTTTCTTTATCATAATAAACAAACTTTTACTTAAAATGTAACCTTATGGCCTATCTTGTGTTTCTTTCTATTGAATTTTGGAAAATATAAATAAGACTCATCCAGAAGTTTTTTTGGCTGAACATAGTTGTGTAACTGCTAGTAAGATATCCTTGTTACTATTTATTTGGTATTCATAACTGCTTGTTTTTTATTTTCCAGTTCTTGTCAAAGGCGAATTCCTCTAAGTTGATACCTTTTTTCTCTTTTTCGTTTGTGTTCTCTGTATTGTTCGTTATATTTCCTCAAATTTCTTGTAACAGTTATATGAGCAGTGTAATTTTTTGCCCTCTCACCTCTCTCTCTCTCTGTCAACCCACCTCCTCCTCCCCCTCTCTCCTGTCACGTTCGGTTCCCCTCTCTTTCCTCACCCACTCTCTCTGCCCCCTATACCCCCTCTCCCTCACTCCTCCACATTTTGAAGTGTCAAGATTGAGAGGCCAAGTACACATGTAGCATGCACCAAGGGAGCAATATCATTTTGTCAGAGAACAAAATGGTCTTGTAACTCACAAATTACTAGCACTTCCACAATGTCAAAATGCCAGGGTTGAGCTATAAATCCAACCTTATATGGAAACTTAGTCCTTTCAGAATGGATGTTGATTTGTTTTTCCTTTCTGAAAATAGATATACTCTATCTATCTGTATTAAGCAAATAACTAAGGGGGGGGGGCATTTTTTTATTCGTAATTGCCCAATTCCTTTTGTGCGTATGATTTAATGAATGGAATATGCTTTTCATGGTATAGTTCCTCAATTAATAGTCAGTTAACATATTTTTTTTTTTAATGTGTCAAAAGCCATACATACCTCCATGAAGTTGTTTATCATTTATTTTTTAAAGAAGCGAAATCTCTGTACAAGATTGAGAGTGTTAAATAAGATACTGATATAGTGAGACACTGTGACCTAAAAAAAATTAAATGTCAATGGAAGAGTGCAATTAAAGCAGTACAGGAGACTGATAGATCCAATTAAATAGAGGTTCTGAAGGTGTAATTGCCTTAATAAAAGAGTTAAGATCGAGGGATATGTAGGTTTGCTGTGCCATTTTAATAACCTTTGAGAGAACTAATTCAGTGCCCTGGGAGATTGGTGTTTTATTCTATTGGAATACATCTTTGCGCTCATCTCTGTAGTCCAGATTCTAGTGTTTGCAGATGAAAATGAAACAAACGCCTGAGCTTCTTCTCCTGACAAGCCAGCCATTGAATGCTCGCAGTGGTAAACCTGGGACATCATTGGTGAAATAGAACCGTGATTTGGCAGCTGTCCTTTCCACTAAATTACTCCAAAGTGAAGTGATTGATGGGACATTTCCTTGTTGTATAGTGAGGGAGGTGTATTGTCATGTATCTCCTTGGATGAAGATGGGTTCGGGATGCGGTCCGGGGATGCGGTTCATATGGTGATAGGGGAGGAGAAGAGAAGGATGGTAGATGAGGGGATAGACAAAAGGAAGAAGAGTAAGAGAAAGACAGAAGGGGGGGGTGGATACAGGATGTGGTTTATAGGATGATTAAGAGAGGAGAGTAGAATGGAAATGAGGGGATAGATAGAAGGAAGAAGAAAAAATGACAGCCAATTTTAGGGCTCAGCAGTGACTGAATAAGAATGATAATTTAGTAACCTGCAGTTAGGTAAAATATAAAAAGAAAATGATGGTCTTAGTGAAGAAGCAAAGCACATTTCCTTCAATGATGTAACATTGGATAACTCTTTCCTCCAAGGTTCAACCAAGAATCATGCAGAATTTGTAAGTAGAAGGAGTATATTGCCATTTCAGTTCAGACTCGATCAATCTCATGTAATACAAGAGAGAGTAATGTCATCATCACCATGGCGATTGACCTGTGAAGTAGCATTAACTGAACAATCATCATCATCTGCTTCTCTAAATCGAGGGGGCTGGTCCAGGACTCTCCAAATTCTTGCACATTGTAAATCATGTACAATGATTGAATTACTCCTGGCACAAACAACAGTGATTGATCAAGAGTCATCCGTTGCTATGGTGACAACATCCTCCATCCATGAGAGGATGTGGTGTAACCTAGATTCTTCTCTGGTTGATGTGTAACATTGGGGTGTCTAGGGAGCCCAGTACAAGAGTATTCTTTTAAAGGTTATATAGCTCTTCAATCAACAAAGTACTCTGTCATTTAGCAATTCCATGCTCCCCCCCCCCACTCCCAATGATCCCATTTCCTATATTATGTCGATGTGAATGTTGTCTTATGCTTCTTCGGGTGCTGTCATATCTATCACAGGTAATATTCCATGACATCAGTTTTCAGTTGTGGTTACTGATTATTCTCATATTATTTTATTTATTTATTTTATTTATTTATTTTTATTTTTATTTTTATTATTTATTTATTATTATTTATTTATTTATTTATTATTATTATTTATTTTTTTTTTTTTTTTTGGGGGTGGAAGTATGCATTTAATAATCAAAATGTTCTGTTATATCAACAACTTCCCAATTTATGATACCGTTCAAAGACTGATGTCACCCTGAAAACTTTCAGCCCCTTTGGAACTCGGCTCTTTGCAAAATTATATTGTACTAGCAGCAGTGCCCGTAGCAGCACAGGAGGTAGGCACATAATTCTATTTTATTTGGATTGTTACCTATACAAATTTAATACCAACATTTAAAAAAAAAACGATTTTAACCCGACCCACGCCCATTTTTGTTCTTTTTTGAAAATGTATATTTAAATAAAGAAGGAATGTTATGTTATATAATTACATATAAATGTTTCGATACCATGCCAGCAGTCCACCATAGATTTCATTACCTTTCCCTTTCTCTCTCTATCTTCCGCTACTTTTACCCTTATTTTGTTTTAAAAAGAATAATAGCCTCCAAGAAAGGTCGCATACCAATCATAGGGGATTGAGTTAAGTCCGTCCGTTGGGTTATTCTTTCTCATTCTCTTATTTATTTTAAATTTATTTTATTTTTATTTCATATTTATATTTGCTTTCTGATCATTGTTTCCCCTTCAGGTCAAATTACCTCCTCTAAGGTAAATTTGAGCCCCTCTAAGCCCCCCCCCCCCACCCAAAATATGCGCATGTTGCTCATCGTTTTACTTTTTTTTTCTTTCCTTAATTCCGCTATATATTTTCATATCTATTATATCAGTTTAATTGAAGACATTCATTTTCAGAAACGTATAATTAGATATGAATGCTTTATCAAAACATTATCCTTGAAACGTGCCTATCAACTCAATATCATAAACACCCCCCCCCCCAAAAAAAAAAAAAAAAAAAAAAAAAAAACAATCCAGTTAGACTGAGAGGTGAGGTATATTTTACAATGTGCATATGATCTGTCTTATATATATAAATGTGTAAGTGACATGTGAGCTATTATATGCTTCAAGTTACATTTTGCTCTGCTTGTTCTGGTCCATTGGAAGAACAATTTCCCCTTTGCTATAGTCACACAGACACTATCTTGATATCGTTGCGTCCAAAAATTATGTTCTTTTTGCCCATCCCACGGATGCCTACCCGTCTAGTCACAGTGAAAATATAGATAATTTCGTTCATCCAGTAAAACAGAGAACTACATAAGAAGTGATAGAATAAAAGAAATAAGATTGAAACAACACAAACGTATCTATAGGTACGTGTCTGTGTGGCACTTTCTATCTATTTCTCTTTCGTATATATATTATATTCAATTTGAAATTAGTCTTTCTATTCCCGTCTGTCCTATACTCCCTTTACTATTTACTCTCTCTCTCTCCTCTCTCTTCTCATTCCTCGTCCCTCCTCTCCACCTCCTCTATAACATATCTTTCATTTAATACAATTGTCATGACTAATTATTTCATGACATCTGAATGGGTCGATGGACTACTGGGAGCCCTAACTGAACTGTAGCTGGTAAACAAATCTGAGAGGCTTATGTTCTTTTGGCATTGGTCGAACAATTCCCATTTATATTTGAGTTCCCCGTAATAACAAATATTAATTCATTTTGAAATATTACTTGATATCGATCATAATGAAAATTATGTCTATTTTGAAATATCTTAATTTTGATAATATGGTTTCTCTTTTAATTTTCCGGCTACCTATACTGTCTTAGTTTATATATCTTTTGAGCATCCTCACCACCTCCTCCATAACATGGATTTTTTAAATTATTATTTTATATGACGCCACCTTTTTCCTTCACTCTCTCTTTTTGGGGTGTATATTTTTTATGACGCCCTTTTTTAAAATTCATTAAAAAAAATAAAAAAACAAACAAACAAACTATAAAAAAAATTTCAGCCGACCCATTTTTGGTTTTTTTTACTGTTGTTGTTTAAAATATATTAATAAAAGAGGAATATCGTGTTGATATTACATGTAAAAATGTTTCGATACCTTGAAAAACCGTCCGCCATAGATGTTTATTCCTTTCCCCATCTCTCTCTCTCTCTCTCTCCTCTCCTCTCTTTCTTGTCTCCTCTCTATCTTTCCCTCCGATTCAAGTTGCTTTCTTATACATATTTTATATATGCGATTAGACCTTCTTTTCCTTCTAGATTTTGCTAACTTTGCATTCGGAATAATATCAATCATCACACAAAAACAAAACAAAAAACAAAAACAAAAAAAACACACACATATCAGGCTCTGCTAATCAACAAATTATTCAAATACAGTCACCACTTACTTTATCCTTTTCTCGTTCCATCCTCTTTCTATACTCATAGTTTTACTTTCGTTTTCCTTTCCTCTCAAGATTTTGCCACTATTTTTTTAACTCACCTTATATGGTATAATGAAGAAATTCCTTTCCAGGATGTTATCATCTCAGGTAATTAAATATTTTATCAAAACAATATTCTTGAAGCGCGCAGCCCTCCCTAACGGAAATATCAAAAACAAAAACCCAATAAAATACTTTAAAAAAGAAGGGGAAAAAGAAGAAAAAAAGAAAAAAAATACCCGAATTAAGTTAGACTGAGAGGTATAATGAGATAAATTAGTTATGATTTAAACCGGTGACGTAATATATGCCTATAACTATTTTTTTTTTTTTTTTAAATCAAAATTTTAGTGGTTGGTTTCTCTATCAATTTCCCGGCTGTGTCCATCCTCCCTTACTTTTTTTTTTTTCTATACTATATAGTAAAAAAAAAAAAAAAAAGTATCTCTCTCTCTCTCTATAACATGTATATTTCATTGCTTTTTTTTTTTTTTTTTTTTTGTTGCTGTGATTAAACTTTGTTTTGCTTTCTTAAAGACACCATAGTTGCAGCGTCGAGTCGGCGAATCGACGATCGATCGCAGACAGAGGTATCAATGCCGGCTCCCTATCGTTCTCATCGGCACAATGGCAAGATTACATCCAAACGGTCGTATATTTTCATGACTTCTGAATGTGACGTTGCACTGCTTTTTTTGTTAAGTGATTTGTTGAGCAAAGTGTTGAAAACTAAAAAACAACGACCGCGACAAACATTCGCACCGAACCTCGATACAAAGAACATAGAGGGGAAAGCGTTACTTTCACGCGTTCATGCAGTACAGCTAACGAATGAAGCTGTGTGTGGAGTCTCGCTGCGCATCACCCGCAAAAACACGCGAGAACGGGTACTACCCGTTTTCGGGCAGTGGCCGCTCTCCGTTTGATTGCCTTCGGCTTCGGCTTTTATTATATAGATGTTTAGTGGTACCACAAATGGTAGGCCTATATATCTCATGATGCTGCAGGCCTATTACATCACTCTACTGAATCATATCACATGTACAATAATAAAAATGTGTTTGTTTATATTATGCATTTCTCATGAAAATATATTTAGAAAGTAGGCTATCATCATATTTTAACTATTATTGTTTTTATTTATGTATGGTTATTCAGTCTGTATAACGTACTCTCAAAATTACATGACAGCTCAGTATTTCTAACCGAACCAATAAAATGAATACCTTTCGTTGCTAAAACATTAATTTTGTAAGGAAATGGAGTGCTCGTCTGAATAATGATTATCATGATCCAATGGCACTGTCAATAGAATCGATTAAAGACAAACAATCTAGGGGGTTCGCTCTGTTTGTTCTGCTCAAATGTTTCATAGTTTTGTTTGCCAAACAGATTTGTCATTATCAGGATCAGTGTATGGGTCGTGACACCTCCAGAAAAATATCAATCTCTCGTAATTAGGTCATCCATTCCAACTCTATTAGCTGAACTTCATTGCTCTGCAATCTTGATTTTTTATTTGTCTTTCGTTGACGTTTCTGCCAGGGAAAATGAGCCTATAAAACCAATACATTTTATTTAGAACCTTTTCAGTAAAATAGATCGCAACTACACATCTAATGACATGATTGTAAATCAGGAAATGTGTAAATCTGGAGGGGGGGGGGTAGATTGAAACATATGCCCCCTATAGCAAGTGTGCAAAGACAAAAAAGGAAAAGGGGGAAGTGGAAGTAAGAAAGCGTGATAGATAAAGAGGGAGATCAAGAGAAAAATGTAACATTAGAAAGAAGGGGAGTGTGACACAGCACTGCCCCTCCCCCAGCCTCATTGCGCCCCCTTCATTGCCCTACCCCCTTTTATTTCATCCTTATTCCTTACATCTAGGGTAGCCTACTCAGGTTTGCATTTTCTATGAACCATCCACCCACCCACCCACCCACAAATATAACACATGCATTGTGGTCAAAAGTCAATTATTTGACAATTATGATTGATTGAGTGTAACTTGATAATGTAATTTTATTTTGGGGACCATTTTTATACAAATAAATACATTTGTGTAGGTACAACCTCAATGCTGTTACAAATATTTTCATGTACTTGATATTTACAGAATATGACAACATAATAAACATTTTGAAATGTCCCAAGAGAAAAAAGCTTTTTAAAGCTTGTCAAGCAAGTTTTGCTTTTTTCGGCATTAATTTGATAGATGTTTTTGATAATTTGAAGGCAGTGCATGGGGTTGGTGTAGTAGTTTTTTTTTTAAATAGTAAATTTTAAAAAATGAGAATATAATTGTGAAGGGCAGACATGTAAAGGGAGAGAATATTGCTGAAATACTGAAATTGAGGTTTTTAAAAAATGTTATACACAAAATTTAGTCCACATGCTCCAATATGCCTCCTGTGATTTTGAAGTACATTTAGATTTATTGGCAGTCTTGTGTTTGCCTGAACTGAGCATAGGTTTTATATGTGGACTGCTCAATATTGTGATATATATTTTGGGGTGACTTCACGCATTGTCACATCAATTCCGTCGATACGTTTCACTTTACCCTTAGGCTAATGATCTCTTTCTCTCTGAATTTTATTCGCTTGCGATTAATCATCGCTGCCAACTCTTACAAGCATGAGGAGAGTGAGTAGACTTCACACATTATAATCGAGCATGTAACAACTTAAAATTACAGCAGATTATTTTGATGATATGTGATGCATCACATCAAAATGAGAGACAAGTCGCAGAGCAAATTCAGCAGAAAGTCAAGGAAATCAGTAAAATAATAATAAATGACTAATTTTGGGGAAAGTATTTTTGTGATTTTCGGAATCTTCTATGTGTTATGTGTGCTCTATAGAAAAATTTAGCAAAAAAGACAAAGTGAAAGTAATAAAAAGGGGATTAACTTGCTGATATCTTTGTCTCTCATTTTGATGTGATGCATCACATATGATATGTTTTGTAAAACCAAGGCAATAGAAGCAATAGAATCGCACATGCTAATGGAGCATGTAACAACTTAAAATGACACAGGTTATTTCGATGATGTGTTATGTTTTGTAAAACTAAGGCAATAGCTTCACACATTCTAATGGAGCATGTAACAACTTAAAATGACAACAGGTTATTTCGATGATATAATATGTTTTGTAAAACTAAGGCAATAGATTCGCTCATTATAATGGAGCATGTAGTATCTTAAAATGACACAGGTTATTTTGATGATGTGATATGTTTTGTAAAACTAAGGCAATAGATTCGCTCATTATAATGGAGCATGTAACAACTTAAAATGACAACAGATTACTTTGATGATATGATATATTTCGTAAAACTAAGGCAATAGATTCGCACATTCTAATGGAGCATGTACCAACTTAAAATGACAACAGATCATTTTGATGATATAACATGTTTTGTAAAACTAAGGCAATAGATTCGCACATTATAATGGAGCATGTAACAACTTAAAATGACAACAAGTTATTTCGATACTATGATATGTTTTGTAAAACTAAGGCAATAGATTCGCACATTATAATGGAGCATGTAGCAACTTAAAATGACAACAGATTTTTTGATGATATGATGTGTTATGTAAAACAAAGGCAATGGATTGACATGTTATAATGTAGCAGGAAAACAGATTATTATGAAGATAGGATAGGTTCTTAGTAACTTCTTGATTATCCATCCATTCTCTGTAAATGTTCTCACATTTTTCTATGTAATGTTTTACTTTTATGAAATATTCCATATTTCATGATTTGTACATTTTTATGAATGTTTTTATAAAATTGGTAAATAAAATTAAAATTTAATTTTTAATGATTCGTTGTGTAAAACTAAGACCATGGCAAAGCCACAGTAATAGTCAGCAGTAGTGTCAAATGTGTCCCATGTTGCAGTAAAAATGACCATTATTATTATTATTATTATTAGAATTATGTGTAAACTTCTTTAAGAAAACCTTGTTATGTACTAACCAATTCAAGCAATTCATTCCACAAAGAGTACACAATAGACGTAACCCACAATAGATCATTACGTAAGACTACGAAGATTCCAGAGCCTAGATGTAAAACTAAACGTATGCAGAACAGTCCAATACCCAATTTGATCTGTCTTTATAACAAAAATTGAGCATGTTTTTCAAATTCTATGTAACACAATGTCAAATGTTTCTGTCACTTTGAATGCTGCAAATATATGCAATACGCTTTCAACACATGTCATTTTATTGATAGTACTTTTTATTATATTTAATCCAACCTGTTTGATCAGTTTTTCTTAAATGTATTGTTGCATTTTATAGTAATGTAATACTGTAAGCGCTTTGGTCTTAACAGGTAAAGCGCTTTATAAATAACCGGTATTATTATTATTATCATTATTAATAACATTTGTCATTAATGATCAAGATACTCTCTCTTTTTTTTTTCTATGTGCTCTTTCCACCGATCCTCTCCTCTCTCTTTCTCTCTCTCTATTCATGTACAATTCAGTTTGTAACTGCGACACATGAAACCAATAAATACATTTATTCTTATCTATCTATCTATCTATCTATCTATCTATCTATCTATCATATCCTCGCACTTTCTGTATAAATTGTTTTTTCACACTTGATGTTATCATTCAAGTTCCTGGCATTAAATCCTCCATTGGCTAAAGCATGCAACTCATCTTTGCATTGAAATTGCTTTAAATCAGACCCAAATTCCTTGAATTTTAAGACAAATATAGAGAGACAGCTGTTTTTGATGTTCCCATTCTTAGCCCCTCTGACCTGCTGTGACCTCCCAAAGTGGCGGTCCTTGATTTCGTCATGGTGACAGGCAAAGCTTCTTTTTGTTTTGTCTTATTCTGATAAAAAAAGGTTGTATTAAAAAGTGCACTTCATTTTTTTTTGTAAATTGTTACATTTTACACCATGGTGACATCCAGAGCTTCTTTGTTTTTTGTTTTTTATTTTGAAAAAAAAAAACTGTTTTAAAGAAATTGCACCTATTTTTTATTTTTTATTTTTTATTTTATTTTTTTGTAAAATGCTCAATAGTAAGAAATATCCATATAGGGCCTGCATAAGTTTTGCCAATGTTTTTTTTTCCTTTGGGAGAAAGTTATGTAACTAAAGTGTTATCTCTTTCTTCTTCACTTTATTTGGGATAGAATAAATAAAAGATTGTTCCTTATCCTGTTCAGCACAAATCGACTTGTATACGGTAGGTGGATTAAATCTGTATAGGTGAATTTCTTTAAAATTCACAATTTAGATGTGTGCTTGATAAAATTTTCGAATTTGTCACAAAGGCTTTCTTGGTGTAAGCTATTGCTGTGCATAGAATGGAAGATTGAGGCATACAATGTTTGAATCCAGGGATTTTCATTTTGGGGATTTTCACTTTACCCATGGCAGAAATGTAATTTTTATAATAATAAAGAATGTGGTATAAATAATCTGATGGATCCATATACAAGAGTTTTTTTTAGATTATTACTCAAATCTAATTATATTAGGTTGATGCCTTTCTCAAACTTTTCATAACATTCATACCTTGATATTTCCTACCCAAACATATTGAAATACTCTATATTTGTTTTATATCATTAGAAAGCTGAGGAATCTCTATAGTTTAAGCAAAATCCTAACATCCAAATATGAATTCTGACTACTTAGGGGTTGTTTGAATTTGATTGGATCAAATCTTAAATGGGTATTCTTTCCTTACTTTTCTGATCTTGTCATAATATCTTTGATTTCCAATAGGGTAATCAGCTCGGGCATATTTACATCAGATGTCACGCAGAAGAAAACGATCTCCCAGTGAATACAGCTTTACCTAATGCTATCTCGATATGGAATCAATTATTGCACAAAGCCCCCTGACCCATTTTTCATATTTCCCAAACAATTGACAGCTGTCTTTCTTATTCCAACTGTCCCATTCCGCCTTATAGGCCCCCTTTCACATTTGGGGATATCCACGATCTTTTAAGGGCCAGAACGATATTCACAAATTGACTACTGAATTGTCCCTTTCATACAGGCGTAGTGCATGAAATAATAATAATAATAATAATAATACTTGATATTTATACTGCACTTTTCCCAGTAGGCCCAAAGAAATGGCTGGTTTAAGGTGGTATCTCACATCGCGGAGATGTCACTGAGACACGAGACATCTACTAGACTCAGAGACATCTCCCAGACACAGAAATATCTCTGCGACAAATAAATGTCATAGATATGAATATGTTCGATTTCCCTGCGACTCATGAGACAATGCACAGACTCAGGAGACAGTGCGAAGACTCGAGAGATGTCTCTGACACGTCTCTGTGACTAGCGTCAAACCTGTCTCAAACTCATCTTAAACCCATCTCATGGCAACTAAGATACCACCATTATGTAGGCAAAAGATTAATATTTTGAATTATCCTAGTTCATGATCAACCATCTTGATGCCTCCCTATCCCACATAGCACAAACAAAATAGACTTTTCCTCTTTCTTATAAAATGATATGAAAAAGTGGAAATCACTCCACTCACAAGATGCAACTTATGGGTAGCGTTATCACTTTCAAGTCCCCTAGAATAATATCAATTGATATGGTGATTAAGTCCACGGTGTCAGGAAAACAATGACTATTAGGAGGATAGATTGTAAACAATTTTATTCTGTTCATGGGAGTGGGTCACCATGAAAAATCTTGAAGAAAAAAAAAACTGAAGTTCAGATTCATTCACCCATTTAGATCAGCTATATGTAGCCATCCTCCTCTCCCCTAAAAAAGGCCCACAAAAAACACCCAAATTATACCACAAATTATTTTTCTCATGTGAAAAGGCCCTTACTCCTCCGAGGTGCAGAAATCAAATACTTCAGAGCCCGGCTCAGATATTCAGTTAAATTTTTTGGGGAAGAATTGAACTGGTTTTTATCTCTGTTCTCGTATCAAATCTAGAGATCTTCTATATGGAATCTGTTGTGCAGTCTTCAAAGCTTTCTGGCAGCTCCGGTTTGTTGTCACCATGACCCAGTTTTTATTCTTTTATTCCTCTCCGCAGCTGGAGAGGGCTTTCAATTCTAAGCACAAAAATAAGATTTATTGGGATTGTTAAAACATGAGGAGTTGAGTCTTTGTAAAATCTAAACACATGCTCATACCCTGTTAATTGTCCCATTGGTGTATTAACGTTTCTACCCAAGTGCTAAAAAAGTTATAATTGATAATTGATTATCATTCTTAGTCGGCAGCTTGCAGACATTGAAGTTGTTTAAAATAATACAATCATGAAAGCATATAATGATCATAAAAGCGATGATTAATGCCTTAATGATTAATGGATCGGTGGTTGCCATTAATTTTTACTAATATTATTATACATGTATATTAGTCATGTATCTTGGGTGCTAGTTTCCAACTGCTCTGTTAAGTGAAAATTGTATCTTTCCCTGAATGTTTAAATCGATATTTCAATTGATGTATCTGTTGCAAAATCGATTCTCTTGTCAAATTCCTCTGTTAGGTACCTGTACACACACATATTTCAGCTTTGGCTAATGGAGCAGCTGCATTGACACAAATAGAAATGTAGAACACATATTTTGTTTTTGTTTCATACCATTGTTATTATTTAACTTAAAAAGAGATAAATATTGATGTCATATATGTAAATTGGTAGAGTAGAAATTAGACTTGGTGGATGATTTAATTTTCTTGTATATAAACTGTGTTAAGAACATATCAAAGCACAATAGGCCTATACATGTATTTAATTACAAAACAACACCAAAGAAATCACAACTTCAGTTGTCAATTCATTGAATACTAAGCAAGATATAACTTATTATATTAAAATCAATTGCATCCATATGATATACTTTACTAGAATTTTATCTGCACATACCGGAGAGATAAAGACCTCAATTTGTAATAAGGAAATAGACCAATGTAAACACTGCTGCTGTATGAAATGATCTATGGGAAAGCATCACTTGTGAATTGAGTAGTGGTATCAACCACTGAATTGCGGTAATTATAAACCAAGTCAATTAAAAGGAGAATCCCAGTTATTGAAATATTGACCTTGAAATCAGACCTTCCCTTGTTACTCCAACAGCATGTTATAAGATATGACAGTTCAATCCATCATATCCCATATCGGTATCCATCAATGAATATTGCTCAAATTGCTCAAATTACCACCAGAAATGAAGAGGGTACCCCAAGAGGGGGGGGGGGGGGGTCTTCTTGCATTGAATTGACTCTTGACACTTTACCAGCAAGAAGGACATTAACTCTAGTTTTTGACCCATTGTGGTAAACATCATTAATTTTAGCAGTGAGGATTTTGCTTTATCTTTAACCCTCTTCCGGGATCGGTATCCATCAATGAGTATTGCTCAAATTACCACCAGAAATGAAGAGGGTACCCCAAGAGGGGGTCTTCTTGCACAGAATGGACTCTTTACACTTTACCTGCAAGAAGGACTTTAACGTTAGATGTTTATCCATTACAGTAAACAACAATAGTTTTGGTAGTGAGGATTTTGCTATATTTTTTAACCGTCTTCATGCCATAAAAGTTTGTAGCATTAAAAGCAGATTTTGCTTTTTTTAATTTTTAAGAATGATCTGAAAAAATTGGGTGGTTTTATTATTGGAATTTATTCTTCTGACAGGCATAAAAAGAGAAAATTAATTATTCTAATTGTATGGTTCATGTGTAAAATTGTAACAGAATTCAGGGTTTGTTAAAAATGTTTAAAGTTCCTATAGCAATTAACACAAGAAAAAAAGACTAATAAATGAACATATTGATTCTATTTAGGTTGATAATAATCACTATTGGCAATACAAAATGACTTTGTAAACGTTTCCATTTTTAAATGGACATTTTTGTGATTTTCTTTTATTATGAGTGATAGTTTAGTTTGAATGAAGGATGAAGGCTTACCATGAAGAAGAGGAAGAAGATAGAAGTAAAAAGAATATAAGACCTGATTGTTGCCAATTTGAGAGGAAAAACTTATTCATGTAGATCTTTGATAATTCCATATTGATGTAGAATCAGTGATAATGCCCTTCTGTTTGTCAGTGGATGACTTGTCAGATTCAGGTCATAATTCAGCTTCTTCCCAGGACTGTCCAGTTACAATGAGCATGCTTCTACCTTCCCATTCTTAAATTTCTTGATGTGTCTAATACTCAGTTATAAAAAGCAAGTGTGACTCAAAACAATCAGAAAGTAAAGAAAATTTTGGGCATTTGGGTAGCATGCATTATTATTCTTTGGAGGCTTTGTTACAGTGGTGATAGTTCATTGGCTTGAAAGACTTATGTGATTCATTAGTCCAGTTCATATACCACACTATTGCCGATGAATATTGGTGAGCAATTTGTCTCCCTTTTTATATGCATCCAATATATGGTATTAATACTTCAATGTTTTGGTATTTTGATATATAAACCAGTGTTCTGTCAGCAAAATAGCTCAAAATAAGTGTAGAATAAACCTCAATACAGCATTATTGACTCCCATTGAGCTATTTGGTCAATACCAGCCACATTTCCAGTCATCTGGCAGATTGGTAAACGTGAAATTTTTGTGTGCATTATACTTTCGCGAATTACGCAAGGAGGCAAGAGTCACAAAAGTAAAATGCCCACGAAAGTGTATATCTACATATTGAATGCAAGTGAGGGACTGTACACTGTATAAGAAAGTGGATTGTTCGCAATTTGCGAAGGTTTAATTCAGTGAAAATTGCTGTTGGCTCCAATCCACAAAAGTTTCATTTTGGGCAAATCCAAGCTATTTTGCAACTCTGTCCCACGCGTTACTGATGAATAATGTACCATAACTTAATTATTAAGTCATATATCTCAATTATTTTTCATGTTTTGGGTAAAGGTACTGAACCCTTTTCCATAACTTGAAAAATAATGGAGATGTATCATTTCATAATTAAGTTATGGTAAATTATTCATCAGTAACGCATGGGACAGAGATACAAAATAGCTTAGATTCGCCCTTTTGCAAATGCTTTTGGTTTTACAGTATATAAACTGGCATATAGTAGTTCTACATCTTCAGTGGAAAGCGTTTCAACTCAAATCTTGTAATTTTGTCCATATTCCTAGATCTTTAAACTGTATCATTTTAATTTCAAATGAATTATCTCTATATGGTCTTTCCGTCATTAAAGGGATGCAGTAACATTGAATGATATTCAAATCACATTTTATTTGATTTAGCTTATTTTGCCAACATAATTATAAACACTCAGGTCAGTCTGGTATCTCTTCAAAATTGCAAGCTAATTGCTTGCTTTACCTTCGAGATATCAATGATTTCATACTCTAATTTTATAAACCAACCCCGAATGGTTTATAAAACCATGTGCTTTTCCACATAGCACAACATACACCCATTTCCTGTTGTATAGTCCCCGTCCCTAGCGGCCTGCTGAGCTAGCAACAGATGGTACTGGTGTTGGGCTGTATGCTTGGCATTGTTTGTTACACTTTTTAAAGGTAGTAAATGACTTCCATTTTATCTGAAACTTTCAGTAGTTTGTTTTTACTGTTGGAACAATATATTTTTATTAATCGTGATCTAATTGCTTTTTTTTTTTTAAGTTACCCAATCCCATTAATAGGTGAATTATAGTGATTCTACATCTTCATTAGAAAGCATTTCAACCCAAATTTGTGTTTCAGTGTTTTTCAGTGTTCATTTTTAAATTTCTCTTATTAGAATTCCAAATAACCCCAGCACTTCATGTAAACCAAACCACAATCAGAGAGGGATCGCAGCTATGCAGTCTGCTATAAAATTACCCCCTTTTCAGTCCTTTAGAAAGAACTGCAATAGAGTACAGCTGAACATTATGTCTAAAATTCATATTGGTACGGAAAAACAACAGCTTTCAAAACTTGTTGGCTTTATATCAGGAAATTCACTCAGATGTCATTGTCACTCAGGAATAAATTTTTCAACATAAGGCTTTCTACAAAAGGAAAGGGGATATATTCATATATTCCGCAAATCAGTCAAATTTGTCATCATTGTTGTGCTCTTAGCAGACGTCAAATAGCCAAACAGGTGCGCATAAATGTTATGATCCAAAATAAACCCCACCTCAAACATTTTTTGACAAGTATGTTTGCATCTGCAATCCACCCAGATTCTATTTCTTCCTGGGTTATCGTTGTTGTTTACTTCTTTTGGACAGGACATGGACAGGTGTTGAGTAATTCTGGAAATGATAAGAAAGAAAATTACAGGGTGATGGATGTATGTTATCTCTTCCTGATTCAATTCTCGTCCTGAATTTTTTTTGGTGAATCTTATGTTCTTGAAGATGAGCCCGGCGCCCTTTTGATTGCCCGGTCAATGAACTTCTAAAGATGGGTACATGAGATGATGTAGTCTGGTCTCAGCCAGGCAATGTATATTGGTTGCGAGTAGAAGAGGAAGTCAATACGCAAAGTTGAATGTCTGGGACTGTAGGTTTATAAAGTCATTTTGTTTTTATTAGTTGCAAGATGGTTGTGAAGTTACAGTTTCGATTGGGAACCTATATTTGGTGTCTTCTTTGTCTCGAATTTCAGAAAGATTTTTGTTTGTGCAATATAATATATCTTTTCTTTGTAGTTTGCTGGATTGTCTGAAGATATTTCTCATTTGAATTTGGGGAAATAACAATAACTTTTTTATCTATTTTAAGGTCTGCAAAAAATAAGCTTGGGAACAGATTTTTAAGAACTATTTTCCCCTTTTAAAAACAATGAAGTCTTGATGCTAGTCATCATTGTCAAATATTTCTACCAAAATGGTTTTGTGAAGTTGTGAATTTATATCAAAGAAATTTCTAAAAAATATTGAACTGACTTTGACTTAGACTCTGAGTTAGGCATATTTAGTACATAAATATTGGAGTATCTCTTTTTCATTCTCTTCTTTATTTTGATTTCAAATACATTTTCATATTCTTTTTCGTTATTACTCAGAAAAGAATTTACATTTGAAGGTAAGTGACTTCTCCAATGATGGGGCTAAAGGTTAAACTTTTTATTAATTTCCAGTTATGGATTTCTACAAAGGAAGGAGGAGGAATGTAGGATTCTTTCTACCTTAAAATGCTATCATCGAGATATCCACCCTAAATCCTAAATTGGCTTCATGTTTTCCCTCAGTATTTTCATTCCTCCACTTTGCAGCTGTGTTGAACCATCATCATCCTGCAGATCTTAGGGGGTAGGGAGGGCTTTGGCATGTCATTGCCCCCTGTATGTCGGGTCTAGAGTGCGAGTGATCCCCCTTCCCTCCGGCAGACAAAATCTTGTTAGACTAACCACCTTCATAGCCATTTTGGTGATGCTGGCTATTTGCGTAGTTGTGGCTGCCATTTTCAGTAAAAGACATCATCAAAATTCCAAATCGGTTTAGCGTTGCCTGCTAGAGGTGCTCAACATTTATGGTTATCTGCTCGACCGAAGGGTACAAGCATGCAGTTTAGTTCTATTTTTGTTCTTTTTTTTAGTTTAGTCATGAAGATTAATGATTTAGAGAAATATTCTGTCAAACATGTACAGTGCAATGTACTGACTGAAACATAATGTGGAGATAAATTAAAGTTTACATTTAGTTAAATATGCCTGCTTGATGTGCATGAAAGCAGTGTATGCTGTTTACATTCCATCCTTGGAGAGTAATGTAAAATTTATTCATTTCTGCACTGACTTGCAGAGATCTTTGGTAAAAGAACTTTCACTTTTAAGCATTGCCTAGATCCTCAAAGCACCAACCATCTTCTTGCAGTGTGCAATAATGAGACAGTGTGCGTGTTTGTATGACAGACAATACCCACAGACACTAAATCCATACAAACATAGGAACACTACATTGTTCTCATCCCGCCTTTCAACACAATTCTATTAGACGGATGAGGCTTAGGGATGCGTTCCAACACCGGTATCCAGAATGGGTTAGTTGAAACCGCGAAACATTTTTATCATTGTGAAATATATTGAGATGTTTTAGAAGCTGGAGTTTTATATTTTGAAATGGGGTTGGTCCATAATGTGAAAGCAATGATGTTTTTTTTTATAAGAGGAGGAAAAAAAACTGACTTGACATCCAATTTGAATGCCCCTCCCAGTTTTCCTTTTCACCCCTTCTATCTCTCCCTCTCTCCCAATCTAAATATTGACCACTGATATATAATTTGAGATTGAAAGGATCCAGTAATCTTGCCTTTGTCTCTAAAGTTCTAAAAGTTATTTTCTTCTTGCATCTCCATTTTAACTGAAAATGTTTCTTAAGCATGAGAAAAATCTCTGAGGGGTTTGTTTTTGTATCATCCAATGTGTCCTTTCAATGGAAAACATCTTTTCTCATAAGTTTGAGTTTCTGCAAAGCCAAGTTTGCATGAGGAGCATACCACACTAATTGTTTCCTTCCTCTTGCTTAATATACCAGCCTTCTACCACTAATTCAATCTCTTCTCAGTCATTTCTCAGAACAATAGATACCCTTTGAAACCGGTATAAGTTCCAGCCCCGTCTAACCCAAACCAGAGCTTCCCCCATCCCTCCCCTTCTGCTGGTGGAGAGTGTGAACCTACATGGTTACCATGGATACATGATCCAAGGCTTCTCCAGGTTTTTAACCCTCTCCTCCTACCCAACCCAGTCCTGGAATCGGAGCCCTACGCTGAGTGATGCCCTGTTTTCACTTCCCGCTCCCATGGAAAAAAATAACACATTCCAAGATTGACTGCATACTGGATAGGTATAGCGAAGACTGTTATCTGGGATACCTGCTTGAATTAGTCAACAATGAACGAGCCAAAGTTTCACCTGGGTCTATTTTTTCAGCCATTTTCAACTTTATGGTCAATGGCTATGTAATTATTGTACTAGTCATCAGAATTTATTATCTTTCCCTACTATCTAACCCTGTATGTTACCATATTTTTACTGTTTCTCTAAACCTATGGACTAATGGTGTGTCTTGTTCCCTTAGATTTGATTAATACTGGAAGCCCCTGGTTCCCGTAGTTAACTGGTTGACTCCTTCTTTGAATTGAGGTGTAGTGGTCCAGTGGTTAGGTCACGGAACTGCAAGTTACACGTTACAGGGTTTGAGTCCTTTAGTAAGATATTTGCCACACTGAACCCACATGAGGAAAATGGGTATCTGTTTGAAGGTATCCCTGTAAGGTACCAATGAAGCAATTCACTAATGTTAGCACCCAGGAATAGAGCTGCGATATGTTGCACAGAGAAAGACACAGAATGATTTTCAAGCATTAGATTAAGACACTGATAATTTCGCAAATGGAATATATACACAAAATTATTTGTTTGAGTATCTATGTTATTATTTTTCTTTGTGTTTACATGAAACCATAATACCCCTTCAAAGATATCAGGTTAATGTTTTAGATTAAAGTAATCTGTTCATTCTGCTTGTAAAATGCAGACATGGTTACAAGCAAACATAGTTTGGACTTTGTAAGGTTTGGAGAGGTACATCTGTTAAGTTGAATACCAGACTTAAAGAGATGGAAAGGTGGGGATTTAGCGATGCTTTTAGAGGATTGGGTGCTGTTGTGTTGGCAGAAGCCTTCCACCATCTTCCAAAACTAGATGCCAGTTACAGACTCTTTTATTTATGTGATTGAATATAAAGAAAATATATATCTTAGTTCTCTAACTTATATAGCTACTTTTCTTTTCCTGATTATATCTAATGACAATTTCAAAAATTTGCTGGTGATGTCAAATGGGCAGAAGCCTACTACCATCTTCATAAACTAGATGCCTGTTACAGACTCTTTATGAATAGCGTTTTAATATGTAGAGAAAAAGAAGTGAAAAGAACAAAATACCATAGGACCCAAACTTTAAATTACTTTACTTGAAATAATGATAACACAAATTGTGGTTGATGCCACCATGGCTGAAGCTTACCACCATTTTCCACAACTAGATGTTGGTAACAGACTTTTTATTTTTAGGGTTGGATTTGAAGGAAAACAGAAGAAAATACCTGGGGTCCAAACTTGGAATTGCTCTTTTTTGCTGGGTAGGTTGTGTAGTAACTTCAAAAGTATGTACACAAATCATGTAGATGCAAATCATGGGGGGGGGGGGGAATAATGATATAACCATGTTTGACAATGTTTGTGTGTCTTCCCTGTTTCCCATAATCCCTCCTGTCTCATTACAGATGACAGTAGCATACAAAAGGGGTTGTTCACATTTTAAAGTTAGTGGCAAAATCTTCACACATTATAATGATGTGTATATAAATTTATGCAGAAGTAACCAATATTCCTTTTGTAGATATATTTCAGTATATTTCTCATAAAACTTCTTACTTGACAATACCTATGTTTGAGCGTGACCTAAAGATACTTTTTCCTTATTTTTACTAGACCTCTTGAAAAAAAATTGCCCACTGTCGTAGAACAATATCTATTCACTTAGTTCTCACTTGTTATTTTAACCTTATTAAGTTAATTGATTAAAATTGCTGATATTGCGTACAATTAATAGCTGTTTTTCCTTTTAAGTTGTCCTCTAAACTTTTGATTATGAACGTGACTTTTGGGGTAGCTAGGTCAGGGGTGTCTCCTGAGCTGCTAATTGGTCCTTTTAACAAGGCATAGGGCTGTACGATGATACCCTGGACTCAGAATGGTTGTTAATGTTGGGATTAAGATCCGTCATCTAGGAAGGGTCTTGGTGAGATGACAGAGTGGGCTGTAACTGATGCCAGTTTCTTACTTCAACAAGAAATAAAGAGAACAAAGAATGAAGGTGTTCATAATGGTTTAGATGGTGATGGTGATGATTCACAGTTTCACTCACTTTCTATAGATGATCATGATGATGTCATATCTGACTGTGAGAGATGGAAGGGGGCTGGGATGGTCCTGAAATGTTCCAACAGCAACCCCCTCTAAAAAGAATAAAATGGAAAAGAAAATATTCATGGAACAGTTGTAAGCTAATAAAGTATAATGTCCCCATTTCAAATGAAATGGAAGTAGGAACTGTACAACAATGAGAATATAATGAATATAATGAAAATAGAAAAGAGAGAGAGGAGAACAGAAGCAAGAAAAAAAAAACCAGGAAGATGTTAGTGAATAAGATAGAAGTAAAAGAGATATATTATTAAAGAAGGGAATAAATAAAATGCGGGTGGAAAGAGAATGAATGATAGTTTGAGAACTGGAAGAGAGAGAAAAGTAAAGAAAGAGAGAAAAGATATCAGAGAAGGAGAGAAAAGATATCAGAGAAGGAGAGATACAGGAAATGCAGTTTGATAAAAATACATAATGGATATAAATAAGAAAGAAAAAAAAGATGATATGATTAAAGAAGGAGTGATATGGGAAGCTGAAGTACCTTTGTCATCTGTCCTCAGCCAAGTAGACGTTACACTTTGGTTCCTAAATTACATGGAAATTTGAGTGATTTGTTGATCACCGTTCGGAGGATGGAACGCAATGCTTTTCTTAGAGTCTGAACCTTATTGGGAATCCATTTTGATTAAACACTGCCTGTTGGAATGCAACGTGATATGAAGAATGATAGGTGAATCATATGGTATTTTGTTTGGAATATGAAAATGGACAATTTTCCTATTTGGATGGGGATTGCAAATGATCAAAGCGATGCATTCAGTTTCTCTTAAAGTATTATGATTCAGTTTAACTTTCTGTAAGGTACACCTAGACAGTAGGTAGTTGTCTCATTATTTCATTAAACTGTTGCTCATTCAAGTTCTAATAAAAGTTTTAATGAAAGTTCATCTGTAAAATAGACATTTTTTTAGAAATAAAGCAGTAAAATCCTCAGCTACAGGACTTTTTATCATCTCACTCATTTCTTTGACCATTGTTAACCACAACTTGCTAACCAAATTAAAGAGTTGTAGTTATATACATGTAGCTGTAATTTCATGTTTCCACCAGACATTTATACTGAATATAATTGGAAATCATGCCATGAACATATAAGCCTACATGTGTGACAGGTATACATGCAGATGAAGATAAAACAATATGAGGACACATCTAACAACAACTACTAGTAATATTCCACTATACATGTATATTTCTGGCTTGAGCTGGAGAATATCTTTAAAACAAGGCCAATTTTAAATTGAAATGAAGATCAGGTGTAGCATTAGGCCACCCAGATGTACACCTTTCTGGGTTTGGCGGCATCGTTAAAGCCTCCCCCGCTCCCTAGATCCCGGTAATCCCTGGCGTTGTTTTCTCACGTGTTAGATCATAGCAGAAGTTGAGACCATGATATACCCAGATTGGAAGATACTTCACAAGTTCAGTTTCAGTGCCCAGGTAGCATTATCTAAACACAAGGAAGGTTAAGGAACACACACAGGAGAGAGATGGGAATGTTCTTGTTCATGAAGGATATGAAAGAAAAGAATGTGGTATTTTCCATTATGATTTATTATTCTTAACCTATTCTCTGCAAGACTCCACACACTAAAGATGATGCTTACTATAGTTTGGGTCTAAAATCATATTATTTTCTCCTTCATAAACAGAGTCGGGTAAAGACATTGTAAAGGCTTTTCCCCACCCCCCCCCCCCACTCAGGGGGTCAACCATACACGTATGCTTGTTCCAGATTTTTAGAGATACCCCTGTTCTCCTATTCCTCAGTACTTCCCTGTACTTCTCTCTATCTCCTTTCAGACCCATTATTGGCACCCACTACCTTGGCATTAGTCTAATCTGTGTTCTTTCTTAAACATTTTTTGCCAAAATGTTTCCCTGTTTATACGAATAATTCAAATAATTTCATTGTAGGAAAAAAGAAGGTTCTTTTAGGAATTAATCTGAGCCTTTTTTTAATAACTTATATCAATCCTTCATGTCATCAATAGATAGACCAAACGAGGCATGTAAAATATAGATACACATTTATTCAATTTTTTGTTTGTTTGTTTGATTCGCATTCAAATTAGCTTATTTAAAACTACAACAACAAGAACAAAATCCTTAGAAATGTATCTTATGGACTTTCCTGAAAGGTCTATAGAGGAAAGAAATGAAATAACTCTCTCAGGTGAAACAACATCTTTGTATCTTTCACTTCAGCAGATGTGAGAGTAATGTTTTATCAGCGCTGCAACATTTGATAGAATAGATTAGTTAAAGCACCAAAAAGTGAAATAAACCCAAGCTCGCTCTGTTACTCCTGCGAAACCAACTCCGAACCACCCTTGGGAGAAGAAAGCTATGTTGGACAGGAAAAGAAAGCAGTCACACAAATATTTAGTTGGAATACCAAATCTAATGGGGGAACTTTACAAGTTGTAATGTATATTTTCCTGAAGCCATTTCTAAAAGAGCAACTGTGCAACGATGTGTTAGATACGACCTGTTGAAACCTTGTGTCTGGAAATGACACACGGTTGATGAGAGATCCCCGAACTTGAAAAAAAAAAGAAGTTGCTACCTTGAGAAGACGATACAAAATATTCTATGAAGTGAGAACTAGACTTCTGGTATCTTGTAAGGCAGTGATAATAGCAGTTGGTTATCAATGTATTTCTTTGTTTTTTAGGGTCATTATTTTATGAAATTATTTTTTGGGGAGGGGAGGAGAGGTGTGATGAGTGTGGACAATTCGTGCTGAATTCTTAGAATTTTAATCATAAATTGAACATTTTGACATCAGCAGTGGCAATAAATCTAAAAAATAAAATAATAATATCAGTTATGTTTGTCAATGACAGGGAGAAACCCCAAGTTGTTTTTCATTTTAGATTCATCAAGTTATGAAAATGAAAAGCATACAAACAGTTACACCCCACCCATGTAAGTACTGATATCATATTAAATTTGATATTTTTTTTATTTTATTTTTTTTTTTTTTGCAAAGAAAGCGTATCACAAGTGTATATTACTGTATAAGTGGTTATTTTCGCGGTGACTTTATTTTCGCGAATTTCGCGAGTTGGTCATCGCGAAAATTTCCACTTCAGTACAAGGCTATTTATAGTAATGAAGTCATCACCAAAATCGCGAAATTTTGCTCTCGCGAATTTCCCAAACTAGTCAAAAATCGCGAAAATATCTGTACGCGAAAATATTGGCTTATACAGTAGAATAAAATCAAGTGGAAGAACAAATGTATTCAAATTTCTCTAAACATTGATTTCATTTTCATCTTCAATTTAGTCTTTCATATTACCTGGAAAGCTTTGATTGAAGTAGACAGCAAGGGAGAAAAGAACTGTGAAAGAAACGCTTTTTACAGTTGTACATGCTACAATGTTTTGTTAAATGCTACCCTCTTGCAACCAGTCACTTACAGTCAAGTTTAGCAATCCTTCTCTTTGTACAGTGATTTACACAGGTGATAATAAATAACAAAGGAACAGATAACTTCATAGGACTCATGGTAATTGGAGTTTATCTGGCAAATCATGTCATTTTGTCTTTACTTGTACAACATTAAAAAGTAATAAACAATCAAATATAGATAAAGAAAATTGTTGGAAACAAAATTGTATAAGAATGGATGGATATATTTCATAGGGCTGTCTATTTTTGAATTAGTGAAAAAAGAAAAAGGGAGGGATGTAGTATGAATGGGGAAGTTGAGAGATATTTACAATTACTCTGTCTTATAGCTGTAAACTGCCTATTTCACTGTAGCAACAATAAAAATCAGTGAAGTCATATAACAAAACGAGAAACAAAGAAAAAATACAACTTGTAAGGTTTGAGGGCATTCAATATTTTGTTTTGAAACCTGATATCTTTTCCAAAGACGAAGATGAAAATATTTCCTTACCTTATCTGTTTTTCTGGTTCCTTTTCTTTCTTGGGGGATCTGAACATGCCTGAAAATATGTCAACATTTGGGCAATTTGAGACAACTCCAAGGTTGATGCCCTACGTTTTTCTTTCACCTCAGCTTTTGAGTTTTGTCACAATTTATTCTTACTTCTGTTCTAAACACATACACAGTCTAACTCAACAAAAGGCTTTATCTGTCTCTCTCTTTCATTTCTATATGATGTATTTGGTTTTTTAACTGGGTATATATTACCTGTCTTTAATAAAATGTTAATTTCAATGATATTCCACTGTTATGTATACCCTTGTGCCCACTCACCTTCTATATACAGGTTTTTCCCCAGCTGATACCTTTTTTTGTGTCCTGTAAAATGTGGGGGTAAAAGAAAGATTAAAATACATGAAACTGATTAAAGCTTTCTATTGACCAATTTTGTCTTGCTTTATAACATTTTCTCTATCCTGCTATGAATTGTGCAAACCAACAATTGTAAACATGTAACTGATTAAAACTGTCTTTCCTTTTCAATTGGCATTTTTATTTATGAAGAGAGATGAAAAGTTGTGTTACATGACGAGTTTTGAGATTTCTCAGAGACAAAAGATATACAGAGAAACTTTTTAACATGCCTTTTACCCATCAGTGATCGCAAAAACAATCTTTGAATATTCAACTTTTAAATCTAAATTCACAACGTATTTAAACACATTCATTCCTTTCTCCTATTTTTGTTGCAGATTACATTCATTTAATGTCTGTACTATAGAATTTTCTTTCTCTCTTTCTTGTATTTACAGATTTCTTGCCTATAATGCCCTTTACTGTCTAAATTTCTTTCTTTTTCCTTATATTTACAGATTGCTTGTCTATAATGTCCTTTACTGTGTAATTTTTTTCCTCCTTCTCTTATATTTACAGATTGATTGCCTGTAGGATAAGACATCTCTTGAAAGGAGAGTGATAGAAATCACACAAAATAGAAATAAAAAAGAGAAGAGCAGTGTAAAGGAACTCTTGAGTGCTGCTTATGTCAAGGAATGTTGCTCTGAGGTAAGAAATAACACCATCAGGGTTTAAGAATCCATACCTTGTCTTGTTAAAAGTCCCCCCATACTCCATCCCTTATTCTTTACTATTTAGCTGGGGCGAGCTGAATGTGGCTGTGGCGCCAGCCGTGTTTGTCGTGTTTGAACGGGTAGACAAAACACCGATTTGGATCCTTTTGAAGGGGGAAGGATTTCTTCACCTCTACCGTAACCCTTTGGATGTTGTAATCCTCCAGTCGCACTGATTCATGAAGATCTTGGGTGGGAGAAAGTTTTATTCTTTGAGCTTTCTCTCTTTGGTTTCTTTACTCTCTCTTTTCTCTTTCTACCATCTCTCTCCACTCTTTCTTCACATTTCTCTTCTTGTAGGCTCTGCTTCTGAAATATTATTTTTTGTTGTTGTCTTTCTCTTGCCTTTTTACAATATGTTTTATTGATTTTCCTATACGCAAATCAAGAAATCAGCATGTGAATCAACAGAATAACTGTAAAAATATATGAAAATAAAGAAAAAGAGAAAAAAGGATGTATCTCTCTTCTCTTGCTCCCTTTCTCCCTTTTTTTGTGTCCTATGCATCATATCTTTCACCTTCATTTTTTTTTTCTATTTTTTTTTCTATATCTTTTCCTCTCTCTCCATCTTTCTGTCTTGCCAACTTTCCTTACTCTTTTGCTCTGTTTGACAAGAGGAAATTTTTATGGTGTTTTTTTTTTTTTTTTTTTTTTTTTTTTTTTTTTTTGCGTGAATTTGGCAAACCCCTAGATGTTTGCAAATTTAATAAGATACAGAAGTATTGGCTTTAAAATAGTATATCTTTCTGTCACGTTTGTTGTTTGCTGCAATATAGTTTCCTGAACAACTTCTTGAAACTTTCTTAACCAATGATGCTTGAAAATTTTGTGCTCTACGTTATTTGAAAATGTCCCAAATGGGGGCAGGAGTGCGCACTCTGCAGACAATGGCTTCATTTTGATGCTAAACATATTAATTACATTTAGCTATAGAGTCTAGCCTAACTTTGCTAGCCCCTGGATCTTTCAGCTACAGCAGAAGGTCCATGAAATTAAGCGTAATATCATCCTATATACCCAGGATCCTATACCTTCAATTGACATGTTGTTTCTGACAGTGTTTTCTGCCTGCAAATGAGGAGGGGGAGGTGGAGGGGGTGTTATTTTGGGTTCTTGAGCGTACTTCAGAATGAAGGGGTGTAAGAGAAGCACCCCCTGTCAGCTTAAGAATCAGTATTGATGGACTATTGATAGGATAAGCCAGGTAACAGGTGACAGGGGGACAATGAGAACAATTAAAAGGGGGATGAAGGGGGTGAAAGCCTGCCTGCTTGAGCAGTATAATTGGGTTGTTGGGCTTCGGTCCAGGGGAACCATTCTATTAGATTTCAATCAAGCCTGGTAAATTTCAACTACCGCATCAAAACATCATATTGAGAAGAAACATGGTTTTTGATATGTTATAAAAAGGAACACATTTGCAAATCGTCAGGCATCAATATTGCTTTGAAACCACCCTAAAACTTTCATTTTAATTTATTGTATAACACTTCATTATATAACCATAATACTGTAATACTTGAAACCTTTAAATCCGTTCAGCAGATGACATATCGTCATCTATCATCTGTTGAGAGCCAGAAGGGCGTTATTGCATCTTAAAGATGTTCCATTGAGAACCAGAAGGGTGCTATTGCTGTACAAAGTCAATGGTAATAGCGCCCTTCTGGTTCTCAACAGAACATCTTTGGTCTGTAATAGCGCCCTTCTGGCTCTCGGCCGACGATATGCAGAAAATACAGCTCCCTTTATATCAAAACAGAGATTCAAACTTATATGCTTCAATTAAGAAGTTTTTTATTCCATCAAGATGTATGACATAAATATTACTCCTCCTTTAATTATATTGTATTCAGAGAATACTTATAGATGCATATGAAGAAATATTGAAGATATTTCATGACAATATGAATATCAATAAATGAGATTATGATTTAGTGAAATCGGAATCCCACTTTTCCCAGAACCTTTGGATTTTAATTTATCTCACACCACTTTCTTTTTCGAGGCATCAGCCTTGTGAGAGTCTTCAAAGGGCTTTATTGCTTTTTTTTCTTCATTATGTGGTTTCTTTGTTAGCTGAACACAATAGGAGGGTGCCAAAAGCTCATGTCAGACACTAGCCTTTAGAATCTTCAATGGCCTCAACCATTCAGCCCAATATTTGGAGGGTTTTATTTTCATGCAGCCCCCATTTTCAGCTAGATTACCCCCTCTGTAAAGAGATGTGGGCTTGTTATGTAATGCCTTGTGAATACTTGAGATTAAACTGTTTGCTAAAGTGGTATTTTCCTCCTTCTTTTAACACCATTATTGGATGGGCAGGCTGTGTTTAAAGTGAGCCCTATTGTTCCTGCTGATCGAATTGTCAATATAACTGTTAATTGAAAAGGAGAGAGACAGAAAGAGTGGATTAGACCTTAGTGCACACTTAACATTCAGTGAACTGTGTCTGTAAATGGGTTTAAAAACCAGAACAGTTAAAAATTTTCAAACTGCCATTGGGGAAAAACTTGTCAGAAATAAATCTTCCAAATTTTATCAGTTTCTAATTTTCTTTCTAGAAATGAAAAAACATTAGATACTTTTAGTTTGAACTTTTAGCTTTCTTTCTGTAATTGATTAGTTTATACTGTATTTTTTTTTGCAATGAGCTCTCTTTTGAAGGAATTGCATTGATACAGCAATATTATTAGATGTATGATAACTGTGTTTACTCTGGAAAGGGCTAAAAGTCAAGCAGTGTCAGAATTGCAAAAGATTACTGATGAGGATGATTTGATAATTAGTGATAACAGCTTTGTAGGGGGTTGTTTAACAATAATTCATTAACAGAACCAAGCTACATCTGCACTCAATTTATATTGGACCTTGAGATCACACTTTGGCAGTTGAAAGTCGCCCTATTGTAAGAACCGAGTTTTATCACAATTTTCAACCCTTTAGTAGAAATTATATAGTAAGCTTAACCTTATTTTCATGTCTGCATAAATACAATAAAGATTTCGAGCACCATTCTCATAAGACTCAGATCACTTACATTATAACGGGCTTATGATACAGTAATATCATTGATTAATTAAAGGAAATAATTACATATTACATATGAATATATTCATATTGAAGGGAAGTCCACGTTATATTTAATTAGTTTGAGAGGCAGGAAATGAAAGTCAAATATGAGTGAAGGTTTTAAGAAATTGCACAGTTTTTGATTTTTGACGTCACCTGCGAGCTACTCTCCCATATGTTTTGTATCATAAACTCTGTAAATTTGTCTCTTTTTTTGTTCTTGATGAAGGTGTAGTAATAATATAATAATAATAGTTACATTTATATAGCGCTTAATGCGATATCCACCTTAGTGTTTCTAAGCGCTTATAGTGTTAACTAGTAGATCTGAAATCACCAAACCGGCCACGTTATAGACTTCGTTCTAGTGAAGATACTTCAATTTTGTACATCCCAAGAGTTGTTTAAAAAAAGGGGAAGCTAGCTTTGATTTTTGCGGCCCAAAATTGTGGAACAGTTTGCCAGCCCATCTTCGTTCTAATAGATCAGTTGAATCATTTAAAAGACATCTTAAGACTTATTTATTTTCGTTGTAGTGTACTATTGGAGAGCTCTTTGTAAAGCGCATAGAGCAGTTTTTTAATTGATTATGCGCTATATAAGAACCAGTTTATTATTATTATCTATTTCATTGATGCGTGTATATAAGGAGGGATTTTATACTTGAATGCTCTGGTGAAATAAGTCAAATTTTCACTTAAAAATGAAATATTATTGAATTAACATTACACGATATACAGGAGAGCTGCTGAGGTCCCCAAATTGAAAATTTGATTATTCATAACTGTGTTGCCCTTTGATGGACTTAAAAAAAAAAACTACTCATATTTTTCTTTTATTTTCCTAATATTTCAAAAACTATTTAATTTCCAGAGTGGACTTATCCTTTAAAAATCACTATTTATTCTCTACACTGTAATTTAGCAAACATACGTTCATAATAAATAATAATAATAAATAAAGCATTTTTAATGTGCCATATATCTAATAAGGACTATTCATAGGCACAAAGGGAAAAGGAAACTTAGGAAGAAGGATGCAAAAACATATACAATCTAGCAAAAATAAAGTGAGAACAATGGGACTTCAGATCTGACTTGAATGTATCTAAGGACTCTGCTGATCGGATCCTCAGTGGAAGAGCGTTCCACATCAATCAAAGAAGAATAAAATGATAACAAGAATAAGTATTGTAATTGAGATACCAATTTTTCAGTTACGAATGACCATCTAGATGAAATACTTAAATATACCTTTAACGTTATCTCATAACATTGAAAGTATGAAAAGGTCTAATATTTGCTCATTTGCTATCATCTCTGGATATGCGAACCTATTATGACAGATCTTTTATTTGAATAACACATCATTAGTCAGTTTTATCAGCTCAGGTTCCGCTACTGCTCCAAGTGCTTGTGAATCAGGCGGCCATGTTTGTTTTGACTCACAGATACAAATTATTGAGACAATGACAACTTATATTGCTTTATTAGTATGATATCAAAAGATAACAGTTCTGTAGGAGATGTTTGTATGGTGTTTATAGGGGGAGTAGGTTAGATTTATTATAATTAAAAATAGAAATGGAAATAGGTTCAGGGCAAATTGATAATCATGTCGCTAAAAACTTGTAGACTAATTAGGTGTCCTTAAATATACCTAAAAGGATTTAAAGATGAGGATGGGGTAAGGGGGGATGCTATAGTGAGGGGATATTCTAGTATACCTCTTCAAAATTTGGTGTGTCTTTAATTTTGAGATTAATTTTTGTGCGGATTTTTAATCAATATAATTGAATCAGATTTAATATCTTAGCTGAGAACAAGTGCAAAGGGAGGCGGGGCGGGGGGGGTGTAGGAATATCAGATACCTCTTTGAAATTTGGTACATTTTAAAGATTGAGATTGATCTTATATGTGTGGATTTTGACTGAAATCCAAAATTACCTGAGAACAAGTGCAGGGGGTGGGGGATATCCAGGTACTTCCAAATTGATCTCTTTGCCAGAGTTCTTAAAACTTGTCAAGCTCAATGGTAAACACCATGAAAAAATGCCCTGAAAGGGATTAATGATCTAAAAATGGAAAAGGAGAAAATAAAAGACAGCTCGATAGGAAATAGGATGTGAAGATATGAGTGATGGGAGCCAAAAGGGAACTAACATATATCAAAGTATACGTACTAACGTCCTTCTGCTTCTAGGGAAATGATATGCTTGACAAGTGGCCCTTAGCCATCACCAGGTGTGAGCCCGCCTTGTAGAAATATTTTAAAGAGTCCTACAAACACAGGTCTATTATGGGACCAGGGTTGCAGGTGTGTGTGTCAAAACAAGCCAGGGCTTTTGATCTAACCGAGATTAATATCTGAAGAGCATACAAAGATCTATCCAAGCCTGATTTCAAGGGTGGAAGAAGAATTTCTTTGAAATACAGGTGTGCTTTGCTGTTTTTTCTTTGTTTTGTTGTGTTTTTTTTTTTTTATTGTAAATCTTTCTAAGATTTTTTTTCTTCTAGCAATTCAATTTCATTTTTAAAAGTGATTATTTGGATATCTTCCAAGTGTGATGACATCATTACAAACTTCAGTGACCTTGTCCAATCAGATTCCAGATTGATGCTAAACTAACAATTTTTTTTAATGCACAGTAACATAATGATGGGTTCAGTCTCCTGAGTGTGACTGCAGTAATTGGCTAGAAGTCCCTATTATACCATTTGAAATTTTGGGGTAGGCCAGATATTGGAAATGTTTTACTTTTTTTCATGAGAAAATTACTGTTCATATTCTTCAAGATTAGAGATGTGAAGCTACACCTACTTTAAGTAAAATCTTTAAGAAAATATCGTCCATTATGATTTATCAATGAAATATACTGACAAACAGAAAATCCAACTTAAAACAATATATTTTCAATAATGAAAAGGTCTTTCTCAAGAAATCCTATTATGAATCTATTTTCTTTCTGATGAAAGCTTCCTCCTGAATCGAATTGATATATGAATAATGACTGTATTCATTTTGAGTATATGCCTTCTATTAAACATATTTGTAAATCAACTGAAATATATCTTGGTCTATGTGTTTTAAATGATCATCTAAGCAATATCTTCTGTATTACTATTAGATTTAGCTGTGACAATATTTTGAGCTAGTGTGAATGCGACCTGACAAATACCCAAATATGTCTCTTCTCCAATATACATTTTCAGCATATACCTTTCGATTAAACATACTGTATATTGTAAATCAAGTGAAATATATCAAGGCCTTTATTTCTTATCATTATCTAAGGAAAATATTCTGCTTAAGTATCACATTTTGGGTTTAGCTGTGACAATATTTTGAGCTAGTGTGAATGCGACCTGACAAATACCGAAATATGTCTCTTCTCCAATTGAATTTAAAACACCTGCATTGTTAGGGACATAATGTTTATGCCTGCAAGATACCAATCGGCCAACAAGCTTATAGGTAGACATATCCGCTCTCCTCAATGCAATCCTTTGGCTATATATTTAAGGTCAATCGTTCAAATGGAATTCATGAATATGTTTCAATTGAAAATAATATTCATTTCAGAAAATGCATGTATGAATCAGAAACATTAAGTCAAACACTGAAAAAAGTAAATCCATGTTTATAATCACAAAAGGAATCAATCATACAGCATTGAGAAATGCTTTGTTAATTCAAAAATATATTATAGGTAAGATCATGCAAGCAGAATCCTAAAACAAATCCAGATTTAACAGTTCAATAATGTTATGAAAGTCGATTCTGAGTTTTAGTGATGGAATTGTAAATCCTGAGAGACTCAGTGCTAAATTTGATTGTAAAATTTTTATCAGGCAGCATTTTTCAAAACTTTTGAACCATCAAATTTTATAAAAATAACAAAAGTTTGCTGAAAGCATGGACATTTTGTAAGGATCATTTCCTGTAATTTTTGTTTTTCAGGATGTTTGGCAGTTTTGATTTGAACTTTTCAGTTTGCAGCTTTGCTTGATATTTTGATTATATTTAAGTCATTATCAGAACTGATGTTCTGTTGCAGTCATTAACTTCAACTTGCTGACTATTTTTTAGAAGTATCTTTTGTTATTTTATGTTTTACATGATAAGATGAGAAGTGTCATTTAATAACCAAATCATCAGTCATAACCTTCCTATTTTAAACCAAGATTTATGAGGAGAATACTTGTCAAATTCCATCCATGTAAAATGTCTGCAATTTGTAATGCAACATTACAAAGACAATCAAATTTGTTCTGAGCAGTTGCACTTCAAGAGAAGTCAACATTAATGTTTTGTAAAACATACAAGGAAGAACATACATGTAGTTACATTATGAAAGTTCATGAGAAAAGGGTCATTTATGAATATAATCATTTTGATCGTAAAATAGTATTAATGCACCCTTAAAGTACATGGTTTGCAAATGAAAATGAAATGAATTTCATTACAAAAGTACTTTTATTTCATTTTGATGATATTCCCTCACAAGGTTATTTGATTCCACACTTTGTCTGATGGAGGATTATTCATTTCAGTCCTTGTACAACTTACATATCATCTATGGAGAGCGAGAAAGACTTTAACTCATATAGTTTTACACAGATTTAAAGCCGTTTTGGCTCTCATCTGACAAATCATACGTGTTGTGATGATTGAACACATTCAATAATAAACCGACACTGATTCGCACTTAGGACTCCCTTAGAATTGTTGGAGAGCAAGGAGGGAAGAGCTTTGGTTCAGACAGTTGCAAGGGGTATAGATGAAAAAAAAAAATCATGGACTCTCTTATCCAAAGTTGGATCCCTATGAGGGGGTGAGAAGGTCCTCCCTCTTGAAACAACTGGCCATGTTTGGTGAAACAACAAGTACTGAGAGTACTGCGACTCATTAATAAACACCCCTGCCCTGTTTTCTGGCAAAATTACACCAGGTGTAAGGGGAGGGCTTCAAACGGAGTCGTCAACATCTTCCTTTGTTTTGAAGCTCAAGTATTTGAATTGTCCTCATTTGCGCAGATGATAGACTTGTGATAAGGAGTGCAAACAAAAAAAATGTTCATGAGACGTGACTGACTGGCAGTTTCATGTTACTTAGGGAGTGAAAGGTTGAGAGAAAGAAAAGAAATGAAAGAGAGACAGAAAGATATGAGAAAGGGAATAAATGTGTTGCAGAGAGAGAGAGAGAGAGAGAGATGGGGGGGGGGGGAAAATAGACAGAAGGAAACTAGTAACCATACATCTTACCCTCCCCATTTATATTTTTTAAAGAGATCGTGTAGAAAAAGTCCAACAAATTAGAACTCCAACCCTATGAACCCCCAACCCCTGTATTAGGAGGAATGTTTCGCTTGTCTCAATTATTGTGAAGTGATTTTGTTGGTAGGATTCTTTTTTGTTCTGTAATATCATTCTATCTACTGAAGTACTTTACATGATATATTCCGCGAAAAGTGAATTGCTTGCTAAAATTAGGAGGTTGACCCCAAATAGGCCTACATACCTAAATTTCTTTCGTCTAACTAATTCAATTGTTGCAAAAAAAAAATTTCAGCTTTCCTTTTCGAGGTAACACCTGCCCTTTCAACTATATTCTTACTACATTTTTTTTTTATAAAATTGGTTGTAATTACAGTTTTCATAAATTAAATTTGTTCTTAAAATGTTTCAGGGAATCTGATTTTAGTTTCCCACACCCTATACTTGACAATTCTTTATCCGCGTAACCATGGTGATAACTCCTGCATCTTTTCTGCCATGGATGTGAGCATCCCATTCCAATCTCTACCAGACATAGTCTTCATTGATCAGACCTTTAAAACATTGATGCACTCAGCACTTTACACTATTAATGACAGAAATAGATTTTTATCCCCCAATGCAGTTTCTTTACATAGACATAACATTCATGAATTATAAGTTTACGAAAGAACGAAAGAAAATCAATGATATACAACTGAAAGGATTAAAAACTTGATGTGTTTCAGAGTGTAAAGTGTCTTAATGTCTTTGCATCACATAGCCAGCAAAATATCTTTTTGGTTTTTTTTAGTCTTCGAACTGTCCTATTTATTAAAGAATAACATGCACAAACTTGGTGTTAAATCTATGGCTATTATGATGTTTTCATTTGAGCATCAGTGTTGGACATTTGTCATATCCTCCAAAATGTGTGCCTCTTTTTCCATTCCAGTAAGAAATATTCTAAAATCTGATTTGCCAGTAGGCCCCGATATGCAAGAAGTTACCGGTACTGAAACTTCTTGGGAACTCATTAAATTGTACTCACTCATTTGCAGAAAAAGGTGTCTGAGAACAGAGACTAAGCCATAGACTTGGACCTATCAAATTGCACCAATTAGAGGTGTTTTGAACCCAGAGACTGCATGGTAACCCAGGAGGGGGCGACCGCAGGTGCTGGTGGGTGAGCTCAGGGCGAGGTGACCGGTGCTGCGATGGTATCGGTAGGGGGTGCACACTGCTAGGATAGGTACCGGTAGGGGGTGCACACTGGTACCCAGCGGGTACTGCCACTCACCATTACCCCTATCGGCATTCAAGATTTTCCCTTGTTTATCTCTCATTGAAAGCTCCAATGTCACGTTTTGGGAAAGCCTAAGAGTTATTTTCACACTCTCACTAGAAAGTTTGAACTTAAAGATTTGAAGCTGATTTCCTTTTTAAAATTCAAAGTCAAAATGAATATTCCTTAGATATCACCTAAATATGTGATGGTGTTAGCAGTAGTTCATATAACGAATAACATAAGGATTTACAATTGTAGCATAGTATTGGAGAATTTTTCTGACTGAAAAAATGTGAAATTTAGACTTTGCAACATCTATCCTTTTATTTCAACGTATCAAAATGGAATGCTACGTACACTTCCATGACATTTTCATGTGTGCTATCCTGAAAAGGATTTCTTGGAAAGCTGTTTTTCAGGTTTTGTTTCCCTTGTGTGGAGTGATACTATTTGTTTTATGACGCAAGCCATGCTATAAATGCCACCTTGAGTTGAGTGTGACATTACCCGTCTATCTCTGATGTAAATGAAATCTTTTCAAAACTAAGAAATGAATATCCCTTTCTAAGCTTAAGATAGCAAGACCATCCATGATGTAATACAAGGCAATAACTTGAGAAGACAATAAAAGCCTTGGGTGTCAGAGTCACTCTATGTTCCATCCTTTGAATCACCGCTGGGGGCCAGCACTTTGCTATAATTTTCTGCCTTTTAATCAAGCTAACACCGAGGGGTTGTTGAAAAGCGGGCGAAAGCGGGGCTGGATGTTGATATTTAGCTGCCCAAACTCAAGGGAAGGGAGTAAGAGAATCCCCTCTGTACATTAGCTAAATTGAGCAGCAAGGGATAGCTAAGATAGAGAGGAGGATATCTAAACAGTTTGGGCAAGTGTTTGATTTTGAAAAGAAGTGCAATGATTTCTATCGTGATTGAAGGATGCAAGCCGATGGTCAGGCTTGTTGTAGTGGTTTGGTGTTTTGATTTACGGTCTGTGGGGATCTTAGGGGAAGTCCAGGCTTTGCCTGTTCTTGAGGGATATTGAAGGATTGGTGATGCGTCATACCCCATTGGGTAAGGGGATTTTTAGATTATGCTACGAGGAAGATGCTGAGATGTTTATTGGCTAATACTTTGTGAAGATTTATGGAAACAGCACAAGATGATAATGTTGATGATGGTGATGGCAGCAATGATGATGATGATGATGTCGTTGGTGAAGGGGGATTTGTAAAAATAATCGGCTTCTACTTTCTTAGGAGGTGCCAAGGAACTCATTGAGTAATTTTTGTAAACAAGACAAGGTTGTAATGATGGTGATCATGTTCATGATGATGATGATGATGATGATGATGATGATGATGATGAGGAGGAGGAGGAGCAGGACGCCGATCAATATGGTCGTGCTAGCATGAGAAAAGTCTCTAGTATATGTTACCATTTTTTTTTTTTGTTGCAACTTGAGTGTTTAAGGATGTGAAATATAATGATGAAAGCACTTATACAAATTGATGAAGATGAATATGATTGTTACATAATCATACCAAAGATATTACTGATAATATTAATGATTAAAAAGAGATAACAAATTGAATATCAAATTAAGAAATTGCAGCAATGCCCTTATTCAAATTTCAATAAAGATATTTGAGGAAATGGTGACTGTCATTTATAAGCAGTCAGCATACACCATTTTCTTTGACTGTAATGTCTAAACTAGCCAGAAATTATTAAAACATTAAATATTTTTTTAGGACTGTACTAATTAACACAATTCTGTTGTAGATAACACCTATCTATTTTTCGTTGCTACCCCATGAACTATTTCTTATCGTCAGCTGTCCAGACACGTATTTCAAAGTACTAAAATAGCTTGTAAGTTGAGCAATGCTAAACTTAATATCTAATGTGTGCTGTACGCCACTTTCAAAGGTCAGAAAGGGAAAGCAGATTTAAGAGATGTCTTGTAGAGTATTATGTGACGTTGAGCGCATCTTTCATGTCGACATGTCTGCAGGAAGAAAGCTTTTAAAGAAAGGTAGCCGACAGAACCCAAGCAATATCTAATTAAACTCCTGCCGACTCTCTCCCACCTGTTTCTGCGAGACACGGCCGAAAACCGATCCTAAATCAATAGAAAATCCTAAACCTGCGCAAATGTGTTTAGCATCCGGCATTTTAGCCTCGCAGTCCACACGCCCTGTGTGCACGCAAGCACACGTCTCGTTCTGCACTGTTTGCCTTTAATATGCCTTAAAATATTGCTCTGTTGGAGTAGTGGGGATGCTGTTTCTATGTAAACGGGAGTTTTTTTGAGGACTGTGATTTGTTTTCGCAGCACTCTGTATTGCACCAGAGAGGAAATACGAATACGACTTTCTCTCTTTCTCTCTTTCTATCCTTCATTCTCATTTTAAGTGCTTCCTTTTGCCTGTGTTTTGTGATGAGGATGTTAGGGGTAAAGAAGCATGAGCTCTAGGGGTATGTTGGATTTGTCTTTGACTCATCTTTATTTTTTTTTGACAGGTATAGTGAAAAGCAGGTATTTGATTTCGCTTTGACTGCGAGGGACAATGTATGTGGACCTTCCTTTTTAATTTCCTGGTCAAGGGCTAGTGTCACGCTTCACGATCAGAACCAACGAGAGATGTAATGAAATAGAATCTGAAGGTTCCTGACTTGAATTCTAATATTGACATCAGTAGGATAAGGAGTCAGTTGTGGTCCTAGTCACTGTTGACATGTAAACAAGTCTTTTGTTTTAAATGATCGAGGTTACAATTGACAAAGAAAGAGAAAAGAATTTAAAGGAGAGCTTTTTTCTAGAGCAATGCATCATGTTTGGGTATGATCACTTCGGTGTATCCAACACTCACACCAAAGTCATTCACTTGGGACTTTACTTAGTTAATTGTAGGGTTTGAGTTATTAAAGAGTATAGATTTAGCTTAGATTTAGGGGTTAGAACTATAGGTAGTGTTGGATCTAAGTTTAAAGATATGCAGTTACCATAGGAAATTACTTCTTATCCAATCGTTGCTGTAGCATAACAGGACATGAGATTTTAAAGACCTGATGGCGTATCAGGAACACTACCCCCAGAAATAGGGCTAGGGTTAGGTGTAGAGTTAGGGGTAGATGAAAGGGGGTAATTGTCCAGGGGGTAGTCATCTTAGAACCACCTGATGAAGTTGGCAATGTAGAAAAAAAGTGATTTGATTTAACTTTTCACTTTCCCTACACTTTCACATCTACTGCTGATTACAATGGCAGTGGAGTCACCACATAGGTTCTAGCCTAGAGAATAGTATGTTCATGTAGAGAATAAGGTTCCCTATCGCAGATGCCACTATTGGGTACCTTACAGATAGGAATATAAATACTAAAGAGAGGTAGAAGCATGGGAAAGGAAATATGACTTCAAAGGAAGAACAAAATAAGTTTGAAAAGAGAGATAAAAACACAAATTGACACATGAGTTATGACAAAAAGGCTATATATTAGAAGAGGAATTCTAAGAAATTAATTGGGGTGTTCCTACTTGGGTATTAAATAATACGTTAATATGACTATCATCTTAGTCTTTGTACAAACTTGAGGGACACCATGCAAAAGGAAGATTATAAACATCACTTTGAATGATATCGGTTATTTAAATATATGAAATGCTGTTAGTTACATGGTATGCTACAAAAAAAATCCTTGTGGAAGATCAAAATACAACAAAATAAATTGTAATAAGAAAAAAAAAGGAGTATGAAGGAGAACAAAGTAAAAAAAAGAAAGAAAAAAAAAATTCCTTTTAAAATCCTCATGTAAGTTTAATGAATTCATATCCAACACATTAATCAAGACAGAGTATGTCAGACTTGAACGCATGGATTCCTCTTTTAATACTTCAGAGCTGCTCATGTTTGTGCAAATAAGAGCTGAAGAACCATGAATCTCTGAAACTGCCATAATTCCTCCCTAGGTGGATTGGGGAAGGAAAAACTATTGTTTTATTAAACAGCCCTGCTCAAATGTTTATCTGAAATAATTCAACAAGGCATTTCAGTCTCCTTCAATAAGATTGCTATCTTCAGGTGAAGTTTCTGTTGAAATTGCTTTGGGGTGAAACCCATACCGGCATTTGAGGTGTGAGATTTCATATTTCATCTTAAAGTATCCAAGGGCTTGCAGTTTAAGTTTCAAGACCTCATCACCATCTCTTCTTCCCTCTCTCCTGCTCCTATCCATCTTGGTTTCTCTCCTCCGATGTCTTCCCTCACGCTCTCTCCTCACCTCTCTCTCTTATGTTCTTACCTCACAGAGTTATGGTGTTTTTATAGCAAGAGGATGTTCTGGAATGAGTTACATGAAACTAAGAAGATTTGTTTGTTCTTGCTTTGTGTGATTTAAGGTTTGACAGAGGTATTTTTCTTTGCCTCATTCTCTACTTTCCTTCAGTTCCTGTGCCCTGTCAATGTGACATTTTACAGATCTGTTTGATGAATGTCCTTTGTTAAAGAGAAAATAAGAAGTCCTCTTTGGGCGAAAAGGGCTTTTAATCTGATATTGTATACATGTATGTCAAAAACAGACATTTTGTTAAGTTCATTAGTTTTTTTTAAACAGAAGAAAATCTCTTTGGGGCAAACAGTATTTTCATAGAGTGACATTTATCTTTCTACCTAAAACAAAAGAAATATAGTTGTAAGTCATATATATTTTTCTCGTAGATCATAGATATTTATTTTCTCGTTTTGTTTGGGTGGGTTGATTTTAAACTACATGATTGAAATTTAATAATTTACCATTCTTTGTGAAAGTATGCACTATTTCCTATTCTAATAAAAAGTTTTAAAAAAAAGAAGTTTAAATTGACATTTTAATATACTCTTGAAATCTAAATTTTAATTTGTTGGAAACTGAAATAGTATCTATAATTGAATCTAGTATCATTAAAAAGATTTTTTTTTTTGTAAACCTATAGGCCCGAATTCACAGCGGTGGGTTAAATTTAACCTAGGTTAAATTTAACCCATGGTTTAACCAACCCTGGGTTAAATTTAACCCACTGATTTGATTCCACAGACAGTAGGTTAAGTAAACCGTAGGTTAAATATTCCCGGGGGTGCGCTTTCAAAAAATCATGGGTCATACGCGCAAATTTAATTAACCCACGCAACTGCGCATGCTCCTCACGTTTGTTTATATAAACGCGCATGACACAGGCGTACTACGTCATAATGCAAATGTCAGTAGCATTGTGACGTAACAATGAGATAATACAAATATCAGAGGCATTATGACGTAACAATGATATTGTTTTTAATTTATTTGACTGTTAATAAAGAATGATTTTTGGTTCATTTTAAAGGGAATCCGTATCCATTTGATATCATTACATTTGGAATGACAGGAGTCTCTTTTAGACATAATCAAAATGAACTAATTTATTACTATTAAATCTTTGGCTTTTGCAATACTTTTCAGTCAAAAATGAAGGATTCAGGCATAGGCCGAAATTTTGGTAATCATGGTAAAAAAAAAAAAAAATAAATGAATAAATATATAAACACTCATCTTATCTATATATATGTTTGTTATAATTGTGTAAAAAAGAAATTGTTCCTTGGTACTATTTATATGTTTTGTTTTGGCTTTTGTTATACAACCCTTGAAGAAGGCTTGATATAGCCGAAAGCTTGGCAAAATAGTGTGGTTTTTTCAGCAACGCCAATCTCCTCTTGTTTTTATTTCGACTACATTTTGCAACAAGAAGCAGTAGCCATGTTAAAGAGTAGTTCCCTTCTCACATATATATATCACGTAATATTCATAAAAATAAACCGAATATATATATATATATATATATATATATATATAATTAAATTAAATTCGGTTTATTTTTATGAATATTACGTGGATCCATATTATTTCCTCTTTTGACGCTCTCTCTCTCTCCTGTCTCTCCTTTTTATGATGTCCCCTAGTATATTTGAGGCTTCTGATTGCAGTTGCGGATTCCGGGGGGGGGGGGGGGGGGGGAGGGGGCCGATACATAAATGACTTATTTGATAAACAAAAAAAATAAATAACACGCTACCTCATTGCTCGGCCAGCCTAACGTGAAAAAAATAATTGTATCGTACCTTTTGGCTGCGACCCGATGTATCATGAAAAAATTGCGTGTACCAAAATCTGACATTCCATTTTGCCCCCCCCCTTGGTAATGAAATCCTGATCCGCCATGGATTTTGCACAAAATTATGAAAAAAATAATAAATCACGATTACGTTTTCTTTGCATCGATCATTCCACCTTTGAATTCGCTTTCCCACTACAAAAAAATAAAGGTCAAATATTTGAATCTTCATCCCCGGCCAATGAAAATAAACCAGATTTGAGTATCAGAGCCTTGGGTCATCTGAAATTTTCGACCCAGAATCCCAATCAAATGACTGCGGAAAATGTGTGGCCTGGATGGACCCAGAATCCAGGTCATGAATGATACAGAAAAGGAAAAATTTGACCTTTCATTTTTTTCTCTCACAACTTCCAACTTTCCAATCTCTTCTGTCAAGGTTTTTCCAATCATGTGTATTTCGTTTACAGATACGTTTCTTTCATGAGCCCTGAATATTAATTTATCAAAATATTTGTTTTCATATCTATATCACTTCTCATCTTTTGAAATAAATTTGATACATCTATTTTGACTAGGAAATTAAAGAGAAAGTCCACAATCACTACAAAAAAAATAATATTATAAACCTTTACACCTATCATACATCACCAATGTATCTTCTTAGTCACATCCTGATCCATGTTTTCTCACCTTTCCAAACCCATGTCCACATGCTCTCATGTTCTCATACAATGTATAGGGTAACAATAATTAAGAGAGGATGTTATTTAATTTATGCATATATCTTTATTATTCATGTAGTATATCAATTCGACCTTTTATCTTAAAATTATTTTTTTAGTACTTCACAAGGCATCAAGGTAATCTTTTCGACCGAGATAGATAGGCAGGTCTCAAATTTTGAGTCTACTTCACTTGTAGATAGTGAATCCAGTATGGCCCCTTTTCCATTTGCTAATCCAGAACGATCCTATTCCATCTTAGTCACCCTCTGCCGACTTTCTTGGGTGATCTTCCAGTCTGCATGCACTTGGAGGTCCTGCAATATTAAAAAAAAAATAAAAAAGAAAGAGAAATGGTGAACACATTTTATTATTAAAAAAAGAAAGAGTGATTGATGTTCATTTATGTATTCAGATTATAAGTCAGCAATTCACAACAAAATCCTATTTTGAGCATTTCAGTCTCCTGCATTTTGGCTTATATTTCTTATGTTTCTATATTTTTATTTTGCTATTTGTATATATAACCTGGAATTGCATCGACGATCAATTGGTAGTGGACGAACATGCCAACAAACTACATGAAATTGTAAAAAAAAACATACACAAAAACAAACAAACAAACAAACAAACAAAGAAACAAACAAAGCCCAAATCAATGTCATACTTTCCCCTGGAAAAAAAAGAAGAAAGAATGTGGACTAAAAACAGCTGATACTTGGATCCATCATAATTTTTTATTTTTCGGATTATACAATTTTCTTCTGTGATTATTGATAAGCCCTATTGATCATGGAGGACAAAATAAGTTTAATTGACACTTGTTCTTTGAATGGTAGCTCTAATTTATTTGTTGTTTTTCTTAAATTATCAGAACTGTATCCGGCATTATCTCCCTCTCCAAAAACGTCTAAACAAAGGCTAAATATTAAAGCACAACTTACTTGTTTAATGACCAATCTCCAGACGATGTAATCAAGCCTAAGATTTCCCTGACCTTAGATTCCTTCTGGCTGTGGGTGTACTTCTAGAAAATCTTGTCCATTCAATGTCGCATCAATCCTGGAAATATCAAAAAAGAAAATGGATAGCATCTCTACATTAGCATTATGAATTTATACACAGTAGTTTATATAACAAAATTATTTAGATCTAGTTCTTACTGCAGACATATGTCTGAATTATGATGTTACGTTTATTCGACAGAGCACAAGAAAATCAGAAAAACGAAATTTTGAAAGCCAGAAAGTAAGAGGGTGGATCTGGAAACTAAATATTATTTAGGATGTAAATGTAGAATCATGTCAAGACCAGGAATAAACTCGTCTAAAAAAAAAATTAGGGACTGGGTTTACCATGAATCTTAGTCCATCGATCCTCGAAGGTGCTCAGTGCCTACTATCTTATGATTCTCGAGTATGGTGAAAACTCAATCCAGACGTTAATGGCTAGTTTTTTATAGCAAGAGGTACGTGATCAGTCATCGTCGATGGTAGTGATAGTAACCTAAGATATTGAAACCGGTTTCCAGAGAAGATATACATATGATATATGCAATTATTTTACATACTTGAATGTGTGGGTGTGATATATAACATGGTCTGCATGACGGAATAATTTCAATTGTGTGCTTTGCCTTATGCTCAATGTGGCAACGTTCCCATTGAAGTGTAGTTACCTTATTTCTTCAATTCACATTGTTGCAGCATTTAGCATTCTGTGCTAACAATGATAAATGACAGGGTTTACAGTACTGTTTGAGAATGTACTTCTGTTCAAGAGAAAAGTAAGAAGTCCTCCTTTGGCCGGGTCTGGGAAAGATAAGGTTTAGGTTTTTGTATAATACTTTCTGATACAAAAAATGTTATTGTGATATGTTTCCTGTATATAGCAAAAAACACAGGCCATCTGAGATGTTATGGTGCCTTTTAGATGTCTACATTAGTTTTTTTCAAGAAGAAAATCTCTTTGGGGCAAACAGTATTTTCATAGAGTGAATTTTATCTTTCTACCTTTAAAACAAAGCAATATAGTCTTAAGTATGTTCATCCAAATTTTGGTTTTAATTTTCTCTTCCTTCTCATTAATTTACGTGTAGATCATAGATACTTTATTTACTGTCCTTCTCAAAGTTTCTCTGTTTGGGGACTCGTGGGAAGTCAGTTGGAAATGCTTTAAACTGTCCTATGTTGAAATTATAATTATCTTTTCCCCGGGACCAATTCTTTGTGACGTATGCACTATTTTCACGCTTGATTTGCACTAAATACTGAAAGCGAAGACTCAAAAAGGCCTTTTAAATTTACCATAAAAGTTAACCATTACGATTTACAAATGACTATTTAATGATTTATAGATGATACTCTCCTAGGTTAGATGAAGGATCTACAATTTGTAAATTCTATTCGTTGAATAGTCTGTACATATGCTATTCTTATCTAGTAAGGCTACATTGAATATAGTATCATTAACACAAAGATTATATCTACGGATTGTATCCTATAAAAATATGTAACAACTTTCAAGTTAAATCTAAGGTAACTAACCTTATATAGGGGCTAGTCCTAGTGTTAAATGGCATACACTCCCATAGACGAGTCGTAGGGGCCTACTTGATTGTTTAAGTTTGAATTCTCACAATCTTTGTTTTACAGGTTCATTTTTAACAAATATTAATGATTTAAGGGGTCGGGGGCTTACTCTATTACTGAGATTATTAACCAGTCGTTAGATTCGAAACAATCCATTGATTAAAGGGACGTTGATATATTAATTTAACGCCATCCGTTGAAAAAAAAATCAATAGATCTAACAGTTAGATCTAACGTTAGATTTAGTCTAATAAAACAAAAAACAAAAAACAAATTAAAAATTAATCATCTCGAGAACAACAAACAAACCAAAGAAGTCAGCGCAATCTAAAGTCAAAGGCCAATGACATGTTCAATGTTTTGTTTTGTTAGTTTGTTGTTTTTTGTTTCTTTCTTCATGCCTCCCCCCCAAAAAAAAAAAAAAAAAAAAATTCTAATTTAGCTAACATAACCACTGATGGATAAAATAACTGTTTAAATTATTAATGCATTGTTTAAAGAAGCAGTGCTGGGCGCTGGTGAGCCTCCCATTACTTCTAAAGATCATGCCAGACCATGGGAGGTAGCTAGACAGACAACAGTTTAGATAGAATCTAGCTTAACGTTAGTGCCTGGTCTATGACTATTTCTGATAAGCCAATACGGACAAGCAAACAAACGTTAGGCCTAGATTCAATGTTACTGTTAGTTAAGGAGCTATCCTCAGGGATTAAAATTATCATTGTATTACTGTTATTATTAAATAATTTAAAAAAAAAAAAAAATTTCCAAGACACGGGCTTAGGCTATTCATAACTTTTTTTTTTTTTTTTTTTAAATCTTGACTATCGGAATCAATGACAATCTTGTCTTGTAAATTAATTAAGGGCAATGTGACACAATGTTCATAATGAGCTAACACACTCTTTATGCGAATACAAATGCGACGCGATTGATGAGTTGTAAGGAGGGGACATGCAGGATTTTATCATTCTTTTCACATTAAATGGACAAGAAACATACTAACCAGCTACATGAATAGAAAAATTTTGATTAATGTTTGTTTACATAAGTCATGATATCACACTTTTCTATTCGAAGTTTTTCCAACAATGAACAGATTATTATCCCAGATATGATTATTTTTGTTTACTTTTTTTGCTGCGTCGTCACATATTTTTCGACGAATGTAGTAATCAGTGACGTCATGGGATTTAACCCTAGCAGATTATATCATAGCTCTGAGTTGGTTAAATTTATGACGTATGACCTGTTTAAACTTTATCCGGTATAAATAATAACTCCAAGATTGTGAAATGTAAAAAGTTAAGCCAGGGTAAATATTTAAACCACCATGTAAAATTATGACGTAATATGACGCGATTTAACCCATGGGTTAACTTAAACCACCGCTGTGAATTCGGGCCATAAAGGTTTAACATCCCCATTATTAGTGTCTTTCATTTTCTCTTTTTTCTACTTTTGACAAATTAATATATTCTCTCAAAACCCTGAGTTCTTACCAGAAAAGTGAAATTGAAATTGAATCATGCAGGTATCATTTCGTGGCTGTCTTCTTCCCCGCAATCAAGTAGACCATGCAATAAATCATAGGTCAACCAGAGGGAAAGAGAGAAAGATTGGAGATAAAAGTTCAGGAGGGGGGGGGGGTGGATCCACTGACATGTGACATCATGGAGAGTGAAGAGTGAAAAATTAGCCTCAGCGGAGAGATAGAGATGAGAATATTTCTCACCATCATCCTGCCTCGGCCTCTGGTGAATGAATATTCCTGGGCAAAATTGTTAAAAGTCCCCATGGACAACACGCTTGTGGATGCACCCTCACCTAGTCTGCAGATGCGAACACTGTTCTGGAGATTACGTACCTTCGAAGGTCTCAAGGTTGTATGTCCATCCTGGAACAGTGTAGTGAATGTAGGAGGGTAAGGGTTACCTTCTCCTCTCCTTGATGCTCTAAGACCACTTGTCGAATGCCACTGCAGAACTCGTCCTACAAATGCTCCAGATGAATCAGGACTGCATTACATGGACTAATCCACATCAAATAACTGATAGAGAGGAATATTGGATAATAATTCCTCTCAAAAATGCCCCTAGGGTTCTTAATTTTCTTGAGACAGGAGCGAGAGATTTATACCGGAGAGGGAAGAGGGACAGGGAGAGAGATGGAGAGAGGGGGGTAGAGGGTGGTAGAGAAAGTGCAAGGAAACCGAAATCCATATCCAAGAAATTGATATCTAGGTTGGAGGAAGATACGAAGAAGCTGGTAAGAACTATGAAGGTATCTTCCTCAGAGAGCTAAAAGGGGTGATGTCTGGTACTGCCTGACATAGCACTAACTCCCTTCTGTCTCGCGTTGAATAGAATGGGGATGCTGACGGTAAATGACCATGATGAATCGAATCAAGTTTCCTTGCAAATCAAATCTACAAAACAATTACTGACTTCCAAATGATTCATGGGCGAATGTTTGAAGTAGTATGATTAGGGTCTTTCAATGTCATTTATTGCACATTTAAGACCCATTAAGCTTCATTGGTATTTCATGATATTTTGTACAAAATTTCTATGTATTCTAGAGATTTCAAGAGATTGATTTGTCATAGCCCATACTAGCCTTACCATGGAGAGTGATATTGAATTATAGAAATAGAGCATAAAAATTGTTTATTCATTTTTATGGATAGATTTTTCATGAAGCGGCTCTTTATTCAATGTTTGAAGTATAGTTTATGTAATTTCCATTTATTGATTTTCTTTCCTCTTTTTATTGTGTCTGTCTTTTATGTTGCCTACAATCTCGTTCTCTGTGTCTCTTTCTCTTCACCCATGTATCTGTAACTTACTTCCTTAATCTATTTCTCTGCCAGTTACTTGGAATGTGTCATCGCTTTTGGATAAATTCATTTCATATTTTTTTCATTTTCCCAAATGAATTATAGGCTCGTGCAGGACACCCAACTCCAATTTAACAAACTGATCAAACTATAATTATTTTCTCTCACATTTCATTTAAAAAAAAAGTTTTTTTACAGGTCATTCTTTAAAAAAAAAGTTACTTGCTGGTATATTCTTCCTATTTTCAGCATCAAAGGCTAATGTTCCACATCAACATCATTCTCCACCCAACCATCCCCAACTCTCTCTCTCTCTTCTGTACCCTTCCCAATCTTTTCTTTGCTTATGAAATGCTTTAACAACCTGCTTAAAATTCATTCTTACTGATTCAAAGGGAAAAAAGGAAAAGAAAAGGGTAACTGGTTGTGACCTGTAGAATTAAGATGCAGCAAAAGAGAAGAAGAAAGAAAGAGAGAAAGATAATGAAATAATACAAGACAGAGAGAAGGTATATGACGTACATGTACATTATCATGTGTACTATTGAAACAGCTAGAGCGCTAGTGATGAATTAATAGAGGGCTGAAGTACTCAAACATCTTTAAATGAACTATTATTATTAAAAATGAAACTAGGCCTTGCCCTAACCTGATATGAGCACAAACACTTCACCCTGTCATGTTCTTCTGCCAGGATATAGGTTGAGGGAGAGAGATAGAATCAGATTCCCTTATTTTCAGCAATTTAAGATTCTCAGCAAAACTATCTTGTTTCTTCAGTGTACTCTAAGAAGCACATTTTGGCATTATTTGATGTTCCTGCCCTGTCACATGCTTTTGTTTTGTTTTGCTCAGTTGTCATTGCATGTTTAGGATGATAATAACGGTGGCAAAATCTGAAGTATTTTGTCCTCTTGTGCATTCATTGCCCCCAATTAAATTTTTTTGTGTTGTAATTTGTCTACCAGTGGTGGATCATAGGGGGCGGGAAGGGTGCAACAGGTGCATGTCCCCTATTTTTCAATTATTAGGGCTGCGCCCCCCCCCTATTTTCAAATCCTGGATACACCACTGTCTCTTGCTGTTGATTCCTGAATTAAAATCATTTTACACAATACAACAATTCGAATATTTATTGTATGTGCAATGTAATGGCAACCAAAAACAAAATACACAATCTCAAATTCCCCTTCAAATCATCGATCAATCTGTCTTTATTTTTCTATTTTGAATTCTCTCCCTAGCTTCCCTCTCTTTCTTAATCTATTTCTCTGACTGATCTCCTTTACTTGGTCCCCTCCTTATCTTCTGCATATCTGCTCTCAAATTCTCCCATCCGTCACTTTTTGTCCCTGCTGCAACATCGTAAACGAGTATTGAGTGTTCCATTTAGCGGATGTTCAGATGTGGGTTAACTTATGCGGCCTAATTTCTGGGAGGAAAAAAGAGAGAAGTACTTCTTTATGTCTTCTCGTCATCATCGTCTTATCTCTTCTTCGCTGTCTTTTGGAAGGTAGGGGTGTGAATCATTTTACACATTGGTATGTTACCAGATAGCTGACATGTGCTCTATATTTGTCAAATCATTCATTCACCTGTGTCCCTCGCAAAATTAAACGTGATGGATCATCTCCCGCTCTTACTCCTCGGAGGTGTTGCCAATTTGGGGAGCTCTGTTTCCCCGTGCCAAGATCTACCACCCCTCTCAACACCCTAGCATTGAATACATGAATAATTTGCCATGAAGCTTTAATTTCCAAGATACTCGATCATCCATGTATTGTCTGGATTGGATATGATCTTGAGTATGTTGCACATAGAGGGGTGACATTATGAAGTACCGGGAACAAACAAATAAAGGTTTGAGTAAGGTATATATATACTAGATTAAGATATCCGATATCCGGTATGAACGTTGCAAGACGTTTTATGCCTCAGGAAAGTCTTATGAATACATGCAACCAACAATAGCTCTTGAAGTGCTCAGATATGAAGCTTGGTGACTTGCTGGTCTCCCGATGATGAGACCGATACCAAGGTCTATATTAAAAAATAACAAAAAGTTTTTTTTATAATCTGATCATTTGCAATCTGTTTTGCTTCATGACTGGGGTATTAGAATGCATATGTCATCACACACTTGTAAACTTTAGCAGAACTAAATTACATATAAAACACAATGGGGAACTTACAAGACAATGGTACCTGGGAACAATATGAATTTACATGGCAATGCGTACCTAGAGAAACAAGAATGTAGAACACAGGGGTACATTCTGTCCCTATGGTACTCCTGGACATGAGACAACTCTGAATCCCTGGGGAATCTCCAAGTGTATGTGGGTGAGCTACAAGATAATGACCAATGGTACCTGGGAAATCTACAAAACAATTGTAACTAGGGACCCTGGGGATTTTATACATGACAATGGGTACCTAGGTAACACATGGAAATGTGCACGATAAGGGGTACCTGTATACCCTGGGGAATTTACATGACAATTGGTACCTGGGGACCCAGGGAAGTGTACAAGGAGTACCTTGTGGACCATGCAGGAACTATCAGACACCTGGTGCCTGGGGACCTGTGAACCCTGGGGAATTTACATGACGATGGGTACCTGGGGACACAGGCAAGTGTACAAGGAGTATCTTGTGGACCTTGCAGGAACTATCAGACACCGGGTGCCTGGGGATGGTAATGTGCAAGACAGGGGTACCTGTAATAACTTGGAACCCTGGGGGAATCTACCATACAAGGCCATATTTGACAACTAAAATATACTGATATTAGAGGTGTCACTTTTTATTTGTTCTCGGTAGAATATGACGTAGAAATTACTCTGAAAGCTTTATGTGTGACTTCCATCCATTGGCATACTATGCTTGGTGAAATGAAGCATGATTACTTTGAGGGTCGATGTCTCTATTGTGAGCTTTCACATAGTTCTGCTTATAGTTGCTGAATGTGTAAAATATTGATGAAGAATTTTTAAACTTCATGATCAGAAGTTCCAGAATGTGTAAGTTTACTAGACAACTTCAGGTTTTCACACATAGCACATTCTTTATTCATAGATGATGAGACCAAGACTGGCAGATGGTTCTTCTACCATATACTGATGAAGTTAGATTGATACTAAGTACAAAAACAACATAGTCATACTGGCAGCAGATAATCTTCCATTCTTTCTATTGTTATCATCAATAGGTGGTGTCCCATTAGCTTTTACGTCACCGATCCCAAAGATATCTCATCCATCTTTTCACATCTTAGCCTCCCTCTGCTCCCGTATATGGCGTTAAAGAATAAAACCTGATCCCTTTGACGCAGACAATAGCTAAGATGGGGATGTTTTTCTGAAGACTTGCGTAAGTAGGTCAAAAAGCAGACAGTCTGGCTTGTATTTTGTTTCCGCTCCATCTTCCCTCAACCCTTATTTTCTTTCTTATCCTATGCCAGCCCATTCCTAAGCTGTGTCTTGTCATATCTTACCACCTTTTCTTCCTTCTCGCCTTTCCTCAGCCTCACCCGTCCAAGGTGTCGCACACTATCGATCTCGCCGGTTTGGCTATTTCTAACTTTTTTAAAATTCAGGATTCGCGCGGGGTCAGGGAAAATGTTCCATGGAAACGCAGCAGGCATGGAAACCCAAGCGACTGGAATACATGATAAGGCGAACAATGAATGCAAAAGCTTAGCCTGTTATCTCCTTTTTATGCCTTCGAAATGCCTTCCAACTACCTCCCGTTCAACTCTCAATTTCTCCCGTGTTCTTTGCATCCGGGGGATTGCAGAAGCCGGCTCAAAATCAATGCCCGGATCAGTTTTCTGGTCAATATCAGTCAACTTCGATTTTCATGGGCATTTTAGCAGACAGTTTGGTGCCCATTGCCAGGCCTGACCTTGGATTGTTTTTGTTTTGTGTTGTTCCATGGCTGCAAGAGAATTTAAGAGAATCTTGATCGATTTCATTGATCTTCTAAGTTGGGCAATCACAGAAAGCGAATCCTTTCCCCCTGATGACCTCTTAACCAAAGATAGCTGTTGTACTTGATCAGTGTTTTCAACCCCTGGACACTGTGGAATCTTGAATTTGATATGAGAGTTGTTATTCTGCAGAATGCATCCTTTACCAACTCTACATCTTACTAAGATAACATGATTTGTTCACTTTTTATTTCATCTTATCTTGTTTTATTTAACCAGGGTTGGAAGACAAAATCACATGGCAGAGGGGAAGATGAATAAATCAAAAAGCTACAATAGAAGAAAGTGAGAGAATTGTGGATATGAGTGAGAGAGAAAGAAAGAGAGTAAGATTGAGGGTCAAAGAAAAGAAAATGGATACACACTTGAAATTATAAAAAAAGAAAGAAAGAGAGTATCTACCTGGCGGAAGCTGGGAGTGTCAAAGCTTCTAGGGTGAAGGAAAGATGGATAAAGAAAAAAAGGGAATAAAGGGACAGAGAGGTGGATATCAGTGAGAAAGAAAGACAGAGAGAGAAAGAATGAAGGTGTAAGAGCAAGAGAAGAGAAGTAAATGGAGTATGTAATTGAAGGAAAGTTGGATGAAGCAAAGGGGAATAAGAGAAGAAAGGGAGAGAGCGGTGAATATCAGGGAGAGATGGAGAAAGCTACGGAGGGAGGGAAGCGGAGAGAGAGAGTGAGCATGAGTGAAATAGCAAGAGGAAAAGGAGTATACATGTTTAGGAAGATGAGGAAAGAGAAAACAAGGGGCTGCAAGAGAGGTGGATAAAGCAAAAGGTTATAATAGAAGAAAGGACGGAGCAGTGTATATCGGGGAGAGATAGTGAGAAGGTAATAGTGGGCAGGTTTGTACCCTCCGGGGGTAATAGAGAACAGGGGCGAGAGGTAAATGCACATTTTTAAATGTCACAAGATTCTTCCTTAGATTGCCTATCAATGCTAAAAGTGAGAGGGTGAGGGTTTCTGCTTTCATGGTCGTACCACCTATGTGGGTTAACGTGTGGCTAGTCAGGCAGAACAAACATTGGAGGGGGGGGGGGAGTGGCGAATTTGGCACTCTTAACCTCATTTTCGCAAGATGTTTCCTCTGAAGTTGCCCTCATTAAGTCATGACTCAATTAAGATATGGGTATCATTACGTTGAATGGAAATAAAAGTACAAAAGATGGTATTTTTGAAAAAAAGGAGGACTTTCTCCTTGTCACTTTGATATACAATGATGGATATATTGCTTTCCTACCGTTCTGCGGCCTGTCCAGAAATCTTTGCTACGATTGGAAATCTGAACCTTGCCATGAATAATTCATGAGCTCATGAATAATAAACACCTCTTGACACTTCACCCATGCCACCTAGTGGGGATAATAAGGCCGGATCGGTAACAGAATTGGGAATTTTAGATGGACATTTAAATGGAGATTTACAAGAAGAAAGTAAGAGTGGTGTTGGTAAATATTTGAGAATCTGAGATTTTTGCAAGGCTAGGACTGAAGAGGGGAATGCTATTTTGCAGCTACCTTTGATTCTATAGCTTTACCTTGGAGTTAACTGATACGATTCCTCGGCCTAGAGTAGCAAGCTTTCATTACTTTGAAGAAAAAAAAACAACTTTCTTTTTGCTAGTTAGTATTGCATGCCTTATATCCTATAGATAACTAATATAATCATCTGTCAATCTGATTGTTTTGCATGGATGATGGATGATTTAGTTAATGTTAATTAGGTAACCCTTTGCTTTGTTACATCAATTTAAAGTATACCAATACTTTTAATTTTTATATGAAAGACTCTTGTCTGGCTTAAATTTACTTTTCAGACACAATAAAAAGCTTACTAAATACCCCAATAAAAAATTAGCATCTCCATTGAAGAAAATTATAATATATATTATGATTGTATTGTTAGATTATATAGTTATGAATAAAGTAAAAGAAATGACAGGCACAGAGAAATGATGTAGTTATAGTTTTTAAATCCTAATTTATTTTACACTATTTCATTATATTTGTATGTCAAAATTAATCTGTGCACGTATTTGTCGTAGTTAATCTGTACACATATTTGTCGTAGTTAACCTGTACACGTGTTTGTTGTAGTCATTCTGTGTGCAGTATCTGGTGCACGTTTTCTTGGAGAGAAAGCGTGTTATTTAAAGAAAAATCTTTGTAATCACATCAAACTTATTATTATTATAGATATGCACAATACAATGAGAGAAACTTATGATAATTCAGATTGTTTTCATTCTACACTTATTTAAGAGAAAAGCGAACAATTTCCTTCTTAAAAAATAGTTGGTCATCTGCAGTACATTCACATCTTACCCTGATAGTAAAATTTTATTGAATGAATCAAGTCACAAATAGGATCTCCTTGTAAATAGTTTATCACAATTATCCTCACATATATTCAGTGCACAACATTCAACTACTCACAGGGTTTAACATCAAAACGTCTGAGCGCACAAGACTATCCTCTAACATTACCGGCAATGGCATTAATCTGCACCAGCACAGGGAAAACAAAAAGGCATGTCGTTGGTGGTGCTTGGCCGACGATTTGCCAGTGAATTAAGTCGTGATTTACCCCATCCATCAAACTCTTCCCACCCAATTAGCCCTATGGATTCTCATCAGACCGATATTACACCCATTTTGCGGAGCTCCTTTCACTCCCCATTAGGGATGAGAGCACAAGAGATAACCAGGATTGGCGAGAGCCATCTCTCTCTGCTCTCTCTGCTCTGTAATGGTTTCTACTAATGTGGCTTGTGGATTAACATGTAGGTCAACTGCATTAGGTTCACTCACAAACTTAGAAGGGATTTGAAACATTTTGTCAATTTACACAGAAAATAGAAAGCACTGGTATATTCAGTGCAGTATATATTGACGAATGTTTGGAAATTGTTAAAGCATCTTCATACGTGCTCAATTTGGATTTGCTCTCTATTGAACATTCTATCTTACCTCTCCTCTCGTTCCTCCCCTCTCTCTGTTTCTCTTTTCTTCCATTCTTCCTCGCTCTATCAATCTCTTTTTATATATTTTTCCCATTCTCTTTTCTTTTACTTCTTTTTCTTTATATCTTTTTTTTTATTGAACTCTTTTCTATCTTTCTTCTCTTTTTTTCACTTTCTCCTACCTCTCTCTGTATCTCTCCCTCTTTCCTTTTCTCTATTTGAGCTTATCCACACTCTCACCCACCCCGCCCCCTCTCCCTCCTTGCATTATGTACATCCTTTAAATTCAGACCATCTCTTCCTATACACTGAACCCTTTTACAAACACACATTCACACACTACTCTCTCTCTCTCTGTCATTATTTGACATTTTGAATTGTACTAATGCCATACTATGTTGTGACATTCTATCCTAATTGACCACATGATGAGTTGTTGAATTAAAGATTGTGATCCCCTCCCATTCCATCATCCTAAATTGAATGTGAGTGCATAGCATTATTCACCTTCTACCATCTTCCCCCCTCTCTCTCTCTCTCTCTTTTTCTCTCTCGCTCTCGCTCTTGCTCTTTTAATGTTCTCACTGATACTTTATAATTCTCTTTTCTTTTTTGTTTGTTGGTGTTTTCTCTCTCTTACTCTCCTTTCCCTCACCCCTTCCAATTCTTCTCACATTGAATATGTTGCATGTATTTTTGATGTTTTTTTTATCTAGAGGAAGGTAAACTGTTGAGTCTTTATAACTCAGTATAACTAGTTTTAATATCATCAAAATCATTTATGACATACAAAAGATTAGCAACAAATTAAGATAATGAGAGTGGTCAGCAATAACAGTCCTGATTTTCTACAGAATGGCTTGCTAATTTCACTAAATTCTCATGAATATGCAATTGCTTTTTATTAAGGGTCATTAGCCTAAGCACTACCTCTTTGTTGAATTCTGTCACAATTTATTGTTTACCAGAAATAGGGAAATATCTTTTATCATCCTAGATCTCAACAAATGACAACTATTCTTAGGATTTTATAAGTTTCCTCTTGGGTTTAAAGAAGGCTCCCTCTTTCTGAGATAATATAAGTTTGATTTTTATTACATTCTTACTCAATTTATTTAGTAGCCCCTCTAGGACAAAGCTATGACATTGTAGATTAAGGTTTTCCAAATAATTTTATCAAAGAAGGGTCTTACATGGACTGACGAAGCATAAAGGGTTCAAATTTTATGGAACACTCTAGTTTAGTGCCCTTCTAGCTCTCAACAAACAGCTTATAGGGGGCCGAATGCACTTTGTGGAGCAGACGTCATCCTTAGGTGTAGACTGCAGTGCTATTTCTGACATTTTGAATCAGATTAAGTACCTAATCGACAGCTCTTTTGAGGCTATTGGAACCTATCTCGGGGGAAGGACCCTTGACAGAGGGTGAAGAGAACTATTAAGGATGTATGGTCTTTAAAGATTGCCCTCCAAAAATGCGAAATGTGTTTTTGGTAGAAGGAGGGTTAAACCATGGTCATGGTGCCTGAGATTTTGCTGTTTATTAAGGTGTCTTTGGACGTGGGAGGGTTAAACCATGAGCAGGGTTCCTGAGACTTTACTGTTTATTAAGGTGTATTTGGTGGTAGTGTGAGGGTTAAACTATGAGCAGGGTGCATGACACTTGAATGTTTATCAAGGTATATTTGGTAGTGGGAGGGTTAAAAAAATGAGGAGGGTGCATTATACTTTGCTGTTTATTATGGTGTCTTGGTAGCGGGAGGGTTAAACTGTCTGGAACTTTGCTGTTTATTACGGCCACACCTGTTTCCCTGCGGCACTTCTCACTTAATCCCAATCGGAGTATACATGCCATCACATATCCAGCTCCTGACAAAGAGCAAGTTCATGCTTTGGCTACAAAACAAAGAGAAAAGGAAAACAGGTTTGGCATCGCCTTATGCGACGGAAGGGATCTCGGCTTCAAAATGTGCCCAGGATGAAAACCTATCCTTGGTCGATCTGTTCAAAGTTTAAGACATTGCTCTGTTTCTGTTAGCTTATCCGAATCGGAGATAATCAGATCATGTGCAAGTGTCATTGCGGATGCTCGCCACATGCGAATGATAAAACGGAAGGGCATTTCTTCAACAAATGGGTCTAATCGATGCGCAAAGATAGCGACAAAGACATGATCTTTAAACTTGATACATTAATGCTCTGCTGATGGGTGTTTCAAGACATCCATCTCATACAAACCTCTTTATCCTATCGATCGCTCAACCCCCTTTTTTGTCTCTTTTGTTTCTTCAGCGTTTGTATCTCTTTGCCCTTTATGCGATTAGTTTACTGCTCTCCTCCTCTTTATAGATGAGCTTCGCAACGCTTAATAAATATCTAATTGGCTGTCATCCTTTTCTTATGGGGTGATTGTAGGATAGTAGGTTAATGCATGCGCTGCTCAGTCAATCAAATCGGGTCAGTGTTTCAGCCTTCTCCTTTGTGTCCCTGGATCTTTTACACTATTTTTATTTTCATCCATCTCGCCCTCTCGCCAGAATGTATCCATTTCTCTCTCCAGTGGTTTTCCTCGTCTCTCATTTTGCCTCTGCTAAATAGTACATTGATCAGTCTATATCACCTTGTACCCTCTTTGTCTTTGTATTTTCTTCCCTATGTATTTCTTCCACTCTTATCTGAACTTATGTTTACCCGTACTCCTCAACACTTTGTTCTTCTCCCGATTTCTTTACTGCTCACACCCGATATCTTATACATGCATATATTTCCAAAAGTCATGTTATCTATTTTTTGAACCATGTTTCATGTACCCTCCTTCTCTTCAACTTATTTCCTCTCCTTCTATCTTGCTCCCTTCCTCACTATACTCCATTATGTACATTTGTGTTAATTGTTATTGTTATCCTTGTGCTGCTCAAAGAAATAACATATGACCGGAACTCTTCATTTTATGAATAGCTAATTAACATTTTCAATACACTTTTAAAGAGATGACACAATTTAAAAAAATTTTTATCAGGTAAAAACCCAGTTGCATTAAACTATCTATTGAACTAGAAAATGAAAAACATACAAACTTGGTTTACTGCCAATAAACTCTATATTTATCACAATTAAGTATGTTATATGATATTCAGAAGTGGGGATTGCAAGATATAAGACAATGAATATAGAACTTAATGATTAAAGAATAAAAGGAGTAACTAGTGCTAAATTTCTCAGCGTAGTCATAGATGAAAACCTGAAATGAAAGGCATATTTTTCTTTTGCACAGAATGTTATTTTTAAATGTATTATTAATGTAATGTTGATTAAGTTGTTTTGATTTGTTCCATTGTTTGAAATAAATTGAATCGAACTGAAGATTAACAAAAATAGGGACTATGTTGATAAAAAAAAACAAAAGAAAAACAATAGCAGCCTTGGAGTATGATAGTCAATTTTTAAAGGTTACTAATTGATCCCAAAACATGCTCTAAACAAAACAATTTTAGATATCAGTGGTTTTTTTAATCTCCTTTTGATATTAAATGTTAGGAGTACTTTAAAGTGCATACAATGTCTTCATAAGATGTGAACATATTATCTTTCTTTTATTATGAAATATTAAACAAATATGGCTTACATAGGACAGTCAGGATAATCTATGTCCCTGTTCAGACGAATTGAAATTCATCTCATCCCCTATGTGCAAAGCGTGAATTTGACCTGATTTTTTTTGTTCATCTCCAAGCTGGCATGCGCCTGGCAATGCTTTCCTCTATCTGGGACAACCCATCACACTTTGCCATATCTGTTGGGGGTTGGCTTTCGCGGGGAAACTGGATTAAGTAGGGGTATTTTGACATTTCGGATTCGACCGGTTTGTGGAAGTTGTCTGAAAATGAAGACAGACAAGGAACTGTCAAGTGGGGAATCCGATGATTAGAGATGGGCGGGAGATGGCCGGCTGGGTGTTGCTGAGGAGATCGGCCCTGTCGAATGATCCTCATTCTGTCTCTCCCTTGCGAGCAGCCCACTAAAATACCCAGGGGCTCAGGGCTATTTTACCCCCAGAGCCACAGAAATAGCCCCGTAGTCCTCCAACGAACCCCTGTATTTTCTTCTTGATTACAACATGTGTTTTCTTCCCTGAGTAGGCCTGCTATGTTGGGAGGTCAGCAATTAAAAAAAGGCTCTTTAGAAAATGAGATTCTAGATGAAAATCCTATCCTGATGAAGATGCTTGGACACAAATGTAAACTTGTATACTCTACAACCATGTGATAACACAAAATATCTCAGGAATATTGCAGTTGCCCAATGCAATATTAATTCCTCAACTTCTCAACACTTTTCATGGCTTCTTATAGAAACAAAATTGTCTAAATTTCTAAAAAAAATTCCAATCCATTCATACACAACCTTTCCCAACTCTGCCCTTCTCCATAGTTTTGTGCTGAGTGCCAAAAGGGCATTAAATCCTATACTATATTAACACAAACGTCCTTCTGGCTCTGAGCAGGCAATATGATAATCCTATTGGATGCACCATCCATGGTATAGACCTGACTATATCACAGGAAGGAAGGTAGAAAGTAGGTCATATGCAGGTGAGGTGTTCAGGGGGGCATTTCATCAAAGGACTTGTCGGACAGTTTATCCAACAAATTGGCTCTCAGCCAATCAGATGCAAGCATTTCAGTAGCTTATGACAGTTTGTCGGATAAAACGTCCAACAAGTCCTTTCATGAAATGCCCCCAGGTGTTTGAATGATGTTGGATATGTGCATACTATTAACCTCAACTCTCTACCTGCCAATTGGGGTGTAGTGTTCAGTATCGGCGCATGTTCATTTTTAGACAATGCTTGTTAGCATTATGCTAGGTGGATTTAAAAATATTTTTCTGTTGAGGGCCAGAAGGCATTCACTATGTGTAAAAAAAAAAAAGAGAGAGAGAGAGAGAGAGGGAGATGGATGGGTCATGGATGCATCATCAATGTAAAGTACCTGATGATCTCACCTGCATGTGGCATGTATGACCCTCTATGTGTAACCGATTTGCATTTCTTTTTCAAGAATATGCAATAACCACAATCACCCGTCCTCTTGTGGAATTGGGAACGGAAAGGGGGACATCATCAGATTATATCAGTGCAATGAAATGTTACAGATATGTTTTAATTTGTATCTTTTCCGTGAAATTCAAATCGAATTTTTTTTCTATTTTTCTATTTCTTGCCTCATTGGAATTCATCAGTGATTTATTTCCAAAGAGGGAATGTTTTGAATATGAGCACAACTATTTTCTCTTTGCCCTACTTTATGTTAGCCCATCTTTAATCCATCTTAGACCTAGGAGGGTGTTTATCATGATAGTTGCTTTTGACTTTATTGTTTCTGGCTCCTAACAGAAGCATTTATACATAGACCTCCTTTATTTTTCTGTGCTGGATATTAATGCTCCCTGCCCCCAACCCAATCAGACTAAGGGAAAAACCTCTACAAATCAGAATATTGCCAATATTTAGACATTATTTCTTCCACTTTGAACTTTCAAAGAGTAGGTTGTGTCCTTAACTCAAGAGGGTGCAATTTGTCCATTGGATAGGACTTAAAACTGTAGGTATTCTCGTCCTTTTTACATTAGAATTTAATTGCTTTATCAGCAGACAGGTAAATAAGATAGCTACTTGTCATAATGATTAACCCCTTCCTCCAAAAGTAATGCCCCAGATACCAGATATTACACGAACTTGACATTAATTCCTTCTACCTTGACCTTCAATGGAGCCTGTCTTGCCCTCAAAATAAGAGAGAGAATACATTCTTTAAGAGGATCAAGGTATTGCCTAAATGTCAAGGTGTCGTCATTATGGGTTCCAATTCAGAGAGATCGAGGCTCTAGTTTGCTACGCACCTGCCGATCAGTGTTCCTATTATGTTTTACTTTAATGCCTGACCTACCTCTCTCGCTCATCCTGTTTATACACCAAAAATTATCATGAAATCCTGCAAGGAACATTGTGCAAATAATCATCCTACTGAAAGCTGGTATCCATACACAAAGATCATTCTGAAATTATATTCAGAAGCATTGAAGGCCATTTGTGTCATTTTGTGCCGTGAATGGAAATACCTAATCGTAGAAATAACATATGACCAACCATGCTGACTAGTCAATGAGCGGAAGAAGCTTAAATTTAAAATCAGCGCATTCATATGCATGTTCACAGCAGTTACTCACGAAACGGATTGTGATTCTTTACGGAGTTGCAGTTTGAAATTATATGCCCAACCCCTTTCTTCTTTTAATACAAGCAGTTTGTTATACATGAAATGTACTGTGATTCTTTATCGATTTCTAGTTTGAAATTATGCCTAACCCCTTTTTTCTTTATAAAGCAGTTTGTTATGCCATGAATATGTGACTCGCCTGTGTATTGACACTTTTAGCCTGTGTGAAATAGTTATTCAATATCATTCTTGTAAAGTCCATGATTGTATATCTTTAGCTTTGGCATAAGCAAACAAAATTTGTACCGGTATTTGGTATAACATTTTTTTTTTCTGTGTGGACGCGGTCTCTACCTCAATTCCCCCATCGTGGTGCCTCATACCATCTCATTAATATTCTACCTGGCTTCGTCCAGGTGACGCGGGTTTGATGGGCGCATCCATCTTACCTGTGTGATAGGTGTCTCGTTATTAGATGCATGGAATAGATGCGATCTGAGATAATAGGACAGCTATTCAGGATTTGGGTTAGTGTATTAGTAGCGTTGGAGTGCGCAAATCAATTAATTTAGAGGTTTTTTATATGGAGCATGTTGATTAAATGTGATGTGATATGCTCTGTTTTTGTTCGACACTATTAAAGAGGGAGGGTACAGACGTTTAACTGAGAAACGATCCTGTTTCTTAAGTCAAATGGATATTTAACAGTAATCAGATTAGTTTGGAGTTTGCTAGTGTGTCTTTATTTCTGTATAAATAGACGTAAAATGATACAAATGCTACATTTATGCAGTGAAGTAAGTGATATGAGTGGATTCCTCTATTTCAGAGCTATTAATGGAATATCACTGTTTCAAGAGGTATCAATCTCTTACCTAAGCTACCCACAATTCTATAGTGTTGTCAGAATTTTGATTGATTTCAGTACCTGATATCTCTTGACGTGAGTTTCATGTTTAATTTATGCTATCTTTATCGGAATATCAAACCTCCTTTACGGGCCAGTAACCTCTGAAGAGGGTTTGTTCCTCTTCAATTATAATACTTGTTCCCTTTCTATTTATGATACCCTTATCTTATTCCTGATATCCTTTTCTTGTTCTTTGTGGCACGATCCTCCTTTCATCTCTTTCTTAATGCAAGGCCCCCTTGCATGCACCCCATTCCTGCCTTGCCTCTACCTCCAACATTTTATTTATTCTTTCATCCTTTCCTACCCTTCTCCAACCTCTTTCCATTTCTGGTTCGCTAACAAACTGTCTCTCCTCTCTAGCCCTTGTACCATGTCTCTCCTCTTTGTTCTCTCTTCATCTCTTGTTTTTGCCCATCGATCTTCATCCCTTCCTATCTTTTACTTCTTCTCTATCTCTCTATCTTATCCAGTCCCAATGCATATCTATTATATCCATCCATTTTACTCCCTTTGCTATATCTTCTCTAGCGTTAACCTTTCATCTCTCCTCTTTATCTATCTTCATCCCTTGATTCTTCCTATTGATCTTCATACCTTTGCATCTCTTCTTTCCTTCTCTTTTCATCACACATCTCCAGTCACCTTACACTCCATCTCTCCTCTCTATCTACATCTTATCCTGATAGCACACACATCTCCTCTTTCTCTACCTACCCCTAACTTTCATTTTCTCCCGTCCTTTCTTTCTTGGACCCCACTTTTCTTCTTCAACCATTAGAATCTATCCCCACTTTCTCTCATCCTCCTTCCCCAGTACCCCGTTTATCTCCTCTCTAACCATCTCCAGCCCCCATCGGTGCCCCCCACTCTTGTCTCATTGGTATTCTTGTGCCTCACCTTTCTGTGGTAATTTGCAATTTCTTGAGTGGTTCCATTGAAGGGCTTGCGCTACACCTTGTTGGAAGCTTATGAATGAGCAGCACCTTGCGGTGCTTGAGCTTGTAGTAAACAGAACTCTTTGGTATTCACAAGAAGGGCACAGACTTGGAGATGTATGCTCCTGCATCACAAAGTAGGGGTGGATGAACCCTCAACAGCGACTTTGAATTTGGCTCGCACTTCTCGACCGTCAAACTTTCAAGAATCTCACCTCTTAGCATCCAAAGCTTGGCTTTCAAAGTGTTTTTGTAATAGATATGAATAAAGCATCCATAGTGTACTATGCCGAATGTGTGTCTTGATATCACGGTAATACTAAAGATAGAAAAGGAACCCCGTCTCTAACATTTTTAAAGGACCAAACATATTAAGAATTTGGTTCTTCAAGTATGAATGAAAAATGAAGAAAGATGGAAGACAAAAAACAATAATGTAGTGCAACTTACTTTTATTTTTCCTTGTTCACAAATAGACATCCTAGAGATCCTATCATTTGGGAAATGGTTAAAGAATTCATGGTAATGCCAATTATTAAAGAACACTATTAATTTTGGTTCTCAGAACAACTACCCTAGGACAATTACCCCCATTTGAAGCTAGCATATAACCCTACACTTAACCCTACAATTAACCCGCACCTTGTTTCTTGGGTATAGTTGTGCTTGGGGTAATTGTCCAGGGGTTGGCTGTCCTGTTACCGTGAACTTTGTAGAAGTGACATAGCCATTCCTTTTCAGAGTGTTAACGCAATGCAAAAACCTTCCATATCCCAATGTCATGAGGCTCCGCAATTTCTTGTCAATCAAAACTAGCCATCTCAATAATCTTAACCTAATCTAACAAAGATCCGCCATAATGTCTAATGAAAAGACATGTTTGTTTCTCACTTATCCTATGCTTAGATACACAGAAGAGTTCGTGCAAACCCCACTTGAGAGCTGAGAATACAATATACCCTATGATTTACCCACCTCTCATAATTTTTGTCTTCGTTTTTATCTTTGTTTGATCACAGGCCGGCCACCTTCCATTTGCATAATACACTGACCTTAACCCAAACCAGAGACCATCGAGATAGACTTTCTTATCTGGACCTGACTGCGAGCCGGAATTATGAGTTTGGGAGTGTAAGCAGTGAGGGGAACCTGGGCGGTAACTAGTAATGCAAGCTGTATCGTACACCATGGTTACGTTGTCATGACGACGAGGTAAGAATGCAAATGAGAAAAGTCAACATGATATGCTGTCATGTTTGGTGGGAGGTGTGGGAGAGGGGCCTCGTCAATCATTAATCATTTATGTTTTTTTTTTCTTTCTGAATTATGAAGTTCACCCTGGAATTTTATTGGTCTTAAAAAATGAAGAAAATTAATAAAAAAATATTAGTGAAAGTTTGAAGAAAATCTACCAAAAAATAGCGAAGTTATGAATATTTAAAGTTTTGATTGTGTGACGTCACGTGCGAGCAGCTCTCCCATTGGTTGTGTATGTAAATTCCATAAATTTGTCTTTTTGTCATGGTTCTTGATAAAGGAATGGGTCAATTTGATATAGTCATGTATATGAACATATGTTTGATGGTATATCCACCGCACAGGTGAAATGATTAAATTTTTTTGGAAAAAAATGACATTTTATGGAATTTGCAATACATAAGACATAGGAGATCTGCTCGCATGTGACGTCACAGAATCAAAACTTTGAATATTCATAACTTCTTAATTTTTTGTCGTTTTCTCCAAACCTTCACTCATATTTTCTTTTGTTTTTCTTCATTTTTTAAGACCAATAAAATTCCAGGGTGAACTTCCCCTTTAAAAGCTAAAGGGGCATTAAATCTATCTAAATCTGAGTTAATTTTATTTCCTTACTTTATAAAGTGCACAGAGTTATTGATTATTGCAACGGGGGGGGGGGGGGGGGCATCTTATTAAGATGCGGAAACATTATAATGATATCTTATGCTGAAAATGTATTATGTCACATGATTTCAACCTAAAAGGATTTTCCATAAAAAGCTTTCACTTTACACTAAGTTTCCAAGTCCTTAAATTAACTTTTTTTTTCCTATCTAAATTGAAGTGCCCTTTTATTTTTTCAAAAGTCTTCATTACTTCTCAATAAGTTCATCTCGATTCGTTCATCCATCAGATGCAGTAGCTTCCCACTTCTTTCTCTTTATCTTCCTACATGCACAAGTTTGGCGATCACACGGTTTAGACAGTCAATATTTGAAGGCATGAAAATGCATTCAAAAGAATGAGAGAAAGACACAGGTATGATAGTGAGATTATAGAAGCTTAAACGTGGGAGAAACAGATAAAGAAAGAGAGAGGGAAATGTAGAGAAAGATGGTGAAATTGAGAGGAAATGGGAGAAGCAGATATAAAGCTGAGAAAAATACTTTGATGGAGACTGCAAAATGTTGCGTGAGACCTCAAATTGAAATTGTGGGGTAGGCAAATACGTGGTGGCTTTGTGCAAGTCATGAGCAGCAAATAGGCACAAAGTGAGCAGGATTCTAGTCAACAATACTGGTCATCTTCCCTTCAACTATTCTCAATCCCTTCTCTTTTTTAAACTTCCACCATTCATGCTTGAAAAAAAAAGAGCTTTAAAACTTACTTTTTGTGAAGAAAATCTAACAGGGAAACAATGACTTTGTATTTTCTGTTTATATTTTTTCTGTCAAATAGAAGTTTTCTTTTGTTGTTGGAATTTCTTTTTCGATGAATGTGCGAAGCAATTTACTGAGGTGACTCTGGTCAATATTGGAGGGTCACATCAAACTTTACATGTAAAAGAGTTTTCTTGTGAAACAAGTTTATGATTCAGTTTTTTGGAATGTACATTTTTAAAAAAATAATGGCTCTGTATTCACAGCAAATATAGAGTTTTAACTGCATAAGAGGAAGAATTACACATACATGATCCCATAAAGAGAGAGAGAGAGAGAGAGAGAGAGAGAGAGAGAGAGAGAGAGAGGGATGAGTATAGAAAGGAAGAGACTACAGACAGATTCAGATAGAGTGTGACCTACTAGTAAAGACAGATATATTGAAAAGAGAGAGAAAAGAGAAGTATTAGAAATGGAAGTCATTTTTAATATGAAATACAATCATCTCCAAAAGGATCAGATATATATCTGTAAATGAGAGAATTCCATATCTTTTAGAAAACATTTATTTAGAAGAAAAACATGTGAGCCATATTAGACCATTGTGAACAAAATTTGATGATTAATGTAAGGATATGTTGAGGGAATGTCTCGCATCTTTCTGTAGACATATCGTCCCCGCAATATGATTGGCATATCTGTCAGCTTTAACGATGAAATGATCACTGATTAGCTTTAGATATGAGAAATGAGAAGATCGAACTTCATTGGATACTGGTAGTATCAATATACATTAGCTCTAGGCAAGCAACATAAAACTCTGATCAAATCGTGAAGGTTCTTCAGAGTACTTGTCACCAAATTTGGACAAATATTGACAGAGAAATATATATCTCCCTTCCTCATCTTAACTCTTTGCCCGCCACATGAATTTTAAGCATACAAAAGAAGACTTTTCTCTTTAAGTATTAAAAATAGTAGAACAATATTTGCTTAGTATTATCTAAGAGAAATTATGCCTCAGGCCCGGCCCTAGCATTATCAGTGATTTTCAGATCTTTTAGCCCAGCCATTACAGAGAAAAGGAATTATTACGATTGTATAGTTAATAAGTACAATTGTGACTATAGTCGAATTTGGCAGGCAAAGAGTTAATGAAGTTTGTTTGGCTTAGTGTTTCATAACCCTCTTTGATAATAAACTATATGAAATAAATTTGGAAAATATTTGCAAGACTTTTCTTTACTCTTCAGGAGTTTGAACTTTTGATTGAAGGGATGAAAACAGGCAAGGGAAAAAAATAAGCTTATTAAAGTATATGATATCATATTCATTATCAATCTAATTCTATTTCAAAGAGTAAAACAGTGTGTGAGTTTCTTTTTAACTGAAAAGTTAGTAGTTTTGTATTTTGAATAGATGTTATTACTGATATAGTGTACATGTATATAATATTTTGCTGCTATAGATTTCCAAAGTATGTTAACAATTTAAGTTTGATACACAAATTCTTCCTTGTTTGTCATAGTTAAATAACTAATTTGTTCTATTCATAATCTTTGTTGATGTCAGCTATTTCCCTTTTCAAAGGTAGTTTAATTGCATATGTCAGGGTTTCTTTGACTCTCTAAAAATAATCATTTATGATAAGATGATGTTTAAGGCATGGATACCAGATGGATTTTGTGTTACTTACATAACATAGTACCTTCCAGATTGATGAGTAAATTATGCTAATATATCAATTAAAAATTCAAAGCCTTCTACAGAAATAGAAAGAAAGTTTCTTTTCATATAGCATAACCCACAGACCAAACTCCAACTTTACCAAATCTTTGTTCGGAGGAGGAAGCGATAAAGTCCACCATGTCTTTGTCCTGGCCACAATTTGACGAAAGATGAAGAGTATCAAGTAGATGTCAAATAAAAGCAGTGATCATCAGTGCTACTGTGATTGCTTGTAACCATGGTGATGATGAGGAGAGGAAGTCATCATCAACCCACAGATAGGAATCAACCTCCGTTTGTTTTCCCTTTGGTTGTCATCAAGCTTGTCATCTTAATAAGGCATTTTTGCGTTGCGCAGCTAACCAAATTTGTTGTTCGCTGCTTTCCAATAAGAGGAAAGGTTATTGATTGCATTGGGTGACGAGACATCAGTTAAGTTTTTGTCCTGTAGTCGACTGAAAGCTGCTTGGATGAAACTTTTACAGGTAAACCCCGAGACTCCTCTTTTCTCTATCTTGTCTTCTGTGCAAATATGGACACTCAGCTTGTTAGTTGTGGATGCATGATGGAAAATCAATGATTTGAAAATATTGAATTATTTATTAGATCTTCCTAGTTTCTAGTGTCTTTCCTTTTCATTTATCTTACCAAAAAAATCTTTTCTGTCTCTATAGAATCAATTTTCGATTATGACCGCTTTTAGCTTGTTATCAATAATTTTTTGAGGCTGTCACATAATCATATTCAATGCCAATATTTTAAAATTTACTGGCATTATTATGGCTAATTTGTTACAAGGTCATGTCAAATTGCTAATGGCTCCCAAAATTGAAAATATTTATGATTAACAGTCAGAAATACCAAATTTAATTTTAGTCCCAAAGTAATGCAACTTATATTAATGAGATAAAGAAATAGTTAGTAGTAAGCCAGGGATGGGGTAGAGAAATATTTTTTGGGCGAATTTGTTTCATTTATCTAATTCCTGCACCTTCCCTACTACTGAACCGCATCCACACAAATTCCATTCTCATGTGTCTTTACTGCTGCACGCCGACACCTTGTCTCTCTGCATCACGTTTGTCCAACGCGATTTATCAAATTGGCATCTGTCGTTGGCCTGTTGAACAAAGCGGATGATAACCTTGTGGTCAAGGTAGCCCGAGAGTGATCGGACCAATTTACCAGCTCCATTCATTATCCCGACACGTCTCCTCATTAGCTTCAAAGCGTTCAAACATCTTTTCCAGACCTTGTAAACACTCTTGCGTATAGTCCACATACATCCCATCTATTATTTCAATAACCAGCGTTGATTGACTGCGTTTAAAACTTACCTCGTTAACCCATCCAAGAGAGATGCTGCAAATATCATTACCATGATATGAGAATTTGCAGTAGCTGGTACGTATTTAAGCAATGATTGCAAAGAGTTATAAGACACCCCCCCCCCCCCCCCTCCGGAAAAAAAAGGAGATAGTTTGTTGCACTCTTTAACTGCAATTTTTGTAACAGTATGTGAATTTATAACCTTTTGCTTCTAAATAGAAAAAAAAATCCTTCCTTGTAAATTTTCATGATAAAAAAGGACAGGATATGAGAGGTGTTGATGCTGTTGAAGTGGAGGGTGGAGAATATGGTGTATGTTTTTTTTTTAGCATGTTATTCTGAACAGCATGAGGAATCAAACATTATATCCTTTTTTCTATATCAACAGAATCTATTTTTTAAAATAAGTAATGCCCCAGATAGTTTAAATGCACTTTTCAAATGTCTTTTAGCACAATCACAACATACAACAGCCAACGTTTGAATAATTAACTAGCTTGGTTAAAGTTTGTAATATCTGACAGACTGTAAAAGAAACACTACATTTGATCTAGCATTAAAATAGTCTTTAAATGTTTTGCATTCATAACACGGGAAGTAAATTGGCTTCATTGTGTCATAAATCCATACTGCTGTCAGCAATAATTCGGCAGAATCAGAACAAAAAAAATTCAGGCTTGTTTGATAAATTCCCTCTTTGACTTCTATTTTCAGCTGCTCTGACACTTAAAAGTCATTGTTTCTGTTAATGGTTTACCAGTGAGGGGGTAATATCTGTCTTTCATTAATTGGTTGAAGAGTATTCAGCAGATGCAAAGAAACATCCATATTTCCTTTGCTGCTAGCTTTATTTTGTTGAGTTAAATCGTGGACACCCTTCAAATTTTACATTGTTGATTTTTTGATAATGTCTCAAAAAAATGCTGCTGTAATATATCATTCCCGGAAGTGGACTTCAACCCTCAAAGTTTATTTTTGAATTAGTATCTTTATTGAAAATGATTGTTGTGATTATGTTGGTTGATGGGGTAACAGCTGAGCAGACATCATGTGGTCTCATAATGTTGGATAACAATTAAAAAGTCTCTGTACTATGAGATAATTGTTTTATTATTAATTGATATTTTAATATAATGTATAAACAAATATTTTTATAAATGTGGACTATAGTTTAGGAAGCCTGCGAGGGAAAAACTTTTAGATTTTGATATTTTCACTACAATATTATATCAAAGTGGAAATTTTTGCAATGACTGACTTGCAAAATTTATTAAAATAAGTCCCCTGTGAAATCTATGGCTTATACAGTACTATGCATGAGTACAAAATACAGATAAACGTAGATAAGAAAACCATCACAAACATTCTTATTCAGGGAAATTTTCAGTGATAACTCTTGGTAAAGTTCCTGTATTTAGATAATATCCTACATTCTCTAATTAGCAATCTCTCCCACTTCATCCCTGTCTGTATCAATATATCTTTGTTTGCCTCCGTGCATCAAACAAGCTTCGATATCTGTATGTTTGTCCATATTATGTCAGTATATAAGTTTGTATTTCTGTCTCTCTGTTTGTCGTTTTGCTTGTATGTCTATTATATATATATATATCTGTCTCTTTTTTTTCTATTTGTTTGTCTGTCCATAAATTACGTCCATCTACTTTTATGTCTGTTCATCTGCCTATCCACATATCTGCCTTCTATCCAATCTGCTTCTTTATATCTCTGTGATGTCAACTTCACTGCCATGCTTCCCCCCAATCATCATCCTCGCCACCGAGGATCGTCACTCCAGAACTGTACGCCATCTGGTTGGGACGATATCCCACTTACCCTACATCTCTTCCTCCATACCGCAGGTGTTGGGCTATTGATTATCTGGTCCAGATCTATTGCTCAACTTTCTTCCACATCCCGAGCACTCTTGACATGATTTTGTCGCTCATTTTACGGAGGTCAGTCGTACGTTGTCATGCCAGGGAAGATGCAAGTTCAGCAATGATGGCAGATCTATAACGCTCAAGTATGGGAGGAACCCTAAGTTCATACAAAAAAAAAAATCACTGTACAACTGAAACAGTAACACTGTACAGTGTGCTTTTGTATAAAAAATGCTTACGGGTGCTAATGATAAGTCTTAAGAATATTATTGTATACTAGGGTCTGCATGGGCATCTTTTTGAAAGAGGGCACCTTTTTAAAAGAATCATGTTTTTTGTGAGTGAAGATATAGTCAAACTTGAACAATGTACATTGTAAAAGGATTGGGGCTAAACGTGAGTGTACATTTATTTACAACCCATGAGCATTGACATCATTTGTCATTGTTATGCTTGGGTTATTCCATGATATTGAACTGACATGAAACGTCAGACTCCCAAACATTACCCTTTGAGTATTCTGATAAATGTTCTCAAGTCGGGACACCTTGTTTCTTTATAGGGTGACTCTCTATACGACTTTTTTCACAGAGTTTTGGAATAAACTTTCTTTGTGTGTGAACAGGCTCAAAGATGCCACAAGCCTGATGGAAAGCAGAGAGGCAAGAGGAAGGAAAGGGAATCCCTTCTCAACCATCTGTACTCTACAGTCTGTGTAAAAAAAAATGGTACAGTCGGGGTAAAAAATAATTTAGGTGTGAAATATTTTCAACTGATGTGTGTATGTCATACAAATTAAAGCCACAAGATTTTTCTTGCTGATGCGCTTTGTTCTGTAGAATTTGCTTTCGTAAAACAAAAGTTATGCAACATTTGGTGCGACGAGGAATAATTCAAAATTACGCACTTCTATGGTTCTGGAGCGCTGAATTCATGGTCATTATGCGAAACCTACACAAAGGCATGGGACGGCGTGCGAAAAATGGACTTTTCTTCATTGTAGAAAAATAGCTATAGGGGGCCTACCTAAAAAATTACTGCATCAAATGTGATGAAAAAAATTGCAGAAGAAAGTCTGATTTTCCTGCTTTATGAAAATACCAAACAATACCAGGTCGTGATTGATCTTCATCGTATAAAAAAATGTTTTCCACTTGTACCATTTTATTTGACTCAGACTGTATACAAGATCTGTAGAGACAACATGAAAAAGGAGAAATGTCTCCATTCCAGATCCTTGTGGCTTCCCATTGTCTATGTCTTTGATGCATCCTACAGTCTGCTAGTAAACACTCAATTATGACAAAAAATTACAGATATGTGATTTTAATATTTTCACAGTAATTTTCATATCGTTGTACTTTCTTGGTACCGACCAGTATAGTGGATCTAGCCTCAGCCAATTCAATAGATTATTTCGGCCATGCCCAAAAATAATAGAGCCTCTATTGTACCGAGACAATTGGGCATGCACAATCTATTGTCTGGATGAATGCTGTATCCGTGCCTGCCTATATACCTACTAAATACTTTGGATATCTTTTAATTTTGCCACAGTCATGGCTACAATTTAGATTAAACCATTTAACTTTTAACCCCATTCCTTTTACATCCATATCAAAGTTCAATGTTAATTACTACTCAACAAGCCAAGAGCGATAATCAAAGATAACAAATTCAACCATTATTTAACCTGCTATATTTGTATATATGCCAAATCTTTTTTCTATTAATTTGTACTTCTATCCAGTAAGTAATTGGTCATTTCAGCTACTGGTCATTTTTAGATTTCATATATTCATATCAAGTATTGACCTTTAGCTTACTGGCATTATAAAGTAATCTAATTTAAAAAGAAAAAGAAAAAAGAAGAAGATAAAATAAGGGTTTAAAGTAGACAACTGGAGAGTCAAAACTGCTTTTAATTGCAACAAAATTCATACCACTGCAATGGAAAATCTTTACTGATTCAGAATATGCTTAACCCCTTGTCAATATCTGTTTTAGATCGGGAGTTATCACCTTTCAAAGAGGGCCCCATTTTCAGGCTTCAGCGGTACGCGCAAGGGCGTCGAGATTATGACGTCACACCTTGGGCACCCGGACCGTGTCCACTGTATGCACGTATCCTGCACTGTGCTATATCGCGTACATTGCACATTGTGATTCTTGAAAAGTTTCTTTTTCTCTTCTCATCTCATGCTTCTCCCCAGGCCCTGACTAACTGGTCAAAGGTGATATCTCTTGCCGACTGTTCCTCTACCATTTAATCTAAATAAGTTAATCCGTTTCAATAATGAATTATTTTTCATTATATTAACATAATTAGAATAGGCCTATCCTCAGACACGAGAACGAGTGAAAAAAAGAAAGATAATAAAACAAAGTGACATTGTTTTCATTGTGGACTGTTCAAATCACACTTTCAGTTTTGTTGTCATATATGAAAAATTATTGTAACCAATAATCCTATATATCTATATATATTGTAAGATTATCATAATCTTGAAATTGTTCATTTGGTTTTGTAAGTCTTTATTATTATTGTGCTGTGCAGATCCCGAGATATTTCATCCGTTAGCTATAACAATAATTCGTCCAAACTTTTGGATGGAATAGCTCCTTAGTTCTTCAGTTACAGTACGTGAAGCTTTTTTCATGGTTTTAGATATTGTTCAGAATGAAATAACATTATTTTGTAGATTCGACCTTGTTGCAGTGAATTTGACAGATTTTGCATGTGTGATAAAAGCAGCAGTCTTACGAGAGACGACTGTATATTCCATCCGCTCCTGCCGGACTGATATACACTACCCCATCCTGTTGCGTGTGTAAGAATTAAGCCAAACTAAATTAGTAGACTGTAAATATTGCAAACAATTCAATGCTTACATCATTGATTCTAAATATTCTGTCTCTTCAATATATATTGATTTTATTTAAGGAAGTTTCTGGTCTTGTAGCCATTGAATTTCGATAAATAAGGAATTTTGGAGGAAATGTGACATGATCGACCACCTTGTCAAATTAATTATGGTAGTGTTAATCCGTGTAATATAGTTGGGAAAGTCATGACGGTGGCATGATTATATTTTGCTCTAAAACCATATTTGGAGGGATTCATATTTAAAAAAAAAATCATATTGAAATCAATATAGATTCAACACAGAATAAGTCTTCTTAAGAAAGAAGTCGCTATAAATTTACGTGGAATTTTAAGCATTATATCTCCCAATGTCAATGGGCAAATTAAACGATTCACCAACAACCAACGGGCCGCACCGTTCCCGGCCCCTCGGTGAGAGATGAGCACGGCAATTCGTGCTTTTATCATGATTGCAAACTCTTCAAAAATCTATCGCAGCAAGTTCAAATCTACAAAATAATCACAATCGTTAACAATATCTCAAAACACGATATTCTAAGGATATACAACCCTGTATGATTTGTCCAATGGTGTAATCAGTTGTGATAAAAGAGCCATATTAATCCGAGACACACCAGCTATAGCAAGCTAGTAGGCCTACAGTGCGAGCAATCTGTTTACGTGTATATATACGTATGCATCAAGCTGCGCGTGCAAGCTCAGATCAGCTGGCTGTTGTTCGAGCTGTCCAAGGTGCGACGTCACAAACCAGGAGCTCCTCTGCACGCCGAGCGGCCCATTTGGGGGCGGATTAAACAAAAAAGCTAAAAACCATTTACAGCTATTTCTAAGAGATTCAAGTCATTTTCAGCATGTCAATCGTATAAACGAAGGAAAATCTATTCAGTAACATGTAATTTGGCCATTATTAGCAAATATTGTGTATTTTCTCCGTGTGTCTACTTTAAAGTAAGTCCCAATAACTCTAATGTTATTTGAATATCTCATATTGAATATATTTTCTATTTGCAACTATATACAACCATATCAAAATAATAAGAGTGACAGGTAGATTATTGATGAGAAAATACTTATTGTCAGTGACTGTGAGAAGAAGTACTCAAATTTTGTTTGGTTTTGTTTTGTTTTTGGTCACCCTTCTTTAATCCTGTTCACATAGATACATTTATGATAAATGTATATAACTATAATTCTCATTTATCCTAATGAAGTGTTTAACCTGGTCAACTAGTTTTTTATGCATTTGTTCATGAGCAAATTTATTATGTATTACATTTTCCATTCCGAAGTTCATACTTCATTTGAAATATGAAAAGAGATATGCCTCCATTATATTCTTTTCAGATATTTTGGGAAAGCAAAATTTTATGCACAATTTGGTAACAAAGCATAACAATAATCTATGGCAACATGATAAATGTTCCAATGAGACATGATAAAAGCTTGCTGTCCCACCACTGGCATCATGACAATCCTAATTACATTCTATTCTGTTACTTTGGGAAAGTGAAATATTATACACAAAGGGAACAAAGCCTTACAATAAAACTACAGCAATACAATAAATGTGCGCCACCGAGGCGTGATAAAAGTATAGCTGTTCCACCACCACCATCATGACAATCCTAACAGCGATAATGCCCCTAGTAAATCACTTGCTCGTAAAAACGGGCTATTTTTCACACCTTTGATTAATTCTTTTCCCCCGCCATTACCCATCAAATGGACGAGGTCTGTTTGAGTGTATTCAGGTGCGTTATCTTTAATGTCGTGGCTGTAAAATTTCTCCATTAAAAAGTGTGCAAATAAATAGTTTTGAGTCAGAGCACTGTTGACCAGAAAAGTATATTTTAGGGTGAGCACACTTTATGGAATACAATTTCTTTAACTAGTTATTGATGTAGCACTCTCTCCCCCCCCCCCCCGAGTTTTCCTTAAACCCAATCACAATCTTGGTAATTGCTTCGAAGTCAGGAAACCTGCCAAGAATAAATTCTTATTTAAGTTTTTTCTTTAAGTAACTTAGTTGTATTAAAATAAAAAGGGACAGCCTAAAAAGAAATGCTGATGTAACCCTCCACGATTTGCTTGAATCTCCATCTCATGTTCTGAGGTTTACTTTTAAATGGGCAAACCTTCAACCCACTCACATTTCAATTTGTTGTACACCATAAAAAGGTCCCTTTTAAAACTTTTTTGTTTGCATTATTGTCACCTTTTTTTACCTGAAAATAATTTGTTGATATCTTTCCCAAGATTTATCTATTGTCCATTCATATCGATCATTACTTTGAAATGGGGGAACGAGATAGCCCCCACCCCTTCCAGATTTTTGCTCTTACACCTCATCAATATTCCTCAAACCAACTCTTAAATTCTTATCTGAGGGTGTAAAAACCAATGTCAGTTTATACAAGAGGTGATAAAATGGCAGTATAGTACCATACCCAGTGATTTTATAGTGTTTGTCATATAACTCAGACTCCATTCTATGTGGTTGCAAATCTCACGCAGGTGTCTGTTTCTTTCCTTATAATTATAATATTTAGTATGTGGAGAAGAGGTGCATTATTTAAAAAAAATTCTTAAAAAAGATTATAAAAACTTGCAAATCATATGAAATAAATTATATGACATAAATCATATACTGTACTGTATTCAATTTACAATATCATTTGTTTTTATTGTTCATCTCTAAAGAGGGAGCATTCATAAATTATATTCATTGTCAACTTGTACTTTTTGAAAATTCGTTTTAATTGATTTTGAGATAAGTAAAGTAGGCTGAGAGAAAATATCCCATTATTGAATAATATAATACCAACAAATTCATAATTGAGAGAAACAGAAGTAAGCTAACATCCCATTGGTTTTCAAAATCGCATATTTTATTTTGTATAACAGTGATAGGAAGCATTGACAAGACATTTAACATAATTTGATTTAATTGAAAAGCATTAGGGAAATAAACCAGGACAGGAAATAAGTATCTAAATTCCAGCAGATTAATTTAATAATAAATGCTCCTTATTCAATGATTAGGGAAAAAATTAATTCCTTATTATTTAATTTATATGAGAATTATCACATGGACAAAAAATCATTCTATAAATTTGATACAAATTATAAGTTGATACTTTTCTAAACAAAATACTACAGAGTGAAATTTGAAATATAGCAACAAATTATATTTTTATCCTCCCGTAAATCATTATTCAATTCAGAAGAATATAATATCTGTGTTTTGTTTTTTTACCACACAGGAGAAAAGTCACTCACCTTCGCTTACAATAACTTCAGGAAGTACATCGTTGTGCAATTAATTTTCACAAACCTCAAAACCCATTCAATTCAATTGCTTTGACACCCCACCCCCAACAATAAAATTAGGAGGGAGTTGGATAATACAAGTCTAAGGAAATCATTCATTATAGAATGAATCAAAACCTCAATAGCCCAGGTGTTTATGATATGAAATTATGAACCTCTTTAATCCTCCCTTTTGTATCCCTTGGAGCAATATTTCTCAATTGCTATTGACAAACAAAAACCCTCGAGGTAAATATCAAGATGATTTTATTATTATTATTGTTTCTTTTTATGGTCGTTCCAACAGCACATTTTGAAAAAAATGACGATAATGAATTTGAGCCAATTTTCTGGTCCAGTAACGCTATTTTCCCCCTTCTCTTTCGTCCGCTTACTGAAACTCCTGACAATTATGCCAGATGACAGTTGGAATATATGCAGCGTGACGGAGAGAATGGTCCGCTAAACTCATAATGCCAGAGTTTCCTCCAGGCTAGACGGCCGATCCTGCTCAGTTCTTTCTCTCTCTCTTTCTCCCTGGTGTCTATTGTTGGCCCGCAATTCACTTCAACGTTCTCATTGACTTTGACATGTATTTTGTGGATGAAAATTAGCAGTGACAATATTGCAGTAGCAAAGTCGTGGAGACAACGGCGCAATGTTTAGAACATTGGTGTAATTTGAAAGATATACATCAAGAAATGAGTTTGCCAGTTTGAATGGTGTCCTGTTGAATTATCAAAGATACATTTAGACATGTATGGTTTGATATAAATGAGGTAGTGAGAAATTTTGAAATATTCAAATCTAATTAAATTCACAATTTCCACCAATGAATCTGGAAAAAATATCATGAAAGTTTATGTCGAAGCAACTTTAAGATACCTTTCACATAGTTTTTGGTGAAGATTTCTGTTAATTTTGGGCAAGTTTTTAGCATGACAGGTCATCTCATTTCTGTGTTTATTCTAAACATCCAAAGCATATTCAGTGATTGGCAATATCATGGAAGCAAACATTTCAACCACTCAGACACTCAATCATAATCTACTACTTAGAGCTAAAAGGACATTAATCAAGTGTAAAAGCATTTGAGTTAACTCCCTTATGGCTCCAACAGACAAATTATATTGATGCACATCATGGTTTTATTATATATCCTCCTCTTGTTTCAACATTTGTCGGACGTGACCATTTGAGCCGCAGCCCCCGTGTGCTATTGTTTGGAGGTGTCACTGTCATGTTGAAACACCTTCCCCAATCATTTCTGCATCCCTTTTTCCTTTGACACTTGTCTCAAAATGCAATTAATGAACATGTCATCTCAGGTAAATTTCCTGATGCATACAAACAGATACTCGGTGGAGATGACATTTATGGAGTTAAATATAGTTTCAGCAAGCGCTAAAAAAGCAATGATGTATTAGCTATTTTCCTGATCGTGCATAGATGAAGAGCTCAGTTTAAACTTTTGATGAAAATTGAGTTATTGATATCATACCATTATTAAAGTATGCGTCTGAACAAAAGTTAAACCTCACTTTTGAACAAAACCTGTCTTTGAACATAAGTTAAACCTCAATTTTGAAAGCCACCATTGAAAATGCATTTTCTAATGTCACTTTTTCATAGACACCTGTACAAAATTAAAAGAAAAAAAATTTTGTCTGAAGTAACGAAGATGCATGTAGTACCTTTTGTTACTCAGCTGTTATATAATTGAAGAAATTTAGCTGCTAGCATGGATAGAGAGGATGTTATTGATATGAGTTAATGCTAGTTTTAGAAAGTGTGAGTACATGTATGCTATTTTCTTGATTTTGCATTTGGATGCTAGAGATTTCATAGTCAAAACTAGTTTTTAAGGAAATGTCACAAGAGAAATGATGTTCATGCTATTTTCATATAGGTGTCATATCTACTTATATCATCTACTGATTTATATCTACCCTGATTTTGGTATAGTCTTGGGTGACGAGTGTTTGCTTTTACACTGGCAATATTGATGAGTGCAGTTCTTAAATGTTGACAGAGCAAATTGAACTGAATTGTTGTAAACCTAAAAATGGTTTGGTTATGACTAAAATTTAGTGACAGAGAAGTTGGAGTAAAGGGGCAATTCACAGATTGCTCAAATATGAGATACAGTGTCGAGATAAAGAGGTGCTGAGCATCGTTGAGATGTGGACTATGATTTTTTTTTTTTAATGGTAATTGCATATTTGAGGTGGAGGAGAAAGGAAACTTCTGGGAATAATAAAAACTTCACATTTTTAGTAGTAAATCAAGTTATGATAATAATATTTTTTTTCAATATTTTTGTTTTATAGTTTAAAGGGCTTTTTACAAAACAATGCCTAAAAATTGAAAGTTTGAACCCTTGCCAGCTTATTGATTGAATGTAGATATTTGTTGAGTATTCCTTATATTTCGTCATCGTGGGGCCATACGGCAATTGTAAAGGAAGTGGTACTATTTAATCTAATTACTTATTAAAGTGTTAAAAGCGTGCATGCAAGAAAATTATTGTGACATGTCTGTGCTTTTGGGACATGATGGGGGAAAAAAATCCCCTTTCAAATATCCCTGTAATGATTTTTGATAACCACAGACTGAAAACAGATCATACAATTTGAATTGTGATGTGAGAAACTAGTTTCCATTTACGAGAGATTAAACAACCGGTTGCACAATTTTCTTCCAATTCAGTTTGCTCACGACATGCATTTCTTCACATCAATGACCCCAGGGCTGGAAAAAAAAAATTGCATTCAGCATCATCAAATAATTATTCGCCCCGGAGAATAAAAGTGTCAAAAGCACACTAAAATTTTTTGATCGATCTCACACTTGAGTTATACTTCCCCCACCGATTGTGTAAAAATATGAATTTGGAGATAAACATTAATCTTCCTATAGAGTGTAAACATGTTGGATGAATTGAAGGCTTTTGTGTTTTTTGTGTACACGATAACAAAGAGAACAGAAGACGGAGGCGTTTCACATGCAGGTGAAGTTGAGTGGTTTTACACCTGGTTTCAACTCTGCCTGCGGCGATTTACGATTTTTGTTTATATATTTTTTTTTAAAATATTTTTTTTTTTAGGTTTTTTACTTGTCATGTGAAAATTAAATTATTTTAGCAATTCATACCTTTCCGTTTTTTTTAACTCTTTCTGTATCTATTTCTAAACATTTTCCTCTCCTATTGATATCATATCTCCCTTTCTGTCCAATTCCATTTTTCTACTTCTCCCTGTTAGTGTAACTTCTTTCCCTCTTTGCCTTATCCTCAAAGCTTTTTATATGAAATATGTTCTTTGAAGACAGTAAAGTGAAGTTTTTTATTGTCTTTTTATGTGGTAATAATTTTTTTTGTTGAAAATAGTACATGGTATGAAGAAGAGAAGAGGGGATAAAAGAAAATGTACACGTATAGTATTTTGCCTTCTGATTGATATGTTTATATCATTCAGTTTTATGGTATTACATCAATTCATTTGATTTACCTTATGATGTCATTCATAAAGGTTTTTAATTGTATAAAGTTTGTAAGAGCTCAGTTGTTATTCCCCGCCTCCTCCGTATGCTCTCATGTTGATCTTTGGACAGGGACCTGGTTGGAAGTTCCAATGATGTTCCCTCAAATTAGTTTAGGATCCACCTTCCTATGTTGTTGGGGTGTGTCATGACATATGTCTGATAGGGCCAGCATGCCTGCTGGTAGACATACCCTTCAATGATATCAATGACGCACAATGTTCAACATACATGGAGGGATGCTTGATACTCACTCTGTCTCTCTCTCTCTCTTTCCTTCTCTTCTCTCTGTTGTTCATTCTGATCATAACAGTATGTATAATCACTCCTGTGATGTTAGCTCTCTCCCTCTCTCCAACTCTTTATATCCATATCCCTTTTTCTCTTTCCAACTCTCTTCATCTCTATCACTTTAAATTCTCTCCCCTGATGGTGGCAAAATGCCAGTCCTGTCAGTTGGATACTTGAGGTATATAAAGGTCTTTACACCGTCTTTTAAGGATGCTTTCGTCAGTAGTTTGATCCATCTCTGTATGAATCTTAGTGGTGATATATTATCATCATCATCTGTATAGCACTGCCCTGTCCATGTAACCTCAGTAGTCCGAAGTATCTTCTTCCTTATGCACATACCTGTCTGTTTCCAACTTTTCTGCTCGTATCTATTCTTTTGAACTTTCTTAACTCTCCATCTCTGCCTCCTTGCTCTTCTCTCCTTCAACTGCTTCTTGTAAATACCAGTCTGTGTCTTCAGCACGCAACCTCTTGATCGTTTCTTATTTTCCTTGTTGATAGTTGTCTTTCCTTTTCATTATACATTCTTCTCCTCAATCCCGCCCCTCTCCTTACTTCTGGGGCGTTCTCCCGTCTTTTTCTTCCTGTCCATCTATGGTGTCTGTGAAACATACCATTCCTGCTGACACAACAACTGTCGATACATTTAGCGACATGAAACGCCAGGCTTGCCGTGCAAGGTGCAGGTGTGAATGATGAAGCAACTGCGAGTGGATTCTTTGGTGGCAAAAAGGCATTACCTTCTTATACCTTTAAACAGTGTTAACGCCCCTCTGGCTCTTGAAATATGGATAGATCAGTTAGCGGGAGGGTGATCGTGTCAAGAAATATAGCACATATTTACCAGCATGTGCCATTTCAAGAGAAAAACCTTCATGTTGTCTGTTTAATACCCTGGATGATAGAAAAATGTGTTGACTTACACAAAGAGATAATGGGACATATCTGACTCGTTATTGCTTCCTAACATCTTTTCCTTAGAAAATATTCCTTCTGACTAAAATAGATTTAGTTTGTATTCATGATATTTGCAAGATGCTAAGTGTCATTATTTAAAAGGAGTAGGTAGATTTGTAGGCATAATGACAAATGTTTAAAAGGGTGACTGTATAGGGTATTGAGATAAATTTATTTTGCTATACACAAAGGCTTGTCAAAAGTACATAATTTTTAACAAATTCATCATTCCGCCGAATAATATGAAAGGGATGAGTTAGAGCTTTACCTCAAAAACTGCTGACATATTTTTTCAGCATAATAAAAACCTTCACCTATTTTGCTCTCGGGGTGCAAGGCTGTTAATGAGCGATGATCTCGTGACAATGAGTTGATTAAGTGATGAGTTTCCAGGAGAGCGCTATGATGTTCTAAGGTCATAACATTAAGAAACATGAGGTGCCCTCTAGGCGGAAAGGTGTGGAGGAGTCGAAAGATAGTGACGGGGCACAGTTTGAGCCTTCAAGACACCATAGGTGGTCTTCACCAGCTGGAGTTTTACAAACAGAACACTAATTCTTATCCGATGAGTTATTACGATCAGAGAAAATCAGGCTTGTCCTTTCGAGTAGCACGCTAAATTGGGAAAAATCTCAGTCCAAATCATGATGGGCTTATTTTCATACTCGAGCTAGTTATGCAGTTTTGACTTGAAATCAGAGATCAGAGAAAATCAGGTTTGTCCTTTCAAGTAGCATGCTAAATTGGGCAAAATCTCAGTCCAAATCATGATGGGCTTATTTTCATACTCGAGCTAGTTATGCAGTTTTGACTTGAAATATTATAGTTAATTGTGCGGTTCTGCACATGAAACCAAGGCCGAATCCCATATTGCACATATCGGGCTTGTTTGTGATAGCTTGAGGTTAAAACGTAAAGCTGAAGTTCAAGCTGGTGTAGTGTCAACTTCGAGCTTCGATCTAGTTTAGGGTTTTCCCCCGATATCCATACTCTCTCTTTACCAGGTTCAGCTAATAAAGCACCTCCTATGGTTTGAGCCTTCAGATTGTATGAGAAGGGAGGGCAAGATGAGAAAACAGTGGGATAGAGATGGAAATGAAACATGCAAAGTCAAAGTTTAAAAACAAATCATGAGCTAAGGGCCAGAAGAAAGTATGCGTGGTAATTACAGCCTTTTGACACTCAGGAGATGATGTTATCATATGGGAAGAGTTTTTTGACATAGCAAATGTGCATCATTGCTGTTTCAAGTGTCCTTTCTTCTGAGTGTGTAAAAAAAAAAAAAAAAAAAAAAAAACCTGTAACAGATTCTATCCAAAAAGGACAGTTTCAGCAAATATCAAATCCAATTATGCTAATATTCTGACAGAGATTATATTTTCGGTTTTTGTTCAAATGGAGTAATGTGATGTGATAAAGATACAAGAATTGGGTCATTCTATGTAGTTTCAACACTGCACGTTCCAATTATTTCAATTGTATGGGGTTGACTATTGTTTGTGCCTAATCTGGAAAGTGGCTGGTGAGTGAGTATGCAAATTAATCATGTAGCACTTCAGAATTGGGATCAATTAATGTGAGCCATTATCAAATGAGCAATCTGTCTGAACAAGAGTATATTAAGGTCATCCATTAACAAAAATGGTGATCACAAATGATAAAAAATGCTCATCACAGAATAGGTTTTTTTTAGAGAGAGAGTTTGAAAATGTAGTGGCAATTAATCTAATTTACTACTTATCAATATAAATTTTAATATAGTCACTGATAGTGATGAAAAATATTTGATTAAATGAAAATGAGTATACTTTAATTGATGTAATGCTATCATCATCATGGGGACCTAGGGAGGCAACATCAACTGGGCAACATATACATTAATAGGCAGTAGATTTCTGGTAAAAGGGTATATTTATGCCTCACACATTAATGAACCTATTCTTTGGGGTTGTACGTTGTGCCATTTATTATAATGAGGGGGGGGGGGGCGGCTTCAGACAGATTTTGTAGACAAGTTAGCTGAAAATTTTAACTATAACTTATTTCTAAATTGCCTCTGAATATGAAATTTGCATTTTAGCATTGAAAAAGTAGTACATATTTGGCATTTTGCAGACAACGTCTGGAAATAAAATGCAGAGAAAAGTTTATTTTTAAATGTGGGGTACTAGTATTAGCCAGCCCCCACCCCCTGTAACTAAAGAAATGAGAAAAAGAGAGAAAATCCAAGAGAAGGTGTAGGGACATGCTGGGCATCATGGGGGTGCGTCAACTGAACCAAACAAATTTTGGTGTTGGGGGAGGGGGTCCCAGAAGATGTCATGGCCTAATTCATAGAGACATGGAAATGTGTAGATGCTTCAGAGAATATTATCTACCAAGGTCTGAGAAGAGTCTCAATCTGATTGGTGTGTGGATCCCAACTGGGGGTTACATCTGCTTTGAAATGACTCATCTTTCAAGCTAACAACATATTTTTAAACATTTTTTTATTATTATTTTTTTTATATTTATAGAGATCATGTTAATTGTATCATTCTCATGTTTAATGACATTATATACCTATAACAGTGAGCTTAGTAAAATTGTGTGTGTTTTTTTTTAAAGCAAAATGATAAGAAATTATTGTTTTTAACACTCTAGGCATCTATTACAGCTTTGATACATATTTAGATAATGTCTTAAGTAAATATGCAAATCAGAAATATTTCTTAATTAATTTAAATGCAAGATTTGGCTATTTAAGCGCACAAGTCATGTAACAGTATGCTCCCAACCAATTTTTTTCCCCCTTATTTGTACCTCCGTAAAAGAAGAAACAAAATTGAATGCTTGAGAAAAAAAAAATGTATTTCATTTTATTCCAGGTGATATCGTAGTCTTGTCCAGAACCCCTTTCCACTTAATATCAGGAATGAATTTGTTGAGAGCCAGAAGGATATTAAATCTGTAAATATTACATGGTTTAATGCCCTTCTTACACTCAGCCTGAGCAGACAATACATGTATAACCTTTTGACACCTTCTAACTACCTCTATCATGTCTATCTCTCCTCTTTATCAATAATCCCCTTTGATCACATTGCAAATAAACGATTTTAAAGCCCTTTTCACACCTCCAAACAATACATTCCTGAGAATGAAGATGAAAAGACCCCTCAGACTCTTTGATCTTCTATCCCTTTATAATCGGACAAGGAAGCCACTCAAACGTTGTGCTCACTCACTAGTTTCTCAGCTTATAATACCCATGTTGAAATTAGTTGTAGTAATGCTCCTTAAAATTCATAACAAACCTACCAATTCTGTTGGAAAACAACCACTAAATGTAGTACTGCCTTTTGCTGAAAATTAGAGCTTTACTAATATGCTGTCTTCAAATTGCCCCCTTCCAAAGTAACTGACCCATCTTGCCAAGTTTCTGTACCCAAGTAGGCTCCTTGCTGTACCCCAGTCATGCATTTACACACCTGTCTAGCCCCCCAAAGTGTCTCTTATTGGCAGATTAATACGATAAAAGGAACCCACTGTCCCATCCCACCCCTTCAAACAAAACGAAACTCAGCGATTGAATACCAGGGTGTGAGGCCGGGCGGTGAGATAAAAGAGCCCGCTCTCCTTGCATTCATTTACTTATTGACCTATCAATATTCCCTCCTTTGGCCCAAGTTAACACCCTTGTGTTATAATCCTTGTTGTTGAGGAGGGCTGTGAGGCCGTCTGTACTTATTCTCTGAATTATATTATCACTGACCCTTGGACAGGAATAGCAATGCATGCAGGTGTGAGCCTTGATGTTTTTCTTTCAAATGCAAACACGAAGGAGGCAGGCATACCTGATCTCATTATCTAATTCATACCTGCATACCTCGACTTTAAAGTCTAAATGTAGAAATGATTTCATAGAATTTAAACCTAGGCTGAGGTGAAAATATTTCAGGAATAGTTTGGTTGATTAATTTTTATTGGCATCCTTATTAACATTCCTGAAAATCATATCAGATTTATTGCATCATTTTCCTCTTTATGTGAAAATATTTATAAATGTTTGTATAAAAGATTTGACTAATACCATTTTCCTTAATTGACATGAATAATATAATATAATTTCACACGTCATGTGACATGACTGGATGGCCATCATTCAGTTTGGATGTTATATCAACCTGTGTATACATTTATATAATGTGCAAAATAGATATGCTTGGTATTAATTTACATTATAACTATGAATGTTAAAAGAATGTGGTGATTAATTCCAAAATTGATATTAGGACATTTTTTGTTTCTTCATTTGTTTTCTGATGAAAGGATCTGAAATATTCATTGACATGTTTTATTTTGAATTTTAGTGACCTTATTTGTACATTGTAGCATTCAAGATCAATTCATAAAGCTGAGAAATCTACTTACTTGAATATTTTTCAAACCTGATTCCACATCACACAGATTTTTCACCTAAAACGGCATTCATAAACGAATAAAACTGATGTTTTCCCTATCTGAATTGTGTTTGCTTATTGTGATATGGAATTTTAAGACTGCCACATTGATATAGCACAACCTTCCTGGCATAAAAAAAAGACAATAAAAGTCATAGTTATTGCTTGTATGAAATATGTTTTGGAAATTTATTGGTCATGTGTAGTGTCATCTGATAGCCTTTGTGTTTATTTTATGTGGGCTTGGTATCTATACATTATTATATTGGCATTCATTCTATATCATATCAGGAAACATTTATCATTATGTTATGATGAATTATTATCATGATTATGATGCCTTGCTCTAGATTTGTGTACATTTTGATAACTTTCCTGTTTATATCCTGTATCGTTATGTCATTAAAACACATCCGCTTGGTACTGATAACATAGAATACATGAAAATACCTGATATATATATATATCTCCTCCAACGAATCTTCACCAACCTGATGATTGCTCCGGCAAGAAACTGACAGTAGTTGGGCACTAAGGAAACTCCGTCTTTCCTGAAATATATATATATATATTGTAAATATTTCTCCTGAGGAAGACGGAGGCAATACCGTCGAAAATTTGAGACAAATCTAATAATAATAATAAAAATTGGCGAAAATGCATTACAACATTTTGTTTTTTATATATATATATATATATATATATATATATATATATATATATATATACAGTACTAGAAAATATAACTGCTACTTAGTGCTCTTTGCTGTATGCAAGAGCAGAAAGAAAAACAGAGAGAGAGAGAGAAACAGAGAGAAAGAGAGAGAGAGAGAAAGAGAAAGAGAAAGGGAGAAGGGGGAGGAGAGAGATCAAGGGAAATATAGCCTCACTGAAATCTTTTGGGTGTATATCTATGAAAATTTAAAAAAAAGCTTGTTAAGTAATTATTAGAAACAAGACTTAATATGAAAAATTTCTATTATCATCTATATCGTCTGTTGGGAGCCATACGGGCGTTATTGCATCTTATAGATGCTCCGTTGAGAGCCATAAGGGCGCTATTACTGTACAAAGTCAATGGTAGTAGCGCCCTTCTGGCTCCAAATGGAACATCCTTGATCTGCAATAGCGCCCTTCTGGCTCCAAGCCAACGATATATCCAAGTTTAATATTTATTCTCTTCTTTTATCTCCGTATAGGTGGATGTACATGCGGTCGTCTTTAATTCAAGGGGAGCCAGCTAAACACCTTTTTGGGTGAGCACTCCAATCTCAATTATTGCAAAAGCTAAGCAAAAGAAAAGAAGAAAAAGCCATTTATATTCTAATTTCAAAACAGCAAAGCTTGAATTCATATTCCTATTGGCATTGAGAATTTGGGGATGAACTAATTTCATTGGAATAAAGAATCGTTTAGATTAGAAAATTGTTATGTACAGTTGTAGTTTCTTCTTATAAAATCTATTTTCCTGCTTTTATTTTTGCTATTACTATTTTCTTGTAAACTAGAAGAAAAAATTGTTATGGGTTACACCAGCCCAATTTTTTTCTTTTTCTTTTGAGGAAACTAAAAATCAGATGGCATTCTTTATTTTCATGTAGTCTAATTAATTGCTCTCTTGAATATTTTAGTGTTTTGTTGTTTTTTTTTACAATTTGTTTTCTGCTTCTTTTGTACTTATTATTGCATTATGTTTTGCAAATTACTTTTTGAAATACAAATATTGTTAAGAGTATCTGTGCTGCTTTTGAACTTGTGTAATTTATTTGTTTTTGTTCAATGCAATGTGTCCTTACATTCGGAATGTGTACCTGTGTTGTCAATTAAAGAGACATTGTAAGTTTCATGTAGCCTGTTTGGGAGAAGATCAGGATTATAACTTTCACAACATATGCAAAGCAGATAGTACATATGATGATGTGGAGATGATGATATCGGATTTATGGATTAGTTAATTCACTCATCGGGACTGGATGGTCAAGTCATTGAGCTTTATCCTCTTCCATATCTATGACATAGAATTTTTGAGATGAGATAAGAAGATGCTCATGGAAAACTTTCACAACATCTTCAAAGAAGATGATAGGTGATGATTTGAAGAAGATGATGCAGGGATAGCATCTTAAGATTTGAGGATTACATAATTCTTTCATCGGGACTGAACAAGTCATTGGGTTTTGTTTCCTTTCTTTTCCTTGAATTAGAATTAATGGTATAGGCTTACCCTTCTATCGCAGGTGATCGGAGTAAATGAGAATAGAGATTTAGGTTGGGACCAGGTAGATATTGGGCGCTGATCTCAGTAGGATGACAGTGCGGTGATAGATGGGGGTTAGATGCGCATCGGTGATGACAGAATGAGGTGGATATAACGATGATAAGGAGGCTGATATAGATTACTCAAAATGAAAGAAAGAAATAGAGGGGGAAATACATAAAGAAAAAATTTAAAGAAGGAAAGAGAAAGAGAATGAAGGTACAAACATTGAATAGAATATATTCTATCAAACTTGTTTAGTATATTGCATGCATTTGAAAAAGAATTATTAAGAGAGAGAGAGAGAGAGACAGAGAGAGAGAATGTGAATAGTGAATGTTGATGAGGAGTTTGTAAGTGGTTTGTTCCAACAGGAATATCTTTGTTTTCCTGCATGTTTCTTTTTTTCAAAGGTAATAACATTATTTCTAGCTTTCTTTTTCTTATTCACATTTTAAAAATGTGAATCAGTTAAATTTGATGAAGCCAAGAAACAAGAGAAGAAAATAGGTAGATGTTGAAAATACAAAAAGAAGCTTCATGTAAACATGCAAGGGCAGGGTTGCAGAAACTAAAAGTTAGATGTAGATGAAGGAAAGCAGGAGCATGGTGAGATGCTGAGAAAGGAATGATAGCATCACAGAGGGAAAGAGAACCCCGGTAGACAAGAGGATAAGATACCAGCCCAGACCCCCACTCATCTTACCCCTGTCATTCCTGATCTATATCCCGTTGGGTTATCGGCTCTTCTCTCCCCATCAACACCTCCCATCACCTGTTCTACCTAGATTAGCGGCCAACCTAAATTGGAAGAGCAACAGCTCCAGGTAGTCTGCTACCAAGCCCCGGTTTCAATCTTGCTTCCCTACCCTCCTTCTCTCATAGGACCAACATTTTGGGGTAGTCTGGTACAAAGCCTGTCTTCCAGTCACGCATCTATACGCTTGTTCTCTGATTAGCGGCCAACAGCTCTCGGTAGTCTGGTACCAAGTCCCTGTTTCAAACTTGCATCTATACCCTCGCTTTATGAATAGTGGCCAACAGCTCCTAGAAGTCTGGTATCAAGCCCTCTTCCAATCTAGCATCTCTACCCTCCGTTCAGCACCAAAAGCTTTGAGTAGTCTGGTATCAAGCCCCTGTTTCAATCCTGCTTCTATACCATCCTCCAATTAGCACCAACAGCTCCCGATAGTCTGGTATCAAGCCCCTCTTCAAATCTTGCATAGCCAACTTTACCCTTGTACCTGACTTGTGGCAAACCTAAATTGGACAAGCAACATCTATGAGTATTCTGGTACCAAATTGGTACCAAGTTCTCTTTTTCAGTTGCACATTTTACCAGTGTACCTCCCCATCCTTATGAGCAGCCAATGTAAATGGATGATACCTCTCCCAAAACTTAGCTATCCCCTCAAAAGAAAATCCTACACAAAAAGTAAGTCCCCACCACAAATAACTTGTCATAGTTTTGTTTTTAAAAATTGCAACTTTACAGAAATTATTACTTGCATGGATGTCAGGTTTTAACAAAAAATTAAAACTAGTGATTACTTCAAACTGCTTGAAAACAAAAATTAGAAGGAAAATCACCAACATAATTCACTCCTTCCTTTGTATGCTGAAGCAAGTCATTCAGTCTTGTTTCTTGTTTTCACATCATGCTTTTTTTTGCACAAAATCGTGAACATACTAAAAAAAAAAAAGAATTAATGTGTTTCACCAAATCATTGGAAGGTTGAAGTTTATGTCATTAAAAATTACGTATTTTTCTACAGAATTTTGAATTGTGATCAACTAACGTGGTGATTCAGACTACCTTGAGAATTAGATCACCTATAACCATGAGCAATTAGTTACCTTTAAATGATTAGACACATGACCCATCTCATTAGTCAACCCTCATGTTGACCGGAATACATCGCTGTTTATCTAATAAATAGGAAGAACTTTTGAACCCCTCTCAAGACACCAGCACGCAATATGCCAATTACAAAAGAAGTTTATATCATTCAAAAATAAATGGAATAGACCATGTAAAAAGATTATCCTAAAATACTTTAGTCAGTAATCTCAAACACTTAACAATGTTCCAAACATAGAGGAGTAGATGAAACGATGACAATCATAATTAAACGTTAATTGCAGACGACATTATTGGTGTCAAGAATGTAGCAAAATAGTTTTATATCTTTGTGGGAGAAGAGAACATACAGAATGCTGAAATACATATCAACCCCTCTATTGCAGTCTCATAAAGGTGCCCCCGAATTTATTTTTACAGTGAAGTACATGTAGAAAAATAATATTTTGAACCCTTGATCGCAAACTACCAACAATGTTTCAAAAAGTAAGAATAGAGAAAGAAAGAACATTTAAACCTTGAATTCCCTCAAAAATGTTCTAATATTTCTTTTGTTAGGAGTAGATCTTTCAGAATGATAAGAAACATTCAAAACTCGTATGGTACATTGCTGGGGGGGGGGGGGGGGTACATGAGCTTGCACGAGATGCATGCTGCCCCTCTGTAGAGAGAGACTGGTCCCTGCTTCCTTGGTATTGCTGGAATGTGTCCCAGACACCCGGCCTGTGACATTCTAAACCCTCACCAGGTGTGGAGACTGAACTCCTCATTTTCTTCTTCCAGCTTTTAGTTGGCCCCTGGATTAGATCCTGCAGATCAGTTCACATTCTGTTTGGTTCTTGGGACGCTTGCTTACCATGCTTACTGGTATCATATTGAATTCTTATACTTCACTGTACTGTTTGTAGGATATTGTTCATGTTGTTGGGTATGGTTAAATTTAATATCGAAAGTAATAAGGAGAAATTTTATACTTGAACACCGGTCAACCCTTGTCACCCAAGTCTTAAATACATCCCTCTTATCCTTTCATTCTCTATTTTCCCCCTCCCTCCTCTGTATCCTCATCTCTCTTTCTCTCTCTCTCTCTCTCTCTCTCTCTCTCTTGCTTTCTCTCCACATTCACTCTTTCTGTCTCCAACTCGCTCTTCCTATCAGCACATTCTCTAATCCAATCATACTCTACCACCATCGCTCTCCCCGTCTTTTCTTCTATTTTAAGTCCTCAGCACATTCACTAATCCACAGCATACTTGCACATAGGTGAACCAGTGCCCCCTAGTCCTACCATTTACATGCATCTCTCTCCTCCTTTCATCTTCTCCAAGGAGTTAGCAAGTTACCCCTATGGGGAAACAGCCATCTATTCAATTCATTCTCATTTTACCCCCACGAAAACAAGGTTCCAGACACAATGCCAAGTTTATTGAAATGCATTAGATTGAAGTTAATCTGCACTGGGTTTCTGGGACAATGGCACAGTTCAAAGCCACATTTTGCCTTTGAGCTCAGAAAACCACCTTTTCCCTTTTCTTCCTCCCATTTTTTTTTAATGATTTGAACTTGAAACCCCATCTTTAATTTCCCATTGCCCTTTGAAGGAGACTGGCCAATTTTCATTTTCATCTTGCTCTCCACCTCCTTCCTCTCCTTCTTTCTTCACTTCTTTCCCTCTTCCCCTTTTTTGTTTCTCTATATTTGTATAAGTCTATCTTACTGTTTTCCAGTGTTTCTGCTTTATATTTCTTATGAATTTCCAGCAATATCTATGGTTTAGAGCTGTGAATTGAAGTTTTGTTGAAAAACGGTTCTACCATTTGCAAAAAAATGTTATAAAATGTTACTATTCAAATATTCAAACTCAATTGTGTTTAAGTTGTGTGTGGTGCATTACTGGGACAGCAATCAACTCCAGTACAAGCATGCCACTTCACTAGCAAGTGAATGAGGTAGAAGTTTGTTATGCTTATGCACCATACCCCATAAGAACCAACGGTTTAAACAAATATATATAATTCAGCAGAACTGTAAAGTGAGGAAAAGGATAATAAAATTCAAAAGAGGACTTATCATTTGATTCCATTTTCAAATCCATTTCTATGCAGGATACAATCTAATTGTATTTATTGCTTATTTTCAGAACTTTGGAGTGACAGTGTGGATCTTAAAGATTAGTCTATATTTATAAGAACCTTCAAATTTGAATAGAGTAATTTGTACCAACTTCTAAGCGGACATGAACTCTACACAAAAGAATTTTTTCCTCCTTCTCTGTGGGATTTTTTTCTTTTCTTTTTCGTGAGGATTTTGTCGTCGGCAAAGGTGGGCAAAGGGTGTGGAGCGTGCCGGCCTGACCGACGCCAAGATTTAAGAAATCTTTGCTTGTTTCTCATCTTTCAAAGCTCTTTTACTGTTCATTTTGGGACTGTTTGCATGGCAACCTATCCATCCGTTCATTATCTACACGATACTTGCTTGCTCCAATTCTCTACCTCAATTTTATTTTTCTTTCTTGACCATTCTGCAGTCTACTCAAACCTATTTGATGTAAACTAGTTGAAAAAAAGGAGAGCAAAGAAAAGAAATATATATACATTAATATTTATTTATCAGTACGTTGCATCATTCTATTAAAATGAATTCTGTTTAGTTATTGATATGTCATTTTTTTAAAATTAGTATTGCAGCTATACTATTATAAATTTCATGTTCAGTAATTTTTGTTTGTGTATAGATTGTCCATATCTTATTGCCTTCTTGGTCCATTTCTCTCCCCTACCTATCGATTCCCTTCTCCGTTGCATCATTCTATTAAAATGAATTCTGTTTAGTTATTGATATGTCATTTTATGTATTAGTGTTGCAGCTTTACTATTACAAATTTCTTGTTCAGTCCCTTTTTTTTTCTGTTCACTTAGATTGTCCATATCTTATTGTGATTCTTGGTCCATTTCTCTCCACTACCTATCAATTCCCTTCTCCTGTGTTCAGTCCTAGTCCCAGTCATAGTCTATTTCTTCAGTCCACCTCTGTCCTTTAGGTCCATTTTCCTCACCCTCCCCCTTCTTTCTTTCTCTTTACCCCTGCCCTCCTATCACGTCTTTTCTCCTGGGTTATAAGTCCTGTTCAAACAAGCTAAAAGGAAGAAGCTTGCCTCCAGTGGAAAAGGTCTTGACTATTGACTCATATTGCATTTCTATCTCTGTCACAAATCAAAGACAGAAAGAGAACAGGCAAAATCTAAGAGAAAAGAAGTGGGGGAAAAAGCATTAAATGGAGAGTTTCCAATCGGTACTGCTGGCTACTATGATACTTGAAAAAAGTGCTCAAGACATTTGGTAGGCTGCTCTTTTCAGACCTAAAAATTAATGATTTCTCACTCCAAGACATGGCTGAAACTTTTGGTAGATACACCTACAGGTGATATGTTCCAAAATCAAAATGCACTAGTTTGCCATCAAAATAGATGTTGTGCTTATTAAGATTGCTTAGACTATCAATTAGACAGATCCTAATTCATAAAATAATAGCTAATACAGTTTTTGAAATAATGCTAATGAAGAAAAAAAGGACAATTTAGAGAGAAAATGTGAGAGAGAAGGGGAGAGAGAGAGAGAGGAAGAGAGAGAGAGAGAGAGCTCATTTGCTGTTCTCATTTTTACTAAGGATATACTAGCTTATACCTTGTCCTCAGCATTTACTTCTTATAAATTGTGCAAAAGATGTTTGAATTACAAGACTGCGCACAACAAGAAGTCTTGATGATGATAAAGGTATAAGAGGAGACCCGCTCTTTTATTTCCATGATATTGTCGGAAGTGCAATGCACTATACGACTGGCACCAAGAGACAAGAGAAAGTAAGAGGAAGGGATAATGGCCAGGGCCACTTTACCTTCCTCGCTTCTTATCCCCCTCCTCACCCCCTCCCTCATTGAAGTTCCCGATTCGGTTTAAGATGTGGCTAAAACCTGATACCTGAGACGAAGGTACAGTTCCAGGATAAAGCTGGGACCAGTCTTCCTTCGGGATACAACCTTCAAGCTGTTTTTTAATCAATTTAGCACGATTTTCTGACATTCCTTGAATCAAACACAGATATCTTGAAAGGTTGGACGCGGTCGCTTAGAAGCCTTGTATATAGGTTTTACCTGAATGATCTATTGTTGGTTTCCTAGAAGACTTCATGTCAGGTGTTTGATTCAAGACCAATTGCACTTTGGAGCTTAAGCCTTCTATATTAAATTTCTCTCATTACAAATTGAGCTATTTATTAAAGCATATGAGGAGGAAAAAGTTTGTTTGCAAGTTGATTAAAGTATCAAAACACTACCAGGAAATTTTTCCTGGGGGAACTGTGACCTTTTGAATGCAACTTCACACCAATGGTCTAGGTGTTTATGTATAGAATGGAGTAAACCCCTATAACTTTATTTAGTGGTAAAAACAAAACATGACAGTCATCAGACACAGTATATCAGACCAACCTTCCCAAAAGCATCCATAAAAATACATTTTTGCGAATTTAGAAGTTGCCCATGAGATTTGATATCACTAACAGAAGTTTGTACCTGCTTCCCAAACACAGATGTCCCCCCCCCCAAAAAAAAAAAAAAAAAAAAAAAAAAAAACCCTACATACAAACAAAAAACAAACAAACATAAGAATGAGTCCACATCTTGTCTTGATAACCCCATGTCTTGGTAGCCCATCAATCATGTATGTTGTTTTAGATTAAATTTCTAAAAATGAGATTCACTTGATAGGTAAGAAATATACTGATGCTCACAAATCTAGGGGGATGGAAAGAGTTTGATATTTCATTTGTATCTGTTTACTGATGACTGTTTGATGATGACGATGATGGCTTCATTGTATAGCGCCGGTATCCGCCTATGATGGGCGCTCATGGCACTTGCTCTAAACAATGTCTCACAAAATTCAAACTGTCATAGTCGGTGCTTTAGTAAATGTAAAATGGCTTTCCATTATTCTTCTAGATGTAGCTATTGTGACGCAGTAAGGAACTGGTAGGTTTTTCAATGTGGATAAGAAAGTTGAAAAAGACAATGATAATATATAAGAAAATGTTTTGCACTAACATATTTTGAGGTACATTCTTATAAGTTTTGTAAGGTGTTAATTCATTAGAAGCATGACTTCCTACATGTGCTCATTGACCTCATCTGCATGGGTCGAATATGGCGCTTAGATTTTAAAAGATGTTGGAGCAAATTTGTGATCCACTTATTTTGAGAATATATCTTTTTTTCTTATTCTATTACATTTTATTGTTTTCCCATTTGTTATCACTGCAATTTAGATAAATCAAGCATAAAAATGATTCTACAAATTAAAATGTGTTTACTAATCTATTATTGCTTTAATGTTTTGAATATCTTCATATGTCAAGCACATGACTAATGTTCATACATGCACACAGTTGAAAAGCTTCCAACCAAATTGAACAAAACCACGACTTCTGCATCTCTGTGAATCAGTACAACTTGTGAAATTCAAGCCAGCCTCTACCCCGAACCTAAATGCTGAACAGGTGCGAAACCCAAAGCTCTTTGGAGGAACCCTTCTTACTTTCAAAAAGAGGAAAGAAAAAGCGCGCTCCAAATGTAGGTTAAGCCACGAGCTAACGTCTAACAAATTGGGTAAAATCCACACAAAATTGGAAAGATGATACGACGCCAGGAAGACTGGTATACTTTTGTTGAATGTGCTATTCTTCTGTCTGGATAAAAGAATAAATAAGTTTTGGAATGGAGTTTGGAATGTTTTATTGCACGATGAAATATAGGGAATATAAGGACTAGTGCAATTATAATTTAATTGCTGTATTCAAAGAAGAATCTCATGTAGGCTTATGCCCCTCCTTCTTCAACCGAAAGGCTATTACCATTTATACTAAAGCAAAGCAGAACAAACTTAAATATAATAAATTAAAATCACAACGAGAGCCCAAATTGAATAATAATAATAAGTGCTTAGAGATGTATCTCCAGGACCTGGTGCCCATTTTTGAAAAACCAGTTGAATTTCTATCTTCAAAACCCATATACTCTACTTTATAACACCAACAAGCTAAACCTGTTGTAACCTAAAACATATGGCAGGCTTAATTATGATAACTTTTTTTCTCTAAATCTTCATGTTGGATTCGAAATTTAAAGAGTGCATTGACCACTTTTGTATAAAATGTGGAAACAAGGGGGAACTATTTTATAAGGCATATGCCACCTAAATAAGAAAGTTGCTCTGGAATCAGCGAGAGGAATTGACTTGCATCTTTCAGAATCAAGAATCCGTTCTTGTACACTTCCTATCCAGTGAAATATATCAATTGGGAACGAAATTGAAAATTAAGTGTTGAAGGTGTTTGCAAATGAGACGATAGAATATTGATCCTGGTAGCATGTCAAAGCGGATATGGATCGCAAACTAAAAAGGGTTCCCTCTCAGGACAACCTGTGACTAAAATAAAATAGAAATCATGTCCACCCATATCATTCACTATGCCTGATTCTACAACAGCCTTATTATGCTACCCACGATGAAACATCTTATATTTTGATCAGATCTCCGGAAGGAGCCATCCCTCTTAAATATGCGGTAAAAAAAAAATGGAGAGGGACGAAAATGCACAGCTTCCCATTCTTCAGTCAATATCCTGTTTCGAGAAACCAACATAGATGATAAGCGTGATTGACACACAAAGATGGGGCCAGCCCGTCATCATTGCGATTCAGCAGAAGACGAATTTGGTCGACGATGATTCGTATTAGATGACGGAGAAGGGAGAAGGAAAAGGAGCGGGGGAAGTCCTGACGAGTGGCAATACAAAAGCCTGGATGGAGAAAGGGCGAGATAAAAAGGTGAATAAGTATGCATTTTGTTATATTTGACATATGCAATGTGGGTCAGAGGCCGCCTGCGAAGGGGAACCTGAAACTCCACCATTCTGACTCATCCATGTACATTCAAGGGTCCATTCTGCTTCTGCGCCTTCCATCGTCCTCCATGCTGTCAGGGATGTGGAAATTCAGCTAACCACCACCACTATAAGCCTTCTTGTAAAGCTAATCAATCCCCTTAAGCATAGTTAGGGTATCTTCTCTCGATCAACTGGTCTATACCTTTCGATCGCTTTTCATCCTCTTCATGCGTCGGTTTAATTAATATTTTGTTCGTCTAGCCCGGGTTTAAACGAACATTGATCAACGCAGTTTAATTGACGTAACAGTAGGAACCAGCTAGAGTAACGATACATCGCAGTTTAATAAGCGCCGTCCTATCTATGCACCTCCTCGTCGGTTCTCCCTGTACAATCCCTCTGCAAAGGTGTAATACTTTTTTAATCTGCATTTTAAGGGGGGGGGGGGGGGAATGGTTAAACTACAAGTACCCCGCAGAAAACAGAACTCCTGCCAAAAAGCTAAACATCTACATGATTTAACCCTACACTTGAAACTATAACTCTATATATGGGGATGGGGTAGCTGTTCTGGTTATGCATATACACTTACCGAAGGATACGTATTCCTACAACTACCCCATGGATAATTACCCATCCCCTCGAGCAGGACAATACCCCCAAGATTAGAGAGTGATCAAAGGGGGTTGGCTGTTTGTGTGATAAGGGGGGAGGGTAGTTGTTCCTGGGACAAAAAACAAGCACGACATGACTGTCATCATTCATGTTGCAGAGGTTGTGGTTTACATCGTTTTCGATTGGCAAATGGTTGATTTGGGTTCTTCAACGCCATATACGATCCAATCTCAACTGTCAATGGGTAAAACTGTCAATGCAAGTTAGAATTATTTACTTCTTTATATCATTTTCTTTTTTTTCTTTCTTTTTTTTCTTTTTTGCTACCTCGGCCGAACGATCACTTGACATGGAGCGATGGATGGTGCATCTTCATCTCTATTCCATTATAGGACTAGCAATCATCATGAAGCAGTGGTTTCCTTTCACATAGGGGCGGGTGAACCAAGCCTCCCCTCTTCATCGATCTTTACCTGCCTCCTTCGTCACTGGGCTACCCAAAGAACCCCGCCGGCTCCTTCCTTCAATTTTACCCCTCCTCCAGTTTAGGAACACTAGGAACTTAACAAGGAGTGCAGTCATAAAGAAGTTGCGCTGTTAGTCTTGGCCAATCTCTCTCTTTCCATCCATCTTTCCACCCTCCGTCTTTCATCTACCCGAAGCACGCTACCCTCCTCCATTCTCTCACCTCCCCGCCGCTCAGTGAGACATAACGAACGCCCCCAGGGGAGCAGCAAGATGATTACACATGGCTGTTTAGGGAGAATCCATTAAAAGCGCACACTACTCGAAAATCTCATTAAATTGGACAGTTTATATTCAATTGGAGATAGTGGAGGTGAATAGTAGCCCGAGGGGGGCGAGGATAGTAAGGCGAAAGAGGGGTTAGGCGATGGATGTTCAAGCGGGGCGCTGCTAGGGGAGTGAGGGTGTGGGGATCCCACCGATTGCACCGCTGCAGTGCACACACTCTCGCCCAAGAAAATGCACAGCGGAATATATTTCCACGAAAGGAGATTTAATGAAGGGGGAGACTCGATGCTAGGGAATGAAATATCATAGAATAAATCAAAACGATATTTAAATTATATTCCGTTTTAAAGAGTAAATTGTATAAATTGAAAAACCCAAATGTAAAAAGGAGGGAGCAGAATTTTTGTGCACCCATGCACATCGTGAAAGCGCGGATATGGATGGTCCAGGAAACGTGCATTGCCCATTATGCTTTCATTTCTAAAGAAGAGAGAAAAAGTTAATGGGTGATAAAGAATTTATGATAAAATGTAGATATCTATTTCATAAAAGGATTATCATCAAGACTCCTTTCCTATGGGAGCGGCAGAGTGCCATTTTGTTTACGATCCATAATAATAATTATTATAAAATAAACAATAATAATAATAAGTTCGCTGCTTACGGGAACGTATTTACTTTTCGCTATGCTCATCATGCTCATAAACGTGCCATAAAACAGCTTCATTTTAATGTTTTTAAAATCATTGAGTTGTAGTGAATTAAGAAACACACCACCACCATCGTTAATAAGGTGATAGCGAGGTGTGAGGGAACTAGAACAGCTGGAACATATCTACCTCAGCACATTCCATCACATGAAGATCGATAAAATATCAACGGCAAAACGAGAGCAGAAAGAAGAGGAGGAAAACAACCAGGGCTACTCCTAAAAAGATTTAAAAACACAAAAAAAGAACCAGAGAATAAAAAGACACAAATTTGATATTATCGTCACCGTAGGGGAGAAATTTGCTAAACTTGGAGGATGGATTTGCTTGGAGTAATTGAGAACGAAAAATGCTGAATTCTTCCTGCTTGTTTTTTGTTCCGCTCGAGGAAGGTGTTACCCGCACATTCTGTATGTGTTCTGCTGCTCTTATTTGATCAAGATGAACAGACAATTGAATCATCAGCAATTAGGAAGCCTCAAATATTTTTTGTAATCGTCGGAAATGAGATAAGGCAAGATTTGATTTTGCTCTAATTCCGGCTCAATCCCTCTTTTTTCCCCCGGTTAAGTTGTGCCGGTTAAGCGTTTTCATAGCATGTAAAACAACAGCTTGTTTTGTTTTTGTGAGCAATTTGCCACGCTTTCCGTCGGCATTTAAATGTTTTGGTATGAGGATGGGAATGAATTCACACAGCTGAATATTGTATAATAATAATTTAATAAAATGGGGATGAATCTTTTAGTTACTGAAAATTCAAACATGATATATTTTGCTTCGTAACGTTTAATCTCCATGTTATTTTTTTCTACACTGATGAACAAATGGAATCGTTTTTCAAGCTTACGCCTATTTTTGCATTCTTGAAAAAGCATTTTCGTTGTTGTTCTGTGATTCTTAATTTGTTTGTTATTACTTTATTATGACAACAAAACTTTTTTGAAAAATGAGCAAAGAAAATGGGGTACCATCAGGGATTCGAAGCCAGAGACCTCCCTGGTTTACTATAGCTTCTATTCTGACACTCGAGCATTGTTAGAGTTAACAGGTTATTAGAGGACAACTCATCCGGGGCTTACTATAGCTCAGATGGTAGCAGTGCCTGATAGTAACCAGAGGGTCTATGGTTCGAATCCGCGATGTACTCCATTTTCTTAGCTCATTTTTTCATAATTAATATTTTCTGGTCAGTTTGCCTTCATTATTCAAAAACAAATCTTTTTGTACGGGGAAGCCCTTATTCGATTCATGATGGATAACGGAGCCTGAGACCGGTGATACAGACATCACAACTTTGCAGTGACTTGCTCACAAACCCCCTCGCTAATAAATTAGTGAATAATAAATCATCGCACGGTACTGGGTAATGTAATCCGCAAGACCCCTCAAACGTGACGTCACAGCCGATTGATTAAAACGATCCGAAACTGACAGACTTTTTAGCACGATGTGATAAAAATCGTCCTTCCATCATCCAAGTTATCCACACATTTCCCTCCTGCTGTTATTGTAGAGGTGACAATTATTGATGGTTTGTTAGCACTTTGAGGGGAAAGGGGGAGGTATGGTTTGCAGTTGCACGGAAAGGGACGGGAATATCAAACATTGATAAAAGGAAGATCGGTATTTAATTTATCAGCGGTGACAAAACAAGAGATGGAGAAATGGAAATCTCTCACAAGAATCATATAGTAAAAAGTCCCTTTGTTGTTCATAATTATAAATAATATCTCCTATCGTGGTACTGTTATCTCCATAAGATGTAAAACTGTTCATTGTTGGATCGTCCTATAGATCAATTTGATTTCACGAGATAAATTAAGCAGTGGTGTAAATATTTTTACAAATATTTTTTTTTTTTTTTGGGGGGGGGGGGGCTTGATATAAAAATTTGTGTACAGTTTCCCCCTGACAACCATTCGATTTTGGTATTTCTGTCGATGTATTTCCTTCTTTATATGGGCTTCTGACGGCTTATATGAAAAGGGCCGGACGCCATATAGGTCCCCACTGGTCGCTTACTGTCAAGCGTTTAATATCTTTCTGCGTACTCAGATAAAATTAACCCCAAATATATGAATAAATAAAAAAATATATATATATAAGTTTCACTTTTATACGCGATTAGTCCACATCTACCGTAGAAAGTTACAAAGTGATTTTTATTTCGCAAAATAATAAGAATAGAAAATTGGATGAGCATGTAACCATCAAACGGACTTTATATCATGACAGGGAACTAATAAACACATGTAAATCTATATTCTGTATCATAAGAATACATTCATATCTTAGGTAGAAAGTCATTTATTCTTTTAATTTTCGAATTTTGAATATTTTTATTGTTGTCTTTGTGCTTAGACAGCAATTAAATGTTTGTTTATAAGCAAGTGTCTATGTTTAAAAGATCTCACGTAGACTTGTTAATGACATACTAGTCTATCAGCTTGGTTTCGAACACATGACCTCTCCCACTTGGGACCGCGGATATACTGAATGAGCCACCGCGTCTCCTTATAAAATTAAGATCGATACTTGATTTTTTTTTCAATGCGTTCCTGAAGATATCTTTTATTCTAAGTGAATCAGTCATACAAATATCTAAATATCGTAATAAGTTGCTTATTATATTGTTAGTGAAAAAAAAAGTATTTTCTCACCAATAACGTTTAGTAAGAAATGCCATTCTCACGCAAGTTAAGACGTGCCTAGATGAGTAGGTTGTCACTTTACACGCTTAAATTCTCTGAGAGATTCTCTGAAGATAGATGTAGGGAAAAGGGGGCATGTAGAGTGGTAGGGAGTGGAAGAAACAGATGGGATCGTGAGACCATGGAGTAAGAACTTTTTTCTCCATGGTGAGACGCAAGCAGAGTGGTAGATAATAGGAGGAGAAGGCATGGAGGTTTGGTTCTGTTAGCACGAAGACGTGCCTTAATAATGAAGGAAAGAGTCATAATTGTGCTGATGGTAATAAGAGGAGCCGTTTCATTCGGGGATTCGAAGAATACACGTGACCGAAATGAAAAAGATGACAGTGAGAAGGAGGAGTGACAGAAAGATAAGATTCAGGAGAGAGGGATGAGGACATAAACGTTAACATTGATTTATGATGTTTACAGTCGTGACCCGCTATTTGAAAACCCGGCAGCCGTCGTAACATACTGCGGAGTGTCACGCTACACGGTGTGTAATGGAGAGGAGTAAAAATCACATAAACAACTCTCACCTTTCTCGGCAATACTCATTTGTCTGCACATTAATATCTACACGTTTCTATATTATTACGACTCCTCTAGGACGTGAGGTTTGGGTAGTATATGGGTTAGAGGGTAGATGGAAGACCTTATGTGGATAAACAGTTCATTATTTGACTTGCAGTTAAAAGCTATGGTCGTGCAATGAAATACACGTTTATATTACCAGCTATTCAGTTTGAAAAGAATCGAATTAAATTGTATTTTACGATCATCATGGATGGTAGCTGCGTATATCCCCACCCCCTAAAGAAAAAGAAAAGGAGGGGGATCAAACATGTCAAAAGGAGAAGAAATCCCTTGTATAAACTACGAAAAGTCCCTAAATCACTACTGAATGTTCACCAAAACACGATACATTGGATGTAAATGTAGAGAATACTGGAAGAGGCAAAAATAGAAGGTAATTAAGAAACTTCATGACTACAAAATCAACCAACGGTTGTAATGTTTGAGGAAAACAGGGAACGCGGGACTCTATTCCATCAGTGCTTGTCCCGCGGGACAACAGCTTCTATACCATAGTGACCCGCTACCTCAACAACAACTACACAGCGAGCATTTGTATTTGTAAGACAATCGCAAGATCATCCCACCTACCTAAAACAAACAACTTTAAGTCAGTCGATTTCCCATGATCTTTGCATCTTCCGCAGTTGCTTAATTATCCAAATCGAAGATGAAAGAGAACGATGTCCGTTTTGCCTTAGAAGATGATGACGGTGATGTGCCTTCATTGACCATGGCAATGTTTGCGGAAGGAGAAGAAGAACTCTCTTGCGGTTCGCGTCGCCTTTTAACAGTTGTGAGATCACCACCGCTACGCTGCCCCCAAGATGTTTTCATATTCTCGAGATGAAATTAGTGGAGTTCTGATGACAAACCCGGGCATATTTGTGAATTATTTCATTTCATTCATGTAGTCTCGGAGAGCTAGTCTCATGCTTTATTTCTCTTATGGATGGAAGAAGGGGAAATATAATAAAAGAGGACATGCCATGTTCGTTAATCGATGTAGTAGGAAATCTGCATTTTTGTAAAGACATTGGTCATGGTGGTTGTTTATGAACTCAAGGGGATGAGAATTTAAACAAAAACTTATCAAAGAAAATGTTCCGTAGCTGAATTATTTTTTTTTAAAGATTTTTTTTTTTTTAAAGATATTATAGATTTGGAAATCTTGTACCTCTTCTGCCGTAACTTTCTCAGTTTGTTTGTGTTTTTTAAGGAGACTGCCACATGTCACTTTAAAAAATTCGTATTGTACATAACCATGATTTCAAAAGATGAAATAGATTTACAGTTTATTTAAAAGTGAGAATTAAAAAATGGATTTATGTTAATTGTTATGTAAAATGGCTCTCTGATTCGAATCTCAATTGGAAGTAAAATGCATCGTACGCAGTTCATTTGACTCAAGACAGTTCGCCCTTTTTTGTTTTTTGTTTAATTGTTGTTCAATTGAACTTTTATTACAGACGTTGATCGATCAGTTATAACGGTAATTCGAACCGATGTCTGTTTGAAATATATTTCGTAGGTGAAGAAGAATCAAACCGCTAGACCGATGCTATACTTCAGCGCCCTTTCAGTCCGCTGTCAATGATTTCACCACTCATTTATGCGAATAATGAAATCAAAATGTCGAGCGACTTACCAACCGCATATCGTAACCAGTTTGTCCTTTACCGTAATACGAAGTGAAAACCATGCTGTGAAGAATTGTGGCCGATTTTCAAGACTGGTTAACTCGGTACAAGAGCTTTTAATTGAATTTGTTAGCGTTAACTCTTTGTTATTTTGATGGAATTTAGGTCACAGAATGCGAAACTTTAATGTGGTAAATAGTACTTTAGTAATAAGTTACAACGAGGACTTTCACGCTAGACCAACCAAAGATCATAACTGTAATAGGCAAAAAGTGCGCGGGTGGTGCTTCAGTTTGTTGTGACCGGGCTAATTCTAAATGAACCTTCCGCTATATAGTTATTGTTTTATAATGATAATGTATGATAGCTTTTGTAGACTTATAATTATATGAGAAATTCGGCCCGAGCATATTAGTTTTCCTTGTCATATTAATACTATGAGGGTATTTGAAGAGCAATCCTTTGCAGTGGAACTTTCTTCTATAATATAGGTTTTCCCGGTCGATTTTAAACTCTTTTCAATCGAATTCGTTAATGTTCAATCAATTTAAACGATACCTTCCCGGAGCGGGGCTATCGGTAATTTAAGTTAACGTTTAGAGCAATCGATTTCGTTTATGTTCTTTCATAATCGTTAATGATCATTCGTATTCGTTTATGTGCGATCAAAAGTGTTTATGTGCAGTGAACTTCGTCAATGTGCATGAAATCAAATTCGTGCGATCAATTTAAAAAATTCCCAGCTGTAAAAAGGAAGTGGAGGTGGGCTTCCAGCAGTCAAATTCGTTTTTAGGCATGCAATTTAAAACGTTTTAGGCCTATCCGTGTGAACACACGAAGCAAGGGGGTCACGGTGGCGCCCATGGTAAACACAAAATAAATTTATAAGCAATAATTTGTATTCAGAGGCTGCGGAACGAATTTGAAAGTGGGGGGGGGGGCACTTTTTTCTGAAAAGGGGGCCCTTTACCTCAGTGGCATAATGAGCAAACTTTATGGGATAGGGAGGGACTGGGTTTAAAACTAGTATTTCAATTTATTATGCTGTTCAATATATTGATTTTTGAGAAATCAAAAGTGCCCCCTTTTAAAAGAAAAATGTACATTTTGGAGTTTATTTAAAACATTTAAAGTTTGAGCAACATTAAAGTTTTATTACACACTTTAAGCAAAGTGTAAAATTATTGCCCCCATGATAATGCTAAATACCAATTGCAAATAGATTTACATGTTTTAAATGATTTTTAAAAACATAAGTGCTAAAAAGGGCATTAAAAATACGTTTAGAGGGATGTAAATAGGCCTATGTGCGTTTGACAACACTCTTTTACAATAGTTGCCTCCGGCAGTAGGGTAATTGGTCTCATGCGTATTGCTTTGTATTCCTTTTTTATGCGAGGTTGCATAGCGACCGAGCGGAAAAATTTGGGTTAAAAAAAAAGAAATTGTGGAGGAAAAAGGGTTCTTTTTAGTAACAAGAGTGCCCCTTTTTTACAAAAAAGTTGTCCGTGGGCCTTTCAAGAAGTCTAAAAGGTT
>CALNVZ010003425.1:29615205-29642697 GCA_940671915.1 Paracentrotus lividus | reverse complement strand
AAAAAAAAAGAAAAAAAAAGAGGAAAATGGTAGAAAAAATAGATTGCCGACCCGACTGACCAATCTAACCCCCATACCCCCTCATGTTATGCAAGTTTCTAATGAATAGAGTAAGGATGGGGCTGCAGCCCCTACTCTGTTTTATACACATTAGTTTTGTTTTTATTGTATTTTTTTTGTAAACATTTTGTTTTCGAGCAGACATACAGTTTTTGAATTCAGTCTGATAAAAACGCAAACATCAGCTTATGTTTTTTGTTTTTGTTTTGTTTTGTGTGCGTGTGTGTTTTCCAAGCTCAGGCTCCCCCTTCCCCCATGATCAGCCTCTTTTCTGACAAAAACACTTCACGGTCCCCTTCCAAATTTTATTTTCCTACCCAAACCTAACATTCCTAATTTGTATACAGTTATTTCTAAAGTGGATGCCCCAAAACGAATTTGAATTCACCAGAAGACGGGAATTTTACGAATGGACGAATCTGAGCGAACATTGACGAATGCGACTGCTCACAACAGCAAATTCGTCGGCGCAATTTGCAATTGGATTGAACGGTGTTTGATTTTGGCTACACATAAACGAATTTCATTGCAGATTTGTAATCGCGATCACATTCCGGACGAAAGCGCTCGAAAGAAATGTCAAATTGATCGGAGATAGTTTAAACTTGACCGGGAAAACCTATAATATTCTTCCAAAATACCATGAGAATAATTTGAAAGCTCACAATAATTTTGGTTCACCTTACCCACTTGACTAGATTCACTTTAAGAAGGAATTTCCAAAAGAATTCTGTGTAGACATTTCAGGAGAATGAATGTCAGCAGAGATCTTCTGTTAAGTGCAAGAGATGTTAAATAAATCCTTACCTGCTAACTTGAAAAAAAAAACATTTAGGCGGTCATAAGAACAAAAACAAAACAAAACAAAACAAGATCAGAACAAGGCAATTGGAACAAATGCCTTCCATTCGTATTCTACTTTTTTTAAGAAACAAAATGAGAGAAAGAGAGAGAACAAACGGAATTAGCTGAATGTTCTCTTTTTGAGAAAACTGAACAACATTCACGACACCTCGACTAAAAGCCTTTTTATTCATCGCCCTCAATCTATATGAGAGTTTCTTCCGTTGCTATGGGAGCAAAGCCTATTAACCCAGATAGGACATTAAAAAGCCCGATTCCTCAAATGTAAAAGCAACTCCTTCCCCCTCTTTTTGCGATTATCTCTTTTTCTGTCACTCACCAATTTGAATCAAGTGCTCAATCAAAGTCTGTTTTTGTATGTCCTGATTTTTTTTTTCTATTTAGAACATTGTCTATTGTTTTAACCATCGATAACGTAGCACCTCGATTGACTTGTCTATACTTTCGATAACCTCTTCAATTCAGTTTTCATCCTGAGAAGTACTTATAGTCATTGGTTCTATTCTCCTGTGTTTGAATAATGAAGTCCCTTGTATAAGACTTAAAGCCGTATGTCCCACGGTGGGCTACCAACAAAAATTAAAAGCACTCGCCCTCCCCCTTGTTTTCCACAATCCCATGAGCGCGTTCCTATACCCTAACGTGCCAACGTGCAATTAACGGTGACTTTGGGGTTACACCGACACAAAGAAACGAAAATAGGAGCCATGCCACTGATTGGTCCCGTACAAATACTCGCCGGATTTTGAGGGATTTGACTTGTAAAGTCGCAAAAATACAGAATGTTTTCTTACGAATATGTGTCGAGCATTATGTCTCACAAGATTTCATAGAAAAGTTAGAAGGGACCTCAACCTACTTATATCGTTTTCGATATACGCAGAATACAGCTCTTCTTTTTGCGACTTGAGAACCCATATGTGCATCTGAAGTATTATCGAATGTCAAATTTGAGCCATTTTTCGTTTGGGTTCAACTTGAATATCTGTTTCATCTTTATGCAATATGAATATGCTAACATAAAATCGCTTAGTGTTGGATATACATGTAGTTAAGAAATCTTTTTTGAGATGTTGAATACTTTTACTTTTCTTTTCTTCTTAACTGAAACATACCAAACCGAGCGATCCTTATTTGTGAACTACTTACATTAGTATTCAATATTTACTAGGTATCCCCGATATCGCATGTTATCTCAAGGGACATCACTTATCCATGGTCTATATTCTGACCATTGTACAACACCATCTTTCTCCTCTAGCGCAACACATCATATTACACTACGCAGTTGTACTCCCATATTTTGTAAGAAAACTTTTGATTGTTTTCCCACCCGAAATGGAATCCAAGGAATATCTGTGAGGGATCTCTAAATCTGTAATGGCCGTGTCTTCTGCCTTCATACCCGTGACGCCGAACATGGATTAACGTGTCGACACCTCGCAAAGTCTTCTCTCCATTTCACACTCTTAGTCAAGGCTGGCCATATGTGTGGCTGGATTTAACACAAACCCCGATCTCTGATCTCCACCGGTTTCTCTCCTTTTTCTGAGGAGTTGTTTGACCAATCGCTTGAGGAAAACCCGAACAGTCTTTAATAAATGCAGTCCTCGGATTTTGTTCGTCATGTTCATGCGGAATCGGGGGAGGAAGGGGTGTTTTTATTAATCATAAAAAAAAAAATTATCTTCAAAAAACTTTTTTTCTTTTTATATATATTACATTGATCACTAAAATGATTATGTTTCATATTCGACGGATGAAAGAAGATAGAGTGAGAGCATTATGATTATGCACACAAATTTCTTACAAACCAGACACCAGGCTATTGCACTCAGATTCTTTCAGGCTACAATACGTCTTAAAACATTTCAATCGTGTCTTAATTTTTCCCCAGACGGTAAGAAATCTATCCAACTGAAGCTTTTATAAAATACTTATATACATTCCATAAAGTATATAATACTCATGAAAATTTGTATTGATGTCATAATAGGACCTAAATAATTCACTAAACGACTGGGCGATAAGACTCGTCCTCATGTACAATGATTGTCTATTTGCTCAATATCATTATCTTCTTTGTGATGGTAATCAAGCTTTATCTAGCTATTTAATAGATTCTAGTCGCAGACGCCGACGATATGGGAGGAATTAATATGTTAGTCAATCTGCACCTGATATGAAACTCTTCTCTCCTTGAAATCGGTCAAAATTGTGGATAAGTTACAAAATGCATTATGCATGTCTTAAGGAGGATACGATAGAGCTCATCAAAAAGCTTTGTGAGGCATAATTTACATGCTCTGAAATAACGCCATTGTCTATACTGGATAAGGTGTATAATAAGCAAAACGAATCCGCACTTAAATGTACGTGTTGTTGTTTTTTTTATTCGAAATTGTATATGTCCCATTTAGAATACCATCAACGTCACCAACGATAGTCTCCTCAGATTTGTGGATATATTCTAGACATCATTAAAAAGATAATAAAGATTATATATTATCTTATCCCACTAACAACAAAATCACAAACACATTTTTTTATGGAATCATTGCAATAATACCGTGCTGTAAGCATTGTACAGTATTGCTGATCACGAGATTTCAATGCTTTGAAATAAGATTGTCAAAGATGGCTTCGGGCACCGAGATGCCCAATACGTCTTCTGATCGTCCATTAAAATCAGGTCACCATCTACAATAACCCAACGCCACTCCATTCTTTAATTCTCCCCTGACATGACGCACTTACGCACACATTATCTCCTACCATAATGAAATTAGCATTTCACAACTTGCTCCAAGGGTACCATCTGTACACGTTCGAGACCCCCTCCAATCTGTAAACTCACCAAATTATCAAAATCAACTCTCCTAGTATTGCTGCCTGGCGGCATGTTTTTTGATAACGCGCATCCTCGTTGCGCCATTCGCACCGGTAACGCACACACCCTTTCCCTACAGTTACGTATGAATCATGCGATATCCCCTCGGGAATCGTAACCCAGATTCGAAAGAGCGCGAAACATTTGAAACCACGGTGCGGTGTAGAAAATAAAAGCCTCCATCGATCAATTAAGGAGATTCCCAGGTGTTTGACAGTGTGTCGGAATTCTTTCTCGAAAATGGCGAGAACATTTCCCGTGATCGCGTTTAGCATGATTTCACACCGTCCCCTCGTGATCGCATGTAACCTCTGGTGAGCGAAAGGGCATGCAGTTTAGCGGTAGCTTTCAGTTCGCTGATCACCAATACGCGCATCACGGAGACACGCTTTACGCGATGAGGTGTCTAAAAACCTTCTGGTGTAGCCGCCGTTACGAGGATGACGCGTCGTCCCGCGTCGTTAAATGTCAAAAATTGTCGTGAAGATGATGAGTTGGGGAAGACTGTAATTGTGATTAATTAATTGATGTATGTGAGCTTGACTGTCGTTCGATGTAGTCTTTCCATGCAGACATGACAATATCCTTAAAAACCCGTAATTATCAAATATACCAAGCTGTGAGAAAGTTTAGTGGAAAATTATTTATCTGAGGAGGGACTTGATAGTTACTATTTTCTCCGAGGGGCGAAGCCCCCGAGGAGAAATAGTAAACTTGCCAGTCCCTCCGAAGATACATAATTTTCACTAAACTTTTGAACTTAATGCTTGGTATATTTGTTTTATATCTCTTCTTTTCTAACTAAATTATAAATACCATCAACATGGGTGATTTCTCAATCTATATTCAAAGAACAAAAGGCATGATCCTTCACCACTAATCTGAACCTAAGCACGAAATTGAAGGGTTTAGAGACTACGCGCTGCGCCGCCCTGCCCTGAGCAGAAAAGTACTATATACCACACCATTTCCTGCTGCTTGCCAAAACCGCACCAGAAATAAACTGCAAACACACTTGCTCTATCAAAAAATATCCATCATGAAGGGAATATGTACCAAAGAGAGGTTCGACGAAGGATTGATTATCGATTTACTGATATGATTTTACCCTTTTATGGCCTACTCCAGACATATTCGGGTAGTTTGAAACAATGAGTTGCGTTGACGCCATTTTAATTGTCTTCAGCAGCTGTATTTTGCCGATGTGATCGATCGTGGATATCGTAATCATCTTTGCTCAAAATAGTAGCGCATTTCTCCCCCGGAAAAATAGTGAAAACTATTCGGAGCTGTTTGAGATTTGTTTTTTTCCTAGTGGGAATTATGTTTAATGACGTGATCGCCAATTGCCCAGTCATTTATCTAGAATTCTCATGAATATTCAGAAGTGATATAATCTTGAATATTTGTAATGCGCAGATTATGAGACAATAATACTCATGACATTAAAACATAATAACAGGAGCATGAAGGAGAGATACAAGTTGATAACAATATACTAAAGAGGGGATATTGGAACACTCAACAGGTATGTAAATACATTAAATTCACCATAATTTTGATAAATGTAGCAATGTTAACTGTACTTTTATAATCACTCAAACAAGGGGACCACTGTTGATTATCGTCGATAAAGCTTAAAGATATTTTTTGCTTCACCCCTTAATATAATTTACATGCCTGCACCGGCTTTCATCTTTCTCCGATATGGGAATAATGGTCACGAGTAAACCCAGAATTATCGAACAAGCTCAGCAGGTGAACGTTATTAATGTCGACTAAAATTCATTTAGGTTAATCTTCACACCCAACACAAACACATGTTGTAGTTAATGATGATAAAATGTAGTTTAAATGTACAGGTATTGCTTACATCATGTTTATGAAATTATATCCGCGGATTACATCAACAACACAGAGTTATTTGTACAGTAATTTAATTTTGACACCCTTATTTATTGTGATTATGATTCTGCATTGCTGCGAACCTGAAGCTGTTATACTGTCGCGATAAGAAAAATAGAATAAAATAGAAAAATATATGTATTATATAAGCCCTTTTTCAATTCTCATGTTTCTGTCGCTGTCATGTCGACATATATCACAGTTGTAATTCAAATATGTCCAGAAATATTTGATATAATGTGCACATGTGGATCAAAATTTTATTCTTAAGTTTATGAATTTGCTTGAAATCTCTAAATGTAAAAGAAGGGAAAAGCCCTACAGAAAGGAGTAACATTTCACTCGAATTTAATAAATGGGGGACAACCACTATTCGAGTGGTGCTCAGAAAAACCATCGAGAATAAAACCTGGTTCAATGAATCATAGTACATTTATAATTCTTTAGAACAGTTAGCTGAATTACATGTAGCATAGTTTTGGAGTAGGTATACGGGGTGCCCACTCTTAGAAACGATTGAAAAGGTTGCTGGCCTGCAGAACGATATACAGTGCGTCCCAAAAATAACTATGGAATGCCTCAGCTAACAGAGTAAAAGATATACCGAAAGTTAGAAATAAACAATCAAAATTATACACACTTTTTTTCTTCACCGTTTAGTTTTCATATCATTGATTTTTGCTTTGAATTCAGTTTATTTTTGTCTTTGTTGGCTGATTTATTCCATTATTGCTTGAGTCCGTCTTGGCGTGCCATACAAAGGTGATAAATGAATACCGAATTCCTGCGCAGGCTAATTTTTGTGTCATACACAAAAGTGGGCATTTGTTCACTGAAGAATGGGTTATTTTCGGAATTTTTTGTGTCGTATTGATACTTGAGGATATGAGCTTTATATATATCTAAACTTTTTTCCCAAGAATCATAATTATATTTGTTTATTTGGTAGCCATTCCAAAAGTGTATAATTCTTTTTGGGACGCACTGTAGAGCGGAAAACGGGCTCATCCTGTCTGCGAGTGAGAACGCTAAACTCGAACTCGCTCAAATCCGAGTGTTTTATCAATCTATCAGGACCGAATTTTCCTCATTCTTAAATGAAGAGTGGTAAATCCACTTGTTTACATCATTGCTTACCTCGCAGTCTGGTAACATAAACAAACAATAACACTCGAAGTCAACGTCCGTTTCGACATCGCTTCAGTGTTACTGTTTCTTCATGGTTCGTGCATCCAAAGTCAACGTCAGAGGTGAATGACCAAGCAGCAGATAAACCTTATATTAAGTCAAAGTTTTTTAAAAACAATCACGCCGGAATAGGTGACCTGGAGAACAATTTTTACCTGCAGGGTCTATTTCACACTTTTGTTTTTTGTCACCATATGTGCTGCATGCACAATTACGATTCCCAACCCAATTTATCAGTAACCTAATCACCGTGGTGTCGTTGCCCTACCTTTGAAATATGAGTTAAATTAGTCTGCAAAGCCCCCCCCCCCTCATTATCACATCTCCATGATTTATATTCGATGAGAATATATTGCTTTAATTTCTCGGGAGTTATATTCGGCTAATCTTAAACATAGGCCTACTGCAAGAAAAATGATTTGTGACGCGACGAAGCTTGGAATGTCTTGAATGGTGTCGAGCTATTATGTTTAACACGAATTATAATTAATTATTATTGGTAGCAACTCATGAATGTGAAAGCAACTATACATCGCCATTTTGTTCTATTTTCATCTTGTAATAATTGTCTATTAAGATGTATTAGGTTGATTGTTTGTTAACTCTACAGCATTGTTAACTCGACGATTTGGAATTGATTTAGGGCGTAACCCCTAAGACAGTAATTTCTTTGTTGCATGGAATTCCAACACTGCAACCGAACATGCAATTTGACCAAATTATTTGGGATATAATGATACTACGATTGTACGAATTTATCATAACGATATCAATGTACTGCTTTAACCGTTTATCACGCACAACGACATTTCAAGAAAATTACAATTCATTGAGCCAATTCAATTCCATTCCATTCACTAACAGTCATATATTAATGTTTACAACAATATTTGTGCGTAGGCCTATTAAAACATTTTTAATAATTCAATAGAGAAACCTTTAAGGATAATTATCATTGAGAGATTAAACAAACAAATTTAAAATATAGTTTTGAGCTCTCTCATCGGGGGTAGATTAGAATACGTTAGTCAGTGCGGCCATTAACTTTCACGCATTATTTCTTTCAGCCCTCCATAAATTTATCGAGTTACGGCCGTATTTCCACTCTTGGCCACGCACGTCTGTCAAAATGTTTGACATCGGAATAATTTGGCCGTGACTTTGCCTCAATAAAAGTGCCTCATGCCATTCACAGCTTTTTTCTCTTCCCTCTCTACTTGTTATGCAGTGGACAACCGCTTTTTAATGGGATTAATAGCGATTCCCTCTTTAAAAATGTCTAAAGCGACATATGTTATTAGCGTTTGGCCTAGAGCATAATTTCACTTTTATTTCCGTTTTTCGGGGCGGGGAAGGTATCAATACATAACTTTAATTATGCATACTCTTTTTAGTTTTTGCAATTGTTATAATCATTTACCAAGAAATCCCAAATTGCTGGACTGAAAATCCTTATTATCTTATCTTATCTTGTCTTATTTCTCCCTTTTACCTTTTTTTTTCTCCCCATAATCCTTCTGAAGGAAGATTGTCACATTTCGTTTTGTGTATTTCACATCTTGGACTTATACCTCAATTTCATGTGGTACAATTTTCTTCAAATAATGTAGCTCCATGTCAAATATTTCGAAAGCTTCCCCCAAAGCTTCTTTACCAGACCTGTAATGCTGTTCCCCATTTATTACTGCCATGGTTTGAATAACGAGCCTTGGTTGCTATAGTGGGCGGAGTGGTGGCTCTTGTGCTCGCTGAGGGATGGTCGGTAGCTAATGGCGCGCAATCTTGCAGTGTCGAACATAACTTCGACGTGTGGACCGTATCAATCTCGCGTAACTACGTTAGCGACAAGGGCTTCGTTTTGATTTATTCCCCCCATCCATCATCCCGAAGTCTTTCCGAACCATGGGATACGAGGGATGCTCAATCGTTCCACTTGGTTTTTAACTTGAAATTTTGCTTTCATGGACCATTTTCAATCGATTACCTGTGTTTTGCATTCATAAAACATACTGAACCTACCCTTTTTTTTTTGGGGGGGGGGGGTAAGTAAATTAGAAAAAAAGGAAAAATTCTTTTTTGGTTGACTAAATACCAAGAAGACATCATTATATGATCATAGAATTTTTCATGACTGAAATCGCTAGAAGACTTTGTAAAATGATTTTTCGTGACTAAAATTACTGTAAGATACATTGTAAAATGCTTTTTCGTGACTAAAATCACTTTAAGACATGGTAAAATGCTTCGACTAAAATCGCTAGAACTAGAAGATATAGTAAAATGCTTTTTCGTGACCAAATTTCTCAAAAACGTCATTATGAAATGCTCTTTATAACTAAATTATATGGAAGATATGTTTTTTTTTTCAGAAGGAATTATATATATTTTTTTAAATACTATAATCTCAAAAGGCATCATGATAAAATGGGATTTTTTAAAAATTGTTTGTAACTAAATTAAGAAATGTGTAAATTATATAGAATACGTGGGGGAAATGCTTTTTAGTGACGAAGATATAAGCTTATGTTAAAACGCTTTTTCGTGACTAAAATATGTAGAAGATATGGTACAATGCCTTTTCATGACCAAAATATGTAGAACACACTGTAAAATATTTGTTCGTGACTAAAATATGTAGAAAATATGGTATAATGTATAGAATGTTAAATTAATTGTGTCTGCCATTTTGTAAAGCTGAAATCCAAACGAAAAAAATGTCACTTTTTAATGTAAACGTATTTTTACACGTATTTTAAAAGAGTTTTGTACTTTGCAAAAAGATGTTAGTACTAATGTTAGAACGTTTCAGGCCGGATATTCAAATGGAATAAGCCAAGGGATGCCTACTTTGGGCGATGAATGAGCATGTATGTACTGTTTTACCTCGGAAACCTTATCGGAAAAGAGAAGTTTGCAAATATTGGAACATGGCAAATACTTTTAACAAAATAAAACGAAAGAAGGGTTCGATCGCGGACGCAGGAAGGAGAAACGAACGACTGAAATGATTAGTGACAATATGCATTTGTTTGCATCCCAACTGGTTCGTTTCTGCGGTTCCTCAGGTTACTCAAAGTCGTGTGTTTTTCACTGTTCTATGTGATTAAAGGGGGCATTCGGCGTGACGATTCATAATCATGGCGAATTTTACCCTTCCTCTTTCTCAAATATACCCAAATTCTCAAGGTGAAAATATCTTGTTTGTGGACCATGACTCAGCTATGCATGATGTTGAAACTTGAATAGACTTGAACTGGGAGAGGACACAATGTTCACAGTGTGAACATAGTGTGTTCACAGTGTGAACATAGTGTGATCACAGTGAAATCATCTTCACACTCCTGTTGAATTATAGCTTTTTAAAAACATTTTCAATGTACGCCATATCTTTATATTAGGAACTGAGCGTCGGTATGTCACTGTGTGAAAAAAAACAAAAAACAAACAAACAAAAACGAAATACACAACACTGTGAAATTATCTTTGTTATGTTAAATTTATTCGAATTAACCATGAACCTACCCCCTCTGACAAACTGTAAACACAGTCTGACAGTGGAAAAGGTATCCTAAGTGTTCATAGCAAAAGAACAATTATACCAACAATGACTCAATGAGAATTGTATATTTGGAGAAATGTAACAAAGTAAATTTAAAGTTAAACATACATTCCGTACTAGATCGAGGCTACCTTTAATGTGATAATACATTATAATACATATTTCTTGTAATGCATTGCCTGATAAGTGGTATTCCAAGCATTGCTAACAATTATATAGAGTATACAACGCCACTTATTATTATCATTTTAGGTCTATATTTCTAATAAGAGTATATCACGTAGGCTACTTGTACTTTTTAAGTCAAGGACGTTCCCGCATTCTAGTACCATTATTAAAATATAAAACCAGCAAAGCAGGATATATTTTACCTTGAACACGATATCAGATATAGGATTACATTACTTTTATTACCTCGTTCAATACTGTATGCATATTTCCAGTGCAAGACTCCGTGTAATTTTGAAGTAAAAAATAATATCTAGCAAATTATGTTATTTTGAGGGGATTTATTTAGGGGGAATATAGGTGAAAAGAGGAAGGTTTAATCTGGTCTTTAACTCGCCCGATCAAAATGCTATATAAGAACAAGACGAAATGCTTGCATGATTTAAAGCTCCCTTTTTGCCATTTTCTTTTCTCAATCTTGAATTGTAATGTTTTTACAGGCTAGTCGCGTGGGGTTGAACTCTCTTCGTCCTGGCAATTGCTCGTCTTTGTTCCCTTCTTGTCACCTTATTTTCCCAGATTTTCTATTTTCCTCGCGCCATGTCGCAGGTTTATCAAATTACTGTCTTGCCGTTTCTTACTGATGTTTCCCCCCTTTCACGTTCAAAATCATATCCTGTGAAGTAGGCTGTGGTATAGTTCGTACGTATTTTTTTTTCAGAGGGTTCAAATCTCGGTCTCTTTACTGGTTATAGGACGCCTACTCCCTGAACAGTTACCCCCGGACAACTACCCCCGCCAAACTCTTCACCTAACCTTAACCCTGTCTCCATGATCTCTGGGGTGCAGCGGGTTTCCTCGGGGTAATTGTCCAGACTGGTAGTTGTCCTGTTACGCTCTGTACTACAGTCTACATTTGCCAAGCTCGACCGAAGAGAGGTATAGTGCTCGAGCGCAAATGATAAAATGAAATCCAATGTGCTGAATGCCTTAAAATAATAATGCGCTACTTTGGCAAAAGGAAGGAAGTGACATACTAATCAAATGTGAGTTTTTAATGTTTCCATATTTCATTTGGTGCCATCTTTTTGCTGTCCAAATTTCATGTCTCAAAGTTTATCCATCTTTGAAATATTTAAGTTAAGACATTAGGAGATTACATTGACATCAGTGTAAATGACGGACACATTTTGCTCTTTTACAGGAAATGTCACTTTTGTCACTTGCTTCCTTTTGCCAAAGTAGGGCAGAATACCTGTCGCACCTTTCGGATTATGAACGCATTACAAATTGACATTATATATCCATATGCGTGTGTTTAAAAGTTGGGGTATAACGCCCCCCTTGTGAAAATTTTTGAAGAAATGTGTGCCATTGTCATATTTAAACTTTTCATGTCGTTTGCTATCCGAGTCAGAAGGATATAAATTAGAAGTCATGTACTTTTGCCTTTATACACTGTTATATGGATTTCAAAACTGTGTCTTCATTGAAGTCATGGTTACGTAAAAATATTGAACGGGTGTGATTAACGTTAAACCAAATGACATTAAAAGTCTTTTTATTTTGTCTGCATGATGACAATGCAGATCTGAATGATGTGCATTTTAAAAATATTTCGAAAATGCTGCTCTGTTCACATAATCTTTTCATCACATCTGCTTATGCACATGCTCATATTGCCTTTGTGATTTTTTTTTCATTAAAAAAATGGTTTAATATAGCGTTAAATCTCAATTCTGTAATGATTTTGTCAGTTGTTTTTAAAAACAAAACCAGTTACAATTGTTGTATCAACTTCAATAGCTATACGTGTGAAAGGTGGTAAACACGAAATTTAACACAATGTAAAACCAAAATCATATTTTGTTTTGTAAATTGGGTACTTGTGTCAATCTCTCATTCAAGAGTATGTATATGCAAGTCTATTGTATTCTTAATCTATATGACCGAAAATAAAGCTACTTCGACCCTCAACACCGTTAAACCTTCTGTAAAACTCCTACATTGGGAAAGGTTAACAAAATTTTGTTATTTAGGAAGAATATTATAGTAAAAATGTCCACGAAGGATTGCTATTCAAATTAGTAAATAATCATGGCAACAAACGAATTGAATATTTAGGCCGAACATTTGTCTGTAGTCCCATAAAATAAATAAATTCATTTCTGTGTGTGGTACATGAGACTCTCAGCGGAAATGAATTATATTTTGATGATTTAAAATCCTTTACAGAAAACAAACATCTTTAGACATGTTAGGTGCAATAAACAATATCTTTGAGACAGTTTCTTCCACAATTCAATATCATAATCAGAGCATTAATTTATCTTTAAAAGTGGTATAGCCAGTAGGCCTATCGTCAAATTTTCTGAGATATCCATTTTTCGTGTGAACTGGGTTATTGTCTGCAAACTCTTCCCGTGTGTATCGATCACAAGCTGACCCCCTTTTTTCACTATGTTCTACTTCAGAACTTTTTAATAGGTCGTGAGAATGTCTCGCCGATCCCATCAAGCCCTGAGCGAAAGAGGGTAGAGAAAAGAGAAACTTGAAATGTTTGCCTCGCACATCATCTCCAACTGTTTTCTCCAGGCATTTAGTAAAAAAAGTACAAGAAAAGTGCAGAAATGTAAGAGCTCTTGTGCAATATGGCTCAAGCTTATCTTCGACAGAATATTCTTTTTAACTTTGTTTCCCTCCTCTCTTTTACCTTTTATCCATGTCTTTCCTTAATGGCGCAGTCACATGTACGACGTATGGCCAACGCACAGTACGGCGCTGTGTGTGCGTTACTCATTCGTCGAGCGCGCTTAACCAATGCAGTGCATTTGTGTAGTTGAATATATGTTGTTTATGTATACGTATACGCTCTGTGTGCGCGTTGTCGGCAATTTTCACAAATTTCAATGCGCTGGTCTTGCGTTGTGTACGTGTGACTGCCGCATAAGATACATAGATATTACCAATAATTTTCACTTTCCGGGTGAAAGTGATACCCCTTCTCCTTCGTCTCCAATTATCATTATATATATTTGTTGTTGCTATATTGTACAATTACATGAATTGTATGACTGTTGCGGATATACTTTTTCTTAGCATGCTTAGCAGACTATAACATCAACAGACAATAAATGTCGGTTATATTGACAACAATAATAAGCTGATACTAATGTAGAAAAGCGGGTAAAACCGCAATTTTTCTTTTTATTTGCTTCCTATCTGTACGTTTCATGACCACCCGGTCCCATCCCTCTGCATCCTCTCTTTCTTTCTTTTTTTTTACATTTTTTTTTTGTTGTTGTTGTTGTTGTTGTTGCTAGGGGCGAGCCTACTTGTTTCTTATGGTCACTTCGAGAATTTGCTTAATTCCTCCCTAGAAAATTTGAACCAAAAACAGATACGAGTTCAAGGGACATAATAAAAAGAAGGAACCCGTTAAAGAAATTGGACTCCATTGATCAAGTCATTAGCGATTTATTAAGTATCACGTGATGTGTTGTCACCCATGGTATTTCTACAATTGGTGGCTAGCTTCAGTCCCACGGGCACTGTTTAACCCCATTTTGTCAATGCGCAAGCCACTTTCACACATGACAAGAATGGAGGAATAGTTTTAGGTGTGAGAAAGATTATTTCATTCCAGTTTTTTAACGGCTAAAGGCACATTAACACATAATCTAAGCTACAATGAGCGTTAACAATTTCGAAAACACGAAGAGTCAAATTGCTACGAACTTAAGCTTGATGTTTACTTTCTTTTGCTAGAAATGGTAAGCTAAATTAATAAATGCCTCCATCATGGCCATATGAAACGTAAAAAAGGGCAATTCTGGTTTTAAACAAATATATAGAGACAAGCTGTTCAAGCTGAATCATATCTTCATGAACTTCTTAATATGGGTTTTTAGTAACACTGTTATCTTTACTTTATCTTCTGTATAACGATATCATAATAGGGGTTGGCATTTTGTCTCATTATATTTTAATATATTTCAATATACGAATTTATTAAAATTGAGACAGATGGGTGAACGACATGAACGAGGAATAAGTATACGGACGTATGTTATCACTGCGGTAAAGTGTGTATTTGTTATATTGTATATCATATTTGTTATATTATGAAATAATGGTAGTGACAGTATTTGAATATAGGCCAAAGTTATGTATTCTTAATTCACTTTTTTAGGAAGACTTGATGCATACAAATTAATAGAAAACACGTTTAAACGATAAAGGTTATTTTTCTTCTTTAACACACCTTTTGCAAGGTTTGATCCTCTTAACCATACTTAAAGGGATTGGGTAACTTTCAAAAACAAGAGCAATTAGATAAAGATTAATAAAATTATATTGTTCCAACAATAAAAACAAACTACTGAAAGTTTCAGATCAAATGGAAGTCATTTACTACCTTAAAACAGTATAACAAACAATGCCAAGCATACAGCCGAACACCAGTACCCTCTGCTGCTAGCTCAGCAGGCCGCTAGGGACAGGGAATATACAACAGGAAATGGGTGTATGTTGTGCTATGTGGAAACAGCACATGGTTTTATAAACCATCCGGGGTGGTTTATAAAATTTGAGTATGAAATCATTGATATCTCGAAGGTAAAGCAAGCAATTAGCCTGCAATTTTGAAGAGATACCAGACTGACCTAAGTGTGTATAATTGTGTTGGCAAAATAAGCTAAATCGAATAAAATGTGATTTGAATATCATTCAATGTTACTGCATCCCTTTAAGGCATGTACGGTTTCTTTCTCCAACATGTCCAAGGTTTATACTCTGGAAAAAAAAAAAACTTGCATGGCTTGTCAAACTAGATATCCATGCAATTCCGATTTCACATGTAATTGCTTTTCCTCTTTAGTTTTATTTCTCGTCTTGGCAGAGTAGATTACATTCTTGCACTCTTTGCTTTCATCCTTTCCTGCTGTAAATATTTCAAATGGAGAAGAAAGAGAGAAGTCTTTCGAGTGGCTGGAGTACTGCTTTCGCCATACCCAATGTAAAAATAGTGCAAATTTACTTAACCCGATATAGGCAGGGATTGACTAGTGGGACACCGGGAATAGCTGATTTGAATGTAAAATTGGTCTTCGAAGAAGTCAACGACCATCAGGACAAAATAACATGGCCGAAAGCTTTGTTACTGAATGAAAACAGAATATTCAAGATTCTTTCGGATTTAAAGTGAAAATTAAGTAGAAAAATACGATCGCAATTGTTTTGATATAGTTTAGTAATAATTTATCTCTTCGAAATACCAGTTTCATAATACGACTTGAATTTTGTGTTATTATCATGTAAGTATGTTCACACCCGTCAACATAACAACAACCCTGTATAGCGTCACCTCAAGTCCTCAACTTCCAAATTGTCATGTTCCCTTACCCAGAAAGCAACATTTTGAGCACTGTATAGTTTTATAATACTAGTATACGCCCACTTGAATGAAAACACACTTACGAAGTATTCGCTTCTCAATACATTCATACCGCAGTATTATTTCACCACGTAGAAAATTAAGTAACTTTTTTCCTCAAAACACTTTAATTTCCTTATATTACTAAAATCATTGGCTAATTTACAGAAATGTACCCTGTATACGATCGAAAGTTAACTCAAAGGCATATTTATAAGACTAGCTTTTATAACACACATAGTGAGGGTTAGGTCGGTTAGTTTACTCTTTGGTCTAACATGTATTACATGTATCAGGTGTAAACTATTCAATAATGATGACCTCACAGTATCATCACGATAAGCAGTATATTTCTATGCTATTTCAATACATAAAGTTCAGTTCCATTTCATGAACCTTTGGAACTGTAAATCTGAGGTAGTTGTTTGCAATATTTACCCTTTATCCGTAGCTGTCTGAATTGCAATCAACTCATATACAATAAGAAAATAGAAATTGAACCATAATATAGTACACGACAATGGATCAAACTCTGGAGAGTTATCACAAAGGTCGAACAAAGCGCTTTACTGCAGCATTAAATATTACAATCACTCCGTCAATACTGAAAGGTATTCCTAACCTTTGAGGTCGCGATGCGATTTGTCAAATATTATTCGAATTATTACTCGCTCAATGCGCACAAGCCAAGCAAGTCGATTTTATTGACTGTACGGGTGTGAAGCCAAGGCACCGCCTTTGTCGCTCGTTAAAATGAAAAATGTCCTAACATAAAAAGAATAGCCGTTGAATGGGACGCCGCATCGACACCCCTCCTGTCAGAATGGATTGTCCTGCCTGTATGACGAACAACCTGAGCAGTTCGTCGACGGGGAGAGGTGTTTGAACATTCTAATAGGGAAGAATGATTGCTCGCACGAGATGGAGGTGGAGGATGGAGAGCTAGCGAAAAAAAGACGGCCGCTCGAGACACAGCGCCTTCCATCCAAAGTCCACTGCATCCCACCACCATACACACCCGCACACACAATCACCTACCCACACACACACTGCACGACCAACGATGACGCACTCACACACACACGCGTATACACACCGTCGCATTGCACTGTGACCCTCATTTATCAGGGTGACCGTAATCTTCACTCCCCGTAGTCGGAAGGTGTTGAATTTGTGCCATCTCTTATCGCCGCATTATCACCTTTCTATCTTGTCGAGTTCGGACCGCCATGCGCCCGGCTCTCGTGACCCAACTCACTTGATGTACCTACTCCTACTCAAACTCGTGGATTCCTACTTGATTTCTCATCTCTCTCTTTTGCCCCGGAACTTCTGGAGCATCTTCTGGCGGCGTGAGGCATCATCACCCTCACTCACGCCGTTGTGAAAAACTTAGTGATTTTCTTTTTTTGTTTCATCCCTTTGGACGGGATGTGATTGGAACATCCATCCAAGTCATTTTTGATGACATTTGCTGTTTGCTGTGCAGACAACGTGTTTGGATTCTAATTGTACACGAGGCCATAAACCAATCGCCATCACCATCACTCTTATCACCGACATCCCCCTTTCTCTCATCCCAACATGGGAGCACACAGGTAAACACACTTTCTCTTCATCAGACATCAATCAAGGCTTTCCATTTATTACAAAAGGCAACTAATTACTTGTTAACATTTCAGAAATATGTATTTTCACATTGATAAACTCTCATTAAAGTTTATAAATGATTTCAACAAATATACACCCACAGATGAGGAAGTACATTATAAATCATTTATACCAACGAAGTAGATATAAATGCAATTATGTAGTTCATGACTGACACAACTGTAGGCCTATATTACATTTTATCTCACCCCGAATATGATTCAAAAGGCTATGTTTTTTCTTGAAATCTTGCAAGCAATATGCACATCGTGTATAATTTTCTACTTCCATTTTATTATTTCTCGCACTTGCAATGTATTTTATCTTGACGAATGTTTTTTTTACGTACGTGTGAAACTGAATAGTTAAATATATGGATGCTTGTCTGAATCTAGTATGTGTGTGGTATAAATACATGGTATGCTGAACACGCTATAAAATTGTTGGGTTGTACATAGATATGCGTTCCAACCTGCAGGGCTTTGGGCGATACCAGGCTATGAAAACAAGCCCGGTTTCCAGGCCTCCTGTCAAGACTCCAGCCTGGAATAGTCGAGTAGGGGAGCCTAGCACGGAAGAGAGATATCTACCACCCTTGCCGAACCAGCATAAAAGAAAGGCATTACCGACCTCTCCACAAATCCGAAGCCTGCACTCTCGGGGAGGGAAACGGGTTAGAATTGGGTCTTTTGTCGCACACCGCAATTCAGCCCCTTTGCCTAAACAGCCGTAAGCAAACACATCGACACCGTGTTGGTATAGCCGACAAAAATGCACTTCAGAACAATCCCTCCTGTATTTTCTCAGCTTGTAAATGAAGTTAATGTGTACCACACCAACACTCTGCATCGACAGAATAACTTTTAGCTGTAATATAATTGCAGAACAAGAACTTTAAATTGACAGTAAAACTGACGGAGCTCCGAGCGAGATAATGGAATATTTCGAGGCAAACACCAAGTTTGACATCAACCTTTAAAATGTATAGTCTCCTAATTTCACCATCGGTGATTATCAATTTTAGCAATTAATTATGTGATCCACATTTCACACCAAAATGAGTTGAGGGAATTAAAGTGCAATGTGTGTACAAACTGAAAGTGGTTAAATATTTATCGAAAGAAGAAACTAGCACAATAAATTAATAATAGTTATGCCGAAACCAGTTGTAAATTGATGTGCCACTGAATTAAAAGATATATTCATTACATGAAGCAAGCTAAACAGGCAATGTGAAAATAATTGCTTCATACTTTCACCTTCCTTTACTTTGCATTGAAGGTCCCCCAAAGCTAGTTCAAGGTTCCCAATCTCCTACTCTATAAAAAGTACACTCACATATTCAGCCAACCTGAATTAATTGGCATAAACTGCCGACTAATTCAATACCAGCACGGTTCACTTAAAAGCACGCACATTTTTCCTTCTCTTCTGTATTATTATCATACCACCACAAAATCATAATGCGCCCTTCAGAATTCAATGGTATATAAGGCATGTGTGTAATCGACTTAAAATTTTTAGGAAAAACGATTGATTGAATACAGATAGAGAAGAGACCCTAGCATCGCATTTCACACGCTTAACCAGGACTTTTTAATCAGATTCTAAAACTTCAAGCGCATAAGAGTCTAACCACACTTCAAATTTCGACCAAATTATGACGGCCCGAGTGAGTGCTTTGCTTAATATGCTTAAATTTTCAATATCGACTAATCTCTCGGGACTATAGAGTCATAATTCCCTATGGGTATTCATATAATATCAGAGTGTTAAAGCGAGCTGTATTCCCCTCTTCTGGCAAGCAAAGCATTTCTTAGATCTCTAAATGGAATTTTCGTGTGAATAATCCGTTAAATCTTTAATGGGATTGTCACTTTCCAGAGGTTGGGATTACTACACGACATTTTAAAAGCAGTATCTCTTGGCTTTGCGTACATAGGGTACTATTTCTCTGTCATCCAGTACTGAACTAAAAAACAGTTATAAACATGCTTACCATAAAAAAAGACCTCAAATAGCCTAAACATATAAATACAATAGTCTATACATAGTTGTAAATTTATGATTGCCTAAACGTTACTCAAGTCATAGCTATTAGAAGAGGTAAAAGTTCAAGTATAATGGCTCCCAAAGTGCATTAATAAATTGTGATGAATTTACAAAACATACAATATTGATAATCACCAACTGTGTTCACTTTGATTTAGGAATTTACTTTTCATATAATCCTCACATTCAAAAGTTTATGAACTCGTGGGATATTAATACTATACGTCCGGCGTCAACATTCAAATATTACACATACATATTAATCTGTCCTATTACTGTTCGACGTATTTTAGTTATTTCCAATAGGATTGAAGTCCAACTCGTTATAACGTTTTGTGTAAAACAAGACCTAAAACAATCATGGACAAGAAGAAAACTGGCGATTGATTACGTTCATTCAGGAAGGTCGTGGAATATTCATACCAAACTTGTATTATATTTTGTTGGATGGATATGAAAATAAATCTTGGAAAAAATAGCCTACAGATAAACATAAAATAATAATTGATAAACAGAAATCTTTATTTGAATATACAAACCATTTATTTGTATTCTAAAATGTGCTCAAAATTGTTTCATGGTATATTAAAGGGATGCAGTAACATTGAATGATATTCAAATCACAATTTCTTGATTTAGCTCATTTTGTCAACATAATTATAAACTTATAGGTCAGTCTGGTATCTCTTCAAAATTACAAGTTAATTGCTTGCTTTACTTTCGAGATATCAATGATTTCATACTCAAATTTAGTAAACCATCTCGTGGTGGAAAACAAATTGCCATGTGCTTTTCAAGACACCCCACTTCCTGTCGTGTTCCCCCCGACCCTAGCGGGCTGGAGGGTTTGCTGCAAAGGGGTTGAAAATTCACTCGCGTTTGGCTGTTACACTGTTTTGTGGTAGTAGGCCTAAATGACTTCCATTTGATCTGAAATTTTCAGTAGTTTGTTTTTACTATTAGAGCAATATAATTTTATTCATCTTGATCTAATTGCTCTTGTTTTTGAAAGTTACTGTTTCCCTTTAAGCAAAAAAGTCACGAGCAGCTCGCTTGAGATTTTAATGACAATACTGTGATTTTACTTCAAATGTATGTTTTTGTTTATCATGAACAAGATGTGACAAGCATTGTGCATGTTATGGGAGGATAGCTCTTTGCATCTTCAACTGAATACAATAGCGAAAATGCAGACCCCTTTTTATGTAAAACACAAGAGATTAGCAGGCATTTTTAGACCATGATTTTTCCCTTTACACTGTGTGCATACATTTTGTGGATAAAGGAGAGAGGGGTTACGACTCCGCATTGCTCAACACATGTAAGGCCCCGCGGCTCCGCGTTGACCTGCCCCCGTACAATCTTTCATCGGGCGCCAATTCCAGCTCGCTGCGCCAACATTCACCTTAGCGTATAAACCCGATGGATGCATTGACCGTGAGCTCTCTCTCCATCCTCCTCTCTCTCTCCATCTTCCTCCTCTCTCTCTCTACCCTTTTCTTGTCTCTCTTTTGGTATGATCACATGGCGTCTAGAATGTTTTCAACATGGTTTCTTGTGTAGCGTAACATGTCAAGCAATGCTAATAGCGAACAGCCCTGAACGCGGATATCAACAGAAACCCCCTAAATAATAAATTAGGAGAGCAAAAAGTTAAAACGTTAGAAATTAAAGTAAAAAGTACAAGATTTCACTTCCTGAGTGATTTTTCCTGTTATCATATTTGGTTTTGTACTCGCGGGAAAGAGTATTAGCTGGAACATACTTTGACAATATTTCATTTCAATTCAGTATATTGCAGGGTTTGAAGCAGAATTATTCTGTTCGAGGCATTACTTTCAGGGTTCTACAATATTGACTGAATAGTATATTTTGTAAAGCTATTAACTATTGGATCGTGCTTCGTATGATACACTGCAAAATCTTTGATGTTAAATTAGTGTGAAATCAAAGGACATTACCATGAGAGTTGTCCTCTCTAAACACTAGTGGTGTTAAATTAACACCAATTTAACACCACCGTTTTTGCAGTGTAAAAGTAATTTGCTTGAAGTCAGTTTGAAAAGAATTAGTCAAAACAACTGTTTTTGATAACATAAAATCAGTCTTAATTGCATTCGGCATGGTGTTTTTAGTTTGTCTAGAGAATGATGTTGACAACATTCCCAGCCGTCAGTCAGTCCACCCTCTGATACTCTCGATAATCTTTTGTTCGCGACAAAAATGTTATTTACGTGGAAGTAAAGAGGGCGACTAGAATCTGATCCAACAATGTGCAAAAACATGTTTCATGAAAATACATAATCGTTTTTAATATACCCCAATATTGCATTTATAAACTGGCTTCCAGAGGACTCAAGGGTTTATCAGCTTACGTCCCTGAATGCCAAATCCCTCTTTTCCAATTAGTGCAGAGAAGAGGATGAAAAGTACAACCTGGTTCTCCTAAAGCTCCGAGGTGACAGCAGGCACAACCTAAACACGTTGACTGGTATCGTTAGGTGACATGACATGCGGATTGTGTTGGTGCGTTATCTGATGGTGACATTCTTTTGTTTTCATGCTAATCTATCAAGGACTGGATCACCAAGGTGCCAGTCGGTATGTCCTTATTAATCGAATTATTACAGTTGGGGAAACATGCAAGAAATGCAAGAATTGTCAACAGCTGCTGGGACTTATCCCAGGTAGTAAACAGGATGAGAACCCCATCTTCAATACCTGTATATCTAATTACAAACTGACTGGTAAACCTATTATTTTTTATTGTCAAAGAGGCCTGTAGAAGATTTAGCATATTTGAAATTCCCACACTCTACAGGTAATTCATTCTCGTATTTGATTAAAAAAATAAAATAATACTGCCCCCTTATCCCATATTGGTTTATTCTCCAAAACATATGGGCCCATTGATTCATAATTATCTCATAAAACATATTCATAATTATTTCAATCTTCCCGTTCAAACCATATCTAGATAAAGATTTTTTTACTGTATCACTGTCAGATCCGATGCTCGAACTGCATATGAGTAAAAAAAAATACCCATCTTGTCAGCCATTCCTTTTCACATTTCTTCTTCTTCTTCACCCCCTTCTATTCGTGTACCCCTCGCAGGTTTGTATTTACCTGGCGTTAGTCATACTAGTCTTGACCGACCTTGAGCGAAGGTGAACGACGTTACGTTAGCTCTCTCTCTTTCTCTTCCTCGCTCATATTCAGTAACGCATAATGATAAATGAGATGATTTCAAATTACCAAGTGAGATGTGATGTTCGACTAAATCCACTATCCATCTTCAAGAGTATTGTCTCCTTCAAAAATTCCAATTTAAAAGTCTTGCTCTCCTATCGTCCACTTTTTTATTGGAAGCAATGAGAATCTGGGAACAGGTATTAGTCAAATTCCAGAGAAGTACAGGAAAGAAAGAGAGCATATTCACTCTTATTTCTCCAACACTCAACTCTGGCCTGACTATTTCTTGTCTTATGAGAGTCAAAAGGGCGTGAACTATCATCATAAACAGAGTTACTATTATGCCCTTCTTGCTCCAAAACAGGCAAACCTCGGGTTGAATTATTCAGCGGCAGCGGTGGGATGTTCAATTATTAATGGTGGAATATCGGAAACTCTTTTGAGCATTGACCGTAACCACTGTCGAACTTCAACTGCTCTAGAAGGGGTTACTGACAGTTGTTCAAGGAAATGTCATTCATAAGAGAAATTGTATTTGGATGTAATTTTCACTCGAATTCCAAGAAATTTCGGGAAGCTGGTGTGTAAAAGGAACATAATTCGTTTGATCTTTAATTAGCACTTTTTCCATGTTACTTTGACCTTTGTGATGATATTCCACACTCCTTACCACTTCTTTGCACACCCACTTGGGCCAGGGGCAAGACACGTACCCTATTCCTCCAAGCATAAGCAATAGCTATGGCCATTTATAGCACACCCTACTGGTGTTCAGGTGCAAGCAATGCACATACCAGCGTGATTTTATTTCGCCGTCGATTAACGTGTGAATGCCAATTTGTTTTCGTATCTACACGGTCAGGCCAGACATGTAACTCCAGAGCCTTGGCGCTTGCTCGAGTTTCATTGTCGAGGTTGACGAAACTATAAGAGGGCAGCCGGGGAGCGAGAAGGAGGGCCCAATAATAATTATATGGATGGCTTGTTATTTGGATGTGAATAGTCCCAATGACTTGGTCGAGAGAACCTGCTGTTTCCATTGTGCAACGCCTACTGCTGCGTAAACAGTTCATGTTAATCCCGTCAACCCGTTTACAATGTTGTATTTCATTATCCGAAATTTCTATTATTTTTCTATAAATACGAATCATTTTCAAATTTGCTGCTGATTTCTAATCGATTTGTTTCGATGGCCATTCTTATTCTTTAGAGCAATGTCCTAAATAATGTTCCTGGATGTTCGGTAACAAGAAAGAGGTTGGCATTCTTGTTACAGTGATATACATGGAGAGTGACGATAAGTGACAAGGTTTTTATTGACTCGTAATGAAAGGGTATCAGTACAAGAAATCTGCGATTTCGTCGTCTTTGGTTGTTTCTATGTATTTTCTATGTGTATGTTGTCTATGTATTGTTTTCAAACTGACAAACACATTTCTCAGCCACATTAAAAAAAAATATTTTGGCATAACATATACCGAAGTGAAACCCGTCAAAATACTCCCAGTGACCCTATCAAGGGGGTAACATCGTCACTCTGGTGGAAGTCCATTGGGACCCATCGAATTCCCAATAAATCCCAACCGATTTGCAATTGTGAGAAATATTGCACCCTTTCACAATTAGAGCTATCTCGATACGACGACTGTCTGCAGGAGACGTCTTGGTATGAAGAATGCGACTTGAACCTGAGCTTGAGATGGGGAAGACGGTTGGGATTGTCGAAGGGTAATATGACTTGACCCAGCCTCTTTCTCAACCCATTCCAATTACATTATCCGTGTCAAATCTATGGAAATGTAACTTGCGAGAGTGAAGGATCCCTGGAGTCTGTCGAAACTCGGTAGTGCCTACTCAACACCAGTCATGTGTCCCCTTTTCAAACGTGCACATGAATACACCTGCTCTCACAATAGAGAGAACTACAGCAGAGAAAGGAGTCGATCAGACCCCCCTTCAACCCTTCAGGGGGTTGGTGGTAGGACCTGACGCTAGGACTCCTACCCCTCTGATCTCTAATTGGAGACGACAGGTTCGTGCTAAAGACTGAGAAATTCGAGGAGCTTTAAGCCAGGCCTTGAACTTCGCGATATCAACGGCCCTCATTCAGAGGCATTTTTGGGGATGTCTTTAGATTGTGAGGGGGTATTTGACGTCAGTCAGTATGTCAAACCAAAGAGTTATTAGGCATAAAATAACACTACTCGTTTGATAATGTTATTGAAAATGAATTAATATTAATTGTATTAATTGCATTGACAATAAGTCTTTACACTCACATGTACCTAGTAGACACAGCTCAAAATCAAATATGACATCATTTTTTGTTGTCATTATCTATCATAAAATCATATTTTCAAAATTGTTGTGTCGTTTTTCAAAAAGCACAGTCCTTGTTTCCATCGAATCCGAACGTTACTGGTTCATGATAAATGCAATGATTGTTGTGAAATCTGAAGCGACCACCAAACACGCATCTATTTTCACCACCCATCATTATAATGGTATGTGCATGTTCTTTATCGATCCCAGTCCACGTTGTTCAACCAGTGGCTCGGCTTCTCGCGAAGATGATGATTCCATATATCTGGAGATTGGAAAGAGGACGATGGTGTCTGAGAAGACAGAAGAACATTCATATTCATGGGCAGTGCGTGGACAAAATATATCAATCTCCAATCTTTAGAGAAAGAGTACACCGATTATCGATTTATGTTCCTTCACTCCCCGCTACCCTGTCTCCCTCGCATATTCTCTTGAGGGCCTTTCTCCAGTTAAAGGGTTACCAACCTTTTTTTTGGATTAATTATTATGTTCATGTAGGCCTATTTCACATTTTCTATAAATTATTCTTTTAAAGCATTGACAAAGTTGTTTAGTAATCTATATTTTAAATTGTAGAACTTACTGGAGGTCTGAGGGCAGGGATTCAATTTAGTTTTGAACGTTAAATTAATATATCTTTAGAATCAATTTCATTTCCTTTAAGAACATAATTATCTTTGTGTCCTTTACTAATCTGTGTCTTTTTCTCTTGCTTGAAGCTTGCACCCTTGTTCGCCCTTCTTTCGTCTTCACCTTACTTTCCATCTCGTCCGTAATCCATGTTGCTTGTACTGCATCACCAGTCTCGCCCCATATCCGACGTCAACTCGACCGTGGATTTAGTACCATTCTTATTGGTCTCGCCGAAATGACCAACCCCACTGACCGATAAAAACATTACATTAGCAAGTTAGTGATCGATTTGAAGTAGGTCCCACTGGTTTTTAGAATAAACAGCATTATGGCAAGTGAAGATTTAGAATTATATGGAGCTCTCGGTTGAAGAGCTTGTAAAACTAAAAGCAATTTATTTCGACACTATGCTACGCTGTCAAAAAGGTGTCGATTTAGGTCGATTAATAATTGGCTCGGTTGCGGGTTGCACGAGTACCTCTGCTTATTATAACAAAAATCTTGGCTTTATTAATGGGCCTGCAGGCTGTAAAATCTACTCACTGTAGCTACTATGCGATATACTAAAGGAGAAAAAAAAATAGTTGGGTATAAAGTTCGAGTGGTATTTCAATTTACACTGGATGGTGAGCGTGTGTGTACTACGTGTAAACGTAACCCTTCAATTTGTAACCGCTATTTGTCGCTTCTTTGTAGACTCTCCCCCATGCCTACATTTATCAAAGTGACATCTTTTGGAGTGGCCGCTCGGACAGTTGTTGCCTTTGAACTTGCCTACTTATATGCCACATACGGTTACACCGACTCGGTGTTGATGCGGCGAGTCCTTGTAGATACACTAACTTGAGCATGTGTTTTTGACATTTTGTTGAAATGTTCGAATCTGCCGTAATGACAGTAGTGAATCTGTATCACACATTCAAATTGTGTTGGACCTAACGCGCCGCGGCCCACGCCAAACAAAATGGATAAGCCTTATTTGTCAAGCTGGCTGACAAATTGCTCCAATCGATCAACAAATCGAAGCAAAACCCGTTGTACTTTAACACCTCTGTTCTTTTCATATAACAGTGGATCTCGCACCATTACGGTCCCTCTTATCTCGGGTTGAATGAGAGCTGTTTTGAGGACTATTATGCGAACGGCATCCATGCGTACCGAGAGGGACCGTTCAGTACGGTGCGTGTGCGAGATGGGGCATTAGCGAACCATTTGTCTGTGTAGCACCTGGGACTAAAGCGAGGTGTGGAAGCACCACACGGTCAACATTGCGAGTCTCGTCAGGTCGAACTGCCCTGAAAGGCTGCTTCAGGCGAAGCAGAACAAAGGGGGTTTTCCATTCGAGACCGATATTATGGACCCATTCTCTTTCCCCCAGCTCTTTTCGATGAATTCATAATTCATTCATGAACAAGAACGGGTGTGATTACAGTCAACCCCGTGGGCAAATCAATCTTGAATAATGCGACGTAATATTTTGACATTGACCGCACCAGTAGGCTAATTTGACTCGGGATTATGCCTGGGAATAATTAGGACGGGTATCTAGCACGTCTATCCCTAATATTA
>CALNVZ010003425.1:29563401-29611909 GCA_940671915.1 Paracentrotus lividus | reverse complement strand
TGGAGGATCTCCATATCATAAGCGATCTCAAACTCTAAAAATGCATATCTCTCTTATTCATTGCCTGATTTTTCTGAAACTTTCCCAATACGATTTGGGGGTTTGTCTCCATTAACTGAAGCTAAATTTCTCTGAGGGGATAATTCCCCTTTAAATGTTGATTCTTATTTTAAATTCAAGTTATAGTTTGTCGGTCATTATAATATCGTGAGACAGCCTGGTTCCTATAGAAAATATTGAGTTTCAGACTCCAAATGAACTCTTGAAATGCATTATCCTTCCTCCTCGTAGCTCGCTACACTGCAACTTACAAATGGGACACGGTCTTTTCTTTTTATCACAAATCCCCAGGTAGTCCTTAGGAACCCGTAACATGATGTTTTCAGCTTCTTTATCTTCATGTTTACATTCATTCATTAGATTGATGATGATGATCACTCCACTATGAATGGGTCCCAGGAGGAAGGAAAATACCCGTTCAATACTCGTCATCATCACTCCATCTTCATCTCATATGTTATTATGTACGACCTGATTGTGGTAACACTGATTTACAGAGAGGGTTGTACTCGTGGTTGGTTGTTGTTCTCTCTGCAGTTTGATGTCGTGATTGTAATATCTGCATCTTCTTCTTGATCATCTTCATGCTCTCTCGTTCGTTCTCTCTGTCTCTCTGTCTCTCTCTCTCTTCCTCTCTCCATCAGGGCCTTCACCTTTCATATCTGACGATGCTTCATGCCAACAAGGTTGCACATAATTTTATACATGGTGTGACGTATTTTACATAATATTCTGCGTAACGTGATTATTCCCCTGGCTTTGGCATCATTTTATGTAGCACTCTTTCAACTCACAAGTTGAAAACCTTGATTGCAAAGGTTACTTGTGTCAAACGTTCAGCGTCTCCAAAAACTGTTGTCTTATATGAGTATATTCAGTTGAAATCGGTCCCGATTTGGTTCATAATTCTGGTTGATTTTTCATTAGTTTACGATATGATCAATCGCTGTATGTCATGATTGGTGAGAAATTGGGGTCATATTTATGCCCCGTATACCACCCCTTGGCGAATTCTTGCTCATCCTAAATGCAGCACTTCTTTAGATGAAGTGTGCAATCGAAACGACGGGTTGCTAAGCCTATAAGGGGTAAGAGCGGGTAAATCGCGAATTTCCAACATTATTTATGCACACCTTTGCTTCCAGTCCCACGCGTTCGATCTGATGTACCGTCCTAGCGAGTAATGTTCTCAGGCGGCTGTGGATGCATGCACACACATGAACGCCATGAGACGAAAGGCACTATAAATATCTCAAGAAAGAGAAAATACTAAACGTAAAAGAGAAGGAGGGAAAACATCGACAAAGAATTCTGCTTGGGAGCACATTAGATAGACCCTGTGTGCAGGTGGATTGTATGTTCCCTTTCTATTGATTTCAAGCCGCGCTTTCTTCACATCTTCCTTTTACCCCCCGAATTAAATAAAGGGGGCAAACGAAAGCCCAAAGAAATTTCGCCTTTTGGCCTCCTAATGAATCATACCTTCTCCTTTTGCATCACTTCATCACGTGTAGGAGATTGTATGTATTATGCCCTGTGGCTTTGTACTGCATGGCATGAATGTGAGCTTTTTTATTTTTCTAAATCGATGTCACATTTCCACGCAAATTTTGTTTGACGGTTGCTTTCGGGACTGTAGAGAGAATGAAACAGTTAAACTATGATAAATGTTTTCTTATCATGATTCTCTAAGAACGTAGGCCTACATGAATTTTTGTACAATGTATAGCAATAGTCATATTCAAACCCACGTACAACGAAACGAAAAATTAGTTATTTATATACTGTGTTCTATTAAGGTATCTCAAACGATTTATATTCAATACTAAAATATATAGTTCCACTTTTCAATTGCCAAGTGTTGAACCACAATGTAGCAACTTTGGACTAAAAATAGCCTGGCCCATATTTACTTTTTATGCACAAACAAGCACTGGTAATAATATTCGCGGGTGGATTGTTTTTACTCCGAATAGTTTGTATGTCCCTAGCCGAGAACATCTCTAGAGGGATTGAGAGAGGGAAAGGGAGAATGAGTTGCCCATAGCAACGTTAGAGAGAAGAAGAAGAGAAAATGGGAGTAGCTGTCACTCAAGGCGAGTCTCAAGTTTATTTGATGAGACGGGTATCAATAGCACGCCTTCAATCTATCTCAAGTTTGCCCCTGTCGTGATACCGAAATATTTTCGGCCCAGGAACACAGGGAGACGTATAGAGAGCAGCATCATCATCAGTGTGTGGTGTGCTGTAGAAATGGTAGATGTTCATGTTGTAGATTTTGTTTGAACCGCCATGCTGCTTTGCGTGTTGTTGACATTGACGCATGTACAAACGTAACGGCATCGGGAATTTCTTATATGGATTACTGATTGTGTTAGCATAGTCATTACAACTACCACAATGGTATGAATATAGTCGGGATAAAAATGGGAAGCCCCCCCCCCCCTCTCCATCATGTACACTAGTCGGTTATCCAGGCACGCGTGCATAGATTATCGCAAATTGGTTTCAATTTATTAATCCCTTAATCAAATCTGACCACTAATCGAAGATTAATGCATTTGCTAATTGTGAGCCCCTCTTGACAGTTGAATTAATGATTGAATTAATAATGTCAGTGAAAGTGTGACATGTACATGTAATACTCATTTTCTCACCGATCCATAATCTTTATCATGGATATCTATCTCACGGTTTTATCACTCTTCCTCTCTCTCCTTCTCTTTCTTCGTCTTCGCCTTTTTCTTCGTTTTTAATGATGAAAGGGGACTTTTTTAAAAGACTAGGCCCCTGTGAGACAAATGATATTTGGTGAGACTGAAAAGAGGGAAAACCTAATTTCGCCTGAAGACCAGGCTAACTCCTTTTGGCCACTTTGCCTGGGCCAAACAAGGAGATGGGTAAAGAATGCCGGGAGAATAGCAAGGCGCGAAAGAGAGTAATTGGGGTCCTTTCATCGCGATGTTTAATCAGTCCCCGACCGATCAAATCTCACCCTTTTTGGGTCTGGGTGTAAACTGTAAGTACCGCCTTTCAAATCTGTCCATATTATACTTTACAGGGCAATGCCTTCTGGGACTAAACGTCATGAATTCATTTGAAGGGATTCCTTTCTTTTCTCAGGTTTTGTGCTCTGGCTTTGTTGTCTTTCTTCTCTTTCTTCTCGCCATGGTGTTGTATTGTTTTATGTGTGCCCAATTTTCCCCGGTGGTGCGCGTTTGGTCAACAGTCTGAGATGTGCTAGCAAATATAGCAGGGGGCCGAGAGTGTGTGAAAATCACGAGTCGGTATTGGAGAGACTGAATATGGAGGGATTATGATAATATTTTACAGGGTATAGTCACGACTCGTGATTTTATAAAGATTTAACTAGTATATTTAGAGTTGTAGTCATCCTAAAATATGTTCGTAATATACTATAATACTTGTAAGATGACAATGGTGGCATAATGTGAAAAATATATCAAGACCATGCGTTGGTTGATCAAAAATATATTTAAGTGCAGAATATTATATCGACTATATACATAATCTGTAGGCAAATCATGCGTTTGAAATTATGTTAATGGATAGTTAACAATAAACGTCAAAATGTTCATGGAACTGAAGATCGTCGATCTTAAATCTGTTGTTAGGCCTATATCCCTACGAGGAACAAGATGAGCAACTGCTCCTTACTTTCTCCAAAACATCTTTACTTCTACCATAGACGTGCCTCTGTCATCTTTGCTTGCCAATCATTACCCCCCTCCCACCACACACATACCTATTACCCCACCCCCCACACCATCATCACCACCAACATTAACCCTCGCCAAACCAACCCCTTTTTTTCTTTTCCCACACGTTTCATAACTCCCTTCCTTCTCATCCCTAACCGACACACCACACCTCAGACCATCACGCACCCTCGCACCTCATCACCACACCACACATTACCACCACCACCTCCACCACCACACGCATCCCCCATTCCGGCAATCAACCACTTATCACCATCATTCTCACCACGCCGCCATCACCCCACCTCCCTACGCACCTCCCTATCACCCCCCGACCACCATTCACCATCATTCACCACCACTCACCCCCACCTCCCACCTCCACCCATCACCACTCCCACCACCATCACCATCATCACCACCACCATCACCACCTACACAATCCATCCTTTCCAAACCTCCTCAATACCTTCGTCCCATCCTAGCCTGTATTGCCTGCTTTTGTCAGGTTGAAGCCCTTGCTTTCACGCCTCTGTTCTAATTGAATGTACTGTTTACTCTCTCCAACTGCCCCTCCGCATTGTGCCTTGGTGTACCCAGAGAAATTGGAAAATGGTTGGGGGTGGCTTTGCGTGGCTTTGAAAAGAAAATCGCATGTCGTGAAAAACGGAGACGAGAATATAGAGCATTTGGTATTGGTAATATCATCAGGGCCTCGTGTTCATGGTGGTCAGTGGTGGATATTAGCATGAACCTGTGAAAACTAGTTGTGATGTGTTATTTGGAGTATAATATATCAGAGAACATTTACTAGTCGACTCATGTATGACAAGGAGTTTCAGCTCAACAAGGACGTGGTTGTATAGGAATATATACTGGCTTGCCATGTGTGTTATAAGAGCCTTGACATTTCAGTTTTACTGTATCTCCAAACGTATGCTTGGGAGGTATGTCATAAAACAAATTTTTTTTGTTTATTATTCAGTCTTGTCAGCAGAAATTATCAACACTTTTTTGTTACCATTGACAGGAAGGCAGTTCCTTAATGAAAGAGGTATGATGCCATAGGATTTAGGGTAATAAAATTAGTTTTTGTCTTATTCTGTTATCTTTGAGGTCACTGGATTAGGTGGGGGCAGGCAAACTCGTCCTTCATGTTTTCAAGTGAGCACAGTATATGCCAAAGGTATATGCTTTGTTTGAAAGTAGAACCGCAATAGACGCAGGAGGATAATGCAGGAAGGTAGGGTTGAAGGGATTGTGCGTAACGGAGCAATGAAATGAATCTGAGTTGTACCACGAAACGGGGATGCCATGATTGTTCTATTTTTTACCAACTCGCACTCGTGGTAGAACTAGATGTTTCCGCGGTTCTGATCAATCCTAGCTCACATGGTATGGACAAGAGAAAACTTGACAAAATTAAGGAGGAATGCTATTAACAGAGCAGAATTCGGATTGGTTTTTTTATTCTCGTCGACATATTCTTCTTGGACCGAAACGCAATGCCTTGCTCAAATTCTTCGTTCTTACTTTTTCAGCTTTACGCTTTTTATGTTGTTTGCGCTTATATCACTCGCTCGTCACTTTAACATCTCAGCCGATTTCAAAGCGTTTATTTCTCATGGATCCTTGCCACATACAGCTATTTCGATTTAGGTTTAGTTTTGCAGTTTTTTAAATGTTGTTTTGGGTATTACAGGAGGAATCTCCAACCGCCAAGAGGAGAATCACCTTACAGGAAGAGGAAAATGAGAGGTAGGCAAACTAAGAAAAGGTTTTCATAAATCGGGTTATAAATGAGAGTTATGAAAGTTGGAGAAAAGGTCTAGTTGTTCCTTTGCTTTATGGGGATCCTAAATATGGCATCCCATCGGGGCTTCAAAATGGCCGAATCTTAATGGACACTCTCATTCCACCTTTGGTACACCATATCAATTCTTTCGATTTCCCATTTCTTTCAAAACTTGGTTTCTTTACTTTCGAGTCTAAAAATAATAATGTCAAATGGAAACTAGAAAAATATATTTCATAACAGTCAAACACACTGATGTGAGCTACGAGAAGGAGGTAAGATAATATTTCGAAAGAAAACGGGGAAATCTGAAAATTTGTGTACAAATGAATGGAGAGTTGTCCATTGAGAATGGCCTATTTTGAAGCCGATGATGCCAATTGGGGATCCATAAGAAGAACAACTAGACTTTTCAAACTTTCATAACTCTCTATTTTATAACCGATTTAGATAAGCTTTTTTTTTTAGATTGCTCCTCTCATTTCCTCTTTCTGTAAGGTTGATTCTCTCCTTGGGTTGGATTCCCCTTTAAACGATAATGGGGCTACAGCATTAACTGAGAAATCAGTCGGTTTGGTCATATCCGTAAATTGGCTTGTAAATGTTTTCCTGTTGTTCTTGTATGGCTATATTCCTGCTTGGTTACAACCATACAATCCACTCCATGCTCAACGTATGGGGCTTTTGTTCCCTCTACGCCTCATCAGTCTCACGATTACATACCCTGATTTCTCGGTACCCTACCATGGGAGGCCACAACATCACAAAGATTTAACGACGCGAACAGGATAAAACTGTCACAACATTATAATAATAAAATTTCGTCGGTGTATTATTTGTTATTCGGTCCCTCAAGCGAGTATTGTGAGTTTGCAATAGGTTACCAGAGGATGCCGAGCTTCGGGGAAAAGTTTATATTTAGAGTAGTTTTCATTTCGGACTGTTGAAACATTCGTAGGCATGGAAACATTACATTATTGAACAAGAAAAACAGTTCGAATCAATGGTGGAATCGAAATTGTGTTTTTTTTTTACGACTTGTATTTGTTTTTAAAGGACTTTTAAATGAGGGGTAAAACAGTTTAGTGAGGTGTTTTTGTTGTTTGTTGTTGTTGTTTGTTTTTTTTTTTGGGGGGGGGGGTGGTAGTGTATCTCTATGTTTTAGGGAACAATCTTACAATATCTTAGGGGGTGTTTTTTTTTTTTTCGTGAATGATAGGGGAGTTTTCTTGAGAGGAATCAGATGTTTTAGGAGCGTTTTTTTGAGTGGGATGATGACTATGATCTCGATGTTTAGGATTGATTTTAGTGTCCTTACCTTGGTCACCGTAAAGTCTAGTTATTTCAGTCCGGTTTTCACACCGGGAGTCCATACGCAGACACGACGCTTTACTGACATGTCAGAGCAGCATCCTCTAGATGGCGGGCGTATCCAGGGGGGGGGGGTCTGAGAGGCACATTGTGGCCGCCTCAATATAACGCATAATCCAGGACCTGTATACTTGACACTCTTGTCAAATAATTATTAGTATGAACATCCAGGAAAAGAGCCTTTAATTGATAGCTCTCAAAAAGATCATTCCCTTATGATCTAGGCTATATATAAAATAATTGTTTTAGATTTTTAAAATGATTGTATACTTGTGGATTATGAGAAAATAAAAAAGGAAGTGACACAAACAAGCTTTACAAATGATACGGGATTTCAAAGAACCGTGATTATTCTATAGAGTTAAAATTATATTATATATTTTCGGAGAATGTCAAGCATGGTGAAAAACTTTATATAATCTGATTGATTTTATTTAGTCATCCTCTGATTTTAAATGTAGCTGGCGTATAATCCTCCTCAGATCAAGGGATTTAATCATCTATGTTCAAACTAGAGGCTATGTTTGCATGTATGTGTACAGGTAAATTAATATGATCATTAGTTCTAAAATGTAGACGTTTCAACTCTATTGGGTTAAATTCGACAAAAACTTACTTGATGATAAAAAGATAATGGAGTGGCAAAGTACGATGATTACAACGTGTCTAATCCCATGACCTGGCTTTTGGGGGGAAAGATACCGGGAGATTTTAAACCTCGATCGCACCAGGTATAAGGCGTAGGATAATTATAATTTGCAGATTTAGGAAACCACCTTCAAGGTTGTGGCTGGGTCGTTCGCAGTAACATGAAGCCTTGATATGTAGAATGTAAGATTACAAGACGAACTTTGTTATAAACACATGGTTATAGTTGGATTTTTCTGCAATTTGTAACGGTTTGTAGGCTAACACAACTTCCTTTTGGAAATTTATCGTGTAGATGGTATGGAACTCCCTTTCTCTCTCTCTCTCTCTCTCTCTCCTCTCTCTCTCTCTCAGAAAGCGGCATCTATCATTTTAGTATTTCAACTTAATGCAAATGTTCGTTACACTTTTTGATATTATTCTCTATAAATACCATCATACACATGAATAGATCTTTCATTATCATAACATCATGCTTCGATAGTGGGTCTATGAGTTGAACGTGTGCCTTTCTTTCATGTCATTCCTTTTAGCACCTGTGTTGATTTTCATCAGCAGACGAGAATTAGGTTTAAATCGATCAATGAAGCCCATTTTCTTTTCGGCAAAATACATCAAGCCTTTCCGTTTGTGGAGCGAAAGAAGAGTTCGAAATCCACCAATATCATTTCCGCTGAGGAAAAAAACCACCATCATTCAGTGGCGGATTTAGGGGGGCCGAGGGGGGGGCGCGCCCCCTATTGGCGGCGCAAAAAAAAAAAAGAAGAGAAAAGAAGAGAAAAGAGGAAAAGAAAAGGGAAAAGGGAAGAAGGGGAAAAAAGAAAGAGAGAGAAAAGATGAAAGTAAAAAAAAGTAAGAAAAAATAAAGAGGAAAATGAAAATGGTCAGAGTAAAAATTTTGCAGCGTGCGGCGCTTGCGCTCGCATTGTTTAATGAGATAAGTATTTTCTTTATGAGCTTAGCACAAAAACGCTTAAAATTAAGTGTTTTCAAGTTAATATATCCAAAAAATTCGGCTCGCGCTTCGCGCTCGCATTATTTAATGAGATATGTATCTTCTTTATAAGCGTGCCATTTGAAAATGCTCAAAAAGAACTGTTTTCAGGTTGATTTCAGCTCGCGCTTCGCGCTCGCATTGTTTAATAAGACATGTATCTTTATAAAGATAGCATAATAAACCTTTAAATGCACCGTTTTCAGGTTGATATGTCAAAAATGTTTTCAAGTTAATATATCAAAAAATTTCGGCTTACGCTTCGCGCTCGCATTATTTAATAAGATATGTATCTTCTTTATAAAGATAGCATAATCTTCTTTATAAAGATAGCATAAATATAAACCCTTAAATGCACTGTTGTCAGGTTGATATATCAAAAAAATTTCGGCTCGCGCTTCGCGCTCGCATTGTATAAAATATGTATCTTCTTTATTAGCATGGCGTTAAAAAAACGCTTAAAAATGCACTGTTTTCAGGTTGACATATTTCAAATTATCAGCTCGTGTTTCGCGCTCGCATTGTTTAATGAGACAAGTATTTTCTTTATGAGCTTAGCACAAAAACGCTTAAAATTAAGTGTTTTCAAGTTAATATATCAAAAATTTCGGCTCGCGCTTCGCGCTCGCATTATTTAATGAAATATGTATCTTATTTATAAGCGTGGCATTAGAAAAAGCTCAAAAAGAACTGTTTTCAGGTTGATTTCAGCTCGCGCTTCGCGTTCGCATTGTTTAATGAGACATGTATCTTCTTTATAAAGATAGCATAATAAACCTTTAAATGCACCGTTTTCAGGTTGATTTATATCAAAAAGTTTTCGGCTCGCGATTCGCGCTCGCATTGTATAAAATATGTATCTTCTTTATAAGCATGGCGTTAAAAATAAACGCTTAAAATGCACTGTTTTCATGTTGATATATCAAAAATATTTGGCTCGTGCTTCGCGCTCGCATTGTTTAATGAGAAGTATCTTCTTGAAAAGCATAGCACACAAAAAAAGCTTAAAATGCACTGTTTTTAGGTTGATATATCTAAAATTTTCAGCTCGCGCTTCGCGCTCGCATTGTTAAGTGAGATATCTTCCTTATAAACATAGCATAAAGACGCTTTAAAAATGCACTGTTTTCAGGTTGATATTTTATAAACAATTTTCGGCTCGCGCTTCGCGCTCGCATTGTTTAATTAGATAAGTATCTTCTTAAAAAGGATAGCACACACACACACAAACTTTCAATGCAGTGTTTTAGGTCGATATATCTAAAATTTTCAGCTCGCACTTCGCGCTCACATTGTTAAGTGAGATATCTTCCTTATAGACATAGCATAAAAACGCTTAAAAATGCACTGTTTTCGGGTTGATATAATTTATTGTCACAGATATTCGGCTCGCGCTTCGCGCTCGCATTGTTTAATGAGATAAGTATCTTCTTAAAAAGCTTAGCACAAAAAAAAAGTTCAATGCAGTGTTTTTAGATTGATACATCTAAAATTTTCAGCTCGCGCTTTGCGCTCGCATTGTTTAGTGAGATAATATGTATCTTCCTTATAAACATAGCATAAAAACGCTCAAAAATGCACTGTTTTCAGGTTGATATAATTTATTATCAAAAATTTTCGGCTCACGCTTCGGGCTCGCATTGTTTAATGATAAGTATTTTATTTATGAGCTTAGCATAAAGAACGCTTAAAATTCAATATTTTCAGGTTAATATAGTAAAAATTTTCGGCTCGCGCTTCGCGCTCGCATTATTGATTTAATACATTTGCTTGTTCATAAAACAAAAAAAGATTGAAAGGTTAATAAAGTGTCCATAGGCCTATAACCCCCCCCCCCCGCGCTTAGCTTTCAAACGGCTGATCAAGGAAATTGGGGTGAAAAAAAATCCCGGCCCCCCATTGGCAAATGCTGGTCCGCCCCCTTGCAATTCGCCCATTTCACATCTCGGTCATTTGTTTCGCCTCGTCAGATGTCAACGTCGATAAATCAGATGCAACAGATTTGTCGAATTGTGTTGCGGTACGCCCAACCACGCAAGCGTTCGAATAGTTGGAGCGTGTCCATGTATAAACGAAAGATGGCGCTAGACACGATATATTCGTGGTGCATTCGGCGGAGTGCAACTCTTTTAATCAGTTCAAGCATCAAAGAAAAACCGACTTTTAAACTTTACTTTTTAAATATAAACATGCTGATAAAGACCTAATTAAATGTTCTGTGTTGCGATCACGGTTTACGTAATTGGTATGTTACTGTGCTTCTCACATTAGCAAGACGCGCCAAATATTCAACAAATAACAAACTTGCGCAAGCAAGGTTATAACCGTCCTAAAATATTCGAGATAGACGTCGTTTAGGTCTATTCTAAACGAGTGTCGCCAAGTTTAATGGCAAACAAATTTACTCTAGTCATAAAAGAGCCTACCGTTTATACTCTCTGTCTCTTTACCCGTTATTATAATGATGACCGCTACCAAGTAAACGGAACTATATTATATTGGACCTGTGGTTTTGCAACCCGTGTGGCAACGTTGAAACCAATGTTCCAAGAAAAACAATTTCGCAGTTCATTAACTGTTCCTATGATTTAATAAAGTTTTGATTCAATGTTCACTTGAGGTGTTAGATACTTCTTAATATTACTGAGTGTATTGCAACAAGTTAAATCACAAGGGGCGTTGTTGTTTTTTTTTTGGGGGGGGGGCGGGTGGACCGGACATTTTTTGCGACTTAGCACACGAGCTTATTTTATATTTGCACTACAGTTTCATTACTGAATTTAACTTTTTCTTAAAGCGTTCAATCTTTTTAAAATTCTTTTGGGAAATGAGCCTCTCCTTACTACTTCTGATTTGGAAAATGCAAACGCCCATTTTGTTCAATTCTGCCTGCTCTATCGACAAGTCATCTGAGATTTTGCATTATTTTACTTCACTTGGAATAGACCTGAGCAAAGAGGCTTTTTGGACGACAGCGTCAACAAGTTTTTAGCTCAAATCACAGTGGAGGAATTGGTGGGAGATTTCAAATAGACTGCCTGGGTTCAGCCCGCCCGCTTTGTTGTTGTGATAGTATATTGTCCCACTTCCTTCGTTTTGACAGCCGTTTTAGAGTTCCCATTTGTGGCTGTGTGTATTCTCCGATTGGATTTCACAAGGGACGTCCCATTTCTTACAGGGTCGCTTTTGGAATTTCTTTTCTTTCCTGGTCCTGGTGCCCAGGAAATGTATTTGACCCCAGCCACCTCCTGCCCCATAATAAACAAGACTGCACTTGACAGAACAAGTAAACCCTCAGCTAGGTTATATCGTTCAGTGTTGATCATGGAAGACCCTCACGGTTAAAGGTTCACTCAAATGTTATCACTCGTTTGCTTATTTATTTGCTGATAGTAACAGAAGAACACCTACAAGCTCTCGATGTCTGTCTGTTTGAATAGTGTCCTTTATAGGTCCATAAATTAGTATGGCATTGTTTCACACCTCTTTCGTCTCTGCCTGATTTCATGAAAATGTATTTCCGTAGTTTCATAAATGTTTATAAGTCTACATTCTATTTACTTTCCCTTTGCATTTTGGTTCTTTACTCTCCCTGTCTATGTAGGCCTAGATGCCTGGTTAATTCTGGTGAGGGACCAAAACTTATGTTACATTTTGACAAGGATGTCGTGTTTTCGACAGGGCGACCCCACCGTCTGACCTGACCTTCCTTTCTTCGAAATCAATTTGTCATCCATTATTGTCCGCCAAATTCCTCTGGTCGACAACAAATTATCATCTTACGTTCATCTGTCATCCCCACTCTTCAATCTTGAGGGAGGGAGATGTTGTTGGGGACCCTTTGGGGGCCAACTCTTCTCAGACATTTTATATTATTGTAACGCAAAATAGAGCGGGGAAAAGAAGCGGTCGAGGGGCGGAAACAGAGAGAAAATATATAGAGAGATTGAGAGGAACAATGGGAGAGGACAGTAATATAATGTTTGAGTCATTATAAATAGAGAAAGAAGAGATACAAAGGCCGAGATGGGATGAAAGTGTGCATAGTTTCAATGCCTCCTCGTTCATTGACCGTCACGAGAGCCGTTGAATAAAATGGATAAGTGCCCTCTACGATTGCCAGTCGTATAGTCATTGCCACCTTTTTAAAGATGCTCCCTTTCTCACAGTTCGTTGGTTATTAACGAACTTTTATTCAGTTATCTCGACTTCATTGTGGTAGTCTTATGATTTAAGATGACATTTTTTTTTACTGTTCAATCACATTCCAAATTTAGAGAGAAATTTAAAGTTTTGATGGACAAAGTCTTTTATTTTTGTTTGTCTATTTTCTTTCTTTATGGTAGCTTTTTGGATTTTTTTTTTTTTTTTTTTTAAATAAATATTATTATTCTCAAATTTTCAGGACAATAAGAGAATCTGTTACATCTTTGCATGGACGTAAAAAGACTTTTACGTCCATGATGTGAGGGATATGACTTTTCATGAATGTCAGTCATGGCTTGAATGCCTCGATCCTTGAGCAGCCACACATGGTAATGGCTTCAGTGTTTTACAAGGGCATGACTCACAAATCACATTACATGTTCCTTACAATGAGTCCTCAACACGGTGACAAACTGGCAATTACGAGCGACACGTGGAACTCGCATCAAATCCACCAGCCCCATCGTTGTCGAAGTCGGTTATGATGAGGGCAGCAGATATCCCTGGTTTCCCAATCAACCGATTCCCAGAGCGACTGATTCATACGTGTTTCTGCATCACCCTGAGACGGTCACACCGCTACGCAGACTCCAAATCAACCACTCACTTGCTATTGGTGGTAATGTAATATTCTGGTCGATTTGGAGTCGCTCGAAGCGATGTGACATGACCAGGACGCAGTGTCATCAATGCACCTATAACCTTGAGTTCATTATGCAATGTACAGTGACTGTTACATGCTAATAAACGCTCGGTCGTTACGGGCTTTGTGGGCTGTTTACTTTCCTTGTAATCCTAAAATTACAATTCTGCTTGTTTTTCATAGCTAAAATGTGCGAATTTTGCAATCTTCATCAGAAATTAAGAAGGTGTTAGCGACCTGATCAGAGCACATGTCCTTGGCATATACCGTCTGGCATTCTTCTCAGTCCTCGTTAGTGCTTCTTCTGCGACCATTGGCAGTTTGTAACGTCTGCTGATTGCCTCTAGAGGCCAGAAGGACATTAACTCATTAGCGACTAGAAGGGCAGTAAACTCGTGGTGTGATTTTCCCTTCAGAGTTAAATGCCCTTTCTGGCATCAAGTTCAACAGGCGATGTGTACCGTTGCTGAATTTCTGTGCGTCATCGCTACATGTAACATGACTTTAAATATCATCAATGTCTAATTAATATATCAAAAAAGAATCTTAATCAATTTTATCACTCCTAACTGCTCCCATGCTGATGATGATTCAATGATTTGTATTTGTTCATCAAAGTGAAACACGCATTCAGTACGGTGTGCTGCAACATACATGTATTTTTATTAGAGGAAGATGCTATGCCAGTTCGCGTAGGGGTTTGAAGGGGAAAAGGAGTGAATATGGCTCTTCTCGTTTGGTTATTTATCTAGACGGGTTTGTCGGTCGCTCTAAACATGCTCCAAACAAGACATTTGTCAGAAGAAGAAGGAAAAAATGTAACAGAAATCTTGGCGAGGATGTCGCCAGCCGAGGTGCTGTTTGTTTTCGCTAGAGTGCCCAGACTCATCACTCATTCTATGATCAGGATAGGGAACGGATGGAGAGGGAGAGATACTAGGGACGAAAACTATTGTTACAGCAGGGAGTTCCTTGTATTAAGTTATAGCATTTTACGTCTATGGTAAGGTTATAGGGTTTTTTTAACAGCATCATGACAAGACCAGGCAAAATTACGATGAGGTAGATCTGTGGAACAGTTACACTTTCTCTTATATCTTCGCTTTTCATAATATTGAGATGATGGGTCATATCAGCTGGTATTCCAGACAATTTTTGAGAACAATTAGTGATATTTTAATAAACCGTTTGACCTGCTAAAACTCTTCCAAAATTTCTTCTAATTCTGCCTATGTCTATCATCTTGTTAAAGGGGAAGTTCACCCTGGAATTGTATTGATCTTTAAAAATGCAGAAAAATAAAAGAAAAATATGAGTGAAGGTTTGGGGAAAATCGACCAAAATATGATGAAGTTATGAATATTCAAAGTTTTGATTCTGTGACGTCACATGCGAGTAGGTCTCCTATGTGTTATGTAGTGTAAATTCCATAAAATATCATTTTTTTCAGAGGAAAATAATTATGTCACCTGTGCGGTCGATATACCATCAAACATATATACATGACTATATCAAATTGACCCATCCCTTTATCAAGAACCATGACAAAAAGACAAATTTATGGAATTTACATACACAACCAATGGGAGAGCTGCTCGCACGTGACGTCACAGAATCAAAACTTGAAATATTCATAACTTCGCTATTTTTTGGTCGATTTTCTTCAAACCTTCACTATTATTTTTTTATTATTTTTCTTCATTTTTTAAGACCAATAAAATTTCAGGGTGAACTTCCCTTTAATTCCCTTCTTCTCAAGGGTACTTGTCCCTATACGGTAAATGTTCTTTTCATGAAGCTCTTCATGATTCCCTATAAAATCTTCAAACGCAATGGAATATTACAAGCCCGACACAACATTATGACATGTTTATTTACTTCCTTGTATTCCTTGTTTACTGTTTTCTGGAAGCATGTAGTCCCGCGTACCACGAATAAAGTTGGCAAATTTATTCTGGCACAAAATCATGCACCTTCCCACAACTGCGGCCATCACAGTCTTGATCCGCCTCACAACGTGACTGTCGTGAAGAATTCGTTTGTTTTCATTACACCTCACGTGACATCAAAAGATAGAGAGAGGGAGCTGGAGAGAGAGAGAGATGGAGAGGAGTAGTCTTGCCTAAAGTCGAATACTTTATTTTTAAGACCATGTGTGTGACCAGGGGTGAAAGTAATAGATTCGATATAAAATGGCAGATGAAAACATGACAGGGACCCCAAACCCGAACACTAATTTTTACCTTACACCAAATGACCAAGTAACAGGACTATTATACCAAGGAGGTAATAGAAATTGGTAAGTTATACGACGCTTCACATTATTTCGAGAATATACATAAGCTCGTGTATACGCCATCGGCAGTTGACATTTATGTTCTGCGAACTAACAATAAACTGACAATAAATTATATACTAATCATAATTATAATGATCCCATAATAAAGACATGTTTCGGGGCATAACAACCCCTATCATCATTCAAAGAGAATATTAATTTCTATCGGATAGCTGAAATTCCATCATGGCGCCGTGTGCATAGAGATGGAGCTCTCATTACCGAAATTCTATTTTTCCGGCATATTTCGATGCTGATAAACATCAGGTGAAACGAGAGGAACAAAACAAGCTGAGCTGGAGGAGTGGATTGAAACCCGAGATTAACTAGATCCCAAATTATAGCCCCCGAGTGTCAGAGGTTGAACATTTTCTTCTTCAATTCCATAATGTAGTCTGGCGCTTAATATATTTTTATGTTAGTTTTAGTCTCTTGTTATAAATCATTGAATCTATTTGTGGTCCCTAAAAACAATTATGCGCAAATTAACTAAGGGATGAGCTGGCTATGATTATATTGAAAGTTGCCAAACACGGAGAGGTTAGTTTATTTTCAGACGCGAGTATATAGATACCCTATCTCACTTTCAGACGTTGTTTATTATTATGATGCTGTGGCCCGCGAGATATCTATCAGTCGTTGACCTGATAATGAGTTGGTCATTTTCTTACTGAAGAGTGAGTACCTATTGTCCAAGAAGTCCTTATATTTTCATACCAGGGTTTGTCCTTCTCCCGTGGTGTCCATTGCAATTGATCCCCGCTGGTCGTCGGGGAGATCGCCCACCGCTCACCCAGGATCACCGCTGAGCGCGTCCCCAAACCCTACACCGAAGTCGAGGGCTGGATAAACATTTTTCGATTTTCAGCTGGGGCGAGAAAACCTTTGTCCCGTCGAGATGAAATTGTGAAGACTGCAGGCGTGTTCACTTCTTATTCACAACTTCCTTTCAATTCGATTATATTTCAATTTACATATTCTATTTTGTTTTTGCACAAGTGAAGGGTGTAGCCAGCCAAAAATTTAGCCCAACACAAAATATTTTAAAAACTGTTCTAACAGCATAATTATTATCATGAGAAAGTAGGATGGTGATTTTATCAAATGCCTGCGACCATGGACACTAGCTGCGACCATACTACCCCCCCCCCCTCAAAAAAAAAAAGGGAAGTTGTGTAAAATAACAATTCGGCATTTACCAAAAATTCATAGTTTGGAATAGTGTGATCCGATGATAGGCATATTTTATATTGAATACATTTAGCATAATAATTCCCCATCCTAACCTCCCAAGTGCCTTTATTAGAAGAGGTTGTCCAGTGGAGGAGATCTGATCACGGTACTTCTGAAATAACCATAAAATTTATTATTATTTATGTACGTTCAATTCATTAGCATATTCTGAAACAGGTAGGCCTATATTTGAAAACATCTCATTCGCCTTAGTATAACCTAAAAAGGAACCATGGTCTTTAAGGAGCCAAAAGATCTTTAAACGGTTATATATTTTTTTAATAACGTCATTTTATCTCTCAAGCAGAAGATATAATAACGAAAGGTATATGACCTTCTAATCTTGCTCTCAGTACGACAAGCTTATCCCCCACTCGATCTCCCAATAATTTTGGAAATTCCCATTATATTCTTATCCCCCTTGTCAGACGATCCCACCAAGTGCATCACCTCAAGGGGGTCCGTTCTTACCCCCTTTGACCCTCCCTGCTTGAACTTTGTTCTCTTGAGGACTCATTGAGGGTGTCAATCAATCGCAAATATGCCCATCAATATTTATCCCTTGTACACAGGTCCGCTGCTCTTTATACATGTTATATCCGTGATGTTTCGATATGTGACATTTGCAGTGAATCACACTTTTTCCCTACCCCAAGAATGCGTGCATTTAATAATCGAAGTAATATTGATCAACAATTTTGGTAAACATGGTCATGTCATGAAACACTTACTATAAAAATCACCATCATGACTGTGATGGCTGCGATCGAGATTGAGGTCGTTCTGGAGTCCCATTCGGACTTTTTGGTTACCAGTATCCTGAAATAAACCTTTTTTTGTTTTTAGTTTAAAATAATTATCGATTATGCCAAACAAACCCATGATACCACACAGCACAGAGATAGTACCAATCCATGCTTATAATTTACCTTTCATCTAAACATAGGTATGTGCAAATATGCGTAATGTTTGAAGGGGTGTCAAACTATCAATAATAGTCGATAGGTCTGCACACCTGTATAAATACTGCTGATGACCCGGGGTATATCTGAATTTCATATCTGGGGACTTTGCACCTGCAACTCACCTGTACTTCAAATGCCCCTGTTACACCTGTAATCCCACAAGATATTTGTTCATTCGATGTAATGCATTCATGTATACTGTTTTGATTGGTATATGTAGTTGGGGTTGTACCAGTGTCATTAAATATGACTGACAATCTGACATGACAGAGGCAACCATCTTGTCGATATCTTTCATGACCCACCCCTATACTATAGCACCCTTTGTCAATGTAACATCACGTATACATGCCATGTATGTGTGAGAAAGTACTGGTATACCAATGTTGCCCGTCATTCATGAGCAATTAGATCATTATTGTCATCACGTTTTAACACCACCCATCATGCTCATCTTCAAGTCCTATCGCCTTGTCTAGTCCTCCAAATAGCTCAACTCTCTTTGTTGTGATTGTGCACGGTCCATGAAGCCCTTTCAGGTGATTTCGATGGAAATCGCTATTCTGAAGATCTAGATCTAGATCTAGATTATTTTTAATTAAGGAGACCGACACGGACTAGTCTACTCCACCTGCCCCGGAAGTGTTTTATAGAAAATAGCATCGTATTTATTTTTTGTTCAATTTTCTTTGTTTTCTTTTGTTATGTTTGTATTGAAGATAATCCGAAATGCGGATTTTTTGTTTCAATAAATTGTATTTGATTTGATTTGATTTGATTTATTTATCGTTTTCTGATAATCGTAAGGTATGAGTGTCTTAATTGAATGACTCATGGCTCATTATTCTTGTCTAAAATGGTCACCCTGTCACAGTGATGTTCCATAAAACTTTGAAAGAATGCGTTTGGTCCGTATTGTTTCAAACTTTAACCATTGATCGTGTTAGGTATACCGTTAGGTTTTCGATGTATTCTATAGATTCCTTTTGTAGTATTATCACGGAGGAAAGAGCATGGTATTATGTTTCATGTGTAATATTGACATGCAAATCAAAGTTCATTAGTAGGATGTGTCACATGACTTCTCTACTTGTCGTACATGAATGTGCTTTGTTTATTATCAAGACTCTACATTCACACTTTCCCCAATACATGGCCATATTTTATATCTCTCCAATAATCCGATTCTTGGATTTCGTGAGATTATCCCCTTCTTCGAACGGTTGTAACATCTTGACCAATAAAACTTTAATCCCCTTAACAGCTCAATTCGTCTTCTAATCCCCTCAAATACTAATTAATGTGCCCCTCACGTATCCCCCGTCAATCTTTTATTCTGACCCACACGTACAGAAAGAAAACGACTGTCCGCGACTCTTTAATTTCACGGAATACTTCCGAATGCGTTGTCTCTTTTTGAAATGAAATGCATGACCGCTTCCGTCAGTTTAATTAATTGATCATCATTTTAACTATAGCAAAGAGTTCTGTTCAAATCGGTACGTTAGAAATGGTTGAAGAATGACACCAGACAAATTAATCGTCAGTGGATGTGTGTGAATATTTCTTACGTTTCTTTTCAAAAGCCTTAATTCCCCCAAAAATATGTGATTATGATGGCTGTTTCATACTGTACACTACTTCTAACTCTCTTGTATAATTTTGAAGGAAAAATGCAACAAAAGTTTGCGCTGTTAGATGTTTTAAATCGTGTTACTGCTATCGTTTTGTTTGGTTGCAATTAATAAGTGGGCTTCTCGCCTTCGCGTGAAAAATATGGTTTCATATTGTTACGTATCGATCTTATGAGCGCATCACCATCAAGCCTTTTGATTTGATGGTGTTTCTATCCATCATCTCAGGCCCCGTTCACACAGGTGAGACGAACTCCCAACTTACCATTCACGGTTATGTTATATTTCCATCCCTCTGGTGTCGGTTAGGAGCTGGTGTGGCCGGAATGACAAGAGGTATAAGACCTCCAAACGTGTCGATGATGAGTGTGAATCATGTCTACCGATCGATCACAATTCTCTTCTTCCGTAAATCAATTTAGAGCGAACAAATTACTCCGCTTGGTTTTCTTAGCCATAAATGCCCGCGAGAAAAAAGAAACAATAAAGCACACAGGTTTTGTCTTGCACTTTTTGGTTTATCGTTTAAAAGTCTGTTTATTAAAAGTAATTATCGGATGCTGGAAATTAGAGATTCTGTTTCGTTCGAGACAGCCAGGGGCTTTTCAGTTAGTGTTTTCTCTTGGTATTTTCTTGAGATGTGTATCTGGGATTATGATTTTGTGGCTTCCCTCTCGAGTTCGATATTTATGAGTGGCATATTATCGCGGCTGGGTTAGCCCGGTTAGGTGTGAAATAGAAGACCAGCACACTGAAGGTAGAGGAACAACAAAAGACTTGGGCTCTAGGCTTGTGTGAAAAGAACATTTCGGTGGAGTTCTGCAATAGCAATCAATAGAGAAGTGTGGTTTTGTATGGAAGGGGGCTATTGTGAGGTTGCTTTTAGTGATTGGCCTTTGCAAAGCTTGAGCCCCATAGAAAGCATTTCACAAGTCTGCTATTCATCCCTCAGCCCAACCTTTTCATCACGAAATTTGCACAATTTACGGGGACAAACGCCGCTGATTTTGCATTCAGCCGCACTGAGCCGAGTGGTAAACTTTGACTATTGAAATAAGGACAAAATAGAAAAGGGGGAACCGGGGAGTTGTGTTGAGGAGGAAAATTGAATAAAATGCATTGAGCGAACGTGCTTAACAAGTTGGGCTCGTTTGTTCACTGAAGTGAATTGACCAATCGGGACGCGGGGTGCAGTGTGTTTATGGAGGATTTGGGGTACGGTGACAGCTGGAAAGGGCCTCCCCGCGGGCAGCAGCGATGCTAGTCAGCCTCATAGTCACTATACGATTGTTGAGTCTCGCAGAGAACACGCGTTGTAACATTCCAACTATGCTATGCCAGTTCGATCTCCGTGACATCGCTGCTATTTCCACATCACATTAATCATAATCACAGTGAGCGCGTTGTTGAAGTGGGAGAACGAAACCAGGCAGGTATCAAGCCGTTCACGCATTGCACATCATCGGTTCTGACGTGGACAATATACTGGGATTATATACCGCGCCGAGAATTTATACCCGCGCTGTAGGAAAGAGACTTGAGGGAGAGATACAGGAGGCAGTTCGCTCATACATCTGATTATCATACACTTGGTATCAATCTCTCGCCCTGTAGAGGTTCGATGGGGGAAAACACACGCCGCGCTACCCGCGTAGGCTACCAAGTCATCTCCGCTGACCTATAGATGATGTGATGTAAGCTTGGTCAGTCGGTGACTGTTATCACAACACTGTTTTTCTACGACATCAAAGTGCCATTAATACGACATCTTTCAAGTATGACTTATCCAAGACTATGTTCGTCCATTTTTCTCACTCCAGAGCAACTCGCCTAGCTGATACTTGTGCCACGGCCAGCACGCCGGCTGCACATACATGGAAGGGAATGGGGAGGCGCAGAGCCGCTATTTGCAGTAGGTCTATTCTGCCGTCTGCTAAGCTAGCAGCTCTCCTACTTCAGCTAGCAATCGTTACAGCTCTCATCTCAAAAGGTGAGTCTTTTCTTCCATTTACTCATTCAAAGTATACACATCTTCATCAAATGTATTGTTAGTAGTATTGTGAACGACCGTACATAATACTGTCAAATGGATACAAGGCAAAATAATTCATCACACGTGTACATGGCAGTGTATATTATCAGAGGTTATTAATTTACCAAAGGAAATAGTATACTCAAACAATCATGAATACGATGTTAACGAAAAGTGGCTATCAATAAATTATTCATCAAACAACCTACAATTCAACGTGAACATTTAATAGATAACTCACTATTAATCAATGAGTCAATGTTGAACATTATTTTTTTTTATTTGAACAAAAGAAAGATGCTGCTGATATATTGCACAATATCATAGATAATGATTATGATGTACATGTGATATAAAAATACATGTTAGGTATTTTTGATAGTACGTCTTGCTGACGTCTTGCATGGGAATTTGGGCTATGTAATATTCAAAACAACTGTGTGTAGGATGATGCTTTCCTTACAACTTCTATGTTGTGTTGAACGTTGTATTCAATACCAAACCCATTTTCAAGATGAATGATGTAATATTAATTTATAACCTTTAAACATGTCCTGTGTTTCTATTAAAAAGTGTCATTATATGATAAGTTTGAAAGAGATTGTCATGACTTTGTTGAAATTTGGACTAACATTTTCACGAAATAGTTTATGGGTTTGGGGTAAAGTGGTCATTTTCACCTTCTTGCAGGTTGATCAATATAAGCAAGATAAAGTCAAAGAGAGAGAGAGAGTTGTGACCAGTAAAGTTCATGACTGTATGGGTTATGTTTCTATTGAATATCCCAGAGGGTGCAAGAACCTACAGAAATCTCCATCGTCATGTCAATGTTTGATTACGAATATTCGTCTTGATCATGCCTCACAACAATGCCAAAAAGCAAAGTAAATACACGAAGAGAGCCCGAGAATTAAGATAAATTTGCCCCAAACAGATATGTGTTTGCGGGGAGTACACAATCATGACGCGTTTTTGTGCCTTTCAGATTAAATTTGCTGCCAACGCCTTTTCATTTTGCCCCAATAAATATCAGAATGCCTTTGTTCAGAATTCTACACGAGCCGTGTATCCATCTAATCTTATCTTTCATCAAATAAGTCATCAAAGTTTTACTTTTCCCGTAATGTGATTTCTTTTTGTGGTCTGCTTCAAGTAAAGATGTAGAATATGGCTGTAAAAATGATATACGGCGCGTAGTAAATGGTGTGTATATCCTATAGCGCAATAAAATTATCATTCTATTATTCTTTAACCCTCGAAAATGCAGCCACAACAATTATCTTCAAACCCCATCTATTCAATTTACCAAAGTTCCTTCCTTTTTACACGACGTTATATATTTCATTGTATGCTTGGTTGAATATATGAATTGAACGGCCCGTTGTGCTATCAAAATTTTGCGATTATCCTTCTTGATTGGGGTTTTGGTGGGAACAATAGATCCCACTTGTGTGTGGAGAGACTGGGTAATAGGACCCATTGTTGCCCTTCCACTGGCTTTTCACGCACTACATTGCCGAGTAATAATTATCAAGGACGTGAAGTCTTTGTATTGCTGTTTTCCAGACTGGCAAGCTCTTATAGACGAAGTGGATGCATTGAAATTCTTAGCCTGAAATTGGGGATATACATCATAATGATGGCAAGGTTGATGTTTTGGACGAGGAGGGAATAAATCGTGTGTGACACTGACATTACAAACTTTCAAGACGGCACTTTCCACTAGTGCACTATACGACACAATTTAATATTAATTTCTCAATTGATCTTTGGCCATTCATCCAATCTACGATTCTCACGATGGCTCATTTCAAAATAATTATATTAAAATGAATTACATACGTTTAAATTGACAGCGTCGCATTTTGCGTAGTAATTGATTTAGCTCATATTGCACTCGTTATATCTCGCTCAATAATGAAATGTAACCCTCACCAACCCTGTCCTCATCAAGCAGTTTCGATTGACGCAATAAAATAGTATTTCGGTGTGTTTGTCAATTGACAAGGCTGCAATTATCCCGTTTCACAGCTTTGCAAGGACATTCCATTTGTTGATCAAATAGAGTGATGGGGATATCGTGTTTGCTTTTGAACCTTTGATTCGGCACATTTATAATTCCTTCTCCTCTCTCAAGTATAAATGGCACATAGATACATGTATATTATACTATTGGGTTACGATAACATCGTTGGTTGTGAAATGGCAGGTATTATATAGCTAGCCTCTACCAATCGTGCTTTGGCAAGGTTATGCAAACTGTTTAAGCCCTTCGTGTATTCCCGTTTCCTTTGAGAACATGACCGTGGCCTGGGCTGGGAAATTAAGAAGTTCATGTTTGGACAATTTTAACTCGTTTGTTGGCCTTCCAAAGCTAGATGCACTTGAAACTCACTGTTCTGTAAACTCAATGCACATTTTAAGGCATTTGTAATTACATTTGAAGTTTCTGACATCTAACATTTTCCATGTTAATGGTATACACATTTTTTTTTTATGCTGCAAGAAAATACCCCGTTCCGAATTGTTTTGATAACATTGCTTTAAAACATTCAAATTGGAATCGGCAAAATGGCACAACATGAATATTCCGTAAGACAAACTACCATAATCACCATTGAATGAATGGGAAGGGCTACTTGTTGGTACTGTGACCCTTTAATTTATTTACACTCGGACTTTGCCGCAGCCGCGAAGCAGTTTATGAGCTGCCAAGCACGATGTAAATAGGGTATGGCGAGCCAAGGCTGAGCTCATATAAATTCGCTCTACTGATGTCCATCTATCCAGGGCATCCATCAAATATTGAGGGGTCTTTTCTTGAGGTCAATTGTGCCTCCTGTCCTGACTCTATCAAGGCCTCCTAAATTACCAGTCATCGCTCATTCTCGTGTCCATTCATTTCATGTCAAGATGCAAAACAAAACAAACGGGAAAGGGAAAACGGGATGAACTCCCACCTTCAAAATTAATCGTTAATTGTTTATCCTTTAACGTTCACACCTTATCAAATATGTCTTTTCCTTTATGTAACTCAGTTTTGTCGAAACATACGATTCACGGTCAAAATAACTAAGGGCTAGAATATTTCTTTCAATAGAAAGACGGTTCATGTATTGTTTGATGTTATAACAGAACTACAGTTTTTGGTATTGATAGGTTGACACAAAATTACAATAAAACAAATATTATGTCTTGATTGAGTGTTTTTGAATTATTTTCCTAATATCATCAGTACTGTTGAGCCGACGTTTGTTTATGTACGTAAGTCAATAAAAAATATATTTTAATCGGTCTTGATTTGAGACTAGTAAAAGTATTCTTTCGCGCGCAAATGGACGTGATTTGGAACCGCATCTGACACAAGCAAAACAGCAAGAGCAGTAAAGGGGACAGCACATTTCAGAAATAACCTTTCCAATTTAGCCTAGTGTGTTGCCATTTTACAAAGGTCAATACATGTGTCAGGTTAGATAATTTCAAATGTCTCAGCCGAACAAGTTCATGTTTGTTGAAAATCAGTTCGCATTGCAAAACTAATTAAACTGGGCGGAGGCGGTACCTATTTTGATTAAATACGACCAAAATATAAAAGCCATAAACTATAGTTGCATTGCACCTTACCAAGGTATAGTAGTGTCTAATATTTACATCTGATGGTCTTTTCGGGTTAAAATGTAAAGGAGAGGAGGTTATTGGCAACCCCTGACACTTTTGATCCCCTATCATTCAAAGTTTTAAGGTGTCACAACCAAATTATGGGAAGATTATTATCTTGAGTTGAGACAGGTACAAAATAGATTATGTCATGCTTCACGTCTGAAAGATGTCACTTGTCATTGTTAACTCTCCTCAGAACTGTTGTGATCCTATTATTTTGACTTCCTGTTATATTTGTGAATAATCATTAATATTATATCTTGCTTTTGTTTGATTTCTGCAGTGTATTCAGCGTGTGATATCCTGTGGTGTTCATATCAGTACGAAGCAGACACAGATCCCTTGGATCCAGGTCCTTATCCAGACTTTTGCCGTGCCTTGCAGAGGTACCAACGGTGCGTGGACAGAATATCACCGGGGTCGTGTCGGGGCGATCTCCACTACCATTCCACAAAGACAGTTATCCCCGACTTGCAGAGGAATTACGATTGTGATCGAGTGCTACGGGAAGAGAACAATCCGAGTCCGACAAGGGCTACGGAAACGACGACGAGGCCGTCTAGAAACGGCGGTGACAACGACAGTGATTTTCCAGGATCAAACGGTAACGGTCATCCGCCCTACTACCCGGATATTCTCTCGGACGCTCCTGAAACAGGAGGTTCCCAAAGGTGCCAGTACAAAGGGTCAAGGAACTTCAGACACTGCGGACTCTTTGGAGACCCACATTTGAGAACGTTTGACGATATGTTCCAGACGTGTAAAGTGGCCGGTGCGTGGCCATTGATTTACAACGATTACTTGACGGCCCAGGTTACAAACGTGCCCTTGGTGCATGGTTCCGGTGCCACAGCAACAAACAAGGTTGGTACCGTTGTTGTTACATCAGTAAATTTGTTTATTCCACCAAAATGCCTTGACTTGTAAATCAAAATTGATGGGGGAAAACATTGTTGGCATTGTGAACATACCATAAGTGAAGTGTGAAATTGGCAAATTGATAATGTTCTGTGAAAATGTCAGTCACTGTTCTCCAGTTTTTTTTAAATCATTCACAGACCTTTTTTGTTCACTCGTGTGTGGGTGGGATGGATATTTTCTAAAGTTAATCATTTCCAGGCATGCTTGGTCAAGTCTAACAATTATTTTGTTTCTTTCTTTCTTCTGAATTCATACTCAAAATGTTCCTGAGGATTATTATGATGTAGTTCTCCTTCATGTATGTTATAATTTATCATGTAATGTATGTTCATATAAAACCAATAAGCCATGCAGCTGAGCACTGGATGCTGTACTCAACTTGGTTGCCATGTCATGGACAAACAGCCTCTCCAACCGTTCACACACGTCTTTAGTTTGCATGTGCTTGTGTGTTTGGCAACAAAGCTATCGCGGGAGATGTATTTGTTTTCCATTAACGCGAACAGAACTCCATACCCAGAGAACAAAAACAAATAATGGGTCGTTGTAAACAGTGCATGCAAATGTTCCCTGAGACCAACTGTCAATACATTTCTGGCAAGGAATCTTGAGTGTGATGCAATGGCACTTCTGAGCAAAACAAGTTTGGCGGTTGCAATAATAAGAAAGACTCGATTTTCATGGTGCGTTGATTTGCGTCAACACATCGTTGGAATCTAATTTTATTTGGCACACGCATTCATGTTTTTAGTGTTGACATAACAATATTTCACCACCAAATGCCCATCTTCAATGTCAATGTTATGTTATTATAATAGAGTTTCTTTGTCTTTACTTTGGCTACAAGGTTTTTGTTTATTTTTGGTTCTTGGCTTTCGTGTTTATTCGGGGGGACTTTGCAATGAATATAGATACAAAGAACTGTAGGCCTATGCGTTTTCCCTTTGTGAACTTGAATCAAAAGTTTATTAATGCGGATAATTGTATATCCGTCGTAAAACCGTGTTGGGGATTGCTACCTGGTTGTGTTGTGGAAGACTATACTTGGTTTAGATCTCTGATGTATTTACAGCGGCCTTTTCTCTCTTTCAATGGAAATGTCAGGAAGTGCCAAGGGTGCACTCCTAAATCCCCATCATTCCTTTCTCTGACACGTCTAACAAAAATGTTATGCTATTAGTTCTGGTCTACTCGCCGTGGTGGTTTTAACCTTCCTCTTTACTTCTTTTCTTTCCACTGGACAAATATCCCCCACCGTCTTGGGTACACATTGGAAACCTGGCGAGCAATTCTTGAGCTAAAGCGATCCGAAGGTTTCTTCTGCTTGGGGTTTCTATTGTGAGATTTGTGTGCGAAATTCGGTGTGCCTTCCTTACGCTCGGATGCTCCCCAAAAGCCCTACAGTCCCGGCGGGGGCAATCCTGATGTCGCCTTACCCGTTTGTGTTGGCTTGCCTTGAATACGGGGCAGCTGTTTACTTGCGAGCCCTTCTTTCACCGTGCTCCCCTTCTCTTTTTATTCAGTGCAAGAAATTCACAAGAACCCCCTATGGTTGACCTACAAAGAGTTCCCAGTGAATTCAGAAATTCTTCGCCATTTTACTGATCCATATCTGTGACATCTTTTATTCACTACTGGGTCAATCTTAAGTTCATATTCGGGTGGTATTGTTGGTGGAACACACTGTTGTCTGTGCCGAAATCTTTCATTGCATATCTTGGCTCAGTTTCCATTCATTTCAATGTATTATAATGAAGCCTTTTAGGCATCTGTGGTGACGATAAGATAGATTGAAGTTTAGTTCCACTATTCACATATTATTGCAGTGGAATTATATTTTGGCACATTATCAGTCAATGGCCTACTTTTTTGTAGGGTATGCTTATAGTATGTTTTGTTCGTCTACTCCTGAATTGAACGAGGAAATTCTAGTCGGTAATAGTAACCTAGATTATATGGCATGCACTAGAAGGGGTATACGTTCTTCTTTTACATGATTCCTGTGAATTTAGCTGAAAACATAGAATGAAGACAGTTCACTTTCGTATTCTAAAATTAATTTTTCATCACGACTAGAAGGAAATACCCTAGTCTATTCTAAAATAATAATTGATGCATACGTCGTTTTACTTTGAACAGTGATCGAAAACAGAAGCATGTTTCTATTTCTTTATGAACTCATGAATGTTGCAGTATGATATAATTACAATGTTTTCAATAATACACCTCCAGCCATTCGACCTTTTAGCTCCTTACGCCTCCGGCTAACACAAAGGCATGAATATCCAGGCCCTACCCACAGTAAATGAACCCCATCGTACTCCACCATACATTAGGCGAGGAAATCAATATCTACCCATCATTATAAAGCCATTTCTAATCGAAGTTCACTTAGTCCCAAGCAAGAGGGAATTCGATTTGTTGGGTGATGTGCTAAAACGTAAGTTTCGTCCCATGATTGAATGAATTGTGGACGAGTGTATGCAATCAATAGAGTAACCCTGGGACGGACACATAATCAAGAATGACGGACAGCCCCCTTGCACAATGAATAATTGGAAAATGGCGATTACAGATTATTATGTGGCGAGTGATTATCATTGAATGGCCACGCTGTTGAGTGGACGTGTGTAGGAATTCTGTTCATTTATTACATGAGATTTCATGAGATTACCAATAAATTTCACAACAATAATTGCTTTATAGTGTGGGCGATTTTCTTACATGTACTTCTTTCACATAAGGTTACTATCCTACGCACTCAATGCCTGTACAGGTAATACTGTACTGAATTCCACGTTATGTTTTGCTATACAATACTCTACATTTACATTGAAAATACCTTGAGATAGACGTTGCGTAAGGTATTCTCAGCCTGCTTCCAGATCTCTCAAGGACAAAATGGAGACTCCAGCATGTCGTTACCTTGGTCGAAATGATCCTTGCCAGCTTTAGGGAAGAAATTATTGGACCACACCGCGTCATATACCTCGTAACTCTACCTTCCCCTTGCTTCCCCATGCGATGGTTTATTTATACAGCCAGGAAATCAGACCATGCAACCCCTGTGCAGCTTTGGAAGAAATGATGATACCAATTTTGCAGAGCATGCAGGGTGTAAATCGAGACTGCACCCACTTCATATTTGAAAACTAAGCTTGTGTTGATAAGTTTAGATAACGTCTATCGGGAAGGATACACAAGCCTAAATCTCTGAAATTCTGCTGTAACAACAATTCTGGCATGACAACAAACAACCATCTATGCAGAACAGAAGTATTATAGTAGAAAAGTGAGTAATATATGAAAACTGGGGAAGAAGATAGTGGTTTAGCGTGTTTTCTTAATCTTATACATTGCAAATTCAACATATAGGCTTGGGCCCATATTCATAACACTTACGAAAGCTATATAGTTGTCAACTAATACATAATAAACAGTACACAGTTAGCTGATAACTCGGCCTATGAAGGTAGATAACTCTAAATCAGAAACATTTGAAACCCTGTTATTTCTCTCGATATTTGAATTCATGACGCGAACCAACAATACCCTTCTGAAAAGGACCCCTGTAAAAGATTCGGCTCCGAATGAAACTAAAAACAGACGGAATGGTGGTAAAATGAGAAGTGGACGTCGTTAAAAACCAACATGACGACCTCGAGATGTCAACATAGCCCAAAGGTTGTAAAATTCCAATCGACCGAAGCATGATTCGGGTCATGACCTCTGGGCTTTAAAGGGCGAGTAGATACATGAAATAAAAATCAACCACTTTCAGTTTTATATAGGCCTATGTTTACTTTTCCCCTTTTCAGTTACGATTCGTTACATAAAATATTCTTACTAACATTTTTGCTGCAAATGCAATGAGTCATTTTGATCTTTATGTTAAGATAAATCTGCATGGAATGCAACTTTATGTATTGTCAAAACAAAACGACACTGAAAGTGCCTAAAAATGTGCCTAGATAATTATAATATTGTGATTAAAAGAAGCATCAGGCCCGCTTGCTTATAAAAAAATTCTTGATAATTATAGTAATTCCAAAATGGGATGACAAACTAGACATGCACGAATGCATATGAATGGTCATATTCCTCCAGTTTTACGATTATTTAATACATATTAGATGATTCAATGAAATTGTTATAGTTCGGAAATTAAATCACTGAGAAATAGTAATCGACTACCCTTATGATAATTGTTTACTTATCCTTCGCGTGTTCCTGTTATACAGTACTTCTAAGGATTCGCGTTTGTATATTCCTCTTTTCAATAATTATCCATTTCACCGATTTGTTTTTGGTCGGAGTACAATCCCTTGAAATGCACCCAGTAGATCCATCATCCGCCCATGGCCTTCTCACTGTCTTTGCGTCATCATAATTTGGGATATTTGGAGAGAAAACAATAACGCCGCCCCTAACGTGAACCTTTCCATTGATAAGGCATGCATCGTGAGCCTAAATCAAAGTGAAGGTGTCCTTAAAACGGCGGATAATTGTTCGCTGAAGGGCCGTTTGGGATGTAGATCAGGCGCTGATTTAGCGTATTTATATGCGAAGAAGAATCGAATATTCTATACCGCATGCACTTGGTGCATCTGTCGTTGCCAGAGGGGCAGTGATCTATCAAAATAAAGACGTGCTTCCTGCAGTCCCTACTAGTATTGCCTGCGATATTTTCACTGCTTGGGAAACGGGTGAGATGGAATGACAATTACAATTCATTATTTTGCTGAGAAACGTTTCACCCCAGAAAAATAACCCCGTTGGCTCCTTTAATATCTGCGCCCCTGACAAAAATGTGATATTACAATATAATTGTGCATATCTCTACCCTATAGCCAAACTATTCATTAGATGGTTATCGCAATTATTTCATCTTCAAATTTAAACACACAATTATAATAATTATGCATATCTCTAACCTAAATTCAAATTATTCAGTGGACATTTGTTGCAATCATTTCCTCTTAAATATAATTAAACACCAACAATATAGGCCTAATTATGCATATCTACTCTAAATCCAAATTATTCAGTAGATGGTTATCGCAATTATTTCCTCTTCAAAGTAAATACTTTGAACAATACTGTATCATGACAATCTGTAAGATTAAGGGGAATCCTTTCATATTTCCCTAGTGTGGGAATTAACTTTTCGCGCCATCCCACATATTCATTGTACACACAGTTCTGGTACGCCACCTCTCAGTGAACATACTACGACACGCTTTATAATCTCATTTTGATAACAATTGTGCCAAAACCTGTCAATTATCACCCAAAGACAATACATTTTGATTTCTCAGCTGCATACATGTTATATTGATCGGAGCATGTCGAGTATAGTTTGATGATGCTCAGTAATTGGAAATGGAATGTGTCTGATTTTTATTTGCTTTTGTATTTTTTTTTTCTTCATGGCCACCGTTCTAATTCACCACATTCAAACAGTTTCCAAGGATATTTTTTTTTTCGAAATGGATTTAAGTTAATTCATTTCAGAAAGTAATTTGTTTGATATTTGTTCGTTTATTTTTTTTTTTATGGTTATCGTTAGAGTTTGGAAAAACTGCAAGGGGGAAGTTTGAATTTACTAAACATCATGAGCTAATTTTGAATGAGCAAGATGTGCTTTGTTTCTTGTCATGGCCTTTCTCCTCCCCCACCCCCAAAATATTAATCATCTGTTTATTATGTTCAAAATTATTTCATAATAAGAGAAAATATAGAATTGATTTGTAGGCCTAGGTATGTACTTGACCTGCTACGCTGTACAGTGCCGCAACAGCTCACCATTTTGCATATAGGCATTATCGTAGTTTTTCGGTCTCCTACCAGTTTGTCACCTTTCTAAATATGCATCAAGGTAAACAAATATAGTTGGTGTAGAAAGACCTCCACCACTCCCCGCCTACCATTGGCCCAGTCACCTTGTTCACACATTCTCATTCCAAAGAATAATAATATTCTTTTTGTCACGGAAGTTATTCAGGATCTCTTGTTTTTTGTTGTTTGCACACAATCATTGACAAAAGTTATTGCACTGAAATATTATTGCCAACTGGACGGATGATTTTAGAATATCGTTTTGAATTAATCATTATTTAATTATTTATTCACTATTGGAAAAAAAAAATGTTTGTAACGATGATGGTCGTCAGATCACCTACACGAATAAGGGATCGCCATTCAAAGTGGTCCGTTATAGTTGGTTACTGCGGTCCCATACATTTGTTTTTTCGTGCTGCAAAATCTAAATTCACTTACATCACACATTATAATAATATAATTCACACGATTCAACTGTGAAAGTGTGAAAGTCCCGCAATAGATGGATGTTTGTAAGTAGAGGAGGTAGGCTGTAGATCACGAACTGGTTGTCGGGATGTGGGCTGTCTGTCCGAACATCTGCGACGACGTGTCATGTCTCCAAGGCTTGTTGCTAAGCAACTGAAGAGCATAGAGGAGGAGCCCGCTGCGAACATGTCAAGTTGAGTGGGAGAGGAGAATAAGATGCGTGCAAAGAAGTTTTAAAGGATTTATAATTCAACTTCAAAGGATTTTATTTTGTTTGTGAAAGAGTGAGCAGTTACGTCTTCATGCCCAATCATCACTCTGGTGCATTCAAGAGGTACTTGAAGTACTTGATTTTGATTGCTATCCCTAAAATCCCAAGCTCGTTTCTCAATAAAACTTTTGCCACGTCTGCGAAGGAATTCGAACCGCCATAATTATCTGAAGTTTATCCATTTCAGTGCAGCTCAAAAAAATTTTATACTTGGCTATCATTGAACTTTTCTGAGCTGAGAATTCAAAGAAACCTTTAATATTTTTAGATCAGTCACCCATCTCTTTAGCCAAGGTAACCCCATCATTACCCCGCTGGGTTGGGCGCGCAGCATCCAGCTGGGATGACCTCTTCGTCCTGGAAGAGGTCTTCAAGACTAGTGATGGGGTAGGATAATGGTGATGTTGATCATGATGGTAACCACAAACAAGCCATGCAGTTTAGCGGAAATGAGATGATAAACTTTCTCTACATGTTATCCCTATATTGGCATGATTATGATAAGGTCTACATAATAATTATTAGGAGGGAGTTCTTCGGAATACATCATTATGTAGCATATACACAAGATAGACATGATAGTAGAGAAATAAATGCGGTAACATTATACAGCGGATGGAAGTTGTACGGATCTGCCACAAAATGATGGATGACACTGTGGAGTGGTTAATATACCCCATATAATGCCATATAAACTATACTTTGTTGCATGTGCTATGTCTAATCATGTTGCTCTACATATCTATTCATTAACTTCCCCCTCTATTCTCCATTATTTACTCTCATCATTGACAACTCTCTGCGACTATTCCACCCAAAGTGGTTCCCCCATTGTTGGCGTTTATTCCGAAACGGAACACGTGCATATAGAACTGTGAATCTGGATGAGCGATAGTTGGGCTCCCATCCATGATAATCCAGTAACAATAGTCAGGCATTCTGTTATCTATAGCCAACGTCAAAGTTGATGAGTTATGGGATTTGGATGAATTGGGACACAGATAATAGAATCGATTTATGAGTGCCACGGGCAACTCTGGAAAATAAAAGGAAGAGTTTGCAGCCCACAATTGACATTTGGAACTATATGATACTGCATAGTGGCGAAATGCTTTTGAAACAAAGCGATATAGCCTAAATTGATAAAAACAAACTGTTGTAGAATATACCATTTCCGTGTTTATTTCATAAACATTTAATTTTTTTGTGTGTTTTAAACCAAAAGACCAAATTCTGTGTTTTAGAAGCTATGCGGCCGACAATATAGGCAATGCATTCAACTTACTCTGATGTATATTATTGCCTATCATTTCTGCGTCATCAGAGATAATCCCTGTTAATTCATGCCAGTAAACCTGAATGGATTTTCAAATTAAACGTAAATTACTTTAAAGTGCACACGAATTACATAACTAAGATTGAATTTGGAAACTATGTTCGATGATCACATTCACAAATAGAAGCCTACATAGAACTTTCGAATCGTGCGTTTCGTTTTTCACTTTTAATCAATGTTTTTAATGAAAGTTCGGCACATATGGTGAGCTGGTTTTCTGTTAATAACGTTCATCAAAGAATGGGACATAAATAGGGCCATTGGCAGAATTATCTTGTGAAATTGGAAAGAAATCGTTCAACGGATAATTCTCATCAGAACTTCTGAGGCTTCTGCAGGATCAAGAGATTCTGAAGGTTGAAGAATGAACACGATGTTTTGTGCTGGAATTTAGAAGCTTTGCGAATGCTATTATGTTGTCTTTGCGTAGGCACACTTTATATTCAAGACGATAAAATCGAATACTTAAAAACGAACTCTGTAGGGAGTTTCGATCGTCGATGTTTTAACTTTTCGTGTTTTTTTCAAATACCCTAAGGTTTAGACGTATAGATTTATTTTGTTTATATTTATTGATTTGCTTGGTATTACTGATAGACAATGTTTTGTATGATATGTAATAGTAACATTTATTACGTCTTGTCTCCTCAAGAAAATTCGTCCAGCGTCTGCAACACGTCGACTTAACGATTATCATAATTATACATTGTTTTACCCTTGCATTGATATTCCATCTTAAAAACGCTGCGCATAATTAAGAAGAGCAAGTTAAAACGTTACAGTCCCAGACATAGATTTTGGGCGCATGTTGTAGTGGGGGCTTGCGGGGAATTTTTTTTCGACCCACTTGTACGTGTAGTACATGCACTTGGCGCGTTAAATTAGAATGTAATTCGAGAAGCATTGTCGTCATATTGATGACTGCCTGTATGCAAATATTGTTTCTTCTGGAAGCGAGATGGATGCGAGCGTTGTGCTAGAGGTGATGGAGCGAGAGGGGAAAGAGGAGAAGGGTTTATTTCTTTGAAACAAGTTTGATTCCGTAGTACATTTACAGTCTCCTCTATCCATGATGGTGAAAGCTGTATAAGACCAGCGGGAATACTGGAGGCTGGGTAGGATAACAGACGCCACCACCATCATCCACGCTGCATCACGAATATCATCTCTCTGACACCCCAACCATTCTTTCATCATACATTCAGATGATAATTATGGGAAACAGAAAACAAATTATTCGTCCTTGTTTAGAAAGGGGTATTGAAAGTGGCCACAAAGATTATTATACCTTAGATACCTTCCTGTAATATTTGGCGAGGGGTAGAGGGGCACAGGCAAAAAAAAAAAATATGCCAGCTAAGGCACATGCCTCTAGATATAGACCCCCTTTGCAGTACCAGATATGTCACAGAGTGATATATTCTGATTTAAATGAGTAAAATGATGGTCTATCGAATCATATTGTCCCAAAAGGTTGAGTGGGTGAAAATCCGTCTGTTGCCATATTTCGAAATATATTAGAATAGAGTGAGGAGGTAGAGGAAAAACTAGACTAGTGGTCCACATGGGTGGGTCATTCCACTTTCATCTGGTATGGTAACATCGAAAGTTCGGCAATCGGATTGCAGTCATCCGGCGAAAAAAATGATTAGGCGTATATTTTTATTGCTCTATTTTGGTCGTATATCAAGATCTGATCTGCTTTCTGTCATTGTGACGGAAGACTGAAATACTTGTGGTCCATGAAATATTAGTTCTTGAAGGATAAACGAGAAGGGGGTTTGGTGCTTTACCGTGCTATAACTGCGTAGATTCAATATGTTAGGGACAGTGCATAGATGTACTGAACGTAACCGCGTCTTTGAGAGTTCGGTACAGATTATACAGTTTTTTCCTTCGCTTAGGCCAGTTTGTTGACACGATACTAACACTTGTCATGCTTGCATAAACCTTGAAGCATAAACTCTGTATGATAATAATGATGACTGTAATAAGTATATTTTGGGGACATGGAAAATTGTACAAAAACGACGCAGAAATTCCAGCACTTCTGGCGTTACCGAAGTGCATGTGGCTGATCCAGTTCTCTCTTACATTCGAATTTAATAGTGTAGCTAGTGCAGGCAGTAGAACAGAATTATCAATGCATTGGCTAGTGATTTTTCTTGTCCCTTTTATTCTGCGTTATTTCCTCCCTCTTTCTTATATTCATCCCACTTGAGAAAACACACCGACAAAGCCGCCGGAGTTCCATTGGGAGGCACGAAGGTGGAATAATTCTATTTTCTATAGCGTGCAGAAGCAGAGCCTTTCTGTGCCCAACGCGGTTGAGTTCATTTTGATGTTTTCAATTACTAAACCAAAACGTTATTAGTCATGGCATCGATATACAAACCTGGTGTCATAGGTCATATCGCTGTTCAGCACTGATAAATTAGTAGTAGAAGTCGATTTAAAAACAAATGGTAACATCAAAAAAGTACGATTGACCATTCGTTAGTGGTGTACAATGTGTGTATTTTGTAGTAGGCCTACATAATATTGCCGACGCACTATGTAAGCCCCATCTCCCTGGTAAGCCTATACCCTAAGAAGTCGACGAAGAAAGTATTTTACCTGATAATGTTGTGAAATACCGGTTTTATTATGTTCAACAACACAGAGAAAACGAAGAAGCCTTACTGTGGACTTCAAGCTTCAGAAGGGGAACCAACCTTCCCATAATATACGTTGTCCAACACAATCAATAGTCCAACTTTCCAATTACCGGAGTAATGGAAAACGTTTTCTCGTGGTTTTGTAAAGGTTATTCACGGCAACAAAGAACTCGCGCGAAGTCCAGTTTTCATGTCGTGAATACCGTTTGGTTATGGGCTGAAGTCCTGAAATGGATTTTTGGATGAAAACGGTTAATAGACGATGATAACAATACACGGGTTATTCTATAAAAAATGCGTTATAGAAAGATAACATCTTTTAACAGTAATGGATTTTGGGGCCGTCCGAAATTGAAGGAAGCAGTGGAAAATTGAGTAGGCTTATTCGTTCCTCCATGATGACTCATAAACATGATAAAGGTAAATGAGACCATATTCAAAATGTCACTCGTCGAATATTATTTATCCCTCGATCATGACCGCAAGGAGCTTCAGCATCGGGCTTACACTAGACCATTTCCCGAAGAGCTGAGCCCTAGGTTTTTAATTTGGGCAATGCCTGCATATGACTTGAGTACATTATGCCTTCAAACTTTTCTATTACGACTGAAGATTGGAAAACGTGGTTCGTTATTCATTACAGAACAGTTTTCAACACCTCTCCTTACCCATTGGCACAGCTAATTCTGGATAACTACCCATTTACCCTACTCAATCAGCATAAGAAAGGGTTAATCCTTCCATTGATACCTGTAGGCTTTCTTACCTTGGCCCCACGGGACTGAACAAAGAAAAGCGAGGGGAAAGGGGGACAAACCGAAGTCCAGTTCCAAGGAGAGTCTATTGATCCCCAGGTGTTCTTTATTTTGTGTCTTCGGAGATTGTGTAAACCCCAGGATATCAACCACCCTGTGTCTATAGTTTATGCTGGATGATGGGTCGGATTTAACCTGGGACTGAATAATTAACGACAAATTAGGGAGAAAATCAGATTACAACAGTACTCCAGGACCGAGTCACGGGCGCACTTTTCTATTTGTGCATAGTTTTTCTCGAGAAAGATTGTAAGACGAACTTGAATGAATGGTTACCCCAAATTTTAGCTTTTTCCTGTTGAAATTGCTTTCACGATAATACTTTGGAATGACTGAGCAAATTTTACGAGAAGAAGACTATTAGGCTTGCCTATACAATGTCTCACGATCTTCTCAAGTACGTCCATAGTTCTACGAAGATGCTGAAGTTTTATTGAGGTCAACGTCTTGATCCGAGAATATTCAGATCTAGTTATATGGCGGCGCATATTGTACCACAGAAATTAGTAGGGAGATACAGCAATCCTCCAAGTCTCCTTTGTCAGCTCACTGTCACAAGAACTCACAATCCCTAGTGTCAAGTAAGTCCCTCCAGCAGTAGGAGTGTTTGTTGGTCAATATGAAATGCTAACAAACTTTCTATGAACTATCATCTTCAGAGACAGTGCTAGAGGTCAGTGTCTTTTGAAGGAGGGACATTTTAATATTGTATTAATATTGAGCTTGTTGTATTTTAGTTTGTGAAAAAGATTGTCATGCTGTATTAAATGACAAAAGTGTCACCAAGGAAAATCTACTGAAATGACGTGGTCATTGTGAAAGGAAAATTTCTGATACTCGGTATAGTTACTAGAATATGTTTGATTTTTTTTTTTCATGAGGGGTGGGTGGGGGGCTGAGTGAAACCTTGTATTATAATTCATGATGAAACTCAAATCACAAAAACTCAGCCACCCAAACGTGGCTTTGTATCTTCAAGAGCTCCATAATGTCGGATCGCGGAAGAACCCATCGGCGAAACTATTTTCAGTCTGTCTCCAAAGTTCAAAGACGGTAAATTTTGGTATCCCATGAGAGGAAACGAATCCAATCAACTCTTGATACTATGGCGATTTGTCATTTTACGATATGGAACTTGGAAGCAAAACAACTATAAAAAGTCAGACTTTCCTGTATCCTCCGAAAACTACATTAATTTTCCTTCGAAGTCAGTCAAGTCTTGCGTTGTTGTGAACGGACATCATATCTATTCCGCCATTTTGTGACTTTTCGGGGTTGATTTTCGTCATGACATAAACTTGACTGTGGAATGTGGTCGTAGGTTACCTATATGTCATCAGATCGTTGATCTTGCTGGCGTCGGTTTGCTTTTCATGAATCGCGGATACATTCCAACTTGAAGACACTGTTACCACCGTGTATTTCTATTCCAAACCTAATAGAATTGCCTATTATAAAGTGCCCTAAAACTTTTCCACATCCTGTTTCACGCATAAAATTAAAACTTTGCAGGACTCTGTTGGAGCAAGTTTCCCGGACGTTACTTTTGTATTATGTTTCTTCATAAACTATAGAAGATCCAGACCATTATGCAAAACATGAATAGTAAATTGTATGTAAAATAAGAAATGAAATAAACAAGAATTTGTAGATGGGCGACACCATAAATGTCCATTATTATTATAGGACAAAGGGGCTAAAAAAACAAACGATTATTATAACTTTTACATTTTATATCGAACTATACACGTCGACAGGGACAAATAGTTGTATTGTATTTATAACCAGTTGTATAATAGAATACCAGTGAATAGTGATTATCACATCCAGCTTGCGACTTGTTTTATTACGTAGCTAGCGATGTGTTTCGGTGCCAGAACGACACCGTCGGGACGACTTATTTGTCAACCAAGTGGGGTACAAGGAGAAGTTTTATGGTGGCTTTTTACGACAGTCACCTTCACTGCCAGCATTTGGAAAAAACCGTATCGTCACGGTTTGGATGTAATCTTATACCAGGAAGATGGCAGAAATCCATTCTTATAGCTGATAATCAAAACATAGCGGAGGTCATATAGTACAGGCCACGTATATACAATGGACACTGACCATGTCCAGTTGTTGATTGTGGAACAATAAGCAATTTTGCATGTCATTAATCTACATTTGCCGCTCTTGACCCAGATGTATTCAGATTGATAGTTCATGGTTCTCATAGTTTGACAATTTCGAGAAAATCACTGTCCTCCGATAAAAGTTACTAGAAACATGGATATATAAGAGATTATATATCCATGCTAGAAGTAAATGAGCGGAGTAGTAGTTTTCACATTTTTATTTTATTTTAAATATTACAAGAACAACCCACTGTGGCCGACGTTTAGTAATCCACGCAACTAGAGAACAAGGGGGGGGGGGGGGGTCGATACATTGCTTTCCTCGCCTACACAAACATCTATGGTTTCTAAACTGCAAAGAAATTTAACCCCTACCTGATGAGATATTCGGTCTGTCACGACCTTCTTATTTTCCCATCGCCATTAATTCCCATTTCAATTCAAATTGAGACCAGATTGGTTTTCATCTCCCAACTCTAGAAGGGACAAAACAAAAAATATCGAAATGAGAAGAGAAAGGGTTTGGATTTTCCCCAAGTGTGATAATACAATCGTTGATTCGTAAAAGAAAATATAGTTTCCCATTGATAGGGGGATTATCGCAGAGGTGGGGTTTTGTGTCCCGCCATTTTTCTCGCCTTGATTGACGAATATTCGATCATCGGTTTTCTATTTTACGGTCAGATGGCGGCATGTAAAGGAAAATGGTAAATCTCTTGTCCTTTCTTTATGCATCCCCCCCCCCCTCTCTCTCTCTCTATCTCTCTCTCTCTCTTTCTCTATAGGCCTACATCCAAGCACTAACTCCTTGTTTCGTCCAATTTCTGTACTACAGAAATTACTAAAAATCGCCATGTATGGGTTGCTTATCACATTCTAGGTTATAATACGAGATCCCATTCCTTGTGCCTGGTCTAATCGGGAATTGAGTGTTCTGAATGTTTCTGCATATCCACACAAGGTATATCCAGCCTTCAGTGTACTTGGCAATGCCTGTTGAAACTCGAGAGAGCTAGGAATGCGGTCAGGGGTATTACGTCGGATCAGACTATAAAACCATATGATTTATGCGCAGGTAAAATGTAAAGCCTGGACTATTGCCGCGACATGGCGTTTGCAACTCAGGAACAAATTCGATCGTTGTCGGGCTGGTGATGAAAGCAACGTTGATGGAGAAAACAGCAGGGTTCGGCTGTATGTGTGGCGTATAGGCCATCGCCCTGGAACGCTTGGAAGTTCTAGGCATGACCAAAGGCATGACGTCCATGCCAAAGTCAAACAAACAGGCTGTCTGATAACACAAATGGTTTTGGTCGATGTTGTATAACATATAACTTTTTGCTAAGGAACATCCCAATTTAATATTACTCATAAATTATTGGTCTATTGTTGTTTCATAATTTTACATTGGAGTAATTATGATAATGTAAGCTTTTGTCATGAAGTCGGTGGATTTGCATTTTCAGTGCCCTTATGATTTGAATTTCAACTTGAATCCAACCATGGATTAATTTTGACGAAGGGCGGAAGCGCTATTGTATACCCACTTCACCCTCTCACCGCTATTCCTTCTGAAAAGTAAAAACCCTGTTGCTTGGAGTCCAGCGCCCTAATCACATTGTCCTTCACGCTGGCTTGTCAATGGGTTTACACCGAATGCACCGGTCAAGGTGATGAGGCCAAGCGTCTCTCTATTCATACATAAATCGAAATGCTTTTACTTAATTCCTCAATCTAACGTCAAGCTTTCCCCTTCTTTATCGTTTATGCAGTTGACCGTGATCATCAAGCCTTTTCGTGACGGTGAATGCGCTCAACATAAGCTGTACCAGGCCACCGCTGGAAACCTACCAACAACCTTCGACGACGGAACGATCACGAGTGGAAGGGACGAAGGCGTCGTCATCATCGAAGTCATCCCTGGTGAGCACGTGGAAATTCACATCCGCTACATCGCGACGTTGATCGTCATCCGTCAAGTCGGCAAGTACATCACATTCGCTGTTCGTATGCCAGAGGAGTTGATCCAGTATCAGGGAGCAGAAGACATGCAGCTCTGTGTCCGGGGTTGCCCCGTGTCGGAACAGATCGACTACGCTACATTCTTGAGCAAAACAACGCGCGCCGATCGTAACTACAAAGAGCTCCGCACCGAAGCCATTGCCAAATGCAGAGAAGCCAAAATCTACGACGAATATTTAGACTCGTGCGTCTTTGACCTTCTCACAACTGGCGACGCGAACTTTACCAAAGCCGCAAAGAGCGCCCTCACCGACGTGAATCGTCTTCATCCAAATGCTTCCTTTCTGTTCAAAAACAGGACTAGTGTGTTTGAAAATCCATCGTTTCCCGGATACAGGGACATTAGTGGTGGTGCACCGCCAAGAACTTATTTATTTCATCACTTACAGTTCAACCTAGCAATGGTACTTCTCTCAATACTCGTCAGTAGTTATATGTCTTCATGGTGCCATATTCAGCGGTGACATCCTCCCCCACCCAGTTTTATAAGCCCCTCCCTCCCCCTATCCCCCAAATCCCATATTATTTTGTATATTATTTTGTAAAAAATATATTATATTAACTTGTATTGAAATCTATTATATAATTCAAAACATCCTGAGCAAATGCTGTACATACAATTTAACAAAGATATTTGGAATACTCAATACTATCAGTTCAAGACGTTTTAAGTAAACATTATTACACAGAATGACTTATACCGAACTATACCAAATTTGATTCAAGTTGACAAAGGAAAGAAGAAGGGAAAAAAAAGATGTTCTTTTTTGTTGGAAAATGACAGACAGCAGTTATGAATTGCTCAGGGTATTTTGTTGACATGGCTTTGCAAAAAATGAATTAAAATATGTGACAAAGTTAAAACTTTAATATTTTTTTTCCTTGTTTTATGTATTTATATTTCTAAACAATATGCAACAACGGTGGTAATAATTATAAGGTCCACTTTGATTTGGAAACCCGTTAATGTTGTTGAGGATGATGATGACGATGATGATGGTGGTAGTTGGTGATGATGATGGTGAAGGTGGTGGTGATGATGGTGGTGGTAATGATTAGGATGGTGACTGATGATGTTGATGATTCTTATGATGGTGGTGGTGGTGATAATGATGATGATGATCATGATGCTGATGATAATAATGGCGATGATGATTATGAAGATGATGATGATAGTGGTGGTGGTGGTGTTGATGGTTTTGATGACGATTATCATGATGATGGTGGTGGTGGTGACGATGGAGATGATAGTGATGAGGAGGAGGAAGAGGAACGTAACGATGATAACGATGGCAACGGTCTTTGTAATGGATACCGTGATAACAATGGTAGTAATGATAATAATGGTAACCAATCAACCGGTTATGAAAATGGTCACAAGGAAGGGATGACTAACGTAAAAGTTCCCGATCATGTAATCGATAGAGTGGTAATGGTGGTAATTTTGATGATTATAATCAGGATTGTGGTAAATGATGAAGTGGTGACTGTTTGACTGCACTGCCATGGGTTTGATGCCAACTGAAAAATTAACCGTCATCATTAGACAAATTAAACAAAAACACCATCGCCTTGTCAGGTTGAGGTTCCCTACTCTAAAATACATGCAATGAAAGTACGGACCCAATATTGCATGCAATATTCGGGAAGAACATGGATAATAAATATTAGAATCCACGATAAAACTTCAAAAATTAGTGATGTTGAAGTTATGCAACTTCATGGACTTCTCAGAACTAGTTTTTACAGAGGAATCACGGACCAGATTTATCTTTCTCATTTTCTATCCCTCTCCTCCCTTCTCTCTCTCTCTCTCTCTCTCCATCTTTCACCCTGTCTCTCCATCTCTGATTTTATTGTAAGTGACACGGCTATTTCGTAGCGACGGGATAGTCGATGAATGTAAACAAGAATATTATTTTGGGGAGCACGTTAATAACTTGGATTTGAAGAGAGATTTGCAACCTTGAAGAATTTGGGCCAAGCATAGAAGGAGCTCTGTGTGCCCTTGTGTGCTACAGGAAATGATTTTCTCCATAAAATATATTATTACACCATTTTTTTTCTTCACCAATATTACTGCAGTGCCACCTTTCATCCTCTATTTGATTTCCCAATGTTTCCATCCTTCAGACCATCCATGGAGTTATAATTCAACACTCTAAAAACTGAAGTGCTGTTTTTAGCACTTTCAGAGGCTGAAATCAGGACTTTTTAAGTGACCTGCACTTAAAGTGCTGTTTAACTGCACTCAAAGTGCTGTTTTAGCACGTTCACGTGAGCTGAAATTTCAGCAAAAATAGGCAAAATGGCGTGACTTCGTTAGGATTCGAACCTGGGTCCCTTGGATGAGAAGCGCTTACGAGCACGTTAGACCAATTTACATCTCACGATTGCTAGCAGATCATTATTGTTTCATGATGAACTTTCTTCAAAGTTGCCATAATTATCTACTAGTTATGCTTTCATAATTCATTCAAGTAAGGGAGATCTCATTTGGTTTATTGGTAACGTCAGCGGTACTCTTCCATGACTAGGTGAACCCGATTCGAATCCCATACCGACCAAGAACATTTTTTTTGTTGATAAATTAGCACTTGGGTTAGTGCTAAAACAGCACTTCGGGTGCTGATATAGCACTTCAAGTGCAGTCACTATACGAGCACCCATATATTAGCACTTCAGTTTTTAGAGTGAATGCTCTACATACATAAAATGCATAATATTCCGTGTTATATTTAAAGAGTAACGCCAGCATGAACTGCTTATATAAATTGAATAAAATGGTAAAATCAAATAGGCATGACAGTGAGTAAAACACCTACAATTCCATCAAAATCGGATGAAAAATAACGAAGTTTTCGAATTCTTAATCATGAGGATATAAATCCCCCCTTTTTTTTCTTTTTCCTTTCTTTGACAAGGATGGGATTTTGGAAGTGCATTCGAGATTAGCATAGAAGCCATACCCGACCATGAACATGGATTCTTATATAAAACTTTTATGATCGTCGAATGTTTATAACGGCAGTTCCTGTGAATAGAGTACACGTATACTCCTGGCTTTTCTTTAGTCCCACAAATAGCCTCGACACTGACCCTTTCTTTGTTCAATTCGAATGATAATAATCAGCATAAACCTCCTAATCTTACCTCCCAATCTCAACGTTAGAGGGGTCCCCTTTTGAATTTTCCATGTCATTCATGATAATTGAACTACACCTGAAATGACAAACTATAAAGAGGGGACCCCCAATTAAAAATGGCGGTCCCATTTGATGCGGTATAGGATGAATAGCTTCATTTTATTTGCCCTTATCCGCCAGTGACGATCTCTTCCTCAGCCGTCCCATGTCACACTCGTGAAACTGACTCCAAACCGATACAACACCAAACAAAATGATTGCTTATTTATAAATATTCATTCCCAAATGAATATTTTTAAAAGAACAAGTTTTAATTTCCCGTTTTATTCAACCACGGGAGTCTCTTCAGTTCAAACAACGAGGGTCTTGAATATAACAACAATACATACAATTTTACAACGATGTTAAGTATTAAAACAGTAAAAAAAAAAAAAACACACACACACACACACACACACACACATGTATGATCAGAGTATTTAGGCCTATTAACGGTTTGGAAATTATACAGATTGCTATTATCATGATTATTCAAGGCTTTAATTTTACGTCTCTTTTTTCCTAAGGTCCGTTATTCCGAAAGTTCGATTCTTTTAAAATGAATAAGGGTTTGTTGATGCAAAAATTAAAATTGAAATAGGTTTGTTAATTCTGAAGTGAAATACGTGTTCGTAAACGAGAAATTGAAATTATAACCCTATTCCATTTCAGCTTTACGAACCTTATTTTTTATTTATTTTTTCATTTCTATTTCTTTTCTTTTTCCCCCAGTTTTCTATTAACCGACCCATTTTCGATTTCACTTTCGTCCTGAGAATCAAACTATCGGACTATCGAACCCCTTTTTGAACGAACCTCAGGAATAACGAATTTATCGAGTATTGCAACAGAATTAATGTTCGGAAAAATGAACCCTATTTCATTTTCGGACAATTGGTCCCCCAGAAATTGGATATTTTTGTGTTCGGGCTTAATATGAACTTTTGGAATATAGTCTTATTAATGGTCCCTAAGAAAATGGGAAAAAAAATCGGACTATATTGCAACAAAATCAATGTTTGGATAAACGAATTATATTTCATAGTCGGAATAATGGTCCTCTATGGATATAAGGTTCGGACTAGCGAACCTTCAGAACAAAACGAAAGGCCCCCGTTTTTGCATTGTAACTGGGGTTATTATGGGTTATGTCGAGCAATGCATTCAATTACGACTTCACAAAAGATCTATTACTCACACCTCGCAACTTCGCACACGCTATATATTCAACCTCACTGGATTAAAGAATTAGGTCCGATTCCCTTTGATTATAGTATAAGGGATTCCAATAGGATCGTGGATCCTTTTATATTCTTTTTGCACCTTTCGTGTGTGGCTCAGGAGAAAGAGGAGCTGGAAATAGATCTGAAGATCGGGAGAGAATGGCGGTATAAGGACTAATCCCGAAGAATGGTGTAAATGTGGGACTTATTAAATTGAATTTCACAGATCCCATTTTTAAATCTCTTAATCTCTTTCTTGTCACTTTTACGCATTCTCTGCTTTCGGCTCCCTTTTCTTTCTCATGATACAAACGTACATCTCTCAGACTCTTTCCTCTCTCTCTCTCTCTCTCTCTCCGGCGTTTATCATCTCTTTACTTCTGAAATATTATGTTCAAGTTATCATCATAAACAGATGCTTTTTACAAATAACAGAAGGCTCAAAACGATAACAGGATGGCATTGTTACATTCAATAGTGTTGGTTAAGTTTAAAAAAGTAGAATTTAATAATGATTATAACATCCAGTTATAAAACAAATCATTAAAACAACATATTTACTTTATTTTCAGTTCATGCTTATCATGCTTATTTTCCATTTATTCTTCAACAACATGCTAAGTAATTGTTTTGTATTCCTTGAACAAATGTGAGAAGGAAAAAAATAGCTTGTTGGGGATCATGGAACGTGTGCTATAGTATAAGTAGCGTCATTTCATTTTTCACGTTCTCAATTTTTTTTCTTTGTAGCTACAAATACAGGAATTATTAAACACTTTTGAAGATTTGGTCTTAGCAATGAACTGGAACGGCGAAGTGCCTGAATACTTGGGGAGAGCCTTGAATTCAATTTCATACTCGGTTGGACTTGGTATTGTAAACCAGAGAATGCAAAGCTGTGAACTTCAAAACTGTTATTGTCCTCAAATACTGTGGTCTTCATTCAGACTACATAATTATTATTATGCTACTGGAAGTTAGTTTATGAGCCGATCGACGAATGGAAAAGGCGCGGCCAGCTACCAAAACTCTTTGAAGATTTAATTCTCAATATTGCGTGGTGATTATCAATATATGGGTGGTTTAAAACAATATAGCATGTTTTTGGCACAGATAAAGAGCTCGTTAAGTTGAAAACTACGTTATTAGGTAAATAGGGTAATGGTAATAGGACGATGTCATACCCTAAAGGGGAAAATAGCATATTATAGTATTTTGAAAACATGCGATAAATCTCTCCCCTTTCTTCTTGCCCGCTCACGCCCGACGGCAAGGCAGTTCCTTTTCATTAATTCCCACTATTATTTTGATTTCTATGATTTGCGGATGCCATAAGCTGCAATGAATAGTCGAGGTTTTATGTTAGAGTCAACATTAGCTCATAACTTAACCTATATTTCTGTTCTTATCGCATTGATCAATATGAGGACAACAACATGACTTGATGTCGCCGGAAAGCATGTTTTAAAAAAGTGTTTTGCCGTGAACATCTGACGATTTATTAAAATGAGACATCGTGTGAGGAGACAAAGAATAATATTGTAGAGGAATTATGGTGATTTCTGAAAGTGAGGGTATGACCGATTACAGTCTGGTTACAACTGGTTAGCCTTTAAACTACATTATTCAAACGTAGTAGGCCCATGTAAGGCCTAGACTGCAGAGAGAAAATTACCTTTTCCCCCTTGTATCTTCCCGTTTCACTGTTTCACACCTTATACATTTCCTTCTATTCAGAGGAAACTAAAAATTATATTTATGATATATTGCCAGAAATCAGAATAATGTTAACCTGTTACATGTATTTTGTTCATGCCTTCACTTTGCCATTTTCTTCAATGTTACTGTCTTCACCTTCTCCTCCATAATATTATTACACGGTCACGGTCACCTATAGCAGTATGTTGGATTTTTAAAAATGTTTATATCTCACATGTAAGGTTGGGTCAAGTATATACAATATACAAGATTTAAGTTGCTCCCATTTCAATTCTACTTATGGTAATACCTTCATACTTAGGTTATAAAGACCGCTTGTCATCTACATATAAATTCAGTAAAGCAGCTTAGGCGTTCTATACTAACTCCTTGGTTATACAGAATTAGCTGAAGAAGCCATTGCCAATGCCATGAGTTTATCATGGTCAACAGAGTCCACAGGTCAAAGACAAAGGATGAAATCAACCACATAACATCGATGACGTAACAATGCAAATCTCGGTTACTTGAAGACTGTGGAGAAACAACATAAGGATGCCAGTGTCTTCAAACAAATCGCAAAGAAACCACAAGTTTGTTTGTGGTCATCAGCATTCTGGATAACAGGGTCGTCTTATAAAGATTGGCACCAC
>CALNVZ010003425.1:29543844-29563301 GCA_940671915.1 Paracentrotus lividus | reverse complement strand
CTGATCAGGGTTTGCCCACTATGCTTGAACTTGTCCAATGTATATAAAATTTAAAAAAATGTAAACATAATAGTTTATTATACTAGGTAGAGGATCTATACTATAGTCTATGTGGAGAAAACATCCATAAATCAGGCAAATTTATCTGAGTTCTGTAGTAGACGCCGTACGGCCGTAGGCCTACCGGTTCCTCGAATTCCCAGGCTGGAATTGCGGGCGCACTGCTGTGCTTAGTACTACTAGGCCTAGGCCCGGCCTAACAGATCTATGGCCTAGCCCTAGCCCTATGGCTATAGCCTAGGCTAGGCTAAGTAAAGGCAAGCGCTACGCCACCGAGGATTCTCCCGGCGAAACAAGTCTAAATAAGTTTATAATAGGCCTAACGTTAGATCTAACATTAGACTTCTAACGTTAGGCCTGTTAGGCCTAACGTTAACAGTTAGAGGATCTATGTAATTATGGAAGAAAATGACAGTAAGAAATTGCGTTGAAATCAAAAGTTAAGTAGGCCTAACAGTTAGAGGGTCTAGTCTATTACAGATTATTAGGAATATTATAATTTTAGACCTAGGCCTATAGACTTCTAACTTAGTGCCTTCTTAAAAAAATTTTTTAGAGCAAATATATGTCTAGATCTAGATCTAACTTACAGTGGAGTTGGGCCGTCGCTTGTGCGTGCGTGGATCCGGAAGCGACGGCGCCCTGTGTCATCAGGCTGTGATGTGTGGGAGGAAATATACCGGTATATTGTTTGTCCGGACAAAACAGCAATTTTAGGAGTTTTGTGATCAATATTTCTTCAACTGATCGACTGTAATATCAAACAATATAACAAAGCACAAATATTCACAAATATTTTTGCCATTTACTGCATAAATTTTGAGAAAATCCAGAGCAAAAGATGATGATTTTATCTGCTTAAGTGTCCGGACAACGGACCCCCCATCCTACCGGTATCTAGATTAGATGCAAGTCATTCTTTGATCGTGTTTATCTCTTTTTTCATCGAATGGATTTTTAAACCAAACGATGGAACTTAATCAGAAGATACTCAGGATCAATAAAATACCTCGAAAGAAGCTCTAAGGTGAAGACTTCCAGAATCTCAGAAAGAGGAAAAGATAATTTTTTGAATTTAGGCGATTGAATTTCAGAATGTGGCGAACTATTTAATAGACCTAACGTTAGGCCTATAACAAAACACCCTAGCCTAAAAGTTAGGTCACAAAAAATGCCTATTGTTGTCGTTTTTTGGCTTAACTTTCCTTCATTATAGCCTAGGAATTAAATTAAGTCACCGGGGTAGACCCCCAGTCTAAATTTCTAGACAAAAGAAGAATCGGAAACTTACATAACGTAGACAAATCAGGTCCGAGAAAGGTCCTCAGTGTGCTCTAGCTCTCGCTAGCGCTCGATCGTGCCGCGAGCTTTTCTTCTAATTTACCGACGCGGCGCGTGGCGCGTACAGAAATCACAAGCACGCATGCGCAAGGTTATATATCCGACTAACCTTACTAAGATAAGGAAACCCGTTCGAAATTCGTCAAAATCTTTCATTTCAAAATTCGTAATGTATGTGTGAATTTGTCCCTTTGATTTGTCCTGTCTGATATAGATTCGTCATCAGCAATCGGTCTGACAATATGCATTTGTCCATTGGTGCTTGTTGGATTCGTCGAGTTAAAGAAGTTTGTCAAAACATGATTTACATTAGTAAACGTAAAGATGTGCATTCGTCAAACACCTAAAATGATTTGTCAATTGACATAAAGTGGTTGTCGTAATAGCGTGACGAATTTTTTGAGCCACTTTGACAAATCTTTGCCCATGCTTGACGAACAGAAACTAAGAGTGTAGGAAAAAGAGAAAAACAATGAATAACATAAGGGAAAAGAGAAAAACAATGAATAACAAAAGGAAAAAGAGAAAAGCAATGAATAACATAAGGAAAAAGAGAAAAGCAATGAATAACATAAGGAAAGAAAGAAAAACATACACTGTTCGTCATAAAGGTGGAATATTTTTTCTGGCTCAAGCGACATTATGTTGCTCCGTTATTAATTTCTTGAATGTGTTTGTCACCGCTTTCACTTTCTGGGATCCTGGGTTTATCTTGGATGTTCCCTCAACCCTCCCTGGGGATTTTTCTTCAAAAAAGTTTGTCACCCCCAGAAGATGGCCATTTTTGTCATTTTTTCTTATTTTGGGGCCCTTTTTTGTTCACGCGACCCTGCAAGACCCCCTCAGTCCTACCCCAAGGAAACACATCTGAGGTGGAGATTTTTTATTGTTCTTTAAATCAAATCTAGATTTATGGTTACAGGCTCGACTCTTTTGTCTAGGGGAGGGGTCAAATTTTATTTTGATTGGGGTTCAACATTCATTTTATTCATTTTTACACCATGGAAATTTCTATCTTCCCTAAATAGTATTGTAAAATCTCAACCAAACATAAATCAAAATAAAATATTATCAATAATGACTATTTACAGCCTTGTCATCAAGGCTAAACGAAATTTAAGGGGAAAATGATGATATTTAAGGGTTAAAGGTGGTTTTTCATTTCTTTTGTTTTCAGCATAAAGATGGAATAAAATATTCCGAATTTTCACCAATCTCGTTTTTTACTTCAAGCCCTCCCCTAGACAAGAGACCTTAGCCTGTCCCCAGAAATATAGATTAAACTTAAAGAACAATATAAAACAGTACACCTCAGTCGCGTTTCCTGGGTGTAGGGCTGAGGGGGCCTTGATGGGCCGGGAAAACAAAAAGGGGCCCCAAAATGAGAAAAAATGACAAAAATGGGCATCACGGGGGTTGACAAAACTTTTTTGGAAAAAGGTCCACGTGAATGGTTGGGAGAATGTCGAAGATATAGCCAGGGTCCCAAAAAGTAAAAGCAGGGACAAACATATTCACGAAATTAAAGTCAGAGCAAAATCATGTCGCTATAGCGGCAAAAAAATATTCCACCTTTATGACGGACAGTGTAGAATAACATAAGGGAAAAGAGGAAAATAATAAATTAAAACAATAAATAACATTAGGAAAAAGAGAAAAACAATGAATAATATAAGGAAAGATAGAAAACAAGGAATAACATAAGGACAAAGAGAAAAACAATAAATAGCATAAGGAAAAAGAGAAAAACAATGAATAACAAAAGGAAAGATAGAAAACATGGAATAACATAAGGAAAGAGAGAAAAACAATGAAGAACGTGAAGAAAGACAATGAAATCATTAATATTCATGATCCAGCAAATAGTCTGGGGTTAAGGAATACCCAGTGTGAAAAGCATTTAATTTCTTGAACACGGCTAAGCAAATAGTATGGGGTTAAGAAACACAGTCTGAAAGCAAAAAAAGATAGTACGGGGTTAAGGATAGTATGGGGTTAAGGATAGTAAGGATAGTACGGTTAAGAAATAGCAGTCTGAAAAGGGTATAAGTACCCATGTACACAACATTGCTGATAATGATGGTGTGAAATTCGGAGATGGTGCAGCTGATGTATGTGCATCGGGGAGAAATCCCCATCTTTCGTCATGCAACACACGCAATGAAATATGACACATTTCATTTATTTGTCCAATTTTCGCTTTGTCAGGATAATTATGTGCATAATATATCTGTGCCCTCTTGCATAAAAATTGTTGGATTCTACACAACTCAAAAAATCAAACGCAAATCAGGATCGCGAAATATAAAAATTAACAGTATTATTTGTACAAACAACAACAACAACAACAACAGAAAACAAACAAAATTGAAAACAAAACAGTGAAAGTTATATACTGTCACTGTAAAATATAAATGATTAACATGGAATTTACGTCTGTGTACTTTTTCTTCTCGAAACATTCCTCGTTTCTATCTCATCAGGATGAAATTGCATTAACTATAACAAACTTGTGTCGCAATAAAGGAATGATCAGACCTATAGAACAGGGCCAGATGACAAACTGAACATTATATTTTCATGGTCTTTTCTTATTCATTTTAGGCTTACACAACAAATTACGTTAGCATATTTTTTTTTTTTAATTCACTAGTATTTTTAGTGGTCATTGCTGCTATTTTTTTATTCATTCCAATATCTAGTATTTAATAAAGACTTACAATTTTCCATAATTCTTGAGGGTAACACTCCAAAAACTTACATTTAACCTTCTGTTTACTACAATAAATCTCCTCAAGGAGCTGAGTTCCCCGAAAATATCCCTCTACCAATACCAACTGTCTTCATCATTCCTCTATACAATCAGCATATTTACTAAAAGTCTTATTAGGCCCAAGCATCGCTCCAGGGAGGTTTCTTTGTTAGCTTATTTCGTCCCCCTTGGTTTTCTTTTTCAAACCAAAAAATCGTTGTGTTTTTGCAAGACCACTCTAATGGACCTCTTTTCTTTTGTGTCAAGATTTTCTTTTCTATTTTCTCCTTCAAAGCGAGGGTCAGAAGAGAAGTATTTTGTGGTATAGGCCTACTACCACCCCCCCACCCAATTATAATATCTGTACTTTTATTTGTCATGTGGCCTCGGTCAAGCGCAAAATACATGAATATTGTGAGCATTTTATCTCACGTCGATAAGACATGTATGTTGTAATGTAATAAAGTCAAATCTGTCTCAATGGCCATCTCTACATTTCACCTGTGTATATATTGTGGTCAACTATACATTGCCCCCGCCCCTCACAGGAAAATGTGTTCTACTATGCATACAATGTTCAACTATATATAATAAACCGTCTTTAGGGAGCAGGGAAGTCGTCGTTTAACAGGGTGTAAAATGTACATGATGAGCATAACGTTATTTCATCCGTTATATTCATTCCAATTGGTCTACCATAAATGAAATTAACAGGGGATTAAAATTAAAACAGAATCGGATCGGGGATGGGGTAACGGGCGTACGCCCCATATTTAGGGTCATTTTTTTTATTGGAAATATAAATCATGTTGTAATGTCTAATTAATATCGGAAAAGTTCCCGCTGAGCCCCTTATTTTTCAAATTTTCGAACTACATGTCACCATCCTATTTTCAAATCCTGCATGCATCGGCCGTTTTAAATACATTGTTTGTTTTGCTATTTTACGCCCTCTATAGTCACAATTTCCCTAATTTTAAAAAATCTTGTTATTACCAAGAAAAGTAAAACTAGAGCCTAGTTCTTGAAGGACAAGACCTGGAAACGAACGCACCAACATGTTAAAAAGCTAGAGGCGAATACTTAGCTGAGTATCGTATCTATAATCAATGGCGTCGAACCCCTATTTTTTCCTTCTTTCCCCCCTCTAGCAAGAGACTATCTGAACAATAATATCAGTGGTGGTGTATAAGATTCCGTATTATCGAATTCAATAGCCCCTCTCACCGTCTGGCAAATTGAGATCAAATTGCTGACAAGATTTTGCCGCCAATTTTTGTTTGAAGGCAGGAGGTCGGACAAGAAATCGTTTTCGATGTAGAATGGAAGCTAAAAGGGCCCCTTTTCTCCAGAATTGTTGTTATTGTTTAAAGTAGAATAGCTGTATTTTCCCTGTTTGAAAACATAAGAATATGTTTTGTAAATAAAAAAAGTTGCCGCTGTGAAAAACAACAACAACAACATAAACAAACGAAAAGCAAACCAATTAAAAACAAAGCAAGACAAAACATACAAACGTGATATGGGTTAAGGAATTCATATGATAATTTCACTAGAGAGAGAGAGAGAGAGAGAGAGAGAGAGAGAGAGAGAGAGAGAAGAGAGGAGAGAGAGAGAGTAGAGGTAGAGAGTGGAAAAAAAAGACAGGGGGGGGAGAAAGAAGAAAGGACTAATGAAAAATGGTCGAGGCGAGAATGTTTATTTGAAATAAATTGAAAATGTAGCAGGGCTGTGGAGCGTTTTTGAAAGTGGAGGGGTGAGCCGGATGGGGGGGGGGGGGGCTAAACAGGCTAAAAATCAAAAATGTATGGTCATTTTCCGTTTTTGTACACGTTTGCGGCCCCCCCCACCCCCCCCCCCGCCGACTCCGCGCCCCTGATATAAACATAATACATTCCGCTTCTTTTCTTTTTGAATTTGATTTACTAACTCAACAAACACAAACAAAAAGAAAACCCTACAGAACAAAAGTCAATATAGCAATATAAATTTTGTACACTACATAACACTCACATTGCGAGTGCTGGACGAACCTAGCCTAACAACAACAGTTTATGTATTTGTTTTGTTTTGTTGCCGTTGTTGTCAATTTTCGCTTTATATGAATGTGTTGATTATTATGAAATAAATCCTGCTTCACGACTTCCTATATAGGCGCTCGTTATTGAAACTATCTATACTCAAAGGCCCGAATGTGTATAAGCAACCTCCACATCTAGGGTTCAAAAACATCAAAAATCAGGATATTTTTGAAAATATTAAAAGTGCCCCCACCCCCCCAATAAAAGGTTGTTTATGAGGTACCACCATAGTGTATGTATTCATACTGTTCTTCATATAACTCTGATACTTGAATTCATAACTAGTTCATGAATTATACCCCAAAATATTATTGGTTCATGTCGCCTCTCAAAATGACCATATCACATGTACAAAAGATTGAAGTATTGAAAACCCCGAATGGTGCATACGAGAATATCAACACACTTTTGCTTTTTACAACAGTAAGAGAGGGTCATGAAAACTCATCCCGGTATTTTGTCTATGCAAATTAATGTTATCAGGCAAGACATCCTTGTTACTTTGATAATGAAACTTAACAACATGCGACACTCCACTCATAAAAGAATCTCACTTACCAGCAAAATCATAACAAGAATACTTACCTGGGTTATCTGAACAGTCTGTTTTGTTTCTCCCAGAAAGAGCAGTCATTGTTAGGATGGCACTTTTGCCTCTCATCTAAAAATAAATAAACAAGAAAATCAAAATCTCTGCATTAAGTACAAGTTTGATTATTGATACCCTGCCCAAACTTGCCCCGACTGTTTTAGATTCCATTTGAATAGTCATTGCAAAAAAAACATTGAATGAAATTATCTCTCTCTAACTACATTCTATTGTCATTATTGTCAAAATTATTGTCTCAAGATACTTTTTATGATTATTTCTTTATTTACTAGTCTCACGACCAGCATGGGACATTTGACCTTTTTTAAAAAAAAAAGAGAGAAAAAAACATAGACCTTTAATTCAATTCCGTAATTATGTTAAAACCCATAAAAGCTTGAAACTGTCTACTTCTACCTGAAGATGCAAATACAAAAACATAAAAAAAAAATAACAAAGATCAAAAAAACAAAGAATACATATAAGAGATTCAACAAAATAATAATTAATAATATTCGCAATAATTTTGAATAAGCCATTCTTTAAATTAGTTCTAGAAATGTAGAACAGGATATTTCTAAGCAAAAAATGGCATAGCTATTGTTTCTTAAGTCATTCATAAGTAAAATATATTATTCCTGAGTTCCAGTGGTGCGAGTTTATTACTGTATCCCAACACTTTACAGCCATACCCATCTCAATAGTTTAACCAGCTCTACACTTGTGCAAATTTCTCTTTCACTAGCGCTCAGCGCTATATGCGAATCAGCAAAGGCGGAGGCGCTCATCACTGACCCTCTCCCGCATAAAAAACTGTCTGAAATAGTTCCACTTAAAATAAGTTAAAGGGACATAGCTACTTTATATTAATTACAAGCAATATCATTACAAGCTAAGAGTTGGTCAAGTGAAATGTCTATAGCCTTCCCTCATAATACGAACCCTCATATATCCTTATTTCACCAAAATTACCAAGTACCGTTTATTTCCACCTGAAGTTGTAACCCCAAACTTTATCAACTATAATTGCTAATCTTTAAAGCCAACAAACAGACCAACGTTGATTTGATATGTTATAATTAGTTTTCAATACCTACCGCTTAAGGACATTTTCTGACTTAAATATCAACCAATAGATCCTATCATTCATTCTCACTCTATACTGCTTACAATGAAAAGCCCAAGTTTGAAACGATTTAAACATGTGTACGTAGCCATTTATATAAAGTAGTGGCAGATCATCCACGACATGAGTCACATTCCACCATCAGACAAAAACCTAGGAAGCTATATTGAATTTACACATACTGGTAAATCCCTACTGTGACTTTGATATAGAAGAGCACAATATCAGACTTACCTCTGTTACTAACTTTCTCATGATTCTCTGCCAAGTTTTTCAATCGTCAATGCATTACATGATAAACAATGCTTATCAATCATTTTTTCCAGTTTTAGTTACGCACCTTCCTGTAGCAGATAAGCACAGTGTCGCAGATCTTTTCAATCCACTCTTAGCGTCAAAAGCTGTAGATACACCTGCACTCACCTCATTGATTCTTCTGAAAGTCTGCAAGAAGCCTTGAACAATCAAACATACATTTTTATTTTTACTAACTAAGACTGAAGTCGGCTCTTAAGGACCACCTAACCTTAAAGTTTACATTTGTCAGAATCATTGAAAAAAAAGATCACTTAATTAGTCCAGATTTCATCAAAGTTTTTTATGAAAGAATATGTAATTCATAATCAACATATAAAAAACAGGTTAGCCCTTCAAGATAACCTTCTTCAATACACATGATACAACCACAATGCATATAGCCTCTCTTGTGGGTCCTCCCTAGCATCTCGCCGTCCATAAAATCTCATTTTTTCATAATAGCATTTTCGACACGTCTTCAAAAACTAAGACAAGTCCATATCGATAGCTCTTCAATAATACCTTGAATGCACTTCAGGAGTTTATGCCCAAGTATGTTTATCCCCCAAGCACAGTCATTGATCCCTTCTTTTGTCAAGCAACTTGGAACCCCTAGATACCCAACATCGAGCTTGAATAACCATATATCATCAAGCATCATTACATAATTATCAGCGTAAGCAGCATTAAGTAGCAAGTTGGACAAAATTATTGAAGAAACGATACAGATGAAACAACAGAGGAAATTTGACGTAATAAATCCCCATAAATAACCTTTGAACTCATCATGGTTTTGATTAGTCCGACCCACCCTCCCCCTCCCCCCAAAAATGACCTTTCGTTTCTCAAAAAATCAAGTGTTTATAGATATTGTCTTTTTATACCAAATTAAATAAATCTGAAGCTCATTAAATCAGAACATATTCATAGCAACTTAACCTGATATTAGATTAAGATTAAGAAGGATAATTTTCCAATCTAGTGGTCAACTTATTACAATGACCTTCATGTTTCCTTTAAACCTGCAGTTGATCAAAAGAAGAAAAATTCACTTAATCATTCTGATGTATTAAACTCACCCGTCGCTGATTTTGTTTCTTTATTCACTTTTCTCTTTTTATAAAGGGCCCATGGGGATCATTTTGATGTAATTTGACACATTAACAGTACCGACGTAGTTACCAGTTCACTAAGGATCATATGTATTGAAAATAGTGGTCAAAAATAGCAGTCTGGTCTTCAAACAATGAATATGAATGGTTATCGATACTGTAATCTCCAAAGTAAACCAGACTCAATAGTGCATCCAACTAGCTGCCATAACCATTGATGAAATAAATTTCTACTCCAAAATCCAATTACAAAAACCTACTTTTTAAATTCTATTTTAGTATATACTCAATCACAGCTCGATAGCTATCTATGGAAATAACAGTTGTTCTCATCCATGCTCATGGCGTATGAATAGACAAAAGCAACTGAAATTATTCTAATGTTTCCACATAATGTACCAGTGCAGCAACCCACGACTCGCGGCCAAAAGAAATCGGTCTATTTTCAGCACTTAACATCGCTTCGACGATAACTTTCTATAAAAATGGATCTTTCAAATTCAATTTTGCTACAAGCTGTCCATTTCAAGTCAACTTTGGAGCATAATGTGATTGTAAAATGACCATTTGAACCATTAACGTGGGTTTTTCTTTTTTAATGTATGTGATCGTAGTAGGGGTGAAATTAACCTCTTGCAGATACCCCATCGAGTCATATTCAGAGTGTTGTGGTGATGAGCGTGAGTGAAATTTAAATATGGAGCGACCCCCCTTATGGGGTTCTTACTCTCCATTAAAAAAATCCTAAAACCAGAATGGCAATTCCAAAACTCATGCTAAGTGTATGAATACGTAACCTCATACCATCATCCTGGAACTACCCAAGATATTGTTCTTAAGTTGGTCTATTGGCAGTTTTCCTCTATCACAGAGCATTTCTTCTTTCAGATAATAGTAATGTCATCCTTACTTACTACTCATCATTAAGTTGGGCCGCTTTTTGGATGCCTTCTGTCGACATTTTTTGCTGTGCTTCAATCTCTTGTCATCTTCAGACAGCCTCCCTTGCAGTGGGTTTCTGGCCATCCCGAAAATAGCGAGGATTACTTCGTCACCGCTCCTTGCTGCTCTTCGCAACAGATTCTGGTCGTTGAGGGTTGCTTCCTCTTTCCCGTTATGTACTACTTCCAAACTGGCTCCTCAAAGTTCATACTCGTCCCTGTGTTCTGAAACTTTGTATTTCAAGTTTTGTAACCCAACGTTGCTAAAACAAAAAACAAAAAAAACACAGAAAAAATATAGCAAAAAACATCTCCAAGATCCTAAGAATTTAGGTCTTACACAATATTGAAAGTTCATATAATAAAATAGAAAATGAATAGACAAATAAAGATGAAGTTTCCCAAGTATTAATTTGGTTTGGAATAAAAAGGACAAATTATCAAGCCAAATAAGAAAATGTGAACAAATTGGGAAAATTGTGACTTGCTATTTACAATGACTAACTGAAGCAAAACAAAAATTGTGCTTCGCTTAATTGCTTCTGGAAAGGAGACTGAAAAGATGTTAAAAATTTTCAAACAACCTCTGGTTCTCTGCAGTCCAGTTCAGCATGACAACTTGGCTCGGTACTTCGAAGCAGCTCGTGACGATTCAGAATACCTGCCTGCGTAGTACCTTAATAAGAATGAGTTCAAAAATCTAGAAATAAAAGCATCTAGTTAAAATAAAACTGTGCAAACTCTGCTACATTGGCTCGCTAAATACATTGGAATTGTTTGGAGAAAGTTTTGATGAAAATATATTCGGTAACGTCTATATCATTATAATTTTCAATTACCTTTAACAAAAAAAAATAAATGTTTAATTTTCATAAGTTTTTGTGGGTCAAAGAAAAAAGACCAAAACTGTTTTGAAGAAGTTTTTCTGTAATGATTATTGGCTAATGCTTTTGGTCATATTGTCACTTATTTACACTGCGCACTAGATACTACAATATATGGCTTCGAACTGATCAAATAGATTCCAGTTATGGCCCAGACACATCGCAGCTGATGTACGCCAGAACTCAAAGTTTGGCATCAAGTCATCGGAAAATTGGCACTTTGTATTGGTCTCAACAAGCACTGGTCAGGAATGTTGAGTCGTGTTGAACACTCTGGGAAAAACTGGTTGATTGCAAGCTTCAAGTCACCACCTTCAAAGCTTCTTCATTCCACTTGAAATTAGAATATTTGAAATAACATTTTCATTTAATACAGCTATGGAAATTATTGAAGAAACGGTTTACTTTATTAATAGTATATACACATTAAGAATTGGGAAAAAAAAGGAAAAAAACCATTGCTACTTCATGCACATGTGCATTTATGTACAGTTATGATATCCCCACCCTCAGAACTTAAAAATAGTGGTAAAAAACTTAACTAGTTATGAAAACATTTCTCTAAATTGTAAAATAATTAAAAAAAAAAATAAAAAAAAAAAATACCATTAATCAGATACAACAAAGCCTGATCATGGTATTGTCTCCACTAGGCTTAACTGCTCCTAATTCATATTAAAAATTTAAAAAAATGTAAAAACATAATAGTTATGCTATACTAGTAAGAATCTAATACCATATAGTCTATGTGGACGGAAAACATCCATAAACAGGCAAATGTCATCTGAGTTCTGGTAGTAGACTCCTACAGCCCGCATAGACCTATCCCGTTCCTAATTTCCCAGGCTGGAATTGCTCATCGCGCACTGCTTCTTGCTTCAGTACAACTAGGGCCAGCCCGGCCTACAATCTATCCTAGCCCTTAGCCCAGTAAATGGCTATAGCCGTAGCTAGCTAAGTAATCAAGCGCTACGCCACCGAGGATTTCTCCCCGCGCGAAACAAGTCTAAATAGTTCTTTAAATAGGCCAACGTTAGACTAACATTGTAGACTCTAACCGTAGGCCTGTTAGGTCCTAACGTTTAAACATTCAGCAGGATCAGTAATAATATGAAAAATGACAGTAAGAAATGCGTGAATCAAAGATTAATGAGCCATAAGCATATAGAGGTCTAGTCTATATCAGATATGAGAATTTATTAATTTAGACCTAAGCCTATAGACTTCTAAAACTTAAGTGCCTTTAAAAAAATTTTTAGAGCAAAATATATGTCTAGATCTAGATCTAACTTACAGATGGAGTTTGGGGCCGTCGCGTTGTGGGGCGTGGATCCGGAAGCGACGGCGCCCATGTTCATCAGCGTATTGTGTGGGAGAAATTATACCGATATTGTTCTTGTCCGGAAAAACAGCAATTTAGGAGTTTTACTGATCAATATTTCCTTCAACTATCGACTAATATCAACCAATATAACAAAGCACAAAACTCACAAATATTTTGCCATTTACTCATTTTAAATTTTGAGAAATCCAGAGCAAAAGATATGATTTTCATCTGCTAAGGTCCGACTAACGACCCCCATCCCTACGGTATCTAGTTAGATGCAAGTCATTCTCTTGATCTGTTTATCTCCTTTTTTCATCGAATGGATTTTAACAAACATGGAACTTAATCGAGAAGAACTCAGGATCAATTTACAAATACCTCGAAAAAGCTCTAAGTGAACTTCCAGAATCTCAAAAACGGAAATAGATAATTTTTGATTAGGCGAGTTGAATTTCAGAAGTCGTGGGCACACTATAAAAACCCTAACGTATACCCTGATAACAAAACACCCATAGCCTAAAAATCATAACGTCACAAAAATGCCCTATTTTGTCTTTTTTGGCTAACATTTCCATTCATATACGCCTAGGCAATAAATTAACGTCACCGGCTCCAACCCCAGTCATAACATTCTAGACAAGCAAGAAAATCGTGAAACTTACATAACGCAGACAGAATACAGCGTCCGCAAAACGTTCTCAGTGGGCTCGAGCTCTCGCTAGCCGCATCGATCGGTGCCGCAAGCTTTTCTTCTACATCTTACCGGCACCGCGGCGCGTGGCGCTAACAGCCATCACAAGCACGCCATGCGCCACAGGTATATATCCGACTAACCTACTAAGTAAGTAAAACCCTCTCGAACAATTCCGGATCAACAATACTTTCCATCATTCAAAAAATCTACGTAAATGTATGTGTGAATTGGTCCCTTTGATTTCGTCCCCTCTGATATAATTCATGTCATCAGCAACTCGTCTAACCAATATGCATTTGGTCCAGTGGTGCTGTTGGATTCTGTCGAGTAAGAAGTTACCAACTTTCAAAACATGAATTACATATAGAACACGTTAAAGATGTGCACCTCGTCGAAACAACCAAAATGATTTGCAATGACATAACATCCGCGTGCTCCTCAATAGAATCCGTGCACCAATTTTTTGAGCCACTTGACAAATCTTTGCCCTCATGCTTGCACGAACAAAACTAAATTGTCAGAAAAGAGAAAATACAATGAATAAACATAAGGGAAAAAGAGACAAACAATGAATAACAAAAGGAAAAAGAGAAAAACAATGAATAACATAAGTAAAAAGAGAATAGCAACAGAATAACATAAGGAAAGAAAGAAAAAATACACTGCTTCTCATAAAGTGAATATTTATTTCTGGCTCACGACCATTATGCTTGCTCCTTATTAATTCTTAATGTGTCTCGGTCACCGCCTCTTCACTTTTCCTGGGACCTGACAGGGCTTTATCTTGGATTTCCTCAAAAACCCTTCCCTGGGATTTCTTCAAAAAACTTTCACCCCCAGCGAAGATGCCATTTTCATTTTTTCTTATTTGTCCCCTTTTTGTCCACCCACCCCTGCAAGACCCCCTCATCTAGCCCCAAGGAAACACATCTGAGTGGAATTTTTTATTAGTTCTTTAATCACAATCTAGATTTATGTTACAGGTCAGACTCCTTTGTTAGGAGAGTTGATCCAAACTTTATTTTGATTGGGCTTCAATCATTCATTTTTTGCTTAATCTTCATTTCACACCATGAAATTTCCGTATCTTCCCAATAGTATTCTAAAATCTCAACCACAAACATAAAATCAAAATAACATATATCAATCAATGACATTTACAGCCTATTCATCAAGGCTAGACGAAATCTTTAAGGGAAACACTGCAACTGATCATTTACAAGGGGTCTCTAAAGGTTTTTCTCATTTCTTTTGCTTTCACATAAAGATGGAATAAATATTCGAATTTCACCAATCTCCGTTTTTTACTCAAAGCCTCGCCCTAGACAAGAGACCTCTAGCGCTCCTGAAATATAGATAAATCTATAAACGAACAACTAAAAACATTCACCTCAGTCGCGCTTTCCTGGTGTAGGGCTGAGGCCTTGATCGGCCAGAAAACAAAAGGGCCCCAAAATGACCGAAAAAACTGACAAAAATGGCACTCACGGGCAGTCTACAAAACCTTTTTTGAAAAAGGTCCACGTGAAATGGCCTGGGAGAATGGTCGTAGATATACCAGAGTCCCAAAACAGTAAGCAGACAAACATAATCACGAAAATTAAAATCAGGCAACATCATGTCGCTATAACGGCAAAAAAATATTCACCTTTTCATGCACCAGTGTAGACATAACCATAGGGGCAAAAAGAGGAAAATAATAAATTAAAACAATAAATCATAACATTAGGAAAAAGAAAAACAAATGAATAATAAGAAAATAGAAACATCCACAGAATAATACTAAGGCACAAAGAGAAAAACAAAAATAGCCATACAGGCCAAAAAGAGAAAAACATGCATAACAAAGGAAGAAGAAAACTGAATAACATATAGAAAGAGAGAATAACTAAGTCCAAAGAACGGAAGATGGACAATGAGTATCCAAATCATTCATGATCCACAAAGAGTCTGGGTTAAAGGACATACCAGTGGGAAAATTTAATTTCTTGAACACGCACTAACAAATATATGGGGTAAGAAACAACAGTCTGAAACAACAAAAAAGATAGATACGGCAAGGTTTAAGATTAGTATGGGTTAGGATAGTTAAGGATATGTACGTAAGAAATAGCAGTCTAAAAGGGAATAATACCTATGTACACAACTATTGCTGATATGAATAGGTGTGAAACGGAGATGCTGCAGCTGATGTATGTGCATCGGGAGAATCCCATCTTTCGCTCATGCACACACGCAATGAAATATGAACATTTCTATTATTGATCCAATTTAGCTCTTGACAGGATAATATGTGATACATAATACTATCTGTGCCCTCTGCCTAAAATTGGGATTCTTACACACTCAAAAATCAAACGCAAATCAGATCGCGAAATATAAAAAATAAAGTATTCATTTGTACCAAACAACAAACACACAACAACAACAAAACAAACCAAAATTGAAACAAAAACGTGAAAGTATTATACTTCACTGTAAATATAAATGATTAACATGCAAGTAAGTCTGGTACGTTTTTCTTCTCGAAACATTCCTGTTTCATTCTCATCAGAGAAATTGCAAACTATAACCAACTTGTACGCATAAAGAAATGATCAGAACCTACTAGAACTAGGGCCAATGACCAAAAGAAACATTAATTGTTCATGGCTCTTCTTTTCATTTAGGGCTACCACAACAAAATTACTGTAGACATATTTTTTTTTTAATTCACTAGTATTAGTGATTGGTCATTGCTTCTATTCTTTTATTCATTCCAATATCTAGTAATTTAAGAAAGACTTACAACTTTTCCATACATTCTTTGAGGTACACTCCAAAAAACTTACATTTAACTCTTCTGTACTAGCAATTAAATCTCCTCAGGATGAGTCCCCCGAAAATATCCCTCTACCACTACCAACTGTCTTCATCATTCTCTATTACAATCAGCCATATTTACAAAAGTCTTAATTAGCCAAGCATCGCTCAGGGAGGGTTGCTTTAGTAGCTTAGTTCTCCCCCTTGGTTTTTCATCTTTCAAACCAAAAAATCTTGATGTTTTGCAAAGACCACTCTAATGACCTCTTGCTTTGGTCAAATTTTTTCAATTTCTCCTTCCAAAGCGAGGGTCATGAAGAAGAAGTATTTGTGATAGCCCCTTACTACCACCCCCCCACCCATATAATATCGTATTTTATTTCAGTGGCCTCGTCAATCAGCAATTACACTAGCAATTAATGAACTATGTGAGCATTTATCTCCACGTCGATAAGACACGTCATGTTCGTAATTAACTAAAGTCAAATCTGTCTCAATGCCAACTCCTACATCACCTGTGGATAATTTGGTCAACTATACCATTGCCCCCGCCCCTCACAGGAAAATGTGTTCTATATGCATACAATGTTTCAACGTATATATAAAAACCGTCGTTTAGGAGCAGGAAGCGTCGATCTTAACAGGTTATAATGTCACCTGAATGAGGCCTAACGTTATTATCCGTTATATTCATTCCAAGGTCTACCATAAATGAAATTACCGGGATTAAAATTAGAAACAGAATCGGACGGGATGCGTAACGGCGTACGCCCCCATATTAGTCATGTTTTTTGGCAAATATAAAATCACTGTCTGTAAATGTCCTACATTAATATCGGAACAACTTCCCGCTGAGCCCCTTCATTTTTTCAAATTTCGGAATACATTGTCACCCATCTAATTTTAAATCCTGCATCGCATCGGCCGTTTTAAAATACATTGTTTGTATTGCTATTTACTGCCCCTCCTACTTAGTCACGAATTTCGCCTAATTTTTTAAAAAATTTCTTCATTACCAAGAAAATAAAACAAGGAGCCATAGTTCTTGAAGGGACAAGACCTGGAAACAACGCACCAACAGGATTAAAAACTAGAGCGTAAATACTTAGCTGCCAGTCATCATCATAATCTAATGGCGTACGGCAACCCCTATTTTTCCTTCGTTCCCCCCTCTAGCAATAGTGACTATCTGAACAAAAATTCAGTGATTGTTATAAATCCGTATTATCTAATCAATTAGCACCCTCTCACCGTCTGGCAAATTGAGAGAGCAAATTGCTACAAATTTGTGCCGCCAATTTTGTTTGAAGCAGGTGAGGTCGATCAAGAATCGTTCTTCTATGTTAGAATGGAAGCTAAAAGGCCCCTGTCTCCAGAATTGTTGTTTAATGTTTTAAAGTATGAAAGCTGTAATTTTCCCTTTTGAAAAATATAAGAATATCTTTTGTAAATAAAACAACAGATGGCCGCTGTGAAAAAAAAACAAACAACAACAACACTAAACAAAGGAAAAGCAAAACCAATTAAAAACAAAAGCAAGACAAACATACAAACGATGATATGGCTTAAGGAATTCATATGCGATAATTTCACCTAAGAGAGAGAGAAGTAGAGAAGAGAGAGGAGACAGAGCTCGAGAGAGGACAGAGAGAAGCCTGCAGGATTGAGAAGAACGCGCCGGTGAGACGAGAGGGTACGGAAAAAAAAAAAGACAGCGGAGGGAAAAGAAAGAAAAGACTAAGAAAACATGGTCGAGGCGAGAATGTTTTTTGAAATAAATGAAAACTGTAGCAGGGCTGTGCGAGCGTATTCTGAAAGTGGAGTCGCACCGCGAATGAGGGGGGGGGCAAACAGCTTAAAAATCACAAAATGATGGCTCATTTTCCGTTTTTGTACACGAGTTTGCGGCCCCCCCACCCCCCCCCCCCCCGACTCCCCCCTGATATAAACATAATACATTCCGCTTCTTTCTTTTTATTGACTTACTAACCACAACAGCAAACAAAAAGAAAACCCTACAAACAAAAGTTTCAACTAGCAATATCAATTTTGTACACACATAACACTCACATTGCGAGCTGGACGAACCTAGTATACCTAACAACAACAGTTTATGTATTTTGTCTTTTTTTATTGCCAGATTTGCAATTTCGCTTTTATAATGAATGTGTTTGATTATTATGAAATAAATCCCTGCTTCACGACTTCCATATATAGGCGCTCGTTATTGAAAACTATCTATACTCAAAGGCCCGAATTCACAAAGTGTTTAGTTAGTCCAGTCTAAATCAATTGTTTTAAACCACGGATTATAGACCATGGTCTAAACTTGGTAGGGAGACCGGAGACAAAATAATCACGAAGGCCCAATTTGTAACAGATGGCTCCCATCTCCTAGTCAAAACACCATACTAAACTTAAATTTGTAGAGGAACTATGCCATTAATCGCTCCACATTCTGTATGAATGTTACAGAAATTAAAACGGTTCGTGGAACTTTCTACAGCGAACAAAAACTTTTGTTGAGCATTAAAAGTAATGATTCACACATTACCCATTGTTTTTCTTCTGGACAAATATCTGAGCAGCAGCTACGCTGTCACTTCTGTATATTTAGAAATTATGTTCTAGCCATAAGGGTTTGCTAAAGTCTTTCAACGACGATACCGAAGCTAAGATAGAAAATAATCTCTCCAATAGGCACTCTCCGAGTGGGCAATAGTAACAATCTGTACAATGCCCCTGTTTCGTAAAGTTAACTCCCTGACGAACTCGGTAAAGCAGATTCCGCTGAAATCAACACCAAAGCTATTCAATAACCAATCAGGGCGCGGAGCCTCTTGAAAGGAGGCTAGGCGGCAAGTGGGGGAGTGGCAGGGGGGGAGGGGGGGGCTGAACAGACTTAAAAATCACAAATGTATGTCATTTTTCGTTTGTACACGTCGTGACAAGCCCTCCCAAGGCCCGTTGGCCCCTGACCAAAATTACATAAAAAACATTTACAATCATGTCCCGGATTGTTGCTCCTCGAACATAATTAAAACTATAATCAGAAACCCTGAACCATGAGCTAGTATTAGAGAACTCTCCGGAGAACGTCTCCGCGACAATATATTATAAAAAAAATCCGTCTCCGCAATTCGGAGACGGCTCGGAACGTTCTAATACTATATATCCGTCGGAGACAAGATTCCTATTCTGTCGCGGAGACGTCTCCCGCGAAGTGAGATAGCACCCTACGTCAAAGCCTCATAACATTCAAACTTGAAGTCTATTTCAATTATAATGCTTTACAAAAAACAAAGTAACAACATCTATAACTCCGACATGGAAAATAGTGTACTCACTTCCGAGACGTCTCCACGACAGAAATACGAAATTTCGTCTCCGCCGATTGATAAATAATATTAGAAACGTATCGAGACGTCTCAGACGTCTCTAAATCCGGAAG
>CALNVZ010003425.1:29443261-29540655 GCA_940671915.1 Paracentrotus lividus | reverse complement strand
CCACCTGATTTAGACCATGGACTAACTAAACCACGTTTGTGAATTCGGGCCAATATGATGTAATTTTTCACTAGAAAACTTCGCTGTAGATCTGAGAGACTTACAAACTAAGTGACAATGCCGAGCTTATTGAAAACCACTCTGTTTTTGTCAAGTCGGAGAAAGACTCAATTTTCCGCCCAGGAATTTGAACAATGGATAACTCAGATTGAATAGAGGCCATTCAGCATTCACATACTTGCAACGCCTCAACAAAACGTGTTACGTAACGCACCCTTTTACTCGTTAGCGGTTTACTAATAAGCACTAATGCATTTTATCAAGTACTCTTGGATTGGACAAATGTGGGGGGGGGGGAGGGAGGGGCAAAGTGACATAATATTGATCTATAATTCAATGTATATACTGAACATAACGGCTCCATTATTTAGTATCACGATAATTAATAATTATTTTTTTAAAGATATGGCTCATAATTTGGTTTGTTTTAAAAAATAGCTCTCTTGCATTCTCATGCATCTAAAAGAAACAAAATGATACTGACAAGATTATTGTTTGTTTGTTTGTTTTGTATATGTTCTTTAATTTGTTCTGATTCTTCTTTTCTTATTTTCTCGAAAAGAAAAGCAGAAAAAAGAACAACAACAAAAAGAAAAAAAAATTGAGGCAGACCTCGAACACTTCATCAATAACGTAAGAATTCGAATAGTTGAAAGATTTGTTTTCAAAATGATAAACTCCGTAGTACTGGAAAGCTAAAATAAAATATCGACCTCGAAAGAAAACTCTCGAAAATGTTCTTCTGTGCTTTTCACTGCAAATATCATCCGACCTTGGAAAAAACATGAATGTCGTTTGTAATAATGCATTTCATTATTTGTATAAACAATGCATGGTGTTGGTCATTTTCAGTGTCAGTGATCATAAGATTTGTTTTAATTATTTTTGTACAAGACATTATGCCTCTCATTCCACGACCCAGCTAGCTGCATGGGTGCATCATGACGATCGTCCTCTTATGGCGATTGCAAAAGAGTTCTTGGGACGTTCTGTGTACCAGGGAGATGTGAAACCCATCTCCCAAATAATGCCCAGCATAATTTGCGCAATTAGCGAAAATATATTTTTTAATTAAATGAAATTAGACAATAGTACAGGATTTCTCATTTCAGATAATTTAATCATCAGTATGTAATTATTCTTATGATTAAAGATTAAATAGAAACTTCTTCGCAAGATTCCATAAACCACATGCCTCATATTAAGTACAAACAAACAAAACAAAACAAAAAAAACCAAACCAAACCAAAACAAAACTGGTATCTCCCTATTTAAGCTGAGGTGTTTTGGTCAGGTTTCTTTGCGGACTGCAAAGAAATTAGGCCTACCTTTAACATTCCTTTGCCTCATTCAAAATGTTTTGGGCGGTGAAAACCAATTTTCATTTCAAAGAAAAGGCGTGAAACAGTGACAAACTCTATTGTAATGTCTTCTATTGTCTCGCAAAAGCTCCGAACAGAACATTCAGTTACATAATAGACTATAGACTTTTCATTATTCGGTCCAGACGCCGTAATTCCTTGTCGATCCAGACTATTCAAAGTGGTCATGAGAAAAACTGTTTGAAGTTCCTCTTAATCATGTTAAACACAGGAGCAATCATGTAAAGTATTACATGAAAGGAAAGTTTGTATTTTACAAGCCTTTTTGTCAATTGCGAGACAAGGAAATTGAGCCAAACGATAATGCAGCAAACCGTTATAACATCCAACATTCTATCGGTGACGTTAGACTGTGACGGGTCCCAATCCCTCCAATGAAATGAACATACAATCTCTACAAAAAAATTACCTATTGTCAGAAATCTATTGAAATTCAAGTATACATATATACTTTAATTATCCATCGAGATTTAAAGTTATATATTCATCTGCAACATAATACACATCTCGATTTTTTTTTTTTTTTTTTTTTGGGGGGGGGGTAATTTATTTGGTTTTACAACAAACAACAACAACAACAACAACAACAACAACAACAACCAAACAACAACAACAACAACAACAACAAAACAACAACCAGACGTCACAAATCAACCTAAACGTTAGGCCTACTTTGTTTATTAAAATAATGACCATGCATTTCATTTTGATGGATATATTTTTTCTTTCGTTTTCATTGTGGGAAAAATCACATTCATAATTTAAAACAAAATTAATGTTCACAAACTTTTGTTCAATAGCTCAGCATAATTATCTTAGAAAAATAAGATATAAGCCAAAGCGGCCCAATTAAATAACACCCTAAAAGGACATAGTTTTGTGTAACAGTGTTCTCCTAGAATCATCCATGTTTGATTAGTCATCAGTGTGACCACCTGCAGCGTTCAGAGTCGCCATGGTCACGGCCCATTTCGACCAACTTGACCTACCGATCATTGACCTCTCCCAAGCTACATGCTTGGTAAAGCTTCACGTCACCCATGACGATAACGGTGATGTCGCTGGAGTTGTCATTATGAGGGCTGATAATTATTCGGAAGGTTCAAATGTACATAATTATATATGAACATTGCAACACAGTCATGGAGGTGAGTAAAAGCGTTTCAAACAACGGCCTAACGTTGTTTCAGTCGGTCACTCTAACAACCATGACAACGTTGATTAAATTTTAAACACGGTTGTTAACATTTTAAACAACTAATGTTAGAATTGGGGCTCCAAATGAAATTTGCAACTTAAGCTGTTAAAAATAAAACAATCTTAAACAACGTTGTTAGAGTTAACGTTTCCATGGTTTAAGAATTTTATCTTTTATTTATTTTTTATCTATTTTTTATTCTTTACTGTGTGTGATAGTCCAAAGCTTCACTTTTCCGAAAATAAAATTGGGATCGATACCTCAAAGCTTTGTTATCATTTTCGGAACAAAAAATAGGTTTGTTAATCCAAAATTAAATAAAGTTCATTAATCCGAAAATTAAATAGGTTAATGTTTTGGTCTGTATTGCCGGGGTCATTTCATTTTCGGAAAGATTATACCCTTAGGCCTATATCTTTTTTTTTCTTCATCTTTCCGCAATGCATCTTCATTTCCAACATGATCGTCTTCTTGGTCGTCCAGTCCGACCCCATCTTTCCAGACTGCAACAATTATGATATCAACAATCTTAATTTTCCAGAGTTTCTTCACCTCAAACTTATTTCGCACGGTATCGATGTAAAGTGACCCTAGCCGGAGGTAGTCAGCTGCAAAAACAAGCTACGATACCCCCATATTTCTAGCCCCCAAAATATTAACAATAATTTGTCAATAGTTTTAACAGGATTCTTAACAAAGTGTTTAATTACTATAGGAGGGACAAAACTAATAAAACACCTTCAAAGGAAGATGGTCTCGGACAGGGGGGAGAGATGGAGAGAAAAAAGATAAACTACGAAGGGGATTTGGAAGTGACTAGATTTTCAATGATTTTGGAAGGATACTCAATTGGTACCAGTCATGGCAACCGCGGCGGATCCAGGTGGGACGCAAGGGGGCGCTCGCCCCTCTTTTTTTGAGGATCACCTTGAGCATAATATCAAACCTGGATTCCGCCGTATAGTTTCATGATTCATAAACACATAAGACGTGTCCGAGAAGGGGGTGCTGCAAACTTTTCCAAAATATCTGAGGATAAAAACGAGTATTTAAAAAAAAACCAAATCATGGGGGATGGCGAACTTGGGGTTGTTGTATTACCTATCCAAAGTCTCTGTCTTGAAGTCTGATATGTTTGACGTGGGTGGAGTGATCATGGAAAGGGGTCAGTGCACCGACAAGAAAAATAAGGAGCAGAACTCCCCTAGGAAGTATTGGTTTCGTGTCTGACAAGCCATCAAGATGTCTAGATGAGAACGACAGCTTGACAAAGTGCTCCTCAGTGCAGTTGCGGAGAGGTTCAATGAAGAGGGTGGGAGGGGGGGGAGGGGTGTTCTGGAAGATAACTAGTGCTTATTTTCCCCATTCATAATAATACGAACTGAAAAGAAAAGAAAAAGAAAAAAAAAAAAAAATCCTCGTTTTGCATAAAAAATTGAGGTTTCCGACTGGCTTGAAAAATTATATCGTTGTTTGTCTGCATAATAGTTCTTGTGACAAAATAAATCACAGAAATGTAGGCCTATAAAAAGCAAGAAATTCAAATAAAAAAAAATAAAAAAAACGAAAAAAATAAAAAAATGTTAATTTCGTGAAAAACTGTAACCCATTGATTTTTCTGTATTTGGGTGCACTATAATAGGTGTAGGCCTATCATGAAGGCGCAATTTGCTTTACGAAAGTTGAAAGTTTTATCGAGAAGCGTAGTCAGTTGGAATAAACAGATTGTTACAAACAATAAGATAATAATATTAATAATAATAATAATAATAATAGTAATAATAATAATAATAATAATAAAAATTAAAAAAAAAATAAAAAAATTCGTAGTCGGCAGGATTCGAACCTGCGCGGGGAGACCCCAATAGATTTCTAGTCTATCGCCTTAACCGCTCGGCCACGACTACTACATGTTTTGTAGGGAGAGCAATGCTTATATAAAGTCAATACCGCATGTTGCGTGTGTTTTGAAATTTTCTCTCGATTCGCTAGGCCTTTTATTCGTTATATATTGCTATCCAAGTTACTTGGGAAGAACTTGAGACGTAAATTTCAATTCCACCAACATTTATGAAGAATCCACGTCTGGGATTTTAAAAAAATAAAGGCTTGAATTACGAAAACTTGTCGGTAGAACGTCTGACGATCGTACAGCCCTCTTCATTGTGGTCCCGTATATTCGTTTATTTGCAATGTTTTGGGGGTAGACTCTCTCTCAGAGCTCGCACCTATATTTTTTCATTTAGAGTCTAGATCTATGGCACGCTTGCGTCCCTTTTTTGAATGAGATATAAAAAAAATAAAAAAAATCGCCATACTTGTCCCCTCTTTAAACTCGCCAGTGTCAGCTAAGCATACTCGTGCTTAGATTCGAGAAACTACAATCTCTAGAAGTCTAAATTGCTTCAAGTATAGTAGCTTTTTGCAAAACGCATGCGCACTTGATATTGGACGAATATTTTTTTTTTCTTTCTATTTTCTTTTGTGGGTGGGAGGGGGGGGCGTGGTACTAACTGTATTTATCAGCCCAACGCCGCTGACAGTGTTTTCAAATGAGCAATTAAAAAACACAAAACCACAACATAATGGACAACAAAAAACCCCCCTAAAAAAAAAAAAAAAAAGGGGGCCAACCTTGCACGAAGTCTACACCTCCTGCACATAATAAATGCCCTCCCAGAAATACTGGTTTTTATTCGTTACTCATTAACTCGTCTTATTCTGAGATCTGGTAATGAAATCCTGTGCCAAGAAAAACTGTCTTAAATTGAATTCTGTATATCAAAATTACCGAGATGAAGTTACAGTGCAAACTTGAAAGGGTTCACCTAAAACAAAATATAACAAGCTAGTTTATCCAGTCAATTTGTACTGTTTATAAAATACCGATATATAGAGAAAAACGTTCCAGCCCTTAAAAAAATTATAATATAAGAGTTTCTACTGATATTATTATTATTATTATTATTTTTTTTTTTTTGGGGGGGGGGCAGAATTTTAATTTAATTGTTAATTTATTTTTTCACCATTCATTACCAGAACTCAAAATCATCTTTGAAATTAACCTCTCAGGTTAGTAATGCGGCGGTCACAACTTGCCGTACCTTCGACGTGCAACTCCCTACGACGGATTTCGTAGAAAAATCGTGCAGCGGAGGTACCTCGCAGGTACAATGCATGTACGACGTACAGGAGGTTTTTACAATACCCTTACTACAGAAACGCAGGAATCGCAGAAGTTGACCCAGGACCTGTGCGTGCATTGCACCTGCAACGCAGGCTACGTCGATGGCACGCGCCCCGTAGGCTACGACGAGTTGTGACCGCCGCATTAGCACACTCACATTCTCATAATCAATTTGACCATCAAATGTGACTAAGTTGCATAAAATTCACAGCCCTGATTCGCACAAATCTGTCTTGACTCCGTCTTTTAATTCATTGATATTGTAACGAAACAATGGCAAGAGGCATGATCAACAGCATCAAAATACATTTAGTGTGTTCCACATTATCTTGTCAATTCCAGGATTTGAATATTTCATGACAGTTACACTGCGCTGGCATGATCTGGATTGTGGTTCTGACTAGTTTGCACAAAGACAAAGTTCGAGATGTGGCACACAAATTTTGAAAATATGATCCATGCACTTTTCGCAAAGGGCTTCCACAATAGCAAGACCGTTCCCCATAATCTTATTCACCTGCAAAACCCCAGTGAGAACCAACACAAGAATAATTATTAATAAACAACGCCAGGTATCTCATTGATTTATCTGCATCATTTATTTTTTACGAATAAGCGACAGACAATGCCATAAGAATGGCAGAGAAGCCGTCTGACATGTACATCATTATCTATGTACACAAATGTTAGTTGAATCATTGTTCATACATATATTATTATTTACAAACAAAGACAATTTATCTGCCCATTATTTGCAGCTTAACAAAAATAATGATTGTAAAACATCAACAAAATTCACAGTTACATGCCAGTTCATCACAAATAAAGCAAAGACACTACATATCAAGGCAAATAATGAGAGAACATACTCAAGTATAAATCATAGCATCTAGTTCCTTTTTACAGAATACTGTACACAGAAATATTACATCAATCTGTACATGTGTTTCATAAAACTCACTGGAGTTGTTTCTACAGTGTCATCTTTACATATTAAACTTTGTATTACAAATAACAAGACTATCTGCATCAACACATCCATGTTTACTAAATAAATACACATCTGTAAGACCAGTTCAACCACGTTCTGTCACTTAATGCTGTCCACTATTTTCTGTATAGATGCTACATCCGATAAGAATGTAATAAAAAACTCTCTGGACTTTCCCGTAATGAAAACCATCTTGTTATATACAGTGATCCTCTGAATGTAACAAAATATTATTCTGCACAGTATTTATTTGACCCGATTCCAAAATCTGCCTGAAAATTGTCAACTTGATATGTCAAACTCATTGAATGAATGGGAGGATTGGCAAAGAATAACACATGAATAGAATGGCAAATTCATCCTTTTTATACTCATTTCGGCCCAGGAACAAATGTTTGTGATAGATTGTTCCTCGAGCAAGTCATTTCATTTTATCAACATTGCTTAAAATTGCTTTGAATTTGGGGTTTAACAAAAAAAAAAAAAAAAAAAAAAAAAAAAGAGAGAGAAAAAAAAAGTCTGAAACGTATAATTTGATGGCTGGAATGTGATAGCATTTGGTGGTTAATTTTTTTTTTTTAATAGACATTTAGTCCAACTAATGAGACAGTAAATTCTTACACCCAAATTATTGTCTGTTACCGATACTGATTTGGATCCGCACATACAACCAGGGTCCCAAACGTATTCAAATCACATTATGTATAATAAAGACCCGTTTCATATTAAAAATATTTTGGGTTACCGAGCCATATTAGTATGAGCCACATTATATGTTAAAGGGAAAGTTCACCCTGGAATTTTATTGGTTTTAAAAAATGCAGAAAAATAAAAGAAAAATATTAATGAAAGTTTGAAGAAAATCTACCAAAAAATAGCGAAGTTATGAATATTTAAAGTTTTGATTCTGTGACGTTACGTGCGAGCAGCTCTCCCATGTGTTGTGTATGTAAATTCCATAAATTTGTCTTTTTTCATGGTTCTCGATTAAGGAATGGGTCAATTTGATAGAGGCATGTATATTAACATATGTTTGATGATTTATTGACTGCACAGGTGAAATAATTAATTTTCTTCTAAAAAATGACACTTTATGGAATTTACATCATATAACACATAGAACTGCTCGCATATGACGTCACAAAATTAAAACTTTAAATATTCATAACTTCGCTATTTTTTGGTAGATTTTCTTCAAACCTTCACTCATATTTTTCTTTTATTTTTCTCTATTTTTTAAAACCAATAAAATTCCAGGGTGAACTTCCCCTTTAAAAACTTGTGGATATTAATCAACATTTCTGTATAATGAAAAGGCACATATTGCCATGAGAACAAGACAACCAAAATCATACTTTTCCAGTCAGGGATGTGCTCAACTGAAACTAAATCTCGTTCAACCGAATCCCTCTCCAGCATAGGTAGAAGTACATGTACTCCAATATTTAACCTCTGTAGTGCAATTGGTTATGTGCATGCCCTTAGGAATCAAGCTATGCTCTGCGATGGTAAATTTCAAGACTTAAATATTATCACTTCATCAAGTACGATCTTTCAACTTTTTGGGTTGTGTGCAAGGGTGTTCATTTATCATATCCTGTGATAAAACCACTACAGCAGTGTATATTGGAAGGTTCAATCTACGATGTAAATAAGCTAAAAGAAGAACAAAACTTCTCTAACCAGACATATATATCTGTCTACATGAGAACCAAAAGCCATGTTCTTACGTAAGGCGGTTACTTAACCCCGTCAAATATCTGCTATAGGTTAAAAAGTTTGCATAGAGATGTCATTCTTTTCAAACTTTGGTTTCAATGCAATACACATCTTGTGTCTTCGGTGTAGCTAATAGGTATACTATGCAAACGGTCAAACCGATAGAAAGCATTCTTCAGGAGGAAAACCTCGTCACGTGAGAACGGAGCTCGACATGTACTAAAGGAAGTCTGATTGCACTACAGTATTTTATACAAACTCTGAATAAAATTGCCTTAACTTGACATGATTGAATTTATTTTCCTTACAAAATTAAAATGTAGTTCCATATTGTTCACATACATTTAGGTTAGAGATTACAGTCATAAAAATATCTGCATTTGTAACAAGAGTTTAATTGCCCATTTTTTCAAATTCAGATATGCAGACCGACAGTTGGTCGAAGACAGACAATTCGCTCACAAAAATAAATGTCATATTCATTGATTTTAAACTGCCAATGTTGTATATCTATTTCAGGGAAGTCATATTTTATTTAGATTATAAAAATAATTGTATTAATCACGCCTAAATCAAAGGAAACGTCCGAACTTGTCATTTGTTGTGTTTTTTTTCTTCTGAAGAATCTTATTTAGCACCTATAATACTTTTTTTTCTACTTCAAAAATAAATGTTAATACTGATCAAACTGCTACATAATTCCTTAACACCTGATAAAGTATCTGACCCTAACCCATATTTAGAAGGAATCTTGAGTTCAAGCAAAACTGAAAATGAATGCTCAACTCTAAATCCCCCCAAAATGTAAGCCTTGATCCTATAAATAATACTATACCAATTGGATTGATTGGTTAATTTTACCCAATTGTTTTGGAAGCAATTTAATGTAATACGTAAGCAATTTGGGGGACCTACACGTACACTCAGGGATCAAACACATTGTTTGCGCAGTACAGCTATCCACGCTTGATAACACTGCGTGAAATTTTTGTGATTTTTGTTTTCACACCTTTCTTGATAAGTGGGAAATACATGAAAATATCCTCTTTTATAGTGGATATGATTAAATCTTTGAAAAAACTGGCGATTAAATGTTATATTTCATGATTCAATGAACAAGACATGGAATACAAAGATGAGTTGATGTAACAGTAACCCACAATTCCCAATAAACGTAGACTGTAGTCAAATTTGATCTTTGATGAGTTACAGAACTCTCTTAACCCTAATCAGACTGGGGGGGGGCCATCATGGCCCCCCCCTCGACATTTTCCGCGACCACTCCGCCGCACGAAATTTTCTGATCGCGCCGCTTGCTGACTTTTTACTTTCAAGTCTCGCGCATCTTTTGAAACCATTTTCGCAAAAATCGGTCGTACCGTTACGACGCTGCACGATTTTCAAAAATATCCGTCAGACCGAAAATGGCTCAAAAACGTGATTTTGTGTACAAAGTCAATGCAAATTGAGTTATCTCACCTAATTCATAAAGATATGATTATTTTCACTCCCATTGGCTGAAATCAATTTATTTTAGCTTATTTATGCTTAAAAATGGTTCTTAAATGATTTTTGCATAAAAAAACAGGAAAAACAAAAGGTCGAAAAAACAAAGAAATACATAAGAAATTCATAAAACAATAAAATACATAAGAAATTAATTTTGAAACGAGAATTTTTTTCTAGTACAATTGTAAGGAATGCTATAAGGAATAATAATACACAAAATTAGCATTCTAGGAGCTTTATTTTTTCAATTAGAGCAAAAAGTATGATTTCATGCATAAATTAGCATAATTAATTCATATAAAAAAAATTCATATTATTTGGGAAAAATTAACAGCGCAGTCTTGTAGATTACATGGCTCACTACAATCGTGCAAATTTTCAGCACGGTCGCGCGATCGGCGGTCGAGATCTTAGGGGGGGGCCATCATGGCCCCCCCCCAGTCTTGACAGCTACCAAAACACCCCAGTCTGATTAGGGTTAAGACCCAAACAGATTCTTGGGGGAAAAAAAAAACACTCCTCAGTAATAACAATAATTGGTCATTCAGTCTATGTTAAGTACTAAAAATAAGAGAATGCCTACTCCAAGTGGTACACATTTGTTGTCATCCTGGCTTGCACTATTTCATTAAATTATTGTTGACCCCAAGAATACAGATTCACTGTTACAAAGAAATATTGCTGTTCAAATGATCGCTTTGATTGAAATACCATTGCATGAATTCAAATAAAAATGCAATCAAAAGCTTTAAAATGAAGATTGCCAAAGAATATTTCAGTGAGGACAGTCTTTATTGTATGTTGGTAAAATGCATTGACTTTACTAATATGGAGGATAGGTGGTATAAATCAACTAAAGACTTGATCAAGTTTTGAAAAAGCCAATCAAATTTAACTGATTGCCTATACCTCGAGTGACAGAACATCGACAAGCAGTTGATGGGTAACATTATCTGTACAAATGTTCCGTGAGTTAGTTTACATTCTGACAGGCCTTACAATGCACGTTGTCAATGGACCTTGTTTAAAACAACAACTAGGTGAGATAGTCTATCTGCAATAGATTTCTTTTACTGAGTATGATGATTTCTACCTTTTGTACACTACAGCCTTCGAGACCAGATTACCCGACCTCTTTTCCCCGTCTGTTACCTGACATGGTCTCCACCAGTCCACATCTCCCCCCTCCCCGGCTCCCTTCGATGGTGGTCACCCCCTCCTCTATGATCCAACTTTCTCTTCTTCGACTCGGCGGACTGTGACCTCTGAAAGTGGGCTGGCTGGTCCTCGTGGGCGTTGCCATCTGACTTGTCGTTATGACGTCGGTGTTCGTCTCCTCCTGCTCCGCCTCCACGGTTGTAATGTCTGTTGTGATTGGACCCCTGAGACGAGTGCTCCCATTTGTTATCGTATCTGTAGCAAATTTGGTGGATTGATGTGGAACATAGAACATAGTTATGACATATGCAACAAATCTTAATTTCTATAATAACTGATTTACAAATAAATCAGAGATTGCATAGCAATATATTTGATTAAACAATATTTCTGCACTTTCATCACTAACATCTAAATTCTTTAATGATAAATCACTACTATCAGAACATTTATCTGACAAGATACAGCTTTGCAAGATACCCTAACCTGACCTCTTCAAAAGCATTTCTCTACCTTGCTAAACCCCCCCCCCCCATCCTCAAACTTTGAAGTGAAAAGAAACACATCACAAATACTTTTTTGAAGGGAAAATTAAAACTCAGGACATGAGTCTTTTTGACCTCTCTCATTAAAAAAACAACAAACACATAATGCGCAAGCTAGCTTTTAGAACTTCCCAGAACCTATTGTTTTCCATTTCTTATTTTGAAATTTGTTTATTTATGTCTTCCATATTTCTAATCAGATTTTGTACTATAAAAATGTGTATGTTCATAATATAGACAAGAATTTTCCAACTTTTGTGGTGCCATTATAAAATAAAATAAACTGTGTTAACTGTAACACTAACCATAAAATCCATAAATTTCAAAACCATTAAATGGGTTTTAGACCGAGCATTTTCTCACCTTCCATGTGAGTCCTCCCTGTCCCTTGAATATCTGCTGTCACCCCCAGCACCAGAATGGTATGTCCCACTAAACCTGTGGTTGTCATAGTGCTGGCGATTGTAACTACCCCCTCCGTCACCTGACCCATACCTGGAGATGAGATATAGTCACATGACATGGAGAGGAAGAAAGACAGAGAGAGAGAGAGAGAGAGAGAGAAAGAGGGAATGAAAGAGAGAGGGAGAGAGATAGCGAAACAGTGTGAGATGAAAAGAACGGGATGAGAAAAAGACAAAGAATGAAAGTGAGAACAGGATACAAAAAGAGAACAAAAAAAAAGGGAGAAAAACAGTGAAAAATATGTAAGATTACAATTACCACTGCAAGGTCCATAAATCATATGGCTGGAAGACATTTTTATGGCTACCCTGCACAAAGGTGTAGAAAGTAAATCAGATTTAATGATTGCCAATGATTGATTGTTTGTATATGGCAATAAAAATCACTGTTGTTTTGCCCTTCACACATGTGGGTTTGAACTTGAAAGCGACCTTACAAACAAGAAATAAGTAGGAGTTTAGTGTGTAGTCTTGTCATGCTTGATCTTTGATTTTGAACTTGAAAGCGACCTTACAAACAAGAAATAAGTAGGAGTTTACTGTGTAGTCTTGTCACACTTGATCTTTGATTTTAAACTAATTGATGAATTTACATATGGTGTGTGATTCGCCCCTATCAATCTCATTATCCATGAAGTGAGCAGTTGAACCTGGTAATAGCATATTTATTGGGTGAAATGAAATGATTTTATTTTTAAATATAATGACATGAAAAAGAAAACATACACAGAAACAGGGACTAGCACATTACCCTATGATATTTGTGACATGACTTACTGCACGATTTCATGAGAAATAAAGGATTGATATGAACTCCCCTATCCTGCCCTTTCCCACCCCACATTTGATAGCTGCTGTGCAAAACAAGCTCGGAGTAGGTCTAATAAAAGATACCATATTTGTTTTCTTTTGAGAATAACATTCTTTTCTCTGCTTTAAACCACACGCTTATTCAAATGATACTTTAGCTGAAGTATGTTAACAACTACCACATACATGTACCCCAGTGGAATGTACAGGTAGACCTAACAACACCTCTATAATTCAAGCTGTTTGTTAGCATTTCAAATCATACTGTCTCATAAAATAAACAATCTTGCACATCTATAATCTAAGCGTTGATGACAAATTGGAATGTACATTCCATCAAAATCCAATATGTACCACAAATAGAGATGAAGAGTTTTCTTTTGAAAAAAAAAAAATAAAAAAATAAAAAAAAACACTGCAAATTACAATTTGGAAGGCATCCAAGTAACCTTAAAATTACCGTAGATTAAAAAGATTGAGTTATCATTTCTATGCAAAAATAATATTCTCTGCTTGGCCAATATTATATGGACTTCAAGAGTTTACTAGAAATATTTTTATTACAGTAGTTTCACACAGGTACATGTACACAAGCAATAAATTTGAAATTGTCATATTCTTCATCTATGCTTTTCCACAAATCTTAATCAATAAAAGTCAATTCTCTGGATTTAAATTTGAGACAAGAAGCTAGTCTGCTTCCTTTAAAAACTGTTCCTTTAAAGTTTGAAAATCCTTTCCACCTTTGAAGAAATATTTAAATATAGCTGGCCTGAATTACAAATTGACATTTAAGCAGACATGATTATCAACTCTACCCCAACATGGAATAATACACCTAAGAGCATTACCCAACTCCATGAAGGTGATAACATTCTTGAACTGCGATCGATTACCAAAGTCTCTAATTATCTGACATGACTATATTAAAAATGGCTATAATCAACAACAATCATATTAAATATGACATACATGTAATATATCTGACAAGAGCTGAAAATTGACATAATCGACTAAGATCATAAACTCTCCCTCTCATGTAGGTTGATAAATCTTGGAGCATTACTCAGCAAGGTGCTAACATTTTTTTAAAAACTACACTTGATTGTTAGAGTCCCATATATCTGACAGAACTGAATTAAATTAAATTAACTACTATCATTTAATACCTAGCCTTAAAATGAGATGATAAATCTATGAGCATTACCAAACAAGGTGCTAACATATTCTGGAACTGCAATTGATTGCCTGAGCCCCAAGAGTTGAATTAAAAATGGACATAATCAACTACTACCATCAATTCTCTGTTTAATGTGAGATGATAAATCTATGAGCATTACTCAATAAGGTCGTAACATTCTTGAACTGAACTTGAATGTCAGAGTCCCATATATCTGACAAAACTGAATTAAAATTGGACATAATTGAATACTGTTATCATAACCTCTCCCTTAAATGCGAGATGATAAATCTATGAGCATTACCAACATGTTAACATTCTTGAACTACACTTGATTACCTGAGCCTCCCATATATCTGACAGACCTGAATTAAACATGGCAATAATCAACGATCATCAATTCTCCCTTTAATGTGAGATGATAAATCTATGAGCATAGCCCAACAAGGTGTTAACATTCTTGAACTGCACTTGATTACCTGAGACTCCCATATATCTGACATCTTAAATGGGCAAGGTGAGGGTTATAAAAACGGGTATCAAGATGACACCCTAAACCAAAGCCCATAAACTAGGTGGAAGGAGAGTGGTTTTGTTTATTCAAAGAACATAAACACTGTTTCAATCCTTCACAACACTTTAAATCTCTTTGGCAATATAACAGCTTGAAGAAGAAGATGGTCACCAAGAGAAACAAATGGGCGACAAGGAGAGATAAAAACTCTGCCATAAAGATAGATGTTTACGGTGATGGGTCAAATGTGCAAAAACTATAGAAATTTTGAAGAAGATTTATTACCTTGTGGCATATATTGTTAAGACCCAAGTTTGATACCAAATATATAAACTGCTAGCTTTTCTCACCACAGTAGTTTACTGTTTCATATTGAGAGAAGACAGAAAAAAAGAAATAATCTCATGAAAGGTAAATATCCTTTGAGTATAAATATCAGGGGAAAAAAGGTATTATTTTAAATATCCAGTAGCAATTGAATGAGAATTAAAATAATGGATTATAATATAACACTTATATTTTGTACGATGGTGGATTTTTACCAGATCATTTTCAATGAGACATCATTAAAAAAATCCCATGCAAAGTGCAATTCAATCCCTCAAGGACTCAACTTGAAATAAAGTCTGTACATTGTATTTTGAAGGGTAAACCTTCTATTAATAAACTCTTATCACATTAATTGATGACAAAAAAATACTTAATTGATAAATATACTGTCCAACAACAAAAACACCACTGTACAAAAAATCGATAAACCTTGTAAGTACAACCAAAGACACTCTGGCAAGACAAACCCCAAACAAACTCTAAACTTACAACTATCTTGCATATATCACTTTATTGTAAGCATGTAGTTTGATTGGTCGTCTATCTTTCCCATGTGACTGCTTACAACAACTATTCATAACCTTGAGTGCAATAAACAATGACCATTGATTTACATGTCAACGATAACTCCAATCAGCTAAATTAACATGCCATTAGGGAAAAAAGACAATTACATTTCTACAATTAACATGCAAATAAAAAAAAAGTTATACGATATACATGTGTTAAAAAACTACATGTACAAGTACATGTAAGCGTAGAACATAATGTGCATTTTTTTCCCCGTTTGATAATATTAGCAAGGAGGGGTGCCATATGGTACGTAGTATTATAAGGAATATCGAAAAACGTGTAGAAATTTGAACCCACTGAACCATGTGATAAAGTAAAAAGCATGCAGTGAAGAAATTAATTAATGTATTAAATGGCCTGAAAAACTGCTTTTCCAAAATTTATTTATAATGAATTATTTAGTTATTTAGAGTAATCTACTTAAAAGCCTGTATGAATACAGGACCTTGATGTATACTATGCATGTATTTATTGCTATGTAAGGCAAGCTTTCAGGTTTCAACCTATTGTTTAAAAAGTATAAATTAGAATATGTTAGTAAAAAGGTAAAATAAATCAAGAGCCTATACCAAGCATGAATAAGATGAGTGTAAGGTTAGGTGAGGGGAGGAGGAGGGGTGGGGTAGGGTGATGGGTGGAGGTGTAATGCAATGTAAGTAAGGGGGCGGGCCTTACCTGTCTCGGTAATGCTCCCTACCAGACACATTGCCATCGACTGGTCCCCTCCGGTCTTGGGACCAGTCGTTAAAACCGTGCCGTTGCTGACCAAAACTGTGCCACAAAGAGTGGAGGGAAAATAAATCGGGAACAAAAAAATATTCAACAAACTAAGGAACAGACACACATTGACAAATAATAAGGCTAGCACGAAATAATAATATTCTACAGGGAGCAGGGTCAATTTTTCTCTTTTAATATTTTGTAGTTTGTACAAAGAGCCGATTTGTATGAATGTTTCAGTGGTTTAAGATCTTTAAAAAAAAAAAAAAAAAGGCACCAAAACAAAGTGCTTTTGCTGTAATCAGCAGCATTTTCTAATAACACAACAATTCATGCACTTTTACAAAATAATAGACAAATTGATGGTAAACTTTTTGTTCTATTTTGAGATGCAGGTGAACAGAATTTTTCTCATGATCTGTGATAACAAAATAGGACTCTGGCTCCAAGATATGTTGTGTTTAATTATAAAAGAAAAATCAAATAAATATAACAAAACAAATGTGAGGTAAATTTGAAAACAAATAAAAAAGGTTATGAGTTATTGAATGAAATACATGAAAGAATTAATTACCTCCTTTTTTTAAAAGAAATTTATGTAACGAGTTGATGTCAAATGCCCACTAATATATGATCTTCATTTCTTATATTCCCCCAAGAATCTGATTTCACAATGTCTTTATTATCAACGGGAAAGAATTCAAGCAATGAAGGAGACAGGGAAGGGAAACTGGAAATTATTAATGATCATTCTTTTGACATGCTACTGTCTTCAAAATCAAACAAACATTCAAAGCACACTTCTAATACTTCTTGACCCAAACAATCAAATGTTTATACCACAGTATTAGACAAATTCACTCTCTACACAAGTGCAATATATAAAGACACATACTTTCCCTGGCAATTGTTGAAACACTGATCAAATATGACCAACAGAGCTTGCCTCAAAGGCTTTCTTTGAGTATTTTTTGTTGTCTTTCAGCATTGATATACAAACCATTTCTCAAGTGACTGTGCCATCTACAGTATATTCAGCCCATCTTGTTCATAAAATTACTTGTTTGCAATAACCTATGCAGTGCGTCCCAGAAAAAAGTATACCCAACTTTGAGAGCCTCATATTAAAGTATTATAGCCTGTGTGACCTTGAAATATATATATCATGATAAAGAGCAACTCATATTCTTTTCAATGATACCAAACTTATACCTGTGTTGTGACGGATGACTGAGCAGTTGGGCTTTAAAAAACAGGTGTAAAAAGTGCCCTGTCCCAAGTTTGAGCAAAAGCAGCCCCTGCATTTCAATAGATCAAACTGTAATCCTTTGTGCCTAATGAATGGACTCAGGAAGGCTGACCTCAAACAAACAATGAATGATCAGAAAGCCAGGGCTGCTTCTCAGACAACTTGGTACAGATCACTTTTGACCAATGATTTTAAACACTCGAGTGTTCAGTCATCCATGACAGTATCGGTATGATTTTGGTATCATTAAATAGAATATGAGTTACTCTTTGTCATGAAATTAAAATTAATTACACATAAATTATACAATTTTAATATGAGGCTCTCAAAGTTGGGTATACTTTTATCTTGGACGCACTGTACAGAACAAATGTGACACATTCACATACATGTATGTTTGAACTTTGTTGGCACTTTCATTCAATACATCAAAGTGCAAAAACTTAAATTTTGGACAAAACCTTCGCACTTCACAGTTTGATGCTTCTACATGTTCATCCTGAATGTATTTTGGAAACCAAATGTGCCATGTAGTTGGCATTGATACACCTTGCATTGTACAATGGACAGACAAACATACATACAGGTGAGTGTCTGGACAAAGTGCTTGTGAACATCCAACAAGTATCACATAAATCACGCACTATTTTAAACCAATTGAGACTACATGCTGACGCCATTAAAATCACAGAGTTGATCCACAACAAACCTGGGATCTCATACCTTCAAAACATATTCCATCCCAAGGGCAAAACAGGCCTCAACTCTGTGTACATTATGGGAGTCAACGCCCTCACAGCACTGTTCCTGCATGAGGTTTGCATCTTCAAAAAATCTACCTTCAAGTTTGAAAAGTTTGCGTAGTGATGCCATGTTTGTTTTGTTGATTTTTATTCATATATGCAACTGCCTCCCTCCAAAAAAAAAACACGTCACCTTGTGCATCAACAATCAACTGTTGACAGCTGGGCATGCGAAGTAACTCAGAGAGTAAAAATTGGGCCAATCAAATTATTTTCCTAGACATATAGTGCTCTGATGTCAGATGCAGAAATAAACAAAAGACTGATGAATTATATTATCATCTCACTCTCATTTCATACTTGTGCACTTGATACTTGAAGGTTCGGTCAGTATCACATTAACATTTTTGAACCACTGTGTCTGCAAATTTGTTCCATGTCAGAGTCCCTTAGTGCATAAAGCTTTCACGTCTCTTGTTTTGATGCTATACGTATTGCTTGAAGTGGTGATACAGGCAAATAACTGCTCACAACAAGTTTGTTACTTAAACTCTCTTACCTAGAAGAGGACTTTTGAAGAGACAAACCTCCTTTTATGGGAATAGCCCTTAAGACTCTCAGAAAACAATATGAACAAGCATAACAGGACGAAAAAGGGAAAATAAAAAAGGTCGTGACGGACAAACAGGCAAATACATGTAGACTCGAAAGTAAACTAAAATTGATCAATTAACTAACCTGTCTCTCCCTCTGTCACTATGAGCATCCGCAGCTGCATGAGGTCTTCTGACATTACTTGGCCCGCCCTGGTGAGCTCCGTCTCGATTACGCTGCACGCCTCCTCCGCCATCAGCCTGCTGTCGCTTTTTGGAGGGAGCAGAATTGTGTGATTTTGCCTGTCGTCCATGCATGTTTGTTTTTTGTTTGTTTGCACATCATCACATATGACAAGAGGGACAAAATACAATAACAAAAAGAAGCTAAGCAACTGATGACACGGACACAAGAAATAATATCGTCATGCTAGGATCTACAAGTGCTGTATTTCAAAGTTAGGCCATAAATATATTCTTTAATTTCATTATTCTTTGAACTTTCTTTCCTGGTTTTATTTTTGAAGAGAACTACCAATATTGTAATTACTGGCAAGCATGATATGCCATGCTTTGTACTCGGGGCATTTCAAATTTAATTTGTATTTCTTTTTGTATTAATTTTTTAAACAAAATTTTGCAAAGATTGCATAAGATTAAAACCAAAACCAAGAAGAAGGAATTGTAAAAAGCACATTGCGGCTTATATTTCAAAGAATTTGCATCAATTTTGGATTGTTAGCCACTGACTACTTCATCTGCATTGCTATTGTAGTTGTAAGTAACCTTTGTAATACAGCACTTATCTATATGAAAGATAAATAATATCATTACAAATTCTAAGACTATATAAAGCTTCTAGAGGAACATGCAAGGAGCAGATATACCATATATATCAACTTCTTCTAAAAGGGGTAATAAATAAATAATCTTGAACTTCCACATACTTTTAAAAATACAATAATCATGTGGTTTACATATCTATCTATATGTTTATAGGTCTTGTATTGTGTTACAGACAATTAGTCCAATCATCGTTTTTAAATGGTTATTATCAATTTTCCTTACATATAGGAATAATAGCACAACAAATGGATTTTAAATAGAATATATTGAACAAATAAATGGATCAATGATAGTTTTTTTTCAATATCTTGGATATTTTGCGAAAGGAATATGCTTTAAAATCAGTGAAAAAAAAAAACTCTCACTGTCGTTGTTTTAGGAAGCATACATTTAGAAGCTCACATTTCAGACTTAGAGGTTTTGGCTCCGGTTATAGAATATATCAACCTGTGGACGGCTGAATCTTTACATCCCCATAGGCTTATACAGTTTTCTTCCCGATGCCAGTGGGTTAATCATAGCATGCACATAGTAAGAACTCATGCATTCCCCTATACCGACAACTATCAATTTCTTTGTTCTTTTAATGACATTAAGACCACCGCACACCTTATGACTTGTGATGGCACGACTCACTGACGAGCTTTCGATCCGAAATATAACAGCATGTGTACAATATATGTGCTTTGTTATTTCAGATACAAAGATGGTCGTTGGTGCGACCGAAAGTAGTAATGTGTGTGGTGGACTTTAGACAACTAACATTCAGGTAGACATCAATTACACATAAGAAAATCAAAATATGAATCAAAATATAAAAGACATGGGCGATGAATAATTTTTTTCATGCACATATTCAGGCAAGAGTCACATACATGCATCCAATGAGTTTAATCTTTAAATCACTTTGAAATTTGGTAAAAGTATTATAATTCAATTTTCACCCTATTCAGCTAATAAATTTTTCTTTTCTTATGCAATCTAAATATGCTTCACATCAGCCAATAGAGTGAAAAGACAATTTACTGTCTTTTGATATGAATTGATGATAAGTATTTGTTATATTCTTACATCAAATAATAAATGAAGCAGGAATATAGAACAAAAACAGCAACAGACAAAGAGAGATATTTGTTAGCTACAAAACAAAGTCTTAGCCCATATTCACAAAGCAGGTTCACATCAACTTCGGGTCAATATAGAAGAGTCAAGGGGAAAATTGTAGGGTTCGTTTTTAAATTTGTAAAAGAAAACATTACACTTTATGTTTATTTTTTTACTAAAAACAATATTTGAAAAAAAAAAAAAAATGCTTTTTAACGAGTTGAGAGTTTGAATCTGTTTCATAAATCTGTCTTGTTGTGAATACAGGCTATGGGGTTAAGAGCACATACTTTGTGAATATTAATAGTCTCAAATACAGTTTTAAATATGTCTTTCCTATGATATCTGTGTAGGCATGATTACAATTTGAATGTTTCTCTCCATGGAAAATTAAGAAATTAATTCTATCTATTAATTCTAATTGGTCCAGAAGTGAAAAAAAAACCCCCCTTTACCTGTCTTATTCCTTCAACCACTATAAAGAATTGATTGAAATCATAATGAAGCTACATAAGAGAGCAGTGAAATGCACAGATGTGAATCAACTCATGGAAAGGTCATGGACAAACAAACATACAGACAAATGTTTGATTGAGACATTAAAACTTTACCTCATCTTCTTCTCTCTTCTTATGTGCATGGCGGTATAACCTGTATAGCTTCTTAGCATCAAACTCTGTGAACATAGCTACGAACGTCCACAGATCTCTGTCATAATTGAGATAGAAAAAGAAACAAAAATATATTAACATTTGTGTTCAAAACAAAGGCTGTAAATTTCATAGATATATTGGAGTAGGAAAAGGTAATGTATTAGAAATAGACAAGAAATAGACAAGAGTTGTCTTTTTCAAAACACTCTTGAACTGTATGCAGACATATATTACCACAAATATCTAGATCAAAAACACTGATTTTATAAAGGCTGTATAACAACCTATTCAGGAAACACATTTGGTGAATAGCACCGCATACAAGTCATTCCTGATATCTTACTGCTTTTATAGATAGATCTGTAAGTATAATATTCTCAATATTTTTCCTGCCATTAAATATTACAATTTATCAACAGTGACTTCATTTTCAATCAAAGCTTACCATTTTAAAGTGAAGCAAAGCTAGTCCTTCTCAAATTAGGTGACCAGTCTGTGCTCAAAGACTATCATTGCCGATCTTCTCATGCAAACCCCCTATCTTTTAAATTTGGTTACACACATTTCTCTTTCTTCAGGACTTTCTTATCAACCTGAAAATTTAAATGAGCCCCTGCCTAGCCCCCTCAAGAAAAGAAAAGAAAAGAAAAAACAAGATGAATCCTCGATTGGCGCACGGTCGAAATATGCCTCCGACATTGCCAGATCAGAAACATATGGCACATTGGCATATGGCAAAACTCTGTACATGGAATTTCACATTTTGACCTGTGACCCTTGACCTTTGACCTACATACTCCCAACTCTAAACGGATCATCTTCCTGTGGTGATACATACTACCTCTAAGTTTGAAGCTCATATCTCAACTGGTTCTTAAGATATCGTCATAATGAACTCAATACATGGAATTTCACAAATTGACGTCTGTGACCCTTGACCTTTGACCTACATACTCCAAAATCTAATCAGATCATCTTCAAATGATGATACACACTAACCGTAAGTTTGAAGCTCATATCTCAACTGGTTCTTGAGATATAACGAGCAAACGGGATGTACGGAACGGACGGACAACCCGAAAACATGATGCCTCCGGCACCACCTTCGGTGGCGGAGGCATAAAAACCCACTCTATTATTTTAAGAGTTGCCTGTGCTTACCCCTTCCATTCTTGTATCTTATCTGGGTCATTGAACTCTTGGATGCATTCATTGATACGGTCTCCTATCTTGAGGAGGCATTGGCGGGTGTGGTTGAGTTGCTCTCTCTCTGAGACGTCTTCTGGAGGGTTGTCCAAGAGCTTGAGAGCACGCTTCACAGGCCTCATCCTCTCTTTGCACTGGACAGGATAACGAAACAACACGGTCAACATAAAGTATGCTAAATTAAATGAAGTTCTGTAAATAAATGTATGTAGTCATGAGTCTAATTATTTTCTCATCCAATTATATAGATTTGTATATTTTTCCCCCACTCCAGGTCTTCTGGAGGGTTGTCCAACAGCTGCCGCTTCATTGGTTTCATCCTCTGAAGTATGATGTATAATATAAAGATAAAAGGTGCTTAAAGTCCCAGACCGGACCGAGAAATGAAAACCAAAATTACATATAAAACGAAAGCTAATATTTCTTCCTAATACAACAATTCCCAATTTAAGCATTTTTATCTTCCATTTAGAAAGTATTTCATTAAAAAGGTGATTGAACCTCAACCAGGCCATCCCTCCCAAGTACTCGTAAAAGTACCCCTATTATATAATGCGGCTGATGACGTCAAAGAAGTTTAAGGGAATGCTGTTGCCAGGCATGATAGGGTTTCGGCTTTAGAAAACACGTTTGTATTGCTATGTCAGAACAATAGACCCCATGTGTGCTAGAATTCTATTGTTCTGACATAGCAATTCTTCTTCTTTCGTGTCCACCATTTACAACATTAAGTATAATATGAATATATGTACATGTTATATAACCCTAACAAAATTATATATTTGGCCACGACTTTGCACATAGTACTGCCCTCTCATTTGCAGCCATCAGATCATCCTGGTTGCAATGTTCTCTACATAGCAATACAAACGTGTTTTCTAAAGGCGAAACCCAATCATGCCTGGCAGTAGCATTCCCTTAAACTTTTTTGACGTCATCAGCCGCATTATATAATAGGGGTACTTTTACGAGTACTTGGGAGGGATGGCCTGGTTGAGGTTCGATCATCTTTTTATGAATACTGTTATGAAAATTTAATTTATTTTGGGGGTATTTATGTTATACGCCTACTTAGCTTTCAATCGATGTAAGGTTGTATTTACTCCGTCAACGGTCTTTAACACTAGTTAAAAACCAAAGTTTACAACCAGAACCTAACATTTAGAAAATCAAGCAAAGGCACCATTTACACTTCCTGAACCTACAAATTTAAATTGTGTAACACATTCCTAATAATAATAATAATAATACATTGGATTTTTATAGCGCTATTTTCCATTTAAATAAAATGCTCAAGGCGCTTTTACAAAGTAATACAAAGAATAGTACACAAGGATGAATGTCTTTCTTCAAGAATAAACACATGTGAACAAATGAGACTTAAGATTCGTCTTGAAAGTTTCCAATGAAGATGAATCTTTCAGCTCCTGTGGAAGTGTATTCCACAGGGCTGGACCGGTATGAGCAAAAGCTCGCTCCCCCCATGATTTTTTTGACAAGGGAATTTGCAAAAGACCAGAGGAAGACGATTGCAAGGTTCGTTTGGGTTGGTATTTAGTTAATAAAGATCTATTGTACTCGGGGGCTGTTTCATTGATGATATGGTAGACCAAAAGCAGTATTTTGAAATTGATACATTCTTTTACGGGCAACCAGTGGAGATTTTGCAAAATCGGTGTGATATGACTTTGTCTGCTTGTCAACGAAACAATACGCGCTGCTGCATTTTGGAGCTTTTGCAATCTCGCAATATTTATGTTTGGTAAGTTATAAAGTAATCTGTTTCCAAAATCGTGAAAATATCATTAAAAAAAAAATCTTTTCTTGCACTTTCCAATACCAAAATGTCAGTGATTTTTTTTTTTCAACGGTGAAATGCGGCCCTGAACTTCAGACCAACTCACTCTTCAGGGTTCCCTCTATATTAGAAGAAAATTACCTGACAAATTTTTAGAATTCCAGGATTAATTATTTAGACCTATTTCAACGTATTTTGATGCACTGGCATAATGATGCATCATGCCAACAACAGACTGACACTTGTTATCAAATTTCCCCTGATTTCCAGGTAGAGTGAGAAACCCTGCACTTAATGAGAAGAAGTATACTTACAGATCCAAATGTGGAATCGTCCAGCTCTCCTGTTGGGTTGAAGACAACAGGTGTTTGCATGGATTGGATATTTCTCTTGGCAGCACCTTTCTTGTTTCCTTTGCTCTGAAAGTTAATGTTCATCAGGAGTGATAAGATAATACTGTATACGCTAAATATTTCACGGTGGTATTATTTTCCTGAATTTCGGAACTTACTAAATGTGAAAAATTTTCACTTCCAGATATTTCTGTACATATTTCTGTAAATACTCTCGCAAATTTCCTGTCTTGAAGCAAAATCGCAGAAGTAAATGTATGCCAAATATATGGCGTATACAGTAGATCATTGCTCATTCTCAGTTTAGAAGTTAAAGCTCTATTAGTCTCATCCCACAGTACATTTCCTTTTTCAAATTATAACTTTTTATGATGAAATAAACAATGTGATTCTAAAACATTAAAAAGCAATTCAATTTTTGCTGTTTTTCTCTCTCTATTCTTATTTCAGAAAAAAAACAGACTAGAGCGACATCTTCCCTTTTAAATCACTGTAAAGTGCATAGAATTTTAAGTTTATTACCGTTTCCTAGCTAAACGTATCAACCTTTATAGGAAAAGGTTTACACGTTGGCTTATGATGCTTTGATCCAAAGAGTTCAGCACCTTACCTTCTTTGGTTCTTCAATTTCTCCCTCCTCGATCTCTCTCTCTTCATCATCTTCCTCCTCCTTTTCAGACTCCACCTCCTCCTCTTCCGATTCCACTTCTTCCTTGATTTCATCCTTCTCCTTCTTGGTCTTCCTATCCTGCTTCTTCTTTGGTTCCCGTTTGTTTTCCTTCCCTTTCCCTTTCTCTTTCTCCCTCTCTTGTTTCCTCCTCTCCTTCTCTTTCTCGTCAAGACGTTTCCTGCCCCTCCTCTTTTGTCCCTTGTCAGTGTCATTTTTGTTGGCAACTTCACCATTGTCTTTATTTTCAGCTTTTTTCCTCCTGCCAGGCTTTTGTTTCTCCTCGGTCTCTTCTTTCACTTTGGTCCCTTTCCTTGATCTGGCATTCTGTGTGATCTGGAAAAGGTCATAACAAAATGTTTAATTAAAATTAAAATGTTGTAGCGTTGATTGTGTTCCGTTTAGTAGAAACAAACATTTTACATTAAAGATAATCTAGAGTAGTAGTCATAATGAAATAAATCAAAACATTCTTGTTTATACCAGAATCTCAAGCATAGGAAATAAATACTACACACCAAAGGAATTTACAGAAAATTGCGTATTTGCTGAGAAAAGAGTAAAATAAGCATGATTTCAGTATCCTGACGGCCCGGCCCGTCCAAGCACATGCGTGATTAACACGGCCACGTGGAAAGTCTACGGGTATATCATGTGCACGCGATTCGCACCGGATCTGTGTGTGTATGTTGTGCCGTGACTTGTGGCGATATAGCGGTCTACTCCAAGTCTCGATTTGACGGACTGTTTCGACATTTTTTCAACATTTCTTCTAAAATCATTATCTAAACATGAATATAATCTGGTGTAGGCATATGTATAATGTTAATGGAACAATGTGAGGACATATCTTACAGATTTATCGAAAATTATTTTGGCTGTGAGAACTAAAGCTTGGCTTTAATAATAGCTCTTGACAATGTCAGTAATTGAAGAAAACTAAAATGCGTATTAAATGACTGAATTTTCTTACAGATTTGATAAATTGGGTTTTCAAAGAAGTACTTTTACCAAAATAATTCCTTCACTTCTGAAAACGAATGGATAGTCTAAATCTCTTAATATTAAAAGAGAATGTTTTGAATTTTTTAATCTACTTAGATGGGAGCGCAGTAGTCTCACAAATTCTAGATTTAAAAAACTGGTCCCTCACAAAGGACATAAAAGCCACAGATATCTAGTTACTTACAAGTACTAAATGGACTCATAATGAATCTATTAATTAAAAAAACATCACTCAAGTGTAGAAAATAAACTATATTACATAACACAACATAATTTTCTTTTCTTTTTGCTTGGTGATTACACATTTAACACAGCAATCCAACTGTACAGTCTGTGTCAAATAAAATGTTTCAAGTGGAAAACATTTCTTTATAGTATGAAGATGAATTACAACCTGGAATTATTTGGCATTTTCATAAAGAGGGAAATTCAGACTTTCTTCTGCAACTTTTTCCATCACATTTGGTGCTGTAATTTTTGACATATGACCAGTTTTCTACAATCAAGGAAAATCCATTTTTCGCACGCCATCCCATGCCTTTGTTTAGGTTTCGCATAATGGCCATGAATTCAGTGCTACAGAACAATAGAAGTGCGTACTTTCGATTTGTTCCTCGTCGCATTAAATTTAGCATAACTTTTGTTTTACAACATCAAATTATACAGAACAAAGTGCATCAGCAAGGAAAATCTTCTGGCTTTAATTTGGTACCACATACACACATCATGTGAAAATATTTCACCCCTATTATTTTTTTCCCCGACTGTACCATTTTTTTCTGACACAGACTGTATTGTGACACACAGAGAGCTTACCTTTTCAGCTGCTTTGCTTGCTGTTGTTTCTTTCTTCAGCACTTTGACTAGATTCTCTGCTCTGGTCTGCAACTGTTTGGCTTGGGGCTTTTTGGTTTGGTCTGCTAATAGGATCTACATGAAAAACCAAAAATGTCAAAAATCAGCCCCTGTATACATTTATTTCTGCTCACATTAGATAATCGATTTATTCTACTGTTTGGTATTACCCACAGCATACAGACAAATCCGTCACAAGACTTGATTATCGACTGTTTTTCAAATAATGAATATCTCTTGTTCAATTGTGTGAATATATGTGATGCATCACATCGAAATCAGACACAAGTCGCCAAGCAAATTCAGCACAATGTTGAGGAAATTGGCAAAATAATAAAAATCGTCTTATTTGGGGGAAATTTTTTTTTTTTTTTTTCTGAATCATCATTGTTTCTTGTATGCTCTGTAAAAAAAGATGAGTAGAAATGATTAGGGGAAAGCCTTTAAAAATGTATTGTTTTGTTGGAATCTTTGACTCTTTTCTGGTGACTTGTGTCTGATTTTGATATGATGAGTCACACATAATAACCAAATTACTAATTTATATCCTTGACTTGACACTATATCCCACCCTAAACCTACCATAAAACCAATCGCAACCGTTGCCATTCATCTAAGACAAAATAAGGCCCAGAGCAATAATTGTTGACAGAGAAAATGTTTGTCAGGAAATCAAAATATCTCAACAACAAAAGCATTCCTCCAGCTACAGTACAGCCTGAAAGTTAATGTTACCTGTTTACACACTCCATCAAATCTTACACACAAAGTGAATGGAAGGTTTGAAGGAGTGTGTAAACAGGTAACATTAACTTTAGGGCGGTACTGTATATTATGAAAGTTATGGTCTCTACATTGTATGTAGGTTTCCTTTCAAGCTTTTTCCTCCACTTCATTTTATCTCCTATTACCCAGTCAGATATAACTTGAATTTGGAATCTCATTTTTATTATTAGAAGTTAGCTGACATTCGTTCCTGCTGTGTAAAACCTTTCCAATCTCTTTCATCTGATGACAAGCCACATCATCTTGAACTGCCGAGTTTCAATCACTGTGACATCTTGCAGACATACCTTATCATGGAGATTGAGAGATGGGTCCATCTTGATTGCTTCCCAGCTTCCCATACCATACTCATAGATACCAATCAGAAGATTATGATCATCATCCTCATCCCAATCCACGTCCCAATGGGCGAACCATCTAACACACTTACCTTATCATGTAGATTGAGAGATGGGTCCATCTTGATTGCTTCCCAGCTTCCCATACCATACTCATAGATACCAATCAGAAGATTATGATCATCATCTTTATCCCAATCCACGTCCCAATGGACGAACCATCTAACACACTTACCTTATCATGTAGATTGAGAGACGGGTCCATCTTGATTGCTTCCCAGCTTCCCATACCATACTCATAGATACCAATCAGAAGATTATGATCATCATCCTCATCCCAATCCACGTCCCAATGGATGAACCATCTAACACACTTACCTTATCATGTAGATTGAGAGACGGGTCCATCTTGATTGCTTCCCAGCTTCCCAGACCATACTCATAGATACCAATCAGAAGATTATGATCATCATCCTCATCCCAATCCACGTCCCAATGGATGAACCATCTAACACACATACCTTATCATGTAGATTGAGAGATGGGTCCATCTTGATTGCTTCCCAGCTTCCCATACCATACTCATAGATACCAATCAGAAGATTATGATCATCATCCTCATCCCAATCCACTCCAATGGACGATCCGTAATCTGGAATGCAGCTGAAATCTGAGTCGAGAGGGGAAAATAATTGTTATTAAATCATATGCACGGATATGATGTTTTTTGTTAGCTTATCCTCGCATCTTTCCTCTTCAAGAAAATGAGAATGAAATGCCCTTTGATTACTGGCAAGAATAGAGATGCAATTGACATAATCAGAGACGATATAATTTAGACATTTAGAGGGCAACAGAGCTCTAACACTTAAGGGATTGCAAAGTAACGCTTTTTGGTTCACATCAGACTGTTTTCCCCCATTGGCAGGACAATAGCCTGGCAGGCATAGATTCCATAAACTGCTAAATCGCCATGCTAAAGCCAGGGTAATAACAGAATGCGACAAGGATCACGTCTGATCGACACAAGAGTAACTCAAAAGCCCAGTTATTGTGCATTCAACCACATACTTTTTCTCTTGTCTTTCTTGAGCATGAACACCGAAGGGGGTATTGATGGTCACTGACTTACTACTTGCAATCATACAGTCTGCATCAAATAAAATGGTACAAGCGGGAAACATTTTTTTTTTATAGTATGCAGATTAATCACAACCTGGTAATGCTTGGTATTTCCATAAAGCAATTTTTTTCATCTCATTTCATGCTGTAGATCTGGTGATATGATTTTCTACAATCAATAAAATTATTCCCCCCCCCCCAATTGTATCATTTTTTAAATACAGACTGTAAAATGACATAATCAACTGACATATTGTTTTGCCTAATGAGGGTCAGAGGGTCATTAAGCCAACTTAGCAGGTGCTGCTGCACTAGCTCGAGCTATTTTAAATAGCGCGCTATTTGTGATCTGATGAACTAGCCCGATCGAAGCTTATCTGCCTTTGTGGTCCAATAGTGCGCTAATTTGGCTAAATTCTCAGCCCGAGTCATCTTAGGTTTAAAAAAAAAAACTCGAGCTGGTTTGCATTTTTTGGTACGAAATAGCGTGCTATTTTGCACGGTGCTGCACTAGCTCGAGCTAAATGTGAAATCGTGCACCTGTGCGTGTATACGCTAGCGGTAGTTCCAGTTGCGCAATACATTTCGGGCTTGTTTGTTCGAGGTCATGTCAGGTCGTTAATGCGAAACTTTGAAATAGCTTGAGCTAGTGCAGGACCGGTTTCTTTTTTCAGGTTTTTTCCCCGATCGACCAATTAGCGCGCTATTTTTTTAGCTCGAGCTAGTGCAGCAGCGCCTAGTGAAAGAAAGTGGTCAGAACGTGGCAGTCATTTGCCTTTCTTTGACAAGAGGGGTATAGAATATCCCAATCGGGTATAAAATCCGGCAAAGCAGGCTGCAGCGTTTTGAATCAGGGCATTTCCTGTAAGGCGCCTTCTCCAAACAAAGTGCGTCAGCTTCCTGCGTCTTTTGTACCAAAAGACGATTCATCGGCTTTTGAATAGAATCCCGAAATCTTAATACGGCTTAAACACGTTAAAAGCAGAAAGCTGATTGTTTCTTGCGTTGGATCAGGAAGCTGCGGGAAACTGACGCACTTTGTTTGGAGAAGGCGCCTAAATAAGCTACCTAATAGTGTTAACTTGTGTTTATGTGTTTACAATCATGTTGGCAAAGTGAGCTAAATCAAATAAATTGCCATTTGAATATCATTCAATGTTACTGCATTCATTTGTACAAGCAACCACTCACTTTTTCCTCTTCTCTTTGTTGGCAGGTATTGTGGCAAGAGGTTCATTCTCCTCTTCGTGTTTCAGCACCGATGGTGCATTGATGGTCACATTGGACATCTTGAAGGTGGCTCCTCTTTTCTTACCTGGTAGAAGGAATCAAGTGACACTATCATCAGGGTTGTGCTCAACAATACAAACAGCAAAAAATAAAAAATAAAATAAAAAAATGAAAAAGTAAAATCAGCTGCAGGTTTGAAGACATAATGTATGCAAATTTTTAGAGTATTTGGAATGTGTCAGATCTTCCGGAATGGTAATAAATTTGGAGGAAGTAAAGCAGTTTACGACTTTAATTGAGGTTGCATGTTTTAATCAGGGAAAATGAATTTGGAGCAATAGAAATCTTAATAATTCTAAAAGAGGACATATATTTTTCAAAATTGAATTTCTGTTTTACCTAAATCTATTGCACTTTACATTGTACATTGTACATGTGACTTTTATCAATACTTCCCAATACGTATAAATAGTATTTCTAGAATAAATCATGTTTCAGTAGAATCATGAAATGGTAATGTGGAGTCAGCCTTTTCCTGAAATGACTGGATAACTAAACATTAATTCATCCATCCAGTTTTACATTTCACTCTTTACAGCCTATAAGTTTTACATATTCTGAAACACAACCAAAATGATCATTGGTATCTTTTGAGTGAATCAATTTAGGTCGGGTGGTGTAACGTGTCTCAACGTTGCCTGTGATTTGATCACTTACAAAAAAAAAGAAGAAAATATAGCTGTCGGCCTTGAGCCTCACATTAAACTCGACTACAACCAAACGTTACAGGACAAACTTTGAAAAATAAAGAGCCCAAAATAAAATGTAAGAGAATAAACCTGTTACTGGATCACTTACCATCAAAGTCGTTATCGGCCTTGAGCCTTTCATTATACTCCTCTACAGCCTTGACACAGTTGTCATGGAGTAAGGTTCCTAATCTCTTCAGGTCTGCTTGAGACTTCTCTTGAAGCTCTGCATCACCTGCTATTGCCTCAAGTCTGAAAAAGACAAGAAATGATAAGAATTAACATCAAACCTAAGTAGTTAAACATCAGCATTTGCACTTGAATTCAGGGGACCATGCAGTAAAACTGACAAGTTTTTGAATGGGTTAAAGTTCAATCTCCAGATTCCCAATAACCTAATTTTGAAGGGGAAAAGACGGGAACAAAAAATGTTACAAATAAACATCCAATCTACTAAGTAGAACCACACCAGCCTTTGCACTTGAAGTCAGGGGCCATGCAGTAAAACTGACAAGTTTGTGAATGGGTTCAATTTCCAGATTCCCGATGAAGCTATGAAGGGGGGAGGGCTGGTTGATTAAAAACTTGCTCTCAAAACTCCCAGTTAGAATGGGATAAAGCGGTAAAAAATATTCAGTCAAAAATCTTGGCTGTCTTTAATGAAATATTAATTTTGCATCTATAGATGAAATGACACTAATGACAATATAATTCCTTTTATCATAAAATCTATCTACTTATCTGAGAGGCATTTGTCAAAGATAACATTTTTAAAATATTTGAATTCAATTAATTAAAATTTTAAAGTATGTCTTACCTCGTGAGTGGTGCTCCAAATTTCTTGTAACTTTTGACAAACCTAGATAAGCATAAACCAAGGAAACAAATAGAAGTTATTCGATCTCCTGTAAAGATAAATGACAAGCTACGATTTTTGACTTACAATCTATTGATATCAACCTTTGTACTTGGTATTCAATAGACAATATTATATTCTTCTTAAACAATTAATGCATTTGAAGTCATTTACTATTACTAGAAGTACAGTGAGCTATTTACTGATTTCCATGCTACACATCCTATTTTTTTTTTTTTTGTGTGAGTGTTCCATGTCCTTATTATTTAATTATCTGCTGCAAAGTTCTGCAAAAACTAAATCTAGCTTTCCATATCTGCAGATTAGACGGGACTGGCTTGTGTCTGTCTTTATTTCCCCAGTTACATTTCTAGGCTGTTTCAAACCACATTTGAATACTGGGTTTATATCCACTTGGTCTACTTGCAGATTGTCTAATAACCACAATGTTTAATTAAACCCATTTAGTATAATAATTCCAATTATCGCTTGGTATAATGATCATTTAGTCTAATGTCCAGATGGTATATTGTTCCGTCATCTATTTCCTTATGTCAAATGAAAATTTGGTCCATTACCAATTCATCTAAAGATAGACTATTAGTCTCAGACCAAGATTTTTAGTGTTAGAACAAGTGGCTTTTAGATAAAATGGTAAATGGGCCGAGTCGTAATTAGACAGACTGTTATTAACCGAACTGGTTGAAAAAGAAAATGGATTAGACCATGTGGAATGGGACCAGACAGGCAATAGACAAATAGGTTGAAGACAAAGAGGCAATTCACCAAATACTAGGCAATGTCTGCCCTTGTATGTTGTAAATACATTTGTCCTCCAAACAACCTGATAATGTCCACCATCTTACCTCCTGATTTCACCATCGGAGAATCCTATGACAGTATCCCTTGGCACGGTCCTCGGTCTACCCCTCGGTCTCTTAGACTTGCGGTTGTCGTTGTCACTGTCGTCAGAATCGCTGCTTGCACTGGAGACCTCTTGTCTCTTGCGTTTTCTACTGAAAGAGGCTTCCGAATCACTGTCATGATATGTCATCTGAAATGGGGAGTAAGAGGGTAGGCAAAATTATATTGAAGAACCCCCAGATTGCAGGACACTTGTTATATAATTGATCGGGGATAGACACAGTACCATCTGAGATCAACGTCACAGTTGATCTCAGATATTATTATTATATTAATGTAATGGTATAGACAATATTAATGAAATAGCAAGACAAGACACCCCAATTGATAGGGGATAGACACAGTACCATCTTAGATCACCGTCACAGTTGATTGCAATCAAATGATATCATCCCCATTCACTTTGTGTACACTTGCACTCGTTCGATTGCAATCAGCTGTGACATTGATCTCAGGCAGTATTTAAAGCGAGAGCAAACTGAGTAACACTCTCATTGACTGTGTGTTTAAATAGCTAGTCTTAAGGGATACCTTTTTAGAACAAAGCGGTGTATAAAATAACCTGCAATTTAATTTGTATTGGGAAACTAGAATGTTTTGAGGGGAAAAGTATGTGTTTTGATACTTGGCAACATAATTATCATGGTGTGAATTCATTGAGTAGTGAAAAAAGTGTGTTTTTATTGAAATCGACCTGAATTATAAGACTACAATACTCAAGATGTTGCATTGTGGGTTAGGCATCGGGGCAGAATCGAGTAGTTGAGGACTTGAGGTGGTGCTATACAAGGCTGCTAGTTCGTACTGGCTTTAATACAGTAGAAATGTTCTACATTTAACTGAATGAGACATATACACATCTCTTGTTTGCAAGTCCCATCTTTCATATCATCTGCAAATTAACGTAAGGGTTATGAATGACCATGTTGCCAAAAAAGTTTCCAAGACATATCTAATATTCTATTCAAACAAGTGAACAGTGTAGTGGTATAGACAATATTAATGTAATGGTATAGACAATATTAATGTGATGGTATAGACAATATTAATGAAATAGCAAGAGAAGACACCCTAAAACCAACCTCAAGCTTCCATAAGAACCTAGCGTATAAAGTGGAAGAGATTTAAAAAGCATATGTGGACTAACAGCTCAAAACAATCAAAAAGTCCCTAAATAAGGTAACTGGGCAAATGGGGGAGGGGGATCAATGCTACTGATAGCTCTTGAATGTACATATCTTAATTTTGTTCTGCGAGACTGAAGTAAAAGAGCAATTACAGGTGGAAAGCTTGTAGCCTCGAGCTTTACAAAACATTCAGGTGGAAAGCTTGTAGCCTCGAGCTTTACAAAACACAAGGGAAAAAAAATAGCAAAATAATTCTGGTGACTAATGGGTGGTTTTGCACCACCAACACATCACATATGAACACACACAGACCTACCCTATTGACTTGTTTTCTTATCCTGGGCGGTAGATAGAGGGCCATCTCTTCCTTCTGTTTTTCTTCCGCCTCCATCTTACTCCTTTCAGAGGCTGGAATGATATCCTCCCAATCCTTGCCTTGGTCTTCCTCGTCAGGCTCTGAGGTTGCAGCAAAGTTTGCCACCTGTAGTTAGGAGAAATGATGTTTGTGTACAAAGAATTAAAGAGTGAAACTAGAAGAGGAAATTGCCTGTTAACCCTAACTTACCTTTAAAGGGATTAAGTAGCTTTCAAAAACAAGAGCAATTATATCAAGATTAATAAAATTATATTGCTCTAACAGTAAAAACCAAACTACTGAAAAGTTTCAGATCAAATGGAAGTCATTTACTACCTTAAAACAGTGTAACAAACAATGCCAAGCATATACAGCCGAACACCAGTACCCTCTGCTGATAACCCACCAGGCCGCTAGAGAGGGGGACTTTGCAACAGGAAATGGGTGTGTGGAAAAGCACATGGTTTTATAAACCATCCGGTGTTGGTTTATAAATTTTTGAGTATGAAATCATTGATATCTCGAAGGTAAAGCAAGCAATTAGCTTGCAATTTTGAAGAGATACCAGACTGACCTAAGTGTTTATAATTATGTTGGCAAAATAAGCTAAATCAAATAAATGTGATTTGAATATCATTCAATGTTACTGCTCCCTTTAACCCTATTCAGACTGGGGGGGGGGGGTCAATTTGACCCCCCCTGTACGAAATCCGCGACTGCTGCGCAACCGCTGCAGGGCTCGAATTAGCCCACGGCAACCCACGGCAATTGCCGTGGTGCCCTTGGTCATTGCCGTGATGCCCCTCCAATTTAAGCATGACTTACGGCAACACTAAACATGCCCTTTTTCTCCTTTGCCGTGGTGCCTTATCTCCTCAAATGGTGCCCTTCGCTGTGTAGCAGTGGTGCCCTTTCTAACCAAATGATGATTTTGGGATATTAAATTATTTCAGCGCCAGTGTGCCTTTTGCATTCCCCTCACTAAACTTAAGTCTTGGCCAACTCAACCACAGCGCGATCCATTCCCCGGCTCCGCACCGCGCCCGGCATGGCACGGCCCGCAGGCTAGGCGCACCTGCAGCTCATAGCGTGGCAAAAAAATATATGCAGCTTTCAATTCAATACACATGGGCGAGATGCATGTGAGTGTGTGTGTTGTGTGTGTCATCAGTGGTGTGTGTATTTGTTGCGATTCGATTCAGGCGCTGTCTGCATGTACGATGTTTGTGTGGAATTAACGCATATACGACAAACGTCGCATATACTGTATGCGACGTTTTATTCATTGTGAGAAAACTAGGGCTTCCCCTGACCTCAGACAGGTACCAGAAGAAGAGCGAAAATTGACCAATCAGGAGATACCTTTCATATTGCCGAAAAAAAAAATCCCTCGCAAAGTTATTGAATTTAGAAGTGCTCTTATTGGACATTTCATTCCAAGACCGTACGAGCCTGCCAATTATTTGTTTTGTTACCTAGCTACAAGAGTAGCGCGCGCTGCAAAAGGGGAAACCCCCAAGCTATCGATAGCGATATCGCGCATCATGTTCTCACCACGCAGCCATTTTTCCCTGCCGCGTGCGATATTCAGAAAAAGTGACTGCACTTTTAGGTCTATTTTGACATGTTTCCTCACAACAGTCGCGATTGAAATATTTTGAAAGGATTTATTCAAATTGTATTTGTATCCCAGGATATACCATCGTATTTTTTGCTCTGTGATTTTTTTTGGTAAGTTTGATGATGATTTATCGTGCTTGTCGCGTGTGTGATTGAGTTGTGATGTGCGAGGCATCAATCAACTGCAGGCAATCTCAAACATTTCTGTTGACCACGCAATTTGCTGATTATTGATTGTTAAGATTCTCTTATTTCCAATCATAAAAATATAATTAGATGACCCTAGATCTAGGTGAAATTAATTTTGTACGATTATTTACCTGTCTGGTCAGGGATTTTTCTTTTTTATAAGAAAATTCGGCGAAACCAAGGCCCCTTTATTCGTTTGCCATTTCATGTTCTTTTGCACACGCGAACGTCTTTTTTCATATTTTATGTAGCCAAACCGATTTAAATCCATCCGAATCTTTGCAATCCTGTCATGAAATATCAAATACCCACTTAGACAGCTAAAGAAAGACTAAATGTCCCGATTTTTCTTTGATTTATTCTTTTTGTTATAAGATTTTCATGAAATCTTGGACTCTGTTACGCGAGACATGTACATCTTTTCCAACATATAAGAGTCATCCCCACGCATGCCTTTTTGTGTATGTGGAGCTATCCATGCGAGAAACTTGTGAGGATATCATTGTCAATAAGGCCTTAAATTTTCCTCGAATGATGAAACAAAGTCAAATCCCCTTCTACATACTATGATGAAAAAACAAAAGAAATTCATTCACAAACAGAACATTAAAAAACAACTTACATTTTATTTCTCCCGTGTCAAACCATTTTTTTTTTTTTTGCCATTTTCTCTGGCAGGCCATTACTAGTCTTGATTTTCAGACCTAAAAGTTATTTGAATTTTTATTCATTCTTATCTTCAAAATTTATACCAATATGAATCTACAATTTATTTAGTCAATCATAGAATTTAAATTTATTTCATTTTCCAACATATTATTATTATTTTTATCAACAGAATATTAAAACTGGTCTTCCAAAATGTCTATAAATTTTTGGGTTACCGTGAAAAGACTACCGCTAGATATCGATAATTGTCAACAAACAAGCTTCCCAGTAAGCGTATTGGTGTCATAAATATTCATACGTACGCGGTGAGTGGGCTATTCCACTGTGACTGATGGGGTGTGGAGATAATAATTGTGAAGGTTTAACATTAATTTATGAGTAAAAATATGATCAAATCTACCGATGGTGTAATTTTATAGGAACATGATATTATAAAAGAAAAAACAAAGACATTTAAATGTTTTTAAAAGCTGGAATCATGTGTTTCAAGGCTTGTCAAAAACATGTAGTCCCTATTTTGAATGTGTAGTTCCTTAGGGGCTGGGGTGGGGTAGAAACATCGATGGGCTGTTCCATTTTACGGAGGGTTGAAGCATTCTGAACATGGGATTTAATTTAAATAATAATTCTTAAAAGTAAAAATAAAGCACACCAATACGACAAAAATTTTATTACATCAATTTTTTTTCACAGACATGAAATAAAAACAAAGGAGGAAGACATATAAATATGTACTTCCATAATCTTGCCTTTTTTTGTTACACATGGCATTGGCAAGAGAAACAATGAAGTTCAAAGTCAAGTGAATTTAGAATTGTGAAGATATTTCCAGGAAATCAATGGTAGGTATTACAAAAGTATTTCATTAAAACTTCATGATTCACAGTCCTGGTACAAAATAAAGTTCCTAATTGGAAAAATTGGAAACGTTTTGCATTTTCTTACAGTTTCATCTGTGATCAAAACTATTGTTGAAATAGTAACTGCTAATGATTAATTAGCAATTACTAATTGCTAATTAATCGCTGATTGCGCGCTTTCGTAGAAATGACTAGTTTAATGACTTTTTCCATTGCCTTGGTGCCTTTTTCAGTTGCCTTGGTGCCTTTTCAGTTGCCTTGTTGCCCTTTAGAAATTTTTTTTATATAAGACCATTTGCCCTTTTTTCACAGGTGCCCCTTTTCACAGTTGCCTTGACCCTAGAAATTCCTAATTCGAGCCCTGCGCTGCGAATCGCAACCCAGCCCTTAATGACTTTTTTCTTTCAAGTGTCTCGCAAATTTTGACACCAAGTTCGAAAAAATCGGATACTCCGTTGTCGCGTTACGCAACATTACGTAATCGCATGTCAGGCCTAAATTGAACGAAAATCGTCATTTTGCATGCGTTTGTGTACAAAATACTGCTTTTTTCTAAATTTCTTTATAACACTGATAATTGTGCCTTCTGAGCCTTTTGATTGATTAAATTTGTCTATATATTGATCAAAATACATTTCTCAAGCATAAAAAAATTACAAAAACAAAGAAATACATAAGAAATAAAAACAATAGAATACATAAGAAATTATAAAACAATAGAATACAAAAGAATTAATTTGAAATTTCTTAATTTGTCAATTCAGTACTGTTATCTTTGCTACTCAGCAACTTTTAGAAAAAATTTGGGCTTCATAACTATATTTATTAATGAAATATTAACAATTTCAATAAAAAATCATCTAATTTGCATACGTGAGTATGCATAAATTAAATACGTGAATTTTTTTTTCAAAAAAAACATACCAGCGACACCCTTTACATGTGCAGCGACGTTCGCGCAAAATTTCGCGGCGAGCGGACCATCCGTGGCCGAGATCTCAGGGGGGGGGGTCAAATTGACCCCCCCCCAGTCAAAATCTCTTCTTGAAAAGCCCAGTCTGAATAGGGTTAAGGCCCCCCTTCAACATTTTTCGCGAAAAATCCGCAGTGCGAAATTTTTTAATCGCGCCACTCGCCGACTTTTTAGTTTTAAGTCTTGCGCATCTTTTAAATACAGTTGATTTAAAAGCAAGTCTCAAACTCTACCATTCATGAGCTCTATTTCATTTTGTAAGGCGTAGGTAAATGCAGAGGTAAAATTACGTGCACCGAGTATAAGAATTCAAAGATCTTTCACAAGATTGATTACATCTATAGATGTTAGGATAAAAAAGTACCATAGAAGTCATCTTTCCAGAGTATAAAATTTCAGAGAGACAATGTACCAACAAACATGGTTTGTCCTGATTCACAAGAGTACATGTGGTAAACCAATACTTAGATGCACGCACTTCTTTACTTGTTGTTGTAATCCCAATCTCTACTAATACAAACCTCTTTTCAAGAACAACCATGTTCTTACACATCTACAAATTCTTGATGGGTTTAGATGGTGTGAGAATATATTTCTGACCTTGAATTGTGAGAGTAGTTCTTCGCCTGCACCACCAGGTTCTTCCTGTTCCCTTGTCTCAGCTCTTTCCAGGATCGCATCAATATCCATCTCCTGCTCATAAAACACAACAAGATAAGATAAAGAATGAAAAGAAAACTCATTGAAGGTTGCCATAATCCTGCCATATAAGCATATAAATGAAGATAAACAAATAAAAAAAAATTGATAAGTCTAAAACTAAAACTTTGAAAAAAGTGAATTTACTAGAAGACACTCATACCTCATGACCTTAATAAATAATGTATTTTGTGTACATACAAAGTTATATCATGCTTGTAAAGAATTTACATTCATTTGTCATGGATGTTGAGTACTGTATTGTCTTGAATTTGCCATCTGATTTTTACTTATTTGTCAGTCACCATTATACAATAATATGATGCTTCCATTATTGCCAGGAGACAAAAATAAGGCAAAATAAGAAAAACATAATCTCATTCTTACAGGAAGTTCTGTCTCTTCTCCATCTGGCTCCTTGAACAGTTCTTCGGCCCTGAACTTGAGAATCGCTGTCAGTTCCTCCTTGCTGAAAGGGGCATCTCTACTGATTGAGTAGGTCAAGAATAGATATCAAAGTTACTCCCAATAGTACAAGGGAAAATACCTGAATGCCGCATTTATATTACCAGGTGGAATTGTTCAACAGGTAACAAAACAGACATGCAGATATTTTCATGCAACACACAATTTAATGCAAAACTAATTCTAACAAGGACTAGATTGGGGAGTTTTTTCCCGACCTGCAGAATAAATGGGAAAAGGCTATGGGACTTACAAATGGTCATTTTCAAACGTGAGTGACACCACATTTGGACTGATAGAAAGGCGCATATCTTCGCACTTGTAGGTTATGAATGTATCATGACTACCATATTATGTATAATGTAGGAGTGGCATGTGTCATTACTAGTTGGATTTTAATCTTATTTTACAATTGGTCCTGGAAATTATGATTAAAAACAGTACATGCGTGACACGACAAAAAAAAAAGAAAGAAAGAAAAAGACGTGGGTTTCTGACCATTATTGGTTATGGTTGGATTTGTGCCCAGGTAGATCTCTAAGGGTACCGTAAGTGCTGGTATATGTACCTGAATAGTGTACCTCTCTGACATTTATTGTCCTTATCAATCATTCCCTCTCTGTGGAAAATGGTCCACCTCTATGTGTCGTGAGTGACACGACCAGTGCCTTAAATGCAACAATTCACGTAAATAACTAGATCGAAATTACATGTGTGTATATGCCATGTTAGAGTAGTCCATGATAATTACTTTAAGCAAAAAAATCTGACAAAAGTGACTAGATATAAGAATAAAAGGCATTTAAAGCACCATGGTCCCATATGTGCAAATTCTTGTTTGATCAATTATTCAGCGGAAGAAAACTGGATCACATGTTTGAACTTAAATAAATTGGTTGTATTATAAAGAATCCTTTGTGTGTTGATTTCAGATCCTAATTTGCATTTTCAAAGGCACAGCGCCACATTAAAATTTCAGCTAAATGTCCACTTTAGTTTGAAAATGACCAAATGTAAATAATGATAACAACAAGATACAATGTAATGTACATGTACATTCACAACACATCTAATACTATGTCTCTACAGCTACTTATACAACAATCACAGGGTATGCAGTTTAAAATCACTACACAAATATTCTTTAGCAAAGGCACTTATCTACATTTGCAACACTTAGGCTACTGCAGGTGAAAAGGTGGGTACATGGCAGGTATCATTTTATGAAATGCTAGAGTGCTATACAATGGCAGCCATACTAAAGCTGAGTTAATAATGGAAGTGCAGGGAGGGTCAATTCTGACAGAATATTGAGTGGTCCAAAATGTTGATTGATCCTTGCGAATGTAGGTAAGAGGATCTTGTTGTCTGCCCAGCAGAAGGGCAAAAACAGAAATTGGGGTTGACAATTGGAATTCTTCATTTTGTGATAAAATGGCAGAGGAATGATTTTTCACATTTTATAATTCATGGTCCTAGGAAAAGTGTCATAAAAACTTTCGAGATCAGTTTGAGAATTCTTAAAATGGGACCAAATTTTGATTCAAACCCTTCTGCCAAGCAAACAATGATCTATTGGCAAATTAGAGATGACACTCATTACCGTTCAAAAATTCTGTTAAAAAAGCAAGCAAATTAGGGCAAAAAAAGTTCAAAAAGGGATAAAAATAGATGAACACTTGGAAATTTTGAGAGAAAATTTTCCTAAATTCAGGAAATGTCCTGAAAAGTGGCATCTCTGGGCAATAAAGAAATCAATTTACCTTGCTTGAGATGATGATTTTGATAAGACTGTCCTGCCTGTTGTGTCCATCCTTTGTATAACCAAGTGATCTAATACCATCTTCCTCTTAGCTCTCTCAATAATCTCCTCCTCCACCGTATCCTTAGTTACCAATCTATAGATGTTCACCTGCATGTATAGATGAAAAGATAAGAGAGTCAATTTGTAATGCAGTGGACCTTGGGACTGGTAAATTTTACTTTTCATACCAGGTATCTTGTTACAGTATATCAGGTGTCAATAAAAAACACAAATTGATTTCAGTTTGACTTATATCATGTGTTGTTTTGATATCAGAACTATTTATATATCAAGTTTCCATTGTAGTTAGCTTATCTTTATCATTATCCAGTTTGCAGATATTATCAATTTACAATCATTTTCCTAATAAGTTTTTGCAGTTTAGTATACTAGTAGTTGATCAACCATACACAGAAGTATAAGAATACATGTAGGTTCCAATGTTCTCTGTAACTTTCCATTGCAAGTGAATTTTCACAATTGAAAGCTTTCGGTAACACCATGTGGTAAGCCTTATTTACAAAGACTGTTGGTAAACTTTCTCCAACAGAACCAAAATATGGGGCATTTAGAGAGTTAGAGGAATAAATGAAGGAAAACAATTAGGTAATTTAGATGAATTTTAGCCTCTTGAAGAAACCTTTTCTCATATAGACCAAAAGTATACTCAGGATTAGTCTTCAACAGGTAAAATTAGAAAACAGACGCAAAACTCTTTTCAGCATTTTGTTTTTATGTTAAAACTAAAAAAAAAAAGATGAAATGGAAAGAGGGAAATAATAGAAAATATCAACAACAAAAAATTATAGAGAATTTTTGGTCCTAATTGCAAATTATTGTAGTTCTGAAAAGACTCATTGGTTTACTTCTGCAGAATGTTCTCGAAAGAGTTGGAGTTGGGGAGTAAAATAATAATTAAATAAGAGATATCGAATTGACGTTTTTGACAGTATGCTATGTCCATTATCAGAATGAGCTTCATTTGGAAGGGACATCGAAATCAGACACAAGTCGCTGAGCACAATGTCGAGGAAATCGGCAAAATAATAAAAATTGTCTAATTTGGGGGGAAATATTTTTTGATTGTCTGAATTTTCAATGTTTCTTGTACGCTCTGTAAAAAAAATGAGTAGAAATGAATAAGGGAAAGCCTTTAAAAATTGATTGTTTTGTTGGAATCTTGACTCTTTTCTGGCAACTTATGTCTGATTTTGATATGATATAAGAAGTACTGACCTGTCTTCTCTGTCCTATCCTATGTGCTCTAGCCATGGCTTGGATGTCGTTCTGTGGATTCCAGTCAGAGTCAAAGATGATCACAGTGTCTGCTGAAGCAAGGTTCAAGCCAAGACCACCGGCTCTCGTTGACAGCAAGAAACAGAAGTCCTAAACAAGAGCAACAATGGCGTCAATGTCATTTTTGGCTCAATAATTTTCAAATCTGATGGCAATGGTCCAATACCATATGATTCCAGCAAAAAACATTATCTCATTGACAATAGAAGAAATCAACATTGATAAGCCTTACTGCAACAGTGGTTATTATTTAAATATAAATGGATATATATTTGTATTTTATGGAATATTACTTCAATCATTATATATACCAAGGTAGCAAGAGACTTATTATCTTTTATTACAAACCACAAGGTGAACCAATAACCAATCTTTTGTATGGTACATTAAAGACCTCACCGCATAATAATTGATTTTAAGATACTTTACAGATCACTCTATATTGATTTCTTTAGAAGTGTAAGATTTACCTGAGAACCTTCTGCATTGAAGTGATCCAGTGCTTGCTTTCTGATCTCACCACGAATCGATCCATCCAATCTCTGTAAGAAAGATTAATAACAATATCAATGTCAGGATAGCATACTGTGTAATTCATGTATTTTGCAAATTTCACAAATCCCTGAAGGATCATAAATTAACCCTAACTAGGCCGGGGTATTTTGGGAGTTGATATGGCCGGGGGGGGGGCCTCCCAGGCCCCCCCCTCGAGATCTCGGCCGTCGACCGCGTGATCGTGCCGAAAATTGGCATGCATGTCGCCCGTGACCTAATCTACACAGTTGTATAGTTATTTTTTCATGAAAATTGTTTTTTAATTAATTATGCTAATTTATGCATAATTAATATTGGAAATCATACTTTTTGTTCTAACTTCCTAAATACAGCTCCAAATGTGCTCATTTTTGGTGTGAATATTCTTTATAGCCTTCCTATCAATTGTACTTGAAAAAAATTCCGGTATCACAATGAATTTCTTATGTATTTATTGTTTTGTAAATTTCTTATGTATTTCTTTGTTTTTTCGACCTTTTTATTTTCATTGTTTTTTGTATGAAATTTGTTGGGGACAATTCAACAATCATAAAAAGTATATTATCAAGTAATTTGAATCAGTAAAAGCAAAAATAATCACTCATTTATGAATTTTAGCTGAAAACACATTTTGTATTGACTTTGTACATGAAATCCCGTTTTTGAGCAATTTTGGGTCTGACGCACGTGTACAAAATTATGCGTAACTCGCGAACCGGGTACCCGGACTTCGCAAATTTGGTCTTAAAAGATGCGGGAGACATGGAGGAAAAAAGTCATGCCACATCGCGGCGAGAGCTGTTCGCGTTGCGAACATATTGCGCGAAACGTCGAGGGGGGGGGCCTGGGAGGCCCCCCCCCGGCCTAGTTAGGGTTAAACATTATGCTAATATATTGCTATTCCAGACATTGCATGTATTTGATTGTTGACTTAAGAATGTCCTGATCACAAATTTAACAACTTGCTAAACTGTCTAATGTGTCCCAAACATGACAATCTTTGTGTGCAAAATACATAGTTTATACAGGATTTGTTTCACATCAAACCATTGTAAGTGATAACCCCTCATGTTACATGGAGTTTATTTAATTGCTCCCACCCAATTTTGCCAAGATTAGATTTTTATAACATTATAAGTTTACAATTTCTATAATAGAGGTATTTCGAAAAAATCTGAACCTTCTGCCAGCAGGTGAACACTCATTGACGCCTTTCTTATAATCTCCCCCCCCCCCTTATTTGGGGCAAGACGAGATTTCTACACAATGCAAAAGTCCATAGCAAACTGATGCTGAAAACGTCTATACTGGAGGTATTCTGATAAGATGTCCAACATTGGAACCATCTGAGAGAAGATGAGCACTCGATGAACCCTCTCCTGTAATCTAGCCATGCGAATCCCTTTTTCAATAGAGTTCCTTGTGTGTTTGTTGTTGATTTGTTTTGTTTGTTTTGTTTTGTTTTTTGTTGTTGTTGTTGTTTTTTTTTTTGGGGGGGGGCAAGATATCATTTCTACATAATGCAAAAATCTGTACCAACCTGATGCTGAAAATGTCTGTACTGTAGATACTCTGATAGGATGTCCAGCATTCGAACCATCTGAGAAAAGATGAGCACTCGATGACCCCTCTCCTGTAATCTCGTCAGGAGCTTGTCCAACAGCATCAGCTTACCACTTCCTCGAATGATGTACTGCATGGCGAATGTGATGGAGTGAGAGATTTTGAGGAGGAGAAGGAAAGAGGGTGGGAGGAGAGGAGAAGGGATCAGGGGAGAAGGAGGGAGGGTTGGAGGGGATTTACATAGAAGAGATTCAAATAATTTTAATAATGTATTGATAGCTGCCAATATTTGAATGGGTAGAAGAAAAAAAAGAAAAAGAAAAAAGATGTCTGTGTTCCTCTTATAAAACATCAAATATGAATGATACAAATGATATCTGCCAAAATATTTCAGCTGAAAATGCATAATGGCTTGGAAACAAGTGAAAAATATGCAGAAGTCCAGGTAGATACGATTACATGTATAAATTTACCACACTCTACCTGGGAGAGCTGTAGTTTTCAATGAACTCGACTTCCAGGAAATCTCCCAAAGCATGTTCAGAATTTGTTCACTCAAACAACACATCTACTGCATAAGAAATAATTCAGAATAACTTGATGTTAGTTTTCTATCAATGTGAGATTCCAATACTAGAGCTCATGATTAGGCTCAGAATTCAATGGCGTAGAATCTTATGTTTTATTAATTACATAATATATCTCCATTATCATACCTTGAGGTCTGGATCCGAGTCGTCCTCTGGAGGTCTGATGAGAAGTGAGTGATTAGTGCATTTCTTCAGTTCCATCATAATGTTGATGAACGAGCTTGTATTACCCTTCATACCCTTCTGCAGAGCCTTGAAGTTCCTTGTCAAGATGAACCTACGAATACACAAGTGGAAATTTCAAAAGGTGTTCAGTATATAATATAAAGGCAAAATATCTTCACCCTACCCATTCATTTACAGGGCCATTCCACGGTCAGGAGGACATTTGTTGTTTTCTTCTTTTTGCTTTATCTCAAATTCAGGTCATACTTTGGGCTTTAAACTTCTCTGAAATTATTATTACAATGGGGCACACAGATTAAGTTTGATTTTACCTTCAAATTGTATGTCCTTGTAGGAGAATCCAAACTATACATAGATTGAAGCACGTGGGACTACATGCCATTTTAAAAAGTTTTTTAGACTTTGACAGAGAACTATAATTCCTTTTGCAATTTTTCCAACTGGATAAGCTGAAGAATATTAAGTCACACCTAATTTAACAATGAAATTCAATCTAAAGTCACAGAAAAGCTATGAAAATTCAAAATATATCTTGACGGACAAACTGTAACGCGAGTTACTGACATTTACGCTCCCGGTATTTTACCTGTTCATTTTTTCTGCACTTTGATACAGTTGATAGGTTAGAAATATGCTAAGTTCAGTTTATGAAAGGACATTTTTTGCCAACATGGTATAGTTTAGGAACAATTCACACTAATCTGCATCATGATTTTGACCATTACCTTTTTGCGTAACGCGAGTTACCAAAGTTTATCGACCCGAGAATCTGAACGAGCTTGACAAATAGTTTCCTTTTTAATCCATTTGGTTAGTCTATGTCTTTTTTACATATGGTGCAAAAAGTAACTTGTAGATCCTAGCAGTTTGAAAGATAGAGGACTTTAATCGTGAAAGGTAAGTGTAACGCGAGTTACCGTGGAATGGCCCTACAACATTTAGAATGCAGTGGCAATACAGCAAATTAAGTTGTCATTTTTTGAGACCTCTTTCTTTTCCCTGAAGATGGATAATCAACCTGTCTGAAACGTTGAGCAATCTCTACAACTACTACACGCCTTCCTCACATCTCGTCTTCTCATCTGGTTCACAGTCCTTTTCAGGTCTAAATCAAGAAAAGAATACCTCTAATTCTATTTTCTACCCTTTATCTTGCCTATCAATTTTCTATTCTCTGTAACTCGCCATTTCCTCTTCTACTCTCTCAAACAGTCCTTTTCAGGACTAACCACATGGTGAACCGTAAACCTCGTCACCGTATTCAAATCCACCATGCAAGCCTCTACCTCAAAGACCATCTCTTTCTTTTCTTGTGATACATTTTAAGGGTTTACCAGTAATGTATTTTGAGTAGAAGTTAAACATTTCACTGACCATGCAACATGGAGATTAAACGACTGTAACAGTTATTCTTCAGCGCTACCCAGTGAGGACTTACTTGTAGCAGTGTTTCTGTAAAACCTTATCTCAACTCTGAAGCTCTTTGATGTGAAGTGGTAAAAGTTTGAGCAAGTTCTTAAGATAGGACCATACCAAGGCCAATACCTGGAATTTCCTAACTTTACCTCTGGAACACTTTTTTCTATCATGTAGTTTTTTTTCTTTATTTTTAAAATTTTTTCACTTTGGTACAGTACAACCAATAGATTATATAAATGAACGCTTACTTATAGTACTGTTTCTGTAAGGAACTCATCTCAACTCTCAAGATCCTCTCCACCTTGGCAGGGAGTGATTTCTCCACATCTTTCTTGACTCTCCTCAGAAGGAATGGCTCCAGCTCCTGATGGAGACTGGCATATCCATTCCGATCTGCTTGGGAGAACTCCTCTTCAAACGTCTCCCAGTTTGGAAAGCTGAAATGAAAACAGATTTCAAATTCTGATACCTCCACTATGATATCATGGATGATCCAAACAAGGACAAAAGCATTTCTAGTTAAGGAAAACATTAAACTACATGCCATTGCATTGTTTATTCACTGTGGTGGCTAGTCAAGACATTGTCAAATGGTGTTATCATGATATATTATCCAGAACAAACACGTTCACATAAAAGAATGAAATAACTCCCTCACACCTTTTTTCATCAAGCACCCGTTTCCTGAAACGATTTTAAATCCCTCTTCCGAGTTCTTCCTCTTTAACGAAACAAACAACGATCTTATATCCATTCCTTCTTTCTTAAACCTTTAACACCTAAACTGCCCAAGACTGCCCGTCAGCTTACCCACTAAACCGCCCCAAACCGCTTCTGTTTTGTGGACGCTAAAGTCATGATAATATCATAAATATGTGATCAAACATGCCCATATTTGTTGGGCATTACCTACAGGATGTGTGCTGTCCGATTCTGAACAAAAAAAAGTATGTTTTACTTTATGTTTTATGGTTTATGGGTATTTCTTATTGAAACACCCCGATGCAAACAGCAAAACCATCTCCGTTAGGGAGTAAGCTGACACTTTTCATGCAGTCTCTAGGAGCTAAAGGATTAAAGATGCAAACATTAGCAAGCTTCTCTTACCTGTCTGGCATGATGAAGTGGAGTAAGGACCACAGCTCCTTGAGTGAGTTCTGGAGAGGTGTTCCTGTGATGAGGAGTCTGTGATTGGTCTCAAACTCCTTGAGTGATTTGTAGAGCAGTGAATCATCATTCTTCAGTCTGTGAGCTTCATCAACCACCAATACAGCCCAAGGCACAGCCCCAAGGAATGCCTGATAGAGAGAAATTTTTTAAGATTGATTTATTTGAAATCTATTCTCATTTCAAACTCCTTGAGTGATTTGTAGAGCAGTGAATCATTGTTCTTCAGTCTGTGAGCTTCATCAACCACCAATACAGCCCAAGGCACAGCTCCTAGGAATGCGTGATACAGAGAAAAGTTTGTTAGATTCATCAGTTTTAGATTGATCTGGGAATTCTCTGTTTCACAATCCATGCCCGCTAGTTGCGCCCTTATGGTGACATCACTCCTTCGTGTAAATCCTGGGAGAGATTACTTGACAAAAGTATTCAAAACCATGCAAAACTCACAGCATTTCTCTTTCAAAGTGATAATAAACCTCATCTAAACACTACTATTTCCTTGAATCAGGGTTTAGGATTTCCTTAGGATTGGCATTGGGCAAAGTGTTATAATTTTTTTTTTAATGTGAAGTTCTGATTTTGATTAAAGTGGACAGTGGTGCAATTGGCAAAGGCACATGTGTCGTAAAACCAGATTTCAGATCCTCTTTCCTTTCAATATTTCTGATTCAATATCCACATGAATAGCATAATGCAAATATAAGAGTTAGTTTTTGCATCATATTTGTGAACAGAAAAGGCCAGGGATAATAAATATTAATAATATACATGTGTAAAATTCACCTTTTCACATGATCAAAATATTGAAGTTTTGAATGTTTAACTTTATGAAACTACTGTAACCACTACCCTGTCAGGATAAAGAACTCAACTAAATTAACAAATTCTGACATGTATCTGTCTTTGTGTTGTACAAGTTGTTAGTCGTGAATTACAACATAACTATTTAAAAAACCTCATTTTAGAGGTGCACTAAACTTACTTTGTCTTTAAGTAGAATTTCATAAGTTGTGAGGATTGCATTGAGCTTGAGCTTGTTCTTGTTTCCATTGACACACCACTCGTACTCCCGTATCTGAAACACAAATATAAATATACATTACGTAAGGTATTACATGAATACTCACAAATAAAATAAACAAAGACAAAAAAATCACAATGTGAGGGGCTTATGTGCTTCTAAAGTGCTTAAAAATATTGACCAGGCTTACAGCAATAGCTACCAACACACAAGTTCAATGCAAAGTATACTTGTATAAGATGCCCATTACTACAACTGGATAGTGTCTAGCAATTCATTATTTATTGATGTCTTGGCAAAGGTGGTATTGGGGTTGCAGGAACTTGAACTCTGTACCTTGTGATAAACAGTCTGGGTACTTGTTTACTCGACCAACACCTCTAAAACTACTAGCTCATAAACCCACAAAAGGATTCGAATCATAGAGTTTTCAATGACCTAAAGGACAAACCTACAATGTTTCTGTTGATATCTCTGATGTAAACCACATCATTAATATCCCATGATTCAAACTCCTGTTGATAATCGGAATGGATTATTCTTACTTTTATTCTGTGAGAAAAACTATTTTATACCATTACCAGAACTCTGAAATACAAAGGTTTGTAATCGATCGCAAACCTTTGAATTACGGGGCCCAGATTATAACTAAAACATAAACTTACAATGTTTCTGCTGTTGATGTCTCCTATGTACACCACAACATTCATCTTACTATCCCACGCTTCAAACTCTCGTTGCCATGACGTCATGGTAGAGAGGGGAACGACGATGAGGAATGGACCGTAGAGTTGTTGGGCGTTGAAGAGATAGGAGAGGAAAGAGATGACTTGAATGGTTTTTCCTAAACCCATCTCATCGGCAAGAATGACACTATTTCTCCTACAAAGAGAGGGAGAGAAAAGATATAGCATAGCAATATTTTACTTTCTACTCCAAAGAATAAAAGGCGATGAAGTCAATTTATTCAGTTCACATAGGATCTGTTAATATAGAAGGATACAAGACAAGACACGTCCTTGAACAAAAAAATATTCCTTTATAGAATAAATTTGATGTGCAATTCAATACAAATAGTAGCACTTAGACTTGATTATGGAAATTATGTATGGAATATGAGTACATGAAAAACATTGAAAACTTAAAAAGTACAGTAAATTGACACTTCTGATCCATTGCAGAAAGGATCATGGATTTATTTGATATTGTTCAGGACAACTTTGAATCAATCAAATAGAAACTACACAGTCTAACAATTTCAACATTTTACCAGGGAACCGATGCAAACAAATCTTAGAAAAATTTATGACATGGGGACCCCTATGAAAGACTTTAATGTGGAGCCCCAGATAAAGGCTTGGGATAGCTGCATCAGTACATTCTCACATCACAAATCATCAGAATTACGTCCCTTGAGAATGATTTAATCATCACTTACAACACCTTCAATTTTACGATTTTTATGATATCAATTAAGCAACACTTGTCCTCAATTCAGAAACATTAATATTGTATGAGACCTTTTTTGTGTAAAGATATTTTTCGCGATTGTAGACTCAATCGGGAAAATTTAGAAATATAAATTCACAGCAAAAAAACAAACAAAAACAATACTGTAAAAACTACAGTAGCAATCACAGTTTACACTTCAACCCTGCATTAAATTGTACTGTATCTAATATATGACAAATATTATCATTTTTATAACCATCACAAAAAAAAAAACCCAAAACAAAAACAAAAAAACTACAAAACATTTATGTGTAAATTGTGCATTCCTTAGGCACATGTCTAAAAGAAAACAATAAAAATATAATCAATGGTTTACAAAGCTTCTGCTTAATTTTGTCTTTCATGCCGGTTAATCAAAGAGATATATTTTCTTATTTGACTTACTTGCACCATGAATGTGCAAGCCAGTTGAGACCATCTAACTGGTAGTCCCTCAGTTCAAGCTCCTCAGTACCAATGTATGAAGGCTGCTTCTTGAGGGCTGTGAACCGCGGTCTCATTTTCAGCACCTGCATGAGATGGGTTTAGATGTTATTGTGGAATATCTCAAACATGTACATACTGACAAATTAATCTTGGTAAAATATTTTTGTTTCTTTCCACAATCATGTAATCCTAAGGATTTTTTTTTTCATAAAAGTTTCATCCTTTTCAAAGTATAACATAAAAATGTTTTTTCAATTTATACACTTTACAAATTTATACAGTTTTGTACATACATCACCATTTTCAATGAATTTGATACGTAAAATAATTTACCTCCAGGAGGCAAATAAATCTCATTCTTGAATTGAAAAGAGGAGGCATTTTATAAAGCCAACACTATATGAATGTCGTAGATAAACGGTGGTGTGATACGAATATTGCTGCAATTTAACCCTTTAGCACCTAGAGACTGCGTGAAAAGTGTCAGTTACTCACTGCGGAAAGGTTATGCTGTGTTTTCAATCACGTTTTTCCAATAAAATAGCTCTTAAAACATATTTTCTTGTGCAGAATCGGACAGCACACATCCAATGGGTAATCTACAAGAAGTATGGGCATGTTGCATCACATATTTACAATACACACTTGACTAAAAGGTGCTTAACCCTAAAAAGGCCGGGTTATTTTTGCCATCTCACAGCCGGGGGGGGGGGGGGGCTGATTAGCCCCCCTTCAGATCGGCCAGCCGATCGCGTGAGCGCCGGAAATTTGCACAATAGTAGGTGTGCGATGTAAATCTACAAGAACATGTTTTTAAATAAAGTCTTTTTCCAATTTAATATTAATTAATTATGCATAATTTATGCATGAAATCATACTTTTTTGCTCTAAATCATTAAATAAAGCTCCTAGAATGCTAATTTTTGGTGTAAATATTGTTAGTAGCATTCCTAAGGGTTGTAAATGAAAAAAATTCCGTATCTAATTCAATTTTTATGTATTTTATTGTTTTGGGAATTTCGTTATGTTATATTCTTTGTTTTTCGACTTATGTATTTTATTGTTTTTTTGTTTGGAAAACTTTGGTCAATATCTATCTCTGAATATTACAGCAATATCAACTAATATAATGGCTATTAACCATATTTTAATCACTGAAATGTGATTTTAGCATAAAAAGCCATTTCCCATATGTTTTGTACACAAATACAGAAAATTTCCGGTTTTTGAGCCTGCGCTGGATTACATAACGTTGCATAATTTCCGAACCGTACGCTCAAATTTGTTCAAATTAGTTTTAAAAGTTGTGAAGATGTTAGAGAATGAAGTCATGAATGCGCGGAGCGCAAAATTTTTTTCCGGCGACATGACCGCGCGAAATGTTGAGGGGGGGGGGCTGATTAGGCCCCCCCCCGGCCCTTTTAGGGTTAAGACAGGGGCGGTTTGGGGCGGTTTAGCGAGTAAGCTGAGGGGCGGTCTCGGGCGGTTTAGGTGCTAAACGGTTAATCCACAAGCTTTCACTCCTGATAGGGGAACAGGACTTATACAGTACCGACCTTTGCGCTTCTAGCAGGTATCTTCTGTGACTTGCTTCGTATTGTGTAGTCATCGATACAGTCTTGGAAGTCTCTGGAGATGAGCTCTCCATCTTCCCATGTGCAGTCTGCGTAGGGTAGTCCCTGCCACTTCACAAAGTAGTCTGGATAACCTGACTGGTAGTCACCAGGCTGCTTCTGGTTTGTGTGAGCTGAAAGAGGAATAGATAGAGATAATAATATAACTGGATGTATAAGGGACTCTTTGCATGAGGATTTAACACATGACTGTCCATACGTCTGTATCCCTTTAGAAGCAAAACAGAAAAATTAAGAAGTGTGTACAGTGGAATCACGTTTTAAGGAGGTCCGATACATCAAGATACTTGATAAAACTAGAAGTGAGCTATGAATGGGTAATTTTTCGTTTTGCCTAGTTAACAGTTTTTGCTTGTTCCAAATATCCAATCTCAACATGAAAGGACAATATCATTGCTCTTGCGTCCAACAAAAAAGTGTGCCGCCCACAAACCCAAGATGGCCACCGTTAACCCCAAAAGCTACTGATTCTGTAATGAATACATTTTTCAGTTACTGTTTCAGTATCAAAAGAGACATTAGGGTTCGATTACAAGGTTACAGTTATAACGAGGTAATTTTGCTGGTCCCAGATCTTTGTTTTTTTTTTGTTTTTTTTACCCTCATATTGAGATTCCTGAATTAACAAGGTAATTTCCATGTTCCCATGGATCTTGTTATAATGGGTTTCTTCTGTATGTCTGTAATTATTAATTACATACTATTCCTGATATGCTAAATAGTAAATAAAAAAAAAAATTAAAAAAAACCTGTTTCATTGTGACACAGCAAAAAAGGGAACTGTGTCTCATGTCCATGAACTAATTGAATTCACCCATCTGCAGTACTTACCTATGACTCTCTCTACTTTTTGGCATTGTTCAAAGAGTTGCATGGTCATTTCATACTGACATTCAAAGTACTCTATGTCTTCAGGAGTTGCTAGACGTTTCCTGTAATGAAGATTTCAAGATAATTCAAAGATATTAAATGCCAAATCTTATGTGAAAACAAGAGGCATGCATATGAATTAGTTATCACACAAATGCAATACCAATGACATCCATTAAAAACTCCTTTCACTTATCTGCAGAATACATTACATTTAACTGCACAACACCTTACACTTATCTGCAACATGCTTTACACTTATCTGCACAATACGTTACACTTATCTGCAATACTCCTTTCACTTATCTCCACAATACCTTACACTTACCCACAATATACACTTGTACTTCCCACCTACTGACATAGTCACTTACCATGCCTCTATCTCATCTTCCCTCTGTATAAAGTTCTCCAACTTCTTCATCCCCCTGACTTTCTGTTGCCTCAGTCCCGCCTCAGACTCCCATGTGTTGTGAATGTGAGCCCATGATTTCCACTTTATCAGGTACTGCTTCTCCGTCTCCTCTGTATCGAGGTCTATATCAGCATTGGGATCCCCATCGGTTTCTACAGCGTACACTGTGGTTATGCCTCCCGTTTCTGAGTGAAGAATGTATTAGGAATGAAGTTGAAAAGAATAAAATCAATGAGGATAATTACAAAAGAAAGTTTCATAGTTATCATCAATGCATGAACATGCATTTCATGTGATTGTTCATATCATTTTTTTGTTTCTGTTTGTTCTGTGTTTCTGACCTTCTCATATATTTGAATTTTTTGAGGAATCAAGACCTATTTTTATGAAACATTACACTTCATTAATCTTTCAATTATAACCTGCACCTTCCAAACCTAGAAGTCTTGTAAACAGACAGAATTCATACCGGTAACCTGTTTTCTTTGAGAGAAGATACGGCAATAGAGGGGGCTATTTTTCAAACCTGATTCCATTAGACTATATACACAGGATCAAATTTTTGCAATGAAACCAGCGATTTCCCACAGCCCAATCTGGAATTTTGGGATCTAAATGAGCTAAAGCCTCTGTTCATGTTTGCCCCTATTCAAAAGCATACTCACTTCCTAATCTACCAATACGTTGGCAGAGCACTCTTTCAATCATTTCACTGTTATCATCCACTGGTTCCTGACCAGGTCCTGCTTCAATGATCTCATCAGAATCAGTCGCTTGGTCACTGTCCTCCTTGTAACTACTACATTGCGAAACAGAAAACATATATCTCATGCCTTTAACTGTAACTCAAATTGATACATTGGAAGGGAGGGGGGGGGGGACATTCATCTTAAAGGACTACATCCGGCTGGAGTTTGCATTATAGAAAAATAAAGTAAAATCGAAAAAGCACAACACTGAAAATTTCATCAAAATCGGATAAGAAATAGCAAAGTTATGAATTTTCTAAAGTTTTGAATTTTTTAGGTAACAGCTCTTCAAATTGGCAAACTGATGATGTCTCAGTCCCCCTACTTTCTTTATATTTTATTGTATGAAATACCAATTATCAAGATTTTCTGCCCCAAGGACATTAAAACACGGATTAATCCTTGTGGAATGTTCAAGGTCACAAGTGTTTTTACTTATTTCAGTATGAGGGACAGATTTTCTGTATACGCAATATATGAAAAAATGAGATAAATAGGATTTCATATAATAAAATACACAAGAAGTAGGGGGACTGTGACATCATCAGTTTGCTCATTTGAATATTCAAATACTCAAATGAGACAATGAGACGATTGAGAAGAACTGTTTTACAAAAAAAAATCAAGACCTAAAAAAAGCATAACTTTGTTATTTTTCATCCGATTTTGATGAAATTTTCTGTCTTGTGCTTGATGAATTTTACTTAATTTTACAAAACTTCTTCATTTCAGCCCGGACTCCTCCTTTAAGAATAAACTGGTCACGTAGCTGCATGAATTTGATTGCTTATTAAGTATTTGGATACGTAAAAAATATAATAATAATAATCATCCAAGAGAACACAATTACAATTTCTTTTTTTTAGAGGATTACTTTTCAAGCCTCAATGTATTAAACTATTTGGAGTATATATTTGGGCTCCTTTCCTGATTTTCCACAAATGCTGAACATTTTAGGGTTGCTACAGCTCAATTCTTCTTTATTTGCTTTTAACTTAATCAATTAATTAATCAAACTATCTATTGAACATACACTGTATACTAATCTTACCTCACACCAGCAGCAGCTTTACGACTTGATGCTGCCCTTTTGATATCTTCACTGTCAGAGTCGTCATCACTTGACAGCCTCTTGTGTTTATGCTTCACAGGCTTTTTAGCAGTTGAATTTTGCCTCCCTGTATTGACAAACAATAAACATTCAAAGATATTTTATAAATTAATTGTAAATATTTCTTAGCTTGCAACACCAGCCTTAGAGCATTTTATAACCATTCGTTCACCTACCTATCTATCACCTGCCTACCATGTTGGCTAAATTGCCATGACCTAGTACAAATCCTCCAGTTATTTGAAAATTAGCAGTAAGATATTTAGGTAGAACATATTATCTGGGTTATCTACAAAATGGTAAAGTAATAACTGGTATCTCAAGCCAGGAATGTGAGTAGTGTTTGTATAACTGCATAATAATAACAAAACATTCAAGCAATAATTGAAAATTATGTTTTTAATTTTTGTATTAACACACTCTTGTAACGATGGCATAATAGACTCAAAACTGATCGCTAACTTGCCTTTTGCACAAATGTATTCTCTTAGTCATTCTGGTGTCATTTTGGAGTACGTTTGGCAGGTGAGACAAAGCTGTAGGCAAGGTACGTACATGTATATGCTTCTCTCTAGACTATTACTTGTTTTTACCTTTTTTCTTTATCGGTCTTTTCTTCTTCACGCCGGTAGTCTTTTTATTGGATGGTTGAAAATCTGACTCTTCGCTCTCATCATCATCATCATCATCAGACGAATCACTCAATCTGTTTTGACGTCAAAAAGAATGAAGACAATGGATGAAATTTTTAAATCAGAAACCGCAAATACAGGAATAATCTAATGATAACATATTTCTGTTTACAATGCAACTGACCATTTCACTTACTTCTTAACCACTTGACTGCCGCATGGTGCTAATTGCACAATGCGGGTATGACCAGCATGGCGCTTGCGCTTCGAAACAGACAAATCTCAGAGAGTAGCATGAGCATGTATATTACCAGGTCTGCGCACAGTGTACAAACGCGAAGCATAATATTACGTGGTCCGCAGCCAAGTGGTTAACACAACAAATTGTACGCAAAACATGTCATAATATTCCACAAAGCAAGTAGAAATAAGACATCCAACACAAGATATATAAAAACTAGTGGATGACAAGATATCCGATAGGGGAAAGATTGGACCATTGACTAGAGTCAATGACCACGGTTATAATCGGAAAGTGCTTTGGTCATTTGATTTTAAGTGATCATCATATATTACATCCATAGCCATAATTACGATAACCAGACAATTAAAAAAAAAAAAAAAAAATGGCCAAGATTTCGATAGTTTGGAATTGGATTGGGGTCTCTTTCGCATTGTCAGGTTTTACACATTAATATAACGGACCTTTTACTTGGTCTTCCTCTTCCACGGCTCGAGGTGCTTGCGCTTCTGCGACGCTTCATAGGTTTCTCATCTTCCTCATCCGATGCTTGCTGTAAGTCATAAAGAGAAGGAATGAGAACAATCATCTAGTACTAAAATGTGATTGCAACATCTACAAGGTATAAAAATGGAGATTCAACTTGATTTGTTTTCTCATGTTTTTGTTGTTGTGTTTTTTTGTTTGTTTTACTTTTTTTTTAAGCCTCGCATCTCTGTATGGTTTATTGAGGCAGATTAGATTTTCTTTTTTATCGCAGTAAACCCCTCTCAAAACATGATTTCTAGTGATTTCCACCACAATAAGAGAATCCTACAAATCAAACAAAAATGCAATTCAAATAAAAGTATTGCCACTGTTCTTGTTCCATACATCCCCAATATATGAATCTGCTTCTTGGTGTCAACAAAGTATGCCTATTATTGTCTGTACCTTGATGACTTGAAATCTGTCAACTTCTTTCCTGGACCTCGCTGATCTTCTGACTCCATAAATATCTGGGTACTCCTCCCACATCTGTAAAAGAACAAGGGAACAGAACTTTATCAATTACATGACCACTCATACAATGTACAGGGTTATCTCGCATAACATTGCACAACAAATGTAGTCTGCAAGCACAGACTCAATTTGACACTTAAACAAATTTCAGTCTAGAGTGGAGACTCCAAACTCCAAACTCACTGTCTGTGTCAAATGAGGAGCTACAGTACACGAGTGAATCTAGTTCTTTACTTCAGACCCTAATAAGCGAACAACATGGGTTTGTGCCTACAAACTACAACAAATGGCTATCCTTGGTGAATTTCTAAGGTGGGAAGTGAACATATCGGCCAAGAGATTATTATGGTATTAAAACAAGGTCACACCTGATTTTGCGATCAATAAAACATAAAATATTACCTTCGGACCCCTACATGTATATGACTTTTGATCTCACCATCTTCATCATCAAACATACATTACCCAATGATCATTGATGCAGTTTCACAAAGACTTTAGGAAAAATATGACCATTTGACCTTTTCACCCCTAGATGACCTTTGACCTGACCATACTCATCAACAAAAATGTGGTATTTCCCAAGGATCATTTATACCAAGTTTGATCACAATTGATGCAGAAATAGAGAAATTATCTCAAGTTAAATTAAAGCATAACAAAACGAGGTGGTTTGCGGGCCATGAGTCTCGCCTGATTTTGCTATCAATAAAACATGCAATATGACCTTTTGACCCCAAGATAGCCTTTGATGTAACTTTTGTAGGTATCATATATATGACGATACCTAATGAACATTTGTTCGCAGTTTAAACAAAATTTATGCAAAAATAAAGAAATCAGGACATGTTTTAGAAAAGTGGACCTTTAAGTTGACCTTTTGACCCCTATATGACCTTTGATCTCTCCACCCTAATCAACACACATGTGGTATTACCCAAGAATAATTTGTACCAAGTGTGAACACAATTGACAGAGAAATAAAGAAAACAAAGTTCAAGAGAAGTTTACCTTTAAGATGACCCTTTGACCCCTATATGACCTTTGATCTCATCATCCTCATCAATATACATGTGGTATTACCCAAGAATCATTTGTACCAAGTGTGAACACAATTGATGGAGAAATAAAGAAATGAATGCAAGTTAAACAAAAAACTAAAAACTTTAACATTTTTGTAACAGATGGCCTCATATCATTTGACCTTTTGACCCCTAGATGACCTTTGACCCATCATCCTTCTCAACACATATTTGGTATTACCCAAGTATCATTTGTACTACATGTAAGTGTGAACATAAATGATGCAGAAATAAAGAAATGAGAGTAAGTTAAACAAAAAACAAAAAACGTAACATTTTCGTAACAGATGGCCTCATATCATTTGACCTTTTGATCCCTAGATGACCTTTGACCCAATCATACTTCTCAACACATATTTGGTATTACCCAAGTATCATTTGTACCAATTGTGAACACAAATGAAGCAGAAATAAAGAAATGAGAGCAAGTTAAACAAAAAACTAAAAACATTGATATTTTCGTTACAAACCAACAGACTAACAGGAAAAGTGATTACTAGGAGGTCCCTGCCGAACTTCGTTCAGGCGAGACAAAAAGGTTCACATGGCCATCTAAAATTTTACCTTTTGACCCCTGGATGACCTTTTAACATGACATTCCTCATGCTGCAAGATATGGTATTACCCAAGGATCATTCGTACAATATAACTGATGCACAAATAAAAAAAAATTATCTTAAGTTAAAAAAGAACTTAAGAAAAATGATGCACATGGCCTCTTATTATTTGACGTTTTGACTCCTAGATTACCTTTAACATGACCATCCGCATTATGAAGCACGTGGTACTACCTAAGGATCATTTGTACCAAGTTTGATCACAATTTATGCAGAAATACAGAAATTTGTCAAACAAAAACTTTAACATTTACATAACAGACCAACAGGAAAAGTGATTACTAGGTATCTGCTGAACACATGACATGAACATGCATTTGTACATGTACATTGTATGCAAGACCATGGTACAAAGCACAATCTTGAAACACTACGTAATTATGCATAACGGTACAGTCGGGTTTTTGCAATCTAACATCAATATTAACAACTAATTTTTAAGACAAATAGGACTGCATCTCTTATGGCTCCCCAATGATTATCCTAGGTCGGTGACCTTTGATATATCTATTAACAACATCTTCCTACAGTGTGTTCTTGTGATCTCATGAAGTTTTAAGTTCCTACCTCAATTGGTTGTGACTTGAGATATTACAAGAATAGAGTAGATTTTTCATAAATTGACCTGTGTGCGATCTACTTCAGAATCTAATTAGATCGTGACACATACTATCCTCAAATTTGAAGTTCTAATCTCAAATGGTTATTGAGATCACGAGAACAAGGTCTGTACCTGGCAGGGCGCTACAAGTTAGTCACTTGCCCGATTGGGCAAGCAATGATTTGAGCGCAATGCAACATCTCACCCTCAAAATCACAATAAAATACGTAGAAGTCAGACAAGAATACTACACAAGGATATCATTATTGAGAAAACATTACCAGACAGATGAAATCAAGTCTTCAAGACTTATGATAAAACCTAGTTTGTTTTTAACGACATCAACCTGTTCGTAGTTTCAGTATGAAAACATTAACATAAAACTTAGTGAATGATCGCATCTTGACTTGCGAACAATATCAATTGCAACTATGTACATTAGAGATAGGGGAACAGACTTGGTACATTGATCTTTGTCACAAGGGTCAGGGTATTGTCTGTATAGTTTAAGACCATTCTCCATAGCAATGAATACAGGTCTATTTTTCTTTTCTTTTTCTGTCAGCATTGGAATAACACTAACCACTTTTTTTTTCTTCCCCCCCTTTTTTTTAATCATGTTATGCCAACTGTTTCCTCAACAGACCTTTCTTGTATAAGAATTCCTTACAGTAATTTACCATCAGAGTTGATTCACAGCTAATTCACTCTGTATTCACACATTGTTATTGTTTCACTGGGAACAATCTCCTTCACAGAAATATCTTTTTTTAAAGCAGCACCATGTAAAAAAATTCCCATCAGCAACAAATAATATAATGTCATACATATATGACAAACATCATCATACAGCAGACCAATAATGTATTACAGGGAATGTACATGTAGTGCAACAAATTATCAAACAGACCTACCTGCTTCAATTCTTCCATGCTATCTTTCCGACTGAGCCGACGCTCGCCTCTCTTGTGGTCGTCATCTGAGCAATCCGATCCATCATCATTGCTTCCATCCTCATCTTCAACATCAACATCCTCATCCTCATCATCTTCTTCCTCATCATCCTCCTGATTCTCATCGTCATCATCATCATCTTCCTCCTCTTCGCCATCTCCTTCTTCCTCCTCCTCCTGCTCTTCTTGATCGTCATCGTCATCATCATCTCCATCCCCGTCTTCCTCTTCTTCTTCTTCCTCCTCCTCCTCCATGTTATTGTCCGAACCAGAGGCAGAATGAGCCTCTGAGTGACTGACCGCCTCTGCTTCCGAGTGCTCTTCCGATTCGGAAGCAGAGCCTGACTGGTTCACTTCATCACTACTATCCCTCTGCGGAGAAGCATTTTCATCAGCACTACAGACCAATCAAAAAAAGTTCATAAAGAAATTACATTGCAGTATCTTGTAGAATTAAGAGTTGAATAAAGATATGAATAAATTAAAAAAAAAAAAAAAAAAAAAAAAAAAAAAAAAAAAAAAAAAAAAAGAAAAAAAAAAAAAAATCCATATACTGTATTTTCTGTTATTTTTGTGTGATTAATTTTTCATGCTGAGCGGCCTCAAAACATGTTCACAGGTTCTTAAATTCGTGCTGCATGTTCGTAAGCTCGCAATTGAACCTATTCAATACATGCATATCAAATCATACCTATATATTTGCAAGTTTTTAAATTTGCACCTGCCGCTCTTTGCCCGAAATCCGCGAAAATTGATGCACCGCGAATATTTTCATGAATACAGTATATTACATTAAAAAATTACATCACTTAGTGTAGGAGCAAAAATACTAAAGTAGAAGCAAAACACAAGATTTACAAGTACCGTACTGTGTATGGCTCAAGCAATAAGTCCTTAAAAATCCTCTTGAATGATTTGTTTCTCTAAAAATAACACCTTTTTATTTCATGTCATCAGTCAATATAAAACTTTACATATTACAATGAGAACACTTGCATGATCTCCCATGGCTTTAACTACTCTTTTAAACAATAAATAAAATAAAATTCATGTATGATTTAAGATGATTATGAATAATAATAATAATAAAGTTATCAAGAAAAAAAAAAAAGAAAAGGAAAGGAAAGAAAGAGAAAATAAGAAGGAACTGCAAATTTCCTGTTTTTCTATTTAATTTTATTTTCATTATTATCTTTTTCTTGGTGCTATTTCATACTGCCAAATGGCCGGCCATAGTATCAAAGATATTGTGCTATTTGAGTATATCATCTAATGACATAACAAATGATTTGCATTACTTAAGTCTACTTGCTTTAGGTTTAGAGCAAAGACACAAATATATTTTATATCCCAATTGTCGTAAGAGTCGAGATTCCAGGATCATAATGAACTGAAAGAATCTTTGCATGTGATGTTACTATATAAATGGTTGCTGTTTTGTTGTAAAGTTGAGAGAGAGAAAAAAAAGGGGGGGAGAGAGAAGAGATGAAAGAAAAAAAAATATGCAGTAGCCCCCAAAACAGGCTGTGAGGGAGATAAACAAGTTTCTTTTTCTTTTTACACTTTGCCAACAAGATAGGTAAATGAGCTCATGGCCGAAGGAGGTTGAAGAGATGGATTGTGATATTTAGGAGAAAGAACTTGTCAATACATTTTTTATAGTCTTTTGATTCAAATTGAGCACAAACATCGAATATATTCGGGCTGAGGTCTATGGGAAATGTGGGTTATAGCCAAATCAGCTCGTCTCCAACAGGTTAAACAGATGCAGAACAGCTTGATCTAGATATAATTGTAGGCCACTCCTAACCCTATTTGTATATAATTTGAAACATGTACATGTGCAGTGCAAATTTAGATCTACTACTACCAACATCAATACATTTAAGTCCTACCTATCTTTCAAGTCAAAAAATAATTATGTGACGAAAATAGAATGGAAGAACATTGTGCATTTGTAATAAAATATATTTCTATGTACAAGGTTGATATCTGACTGAAAACCAACAATTTAGAACTTGATTAAACAAATCTATATCTATTTTGGAACATGAAACTATCTAATTTCTTTAGATTTAACACATCACTCTTTTTGCACACAAATATATCTTAAACTACTGAAATAAAAATTAAGTTTAACACTCAAAGCTTAACAGGCTTAATGCTATACAAGTAAATGTGCTTGTTGTGGAAGATTATTAACAACAAAAACCGACAATTACAAAAAGTCAAAAGGACATATCAATGGAAATTTGAATGAATGTAATCCAACAGAAAAGGGATGGGGAAAGAAATCTAGAACGTTATTTAATCACCTTGAGTTGTCCTCTTCTGCTGAGGAATTGCTGTCCATGATGTGTGGATCTTTTAGCAAAATTCTTTGTGGGTTGAATTTAGCTAGTTGTATCCCATAAAAATGATGTCATTTCATGCCAACCTTGAATCAGAGTCAGACACACAAAAACAAGGTGAACACAAAGAAAAATAAAAACAAAATTAAGGTGTTTAATGAAAAAGATGAATGAAATCACATCAAGAATGTAAAATTATGTACCAAATACAATGTTCAACTGAACAAGATTGTAAAATGAAATATTTTGTACAAAATAGTCCAACATAAAGCAATTTTAGTGCATTTTTACTACAGTCCCATACATAAAGAAAAGTGTCGTTTCAAATTTTTAAAAGGCATTTGTGGAAAGAAAATATCACCATGCCATAGTCCAGAAAATTAACAGGCTCACTTTTAGTTACATGTAATCAACACAAAGTGAGGAAATGATGGGGGAAGAGGATTTAAGGTTTTTGAATGAAGAAATGCTGAAAAACGGATGAAATTAACAGGCTTTTCGTGCAAGCAAAATTCCAAAAAACTTTTTGGATTTTTAATTCCAGAAACATGAAAATATTGTCTTTGGACAGAAGTAGCAGAAATAAACACCCACTACAACAATCATACTAGACTATAAATGACATTTTAAAATAGATCGGATTGTTAAATGAACATTTTTGATGAAAAATGCTATGAAACACACCCTCTTCTAAACTCCGTATTGAACGGACGTGTGTTACGTGTGTTGAACATGTCTGCTCATTCTCGGCTCCCTCTCAAAAATGGCTTCCCACTCTCTCGCCAGTTCAAAACACAAGCTCGTAAGGCATTGGAAATTGAAGAAATGTGCAATGTTTGCAATCTAACAAATTTAAAGTTTATTAAAATTTGACAACTAAAATAATGTCTGTTTCAATACATGCCTAGCCAATGAAAAGAAGTGCAAGAGGAATGATGTAAAAATTCACCTCTTTGAGATAAGTGAAGCTTGGTCTGGAAAAGACGCCATGCTATGATCCCTTGTATTTTTTTTTTTCGGCTCCGATTTCTTTGCATTATGGGTAATGCGCAGTAACAAAGGAAACATTGCATAGAGCAGGAAAGAGTAATTTGGAATACGGTCCAATGTTCTATATTCTATTTTCGGCCAGAATGTTCAAGTGAGTTTTCGTAGTGTAGTGGTTATCACGTGCGCCTCACACGCGCAAGGTCCCCGGTTCGAGCCCGGGCGGAAACAAGTTTTTACCCAACTTACCAATCTCGTGCATTCAGATTTTTATCTCAATCATTTATTTTCTATTTCAAATATTTCGACACTTACTATTAATATTTCGTTGGTCGCTGTTTGCTACCTGCTAAGTAGGATGGGGGGGGGGGGGGGGGGGGTTGGTTGTCCGCGGAACTTAACAAAAATGAAGCCTGCTTGTTTGTCTCAGGATTAAGCCAAAAATATATATGAAAAATGCTTATCTTAATCAATATTTCATCTATAGAATATTTTCTAACATTTTGTTCCAAAATACTACAAAAAGATTGCTTGTAAACCTTTTCAAATGGCTGGTCAAAATCGTTTGTCCGGACACACAACCTGTCCGGACATACAATACTGGGTATATGCTATGTACAGAGATGAACATTAGTCATCATCGGGGGGGGGGGGTGTTATCCTCAATATTCAAAATCGATTTAAAATCTTTTCTTACTGAAACACCCCCAGGAAAAATAACCAGATATTTTATTATCATCTCTGATGATAATTTCTCACTCCTTCAAGAAATCTAGAACTTGATCCAGCTGGAAGAGTGTGGAGTAACATGCATGCATTTTTTTTTTCCTCCAGGAAATTTCTTCTGATATTTTTTAATTTTCATTTGTCTATTTTCTCTCTCTCTCTCTCTCTCTCTCTCTCTCACTTCACAGGGTAGTCCTACCTATATTTTTCTTTACCGCTGACTAAATGCCTCGTACGTGATGGGCTTTATTTATTTATATTTATTTATTACGTCTTATTTTACCAGCTAGGTGACTCTGTCAGTGGGTAAACACTGTTATGCTTAGAGGCCCTGGAATACAATACAAAAATAGATTACAAAACAATAACAAAACATATTACAAGAAACTTATTGTCAACTACATATAGTTCAAGGGAGTGGAGTGGAGTCAGCCACCATATGGTGTCTTGCACAAGACATTTTTGATTGGTATACAAATCGTCGGCCTCATGCCAAAAGGGCCTTACCGTTTTTAGTATGTGTACATAATTAATGGGCTTTAGAAATGTTAAGGCCCTTCTGGCATGAGGCCGACGAAATATTGGTTATAAATATAGATAGATATACTGTGTTAGGTGAGTGTGAAGCGGGGTGTGAAGACATTTACTAATGGAATTTCACGAGGGGTGTTGTCTAATTTCGGGTTACTTTCCCAAATCTTGCTGAAAATGTTTGTTTCGAGGGTGCCTGCCTTACATCATGCGGTAAACGATTCCACTCCACTGCACCAACATGGGAACTTGAAAAGCTTGTTTGCCAGAATTTGTCCTTGCTTTTGGTATCAAAAGTCCATCAGTTATTGCAGCTCTGGTTCTGTAACCATGTATCGAATTCGCTTTGTCAAATAGATTGGTCAGGTATTGTGGTGCCTGTCCATTTATAGCTCTGTATACCAGCTTACATCTTTGCATTTTCCACCTATTTTCAATAGATGTCCAGTTCATATTGTGTGGAAGTACGTGTACCAACTCCAAGGACAATTCGTGCCATTATTTTATGTTGTTTTACAAGCGACTCTCTGGTAGCAATTGCACAGTTCGACCAAGCAATTCTAGAGTAATCGAACAGTGGCAATACCAGAGCATTTGCTAGCATCTTGACACTATCTAGTGGTAAAATTTTTTTCAATCTTCTCTAAAGAGCCAATCTGGATCCAATTTTTTTACTGACATGTTGTAAGTGCTCCTTCCAATTTAGGGCAGGATCTAATTTATAGCTGTCTACTTGCAGTACTCTATGATTGTCCAGATGTAATGAAAGGGGTCTGCTTGTACTGGCTACTTTTTGGGGTGTTCCAAAAATCATAAATTGTGTCTTAGTGGGGTTTAACCTTAATCCATTATTATTAACCCAATTACTGATGTGTTTCAAATCTTCATTAAGTACATTTTCGAGATCTTCAAGTTTCCTTGCACTGTGAAAGATAACAGTATCGTCAGCATAAATAAATAAATAAATAAATAAATAAATAAATAAATATAAAATTTATGATTGAAGATTGAAGTCAAGTCAATTCGATTATTTGATGATTGAAGTCAAGTCAATTCGATTATTATTCATGTTGAGCATAGTATGTTTGAGCATGAACAGGACTATACAATGTTTGTAAGTCTCATATTGCCTCGAGTTGCATGAACTGCACGGCTCCCCCCCAAAAAAAAACAACAACAACAACAACAACAACAAAAAACAACAACAACAACAACAAACAAACAAAAATAAAACAACACAAAACAAAACAAACCAGCACATCAATGATAATGGTGCTCATCCGGCATCTCGCAAAGAAATAAACGCAATTTTTAAATTTCGCATAAATTAACATAAATAATTTTCTTGTCAAAATTTCAAAATTCTGTGTAGTTTGGTGAACCTCATGTCTCTACCAGATGGTACAAAAAAAAAAAAAAAATAAAAAAAAATAAAGAATAATGACGAAGTAGAAGCATTTTGAAATTGTGGACGACAGTCGACAGACGACGGACGACAGACGACGGACGGCAGACGACGGACGGCATGCCACGGCGTAAGCTCATCTGGCCCTTCGGGCGCCGGATGAGCTAAAAAAACAAAAACAACAAAAAGTGTTTGTCAGCTAATAGCCAAAAAGCACCGATATAAAAAAAAAGCCCCGATCAGTGCTCTGTAACACAAAGGTTTCCCCCTTATAATGGCATTGGCCAAACAAAATCACAGGTGCAGGTGCAAAAAACTGCACCTCTAACCAATAAGAATTGTTCTTTCAAATTTGCAATTGACCAAAAATCTTTGTGTTACGGGTCAAAGTTTTGTGTTGAACTTTTTGGTTTAAAGATATTGGTGGTATCTCACTTCGCGGAGATGTCTCCGTGAAGAATAAAAATATTACTATTAGACACGTCTCCGATACTTTTTTTTTCCGTCGCGCAGACGTCTCTGAGACGTCTCCGCGACAATTTTCAAAACTGTCTCAAAGCCGTTTCAAAACCATCTCAAAGTAGTCCCAAATCCGTAGTTCTCGCGATTCCCGCTACTCATGAAACGTTGACTGAGGAGACGTCTCGGAGACGCCCGCGACAAGTTATAAATCTGTCTCCAAGCCGTTTCAAACCGTCGCAAAGTACGTAGTCCCAAATCCGTCTCAAAGTAGTTTCCGCGAAGTGAAATTACTACCACAAGTAAGCTATCCATGTTAAATCTCTAACGCCATTTTGTTGAACTTTCTGAATACTATTTTGATTATAAAATAGATATACTGCTTTATACTTTGAAATTTATAGTTTATGAAGTCAATCAGGCCTACATGTTTACAAACCTATAATTTTGACATTATTTTTCAAAAGTTTGAGGCTGGCATATTGATAATTATGATGTACATGCTCCAGCATCACATTTTACAATCAATTATATCAATGGTAAAGGAATTTTAACGCCGTTGGGATGTTAAATAGACAATTAATTTATTCATTTGTCTCCAACGGTAGAAACCATGCAAATTGGTAGAAACACACGCAACTGCTGTGTGATAAATATTGGAACCAGACAGCTATGAAAAAAAATCATAGGATGCCCGGGCGGGATTCGAACCCACGACCTGTGGATTGCTAGACCACCGTATACCGCTAGACCACCGGAGTGCCCGTAGCGATCAAGGTTCAAATTATCCCATATACATGAACATCAAACGTAAAGGAATTTTAACGCCGTTGGGATGTTAAATAGACAATAATTTATTCATTTGTCTCCAACGGTAGAAACCATGCAAATTGGTATCAGTGGTGTTTATATGTAGCATCATATCAATATGCCAGCCTGAAAGTTGGAACCATTTTGATATTGAGTCTGAAATTACCTCAATTACCCAAATATTCATTTAAATCAGGTTCAGCATGGGTAATTCGTAAAACTGAGAAACGAGTGGAGATTATGGAGGGGTTGTCATGTATACGTATGTCCAGACCAAATCCATAGAAACCGTATGGGCAGACTAAAGGTATTCGCCCACTGGATAAATTCTTGCAAATGGGACTGAATTGTTGCTTGCTGAAGGAATGAACAACAATCTCAGGAAAGGTATGTAGAAAGCTTGTTGGCATCTTCAACACATAGAAAAATAAAAAAAAATAAAGCATAATACAGGCAGCACCAGCAGTGTTTTGGTTAGTACATGCAAACTTTTGACCCATTAGATTTATCCAAATCCAAGCAAGATCAGCCATATATATATGTGTTTCTAAATATATTTTAGGAAAACACACTCCCTGAAAACAAAGTAAATACCAAACCTTACTATCTTCATGATGGTAATGATTCCCATTGTTCTTAATTGTATGTTTTCTTACCAGGTATAGGCCCTATGGTAAACTTTTGGCTTCAACTTTATAGGCCTAACTCATGTAGAGAATCGAATATAATGGGAAAGATGAAAAAAAGTACTGTGAGCTTTCAAATTATTTTCACGTTATGTAGGTAGAACATTATATTAAAAAAAAAAAAAAAAAAAAAAAAAAAATGTACACTGCAAAGGATTGTCCTAGTCATAAATTATATGAAATATTGAAATACATGTGCGTAGTTCGAACTTACTTCTATTATACTTGCAGGCCTATGCTCGCATGTGACTCTCAATAGAATTGAACTGATTTCTTTTTAATTTAGTATTTTCATAACTATAACGCATACTATAATTCTTAGGAGAATTGTAATGAACCTTTCTTCAACAATTAAATATTACCAAAACCGCAATAATAAACGATGCATCTATTTGAAGATGATTAGTGATCCCTCTATCCTAGAGGGCGTCCTAATAGCAAATAATTATATTAGCGTGTGTGTGATAATGTGCTGTAATTACACCCTTCTAATTATCTACTTCTAATTATCTACAAACATTCTTCAGAATCAAATTTTTGAATCTTAGACATCTCAATAGTATAAGGTTCAGCGAGGTTTGATGTTGAATATTATGTGAGTAATATTTCTTTATCCGTTTTAAGTTACACCAATTTAAAGGTGTGGGACTGAATGCAGAATATCAATATTGATCTTCGTATAAATAAAATTATGAAAAACAAGGCAAGAATATTTCAATACGACAAAAATCGAAAAGCATTCAAAAATAGTTCTAGTGCCATACTTATATTTTGATATTCAGTTTCAAGCTATAGAGGCAGTATGATTACAGTATTGCATTTAAATACATAAAAATCACCTAATGGCACAGCTGTGTTTCCGTAGTGTAGTGGTTATCACGTGAGTCTAACACACTCAAGGTCCCCGGTTCGATCCCGGGCGGAAACATACTTTTTTGGAGCAAAACAAAATTTCAATTCACACACACATGCACACCCCATTCCTTCCTTCTGTCTTTCTTTCTTTCTCTATCTCTCTCTCCCGCGCTCTCCCTCTCTCTCTCTCCCTCCCACCTCTCTCTATTTTTCTTTCTTCCACAGTCTCAAAATGAAATCTACAGATGATTACACGAATCCATGTTTAATTCTTACGAAACGAATCCATACTTGGTCCAGAGGTCTATACGTATGGCTTTTGAAAAAGAAAAAGAAAAGAAGAAAAAAAAAAAAAAAATTGTACTAAAGTTTGGACGCCTATTCTCTAATATAATAACTTTTTGTGAAGGCATACTAACTTGAAATATTAATGTTGTATTATATTGTAAATTGTAGTTCTTTATTAATTATCAAAAATATATATTGTTGTTTACTGTCTGTGTTTTTGGCATTGACAATCCTTTCCTCTTGACTTTGACATGGCATATTTTGGAGTGTGCGCCTCACAGGCAGTCCCTCTTATTTGTTTTTTATAGAGAATGTGTTTGAGACTACATCATGTATGTTGTTCAACCTTTCATCTTGTTTTACAAAGCGCTCTGGAATAGTTTAACTAGACAGATGGCGCTATACAAATGCGTTATTATTATTATTATTAATATAATAACTCAGTAATGATCGATAGTTTCATAAATCTGATCTGGTAGCTGATTCTATTTTGGAAATCTAAATTAGTGTACAGATTTCACTATACTCTGGAAGAATTATTAAATAAAAAGTATATTGCCTAATGTATGTGTATGCTTGCACGGGCTAATCATATTATGGCATGACGCGTTAAAATATTAGGAAACAAACTTTGAGCTTGCTTCTCATATATATAGTTATACGTGGTGGCCAAAATGATTAGAATACTGAACCTACACAAAGTCTATGGGATTATCACGCTAGTTCATTTGCCGAAATCAAATTAAAGATATATTTTGTGTGCCATGAGCTTTCATGACTTTTTAGCATAGGGTCTTACGTATATGTTGATAAATTTATATAGTTTCGACCATCTGGTAATGCGCAGCATAAAAAATAGTTGCGCTATGCGCTTTTGGTTTCCCCATAGACTTGTGTGTTCAACATGTAGTCCAAATGCCAAAAAAGTAAAATGCCAATTACATATGCCGATTGCTCAAAAGTATTTGGGGCAAAAGTTGAAACTTAACAGGCTTATTTATTCTAATATATCTCAAATACATGCTCAGTTTCAGAAATTTGGCCACAATAGGGAGGGTGGATTCGCCCCGACCCTTGGTGGTGAGATGACCAAAATACCATGCCATTGGAAAGTTAAGATGGAAACTTTTATGAGCAATTCAAATATGTTAAAATATGTAGAGAGAAATTACTAAAAATATTAAAATCATTTAAATATGCTTGGTGTTTCTAATAATTTTGGCCACCACTGTATATATATATAATATATATATTATATATATATATATATATATATATATATTATATATATATATATATATATATATATTTTACAGTGGTGGCCAAAATTATTAGAAACCAAGCCATATTTAAATGGTTTTAATATTTTCATTCAGTTGACCATTTAAATACTTATAAATGGTTGGAATGTCTCGAATATCATCATTAGTGCTTTAAACTAAATAACCAAGCCATGCGTTGGGAACTCGCCCCCAAGTCGCCTTTTTTTTTATGTTAAACCACCAAACGTGAAAAATTAAAAATCTTCTTTCTTTCATGATCAAGTGTCATAACGTTAACATTTCAAGCCTTCCCTCTACAAAAGTATATATTTCTGAAAGAAATTTCATGAGGATGTCAAAAATGGCATTCATAAACAACACAGGTTGATAGTTACTCTTTGTGGGGATTTTTAAAATTATTTTTGAAGGCCCCAAATTTTTAATTCAGCGCCCTATTTAAGTCCCCCGTTCCAATGACCCATATATTTCAACATATTTGAATTGCTCATGAAATTTCCTTTTAAAAATATACATTTACAAGGAGTGTCTTGATTAAATAAAAAAAAATAGTCTTAACCTTCGATGACATGGTTATTTTGGTCATTCTAACACAAGGGTGGGGCGAATCCACCCTCCCATTTGACAAATTTGCTGAAACTTTAGCAGTTTTGAGGTATATTAGAATAATAAGCCTGCTAAGTTTCATACTTCTACCTTTTTTACTTTTTGAGCAATCGGCGTATGTAAGGAATTTACTTTTTAGCATTTGTACTACATGTTTATACACAAGTCTATGGGGGAACCAAAGCCGCATAGCGCAACTATTTTTTAATGATGCGCATATAGCAGATGGTCGAATACTATATAATTTGGTATCAACCTATTAGCAAGACCCTAATGCTAAAAAAGTCATGAAAGCTCATGGCTCACAAAAGATATCTTTAATCTGATTTCGGCAAATGAACTAGGGCATTGATAATCCATCGACTTTGTGTAGGTTCAGGTGTTCTAATAATTTTGGCCACCACTGTATATATAGCTGTATAATAATGAACAAAAGTTCTGCTCGGAGTATAAGTATTATAAAAGTACAGTAGAAATAAAAAACTCCGTAAGTCGAAAAGATTTCCTTGCTTCCTGTTTTCTATGACTCATGACGCTTGATATTATTTTGGAATTTGTTTCTGAATAAATTTATTTACCTGAAGAAGGAAATGGGCGAAATATCGTAAGTCTTTTCGACTAACGGAGTTTTTTTTATAATTTCTATTGTGTTTCTACCCCGTTGTAAATAAGCTCTATATAGGGCTTTCATGGGTCATTACGTCAAGCTTATGTGAATTGTTTGTTTATACTTGAACAAATAAATCAAATCAAAATCAATAAAAACTTATATATAAGTGTGATTAGGCTCAACTTTGTTAACGTGGCGACGTTTGTCCAGAAAATATAAGTATGTGAGAAGAAAGAGTCTAGGACCGGTAGACGTCTAGCTTGAACTTTAAAATCTTTATTCCGATCGAGCTTTCGGCCTTCACCTTATTCATAATTCCTGAAGAAAAAAAACATAACAAGAAAAAAAAAAAAAAAACAAAACAAACACCCCCTATAATAATATAAGTAATCATACAAACAAAAGCAGGCAATAACAAAAAAACAGATACTATGTTGTAAATATAATTAAATAAAAAACTTACATTAAAAAAAAAAGAATCATGAAACAATTAAAAGGTAAGTAAACATCATATACATACGAAAGAAGCCTACCTCCCCCAAAAAACAACAACAAACAAACAAACAAACAAACACACAAAAAAAACACAAAAAAAACAAACAACGAAAAAAACAATGAAAAAGAAAGAAAAAAAAATGACGCAGTTATATCCGTTTTCTTGATTATCTTAATACAAATTTTATTATGAAAACATTTTGCAATAAAACAAGGAACATTAAATGATAAATCAGTCATTTGTGAATAACATAGATATAGAACAAACATAATATCATCCTACCTTTGTTTGAATTTCAAGATGAATATCTTCAACAAAAAAAAGCTAACAGACTAACCTATGAACCACAACTACAACCCTCCAGCTATTAGTATTATGTCTTCAACCTAACTCGTCCACTCGCCCACCAAACAACACAAACCCTCCCGCAACACTTACGCTCACTTAATGTTCCGAAGTGAAACTTCCCCTCCAATGTACAAAAGAATGTAAATCAAGGAATGTTCTTCAAAATGAGAAGACCTAAAAACTAGTAAACACATTATTATTCCTATAAATAAATAAATCTTTAAACAGGTCACATTAAGTTCATAAGTGAATTATACTATTATTATTATAAAGGCACTATTTCGGGACGGATCCAGGATTTCGAATACAGTGGAGGGGGGGGGGGTCGGGTGGAAAATTTAGGGGGAAAATAGGAAAAAAATGAGGGGGAGGGAAGGCGAAGACGGTATAATTTTATCATTATCATTATTTTCATATTAAAATGTATGTTCATTGCGTGCTTTTGGATCCGCCATGCTAATATCCGACTTGAGTAGTCAATATTCTGTGATATAAATCATAACTCAAACGTAGAATAAAAAAGGAAACAATAAGGTGACGGAGATCAGAGTGTGTTCAATGTCCAGTTTCAAATTTATACGCCAACATGAATCATGATACAAAACGCAATCACAAAACACAAACACAATGCGAGCAGCGGTGCACCGTTCAGTGTCCAAAATTTAAAGGGGAAGTTCACCCTGGAATTTTATTGGCCTTAAAAAATGAAGAATAATAATTAAAAAATATTAGTGAAAGTTTGAATAAAATCGACCAAAAAATAGCGAAGTTATGAATATTTAAAGTTTTGATTGTGTGACGTCACGTGCGAGCAGCTCTCCCATTGGTTGTGTATGTAAATTCCATAAATTTGTCTTTTTGTAATGGTTCTTGATAAAGGAATGGGTCAAATCAATATAGTCATGTATATAAACATATGTTTGATGGTATATCGACCGCACATGTGACATAATTAATTTCTTTTGAAAAAAATGACATTTTATGGAATTTACACTACACAACACATAGGAGATCTGCTCGCATGTGACGTCACAGAATCAAAACTTTGAATAGTCATAACTTCATAATTTTTTGGTCGATTTTCTCCAAACCTTCACTCATATATTTCTTTCATTTTTCTTCATTTTTTAAGACCAATAAATTTCCAGGGTGAACTTCCCCTTTAAACGTGTTTATACGTCGATCGTCTTTAAATTCCCCACTCTCAAAAAACAAATATCTTCTCCTTTTTTCAATTGCACCGGAAGTTTCCATCGAGAGCACATTTAAACACGTTTGAAAAATCAATCCTGTTCAATGTCGCATTTCGTTGCAATCGCGATGCTCAAGGTCGTAAAATTGAAGCTGATTGTGTTTGTAAACGCATCTTTTTCGGCGTTTAAATTTTCGGCGTATAAATTTTAAATTGAGATTTGAAACACGTTTATTTTTACGACGGGGATGGGGACAATGAACACCCTCTTTGTTTTTCTTTATATCAGCGTTTTTTATTGCGTTTTGTATCATGATTCATGTTGGCGTATAAATTTGAAATTGGACATTGAACACACTCTATATTTAAACTGAGATTTGAAACACGTTTATTTTTACGACCGGGGATGGGGACAATGAACACCCTCTTTGTTTTTTCTTTATATCAGCGTTTTGTTATTGGTTTTTGAAACTGGACATTGAACACACTCTAGAGTGTATTCAATGTCCAGTTTCAAATTTATACGCCAAATGAATCATGATACAAAACGCAATTACAAAACGCTGATATAAAGAAAAACAAAGAGGGTGTTCATTGTCCCCCATCCCCGTCGTAAAAAATAAACGTGTTCAAATCTCAGTTTAAATATAGAGTGTGTTCAATGTCCAATTTCAAATTTATACGCCAACATGAATCATGATACAAAACGCAATAACAAAACGCTGATATAAAGAAAAACTAGGGAAATGTAGTTCCGACAAACCCCCCCCCCCATCCCTCTTATCCTCACTTCTTATCGACTCTCCTACACCTGGCTAGCGGGAATCTTGCACCCCATCAAGTATTATGTAGGCAGTACTACTAGTAGTATAGCATGTATGTGATCTTTTTTTTTTTTTGCACAAATGAAAAAAAAAAAAAACGCCAAACATGGCCCCACTGCAAAAACCGAAGACTTTTTATTAAAGGATTTACGACCCCTTTTCTCACCCCTTTTTGGAAAATTATATATTTATCGTTATGTCAGAAATGGGGCCCTTAATTCACTCTAGTCTCTTGCCCTCGTTTTGTTTTAATTCCCCCAAATTTAGACCAATATTTTACATCCTATTTCTTTTTCGATTTCTTTGCCTTGCTCCCTTTGGGCTTTTGAGACTTCGATTTGGGAGGTTTCTTCGGCTTATTTTGAGGGGTTTTCTTGGAAGCCTTCGTTTTTGGTGCCTTCTTTTTAGGGGCTGTAGTGGTTTTCTTGGTTGCCGTCTTTTTTGGTGCCTTCTTTTGGGGGGCTGTAGTGGTTTTCTTGGTTGCCGTCTTTTTTGGTGCCTTCTTTTGGGGGGCTTTCTGGGCTTTCTGTGACTTTTGTTTGGTGCCTTTTTGTTTTGGAGCAGTTTTACGCTGACTTGGTACTTTCTTTGGTTTGGCGACCGTCTGCTTCGATGTCGAGGGTCTGAATTGGCTTGATTGGGTCACCTTTTGTCGTTTCGGGGCAGGTCCTTGAGGAACAGTGGACGCTCGCTTGGAAGCAGTTGGACGAGGAATATAAACTGGCACTGGAATTGATCGAGGTGGTTGCTGCATAACAGTTGTGTTATGATGATGCACAACGGATGGTGTCGGGGCGCTGCCGGAGAAAAGAAAGGAAACCCCGATAGTAAATAATTACATGAATATAATATACATTTAAAAGTTTTACCATACACTGCTGGTGTATTTTTCATCTTCTCCCCCTTTTCAACGCTTTCAGTAATTTCAAAATGGTATTTTTGTTACATATTTTAGAATATTGACATGTATATCTAATTGTAAAAAGGGTTTACATGGTGATTCTAACCGGGGTTAACGGTTAACGGTTATTCGGCTACTGAAAATTGTTGATAGAGAGAGAAAGAGAGAGAGAGAGAGAGAGATGGGAGGGGGGGGGGGGGGGGGGGGGGTTAAGAGTAATTTGAAAAGAATATAGAGCTAGGAGAAGAAATGCATTGCTTATCGCCTTTACATATACTAGAGGGGAATAAAATACTCCTTTTCTCTCTCCTCTCGATTTCTCTTCTCCTGGCCATGATGACTTGTCCTAGAGTATCTAATCTATTTCACAGTCCCAATCAACCTTACACAGAGAATGTGTCATCAGTTCTACTCTGTATTTTGTTTGTAAAATGTGGATAGAAAACAATTTATTTCAAATATCACCTTGTTAAAATGTACATTATACAAGAATGTTTTTTTTTCTGTACTCTGGATATCAATAACAATCTATTTTTGTTGCCTTCTTACTTCTAGCCATAATTAATTGTTTATGAATGTTCAGGGCCCTGTGTAATATCGGACAGCAACGCATTTGTCAGTCACTGAAAAGGCAACCTGGGTAAATAAAACGAATAAAATAGAAAACAAGAGGTGGTATGTATTTAAAGTACATACCACCTAGTAAAATAAATGATGTGTAAATTATCTGATATACCCTTAACCTTATTATTTCCGTGAATATACCTTTGGTTAAAGACGTTGGTCTGTTCTCCAATCATGGTATTCCCCAAAACGTTACTAGATCCCGAGGCGTTGATGGTGTTAGTATGCGAGCCAGGTTGCTTTTCTGTTGGCAATGAATTGATACAAAATGATAAAAATCATTGTGTAATCCATATTTTCTTACATTGTTACGATGTTAATTGTCTAAAGGGTACATACATATATATCATCTGACATTAAATACGTATCATTTGTGCTAGAAATTCTTGCAAAGTCAAATGATAATTTTATTATATATTAATTTTTATTAATTATATATCAATTTTTATATATTTTTTTGGGCTTGCGGACCAAACTTACCCAAGTGTGTTTGAACTTTTTGGGGTTCTGGTCTGTCTACCTCCTCCGATTTCATCGTTGGCACTTCGTCTGTAGTTATAATATGAAAAATATCATCCATACCAATTATAGGGCTATACTAAGTATGTTCATGATGTTAACTAATCATTCAAAAAATAAGATTAATAAATGCATGTGACGCTTAAATTGCTTTAATCTTCCAAACATAGCATTACTACTCAAACCATTTCAAATAAAGATCTATAATTATTTCTTATTTTTTTTATATTTTCCTTTTAAACGTACTCTTGTTTAATCTCCCTGTCAAGCTTCATCACTTATATTAATATTTATTCTTCTGTGACAATGCACTTTATGATACTAACTGTACCCTTGGCTACATCTTCACGCGGCTCTAGAGTGACAGAATTTTTGTAAATAGTTGTAACAAATACTTTGTAGCTTTTTATTTGTGTTGTCTTCATAATGCGTCTATATAATATTACTTTGGATTTAGTTTCATGGCGTAAAGGAATTGTGTTGAACCAAGAACATTATCAAAAAAGGATACCAGGCATAAATTCAGATGTTTTGAAAAAATGGAGTAAAATCTAACAAGCACAACATTGAAAAGTACATCAAAATTAAATTAAAAATATACAAGTTGTGATTTTTTTTCTTTTATTGGACAAAACAATTCTTTACTTATAGTCTCATGCAATGAGCAACCCGATTATGTATTTTATATTACATGGGATCTTATTTTTTTTTATACAACGCATGTGAGTAATTTTTTCCTCGCTTATCCATTATCCAAGGAGCCATCCTTGTTCTGTTCTTATATTCATGCAAAATTTTAAAATGTCATAATTTCGTTTATTTGTCATCCGACTTTTATGAAAATTTCCGTGTTTTACTTGTTTATTTTTTATCTAATGGATTGCAGCTTACTTTTAAAAAATCTTTAAAAAAAACATGATGCTTGTCATGAATGTAAACTATCCGATGAAAGGAATCGTGACACTGTGTGGTAATGAGAAGTCTAAATTGAACGGATAATACTTCTTGAGAACGACAGAAATAAATGAGGTGAGAAGAGATATACATGTATATAGAAAGAGAGAACGAGAGAGACAGAGAGAGAAAGAGAGAGAAAGAGAGAGAGAGAGAGAGAGAGAGAGGGAGAGAGATGAGATTTTTTTTTTTTGGGGGGGGGGGTAGCCTTTAAGAGGGGGGTGAAATTGGAGACAGATTGAAGTGTTTCACGACGTTGCAAGATAATTATTATGATGATTATTATTAATTTTGTTCTCTGGTTCATAATTATGAATAGTCCTATTATAATTACCTCCTAAAAATTGCTCAGCTAGCCCACCCAATCCTGCATCTTCCATTGCTTCCTTGAGCTTTCCTCGTTGCTGTTTTCGAGGGGTGTAATTGGTACTCCAATCAACCAGCATATCCGTCGTCCCGTGCCATGTGACATCACCTCCAGCATAGTTCTTTGCTTTAAACATCTTCATGTTGGAGAAGTTATAGCCAAGATTGAGCCCCAGTGTGTCCAGTTTGTTGTTTATACCAATTGCCTTGGCGAGGTTATCTATTGTCACGTTGTCTATACCCGCAGCCATTTTGGGGTAGTCTTTCTTATTGAAAAAATAAAAACAAAACAAAACAAAAAAGAATAGTTAAAAATCACACAATTATCCGGACATTGCTCTATCAAAGCTTTATGGTATATGTAATGTAAGCCCAGCAAATTTGATTTTTCATTAATTCAGTAAAATAAAACTGATATTTCCCTGGTTCATAAACAAGATATTTTGTACTGTACATAATATTCATCACCGAAAGTTGTGGACGAAACATAATTTTACATCAATGATCCTTGGTATTTACATCTGTACGCAACTAATCATTGTTTATGCTGCAGTCAACGGTGTCGATTTGTTTTGGCGATTGGGGGGGGGGGGATGATCGTAGATTTTCCCTCTTTTTCTCAATGTGACACATACGATGGTATAGGATTGCAGTGTCCATTGTTAGGGGTGGGGGTAATGCTTGTATACACACATGCATAAAATATGAAAAGAATGTATTATACAATGCGAGCGCGAAGCGCGAGCTGAAAATTTTCTCAATAATAGTGACATAAAATGGGACATTTGTAGTAATGCGAGCGCGAAAGGAGGAAGGGGCTTTAACTGGTTTGTTAACGGGTGGACCATGATGATGTAATGGCTACAGATAATACACACATGCATGCATGTGAGTATCTACTAGAACATATTTTCAAATTCATTATGGGAGCGCGAAGCGCGAGCTGAAAATTTTCTCAATAATAGTGACATGAAGTCGGACATATATTGTAGAATAATGCGAACGCGAAATGGGCGGGAAGGGCCTTTTTCTGGATTATTAAAGGGGCCATCATGATGTAATGCCTATATACTGTACACACATGCATATTATTATGCATATAAGTACTAGTATTCGTCGGATTCATAGGGCTGTAATGCGAGCGCGAAGCGCGAGCTTAAAATTTTCTCAATAATACTGAACTGAAACATGGTATTTGTAGCGTTACATGACTATAAGCGCGAAATTGATGGAGGGCTAGGAGGCTTAACTGTTGATTAGAAGCAGAACATCATGATGTAATGCCAACAAGCGCATATATATGTAAATATGGATGGTTAAGGCAATATTGTGCGAGCGCGAAGCGCGAGCTTTAAAATTTTCTCAATAATAGTGACCTGATGAAACAAGATACTTGTAGCCTCATGCATGTCATGGGAGCACGAAACGGGGAGTTGGTGTTTTAAACGTACCATCTTGACGTTAATACATGCATAAAATATGAACAAAGTTTGCACTATCTTATATTATGCGAGCGCGAAGCGCGAGCTGAAAATTTTCAGGCAATTTTTAACAGTTATTTGAAATTTGAGAGCAAAGTAGAGACTAGTTTGAAAAGAGGGCATTTAGCCCCAGGGGAATAATGGAAGTGTATTATATAATCAATGGTCCCAGTACAAAAAAGTTACCTTGTCGATGAAGAGCAGAGATAAGTGTTACAGACTCTTCAATGTTCATTATCATTTTTTTTAAAATCAAAACCATCGTGGATTTTTGAGGGGGAATACTTGTGTCTTCAGATTTACTTATCGAGGCACCTGTCCCCGATGCAATGGGATGGGTGCCCCTGATTATCATCGATTTGAATGTTGCTGTTGCTTTTTTCAATTTTGAAAAGTGAAACTTCTGCGCTTCCATTATCTACAAGGTGTATTGTGTATTACATGATTACTAAAGTATATCAGGCACAAAGAGTGAGAAAATTTTGGATTTTTGAATGTCAGAAATATGCATTTTAGACTGCAAAATAATATAATAATGTCATAAAAGTGTTTTATATGATAACGAATTTGTAATTGGTAGATTTATATGCATATAATATGATATTTTTTTTATTTTCTTGATATCAAAATATTGGGGGGGGGGATGATTGTACACACCATCTCCCCACCGAAATTATTGGGGGATGTATCCCCCCCCCATCCCCCCACAATCGACACCCATGGGCCTGCAGTGACACAGAAGTTACGTATAGATACGTTTGTGTTGTTTCAATCTTGTTTCATCGTCTATTCTATCATTTCCTATGTATTTCTTTGTTTTACTGGATGAACTAAATTATCGCTATTTCTACTGTTGACTCTGACGGGTAGGCATCCGTAGGGATCCGCAGAAAAGAAAATAATTTTTGGACGCAACCGAACGTAACTCAACGTAAGTGTCTGTGTGACTGTAGCATTACACTACAATAACGCAGGTGTTTAATACATAATGCTACAGTCACACAGACACTTACGTATAGATACGTTTGTGTTGTTGTAATCTTATTTCATCTTCTATTCTATCATTTCTTATGTATTTCATTGTTTTACTGGATGAACGAAATTGTCAATATTTCTACTGCTAACTATGACGGGTAAGTATCCGTGGGGATCCGAAGAAAAGAAAATAATTTTTGGACGCAACGGGACGTAACTCAACGTAAGTGTCTGTGTGACTGTAGCATTAGAACGAGTGTCAAATTAACACTAGTACGTGGTATTGAAATAACACCTAATGCTACAGTCACACAGACACTTACGTATAGTTACGTTTTTGTTGTTTTAATCTTATTTCATCTTCTTTTCTATCATTTCTTATGTATTTCTTTCTTTTATTGGATGAACGAAATAATCATTATTTCCACTTCTGACTATGACGGGAAGGCATCCGTAGGGATCCACAGAAAAGAAAATAATTTGTGTACGTAACGGGACGTAACTATACGTAAGTGTCTATGTGACTGTAGCATAACAGTACCAAAACCAGTATTGATTTAACACCATCGGGTGAGGTCCTCTGTTGAAACTGGGTCGGTGTTAGATTTAGTTCCCCGTGGTTATTCAATTCAATTCAATTTTACTTCCGTTTATAAACATAAACACTCAATATAAACATATGCAATAAAACATTCAAATATAATATAATCACGCTTGTTCGATACGAAGTAAAACGCATATAATAAACAATACGTGTATAAGAAAGAACTGGAAAATAATATTTTTAAAAAGGCATTTCTTCAATTTGGTACATTCAACATCACTGTTTTTGCAGCGTCTAGTTTTAAATAAATCTTTTACAATCGGGTCATAATTATTATAATTTATAGGAACGCACTTTGTGTCAGTACTTTGCAATTTTTCTTGAAATAATTGTTCCCAATTTTGTTTTCTCTAAACCAATATAAAAAACAACAAATTCGGGTTTACGTATCCGGTTGTTCATTTATTTCTACTTCAGATTTTTAAAATAAAGATTATTGACCACATCGGCTGCCATGTCCTGTTGATATTAATATTGACATTTTCTCCCAGTTTATGCGAAAATGCGCAACAACCTAGCTGAAAACCAAACAATCACCATCACTATTCAGTTCTGCAACATAATTGCATTATTTTACAGGATGCGATAATAAAACTATTTTTTGTAATCAAGCGTTTAATTTAATTACCTTATATTCACAACGGACATGATGGATTAAAACGGTTTATTTGGAATAGGCGGTAGAAATATATCCGCATTCATTCATATGTGTCATAAAGTAGGCTACATTCCGCCACGCTACCAAACTGAATCCAAAATGGAATCTATTCAGGGAATAGATTATTATGCGCTACAACCCTAGCTGAAAACCATGAAATCATCATCACTTTTTATCATAATTCTGCCGCATAATTGCATTAATTAGCAGAATGCGATACTAAATCTATATTTGCAATCAAGCGTTTGATTTCACTTACCTTATATCCACAGAGGATCACGGCTTTCAGTAGGCAATGATACACCGAGCGTTGTAAAGCTATTTGGAATACGCGGTAGAAAAAAAAAAATATCCGCATTCATTTATGATTAATATGATATTTGTCCTAAAGCAGGCTACACTCCACTACCAAACTGAATACAGTGAAACATTTACTGTCGGCAGCTGTCGTGTCAGTGTAGTGTCGGACTTTCTAGGTGTAACTGGGGAATTGTTATATCAGATCAAAGGTCAAGAGCATCGAGACAACGCGGGAAAATGCTCTATTTTAGTAATCCGGGGAATACCCAACTACACTGTTGGTCAGAAAGGTCGGATATTTTTTCGTGCTTCACCAACATCTTTTTGTTCCGGCTTTAATTTCTTGAAATTATTTGTCCCCGCTTTCACTTTTCGGGTCCAAGGCTATAGAGTCTGTGTCCAAAAAAATGGTACAGTCGGAAAAAAAATATTTAGGTGTGAAATATTTTGAAATAATGTGTGTATGTGGTACCAAAATAAAGCCAAATAATTTTCCTTGCTGATGCGCTTCGTTCTGTATAATTTGCTTTCGTAAAACAAAAGTTATGCTAAATTTTGTGCGACGAGGAACAAATCGAAATTGAGCACTTCATGGTCAGTATGCGAAACCTATACACAAAGGCATGGGACGGCATGCGAAATATGGATTTTTCTTGATTGTAGAAAACTAGCCATATTTCAAAAATTACAACACCAAATGTGATGAAAAAAACTGCAGGTGAAAGCCTGATCTTCCTGCTTTTTGAAAATACCAAACAATAGCAGGCTGTGATTAATCTTCATACTATAAAAAAATGTTTTCCACTTGTACCATTTTATTTGACAAAGCTGTCATTGGACGTTACCCCAACCATTTACGGGGAATTAAAAATAAAACAAGTTGGTCGACCCCCACAACAGAGCTACCAAGTCTCACGCATCTTGCGTGAGAATCACGCATTTCGGGTCCGTCTCACGATCTCACGCAGAACACCCCATTTCTCACGCAAAATGAGAAAAAGTAGCATTATTATAATTTTTTTTAAAAACCATTTTGGAGTCTCAAACCCTAAATATCGGCAGTTTTGTCACGCATCAATCCCTGCAAGTGCGATGTTTGCATGCAGGTGATCATTATAAGCAAGATAGCTTACTACGTGAAACATGTGTAGTGTGCGCGCCCCTCCTTTGTGTACAAATTACTACTGCGCCCGCACACATGTGGTAACGCGCGCCGCGCGCGCACTGCTTTAAAACACGATGTGAATGATCTCACGCAAATTTTTGTTTTGAACTTGGCATCTCTGCCACAATGCCCATTTTTGTCATTTTTGGGGTCATTTTGGGGCCACTTTCTGTTTACCCGACTGACCAAGGCCCCCTTAACATACCCCTGCAAAATACGTCTGAAGTATAGGGTTAATATTATTCTTTAGGCCTACGTTAAATCAAGTTTTAAGGTTGCACGCTTTGGTCTCTTATCAAGGAGAGGGGTTGAATTAAAAAGTGAGATTGGTGAAAAATTGAAATATTTCATCCTACCTTTATGGTAAAAACAAAGAAAATAAAAAATAACCATAAACCCTCGATTATTATAATTTCCCCCAATATTTTGTTTCAGCCTTAACGACTAGAATGTAAATGGTAACAATAGTCTATTTTTCATCATGATTTATGTTTGGCTGTGATACTACAGTATATTTTTGGGTGATAGAAATTTCCATGTTGTAAAAATGAACAAAATCAATTTTGAACCCCTATCGAAATAAACTTTGACCCTTCCCCTAGACAAGAGACAAAATTACTTAAACTAAAAACCTAATTTAGTGTTAAATTCACTGGTTTAGGATTCAGTGGGCCTTGGTCAGCCGGGTAAACAAAAACGGGCCCCAAAATGACAAAAAAAAAAAAAATGAAAATCGAAAAGGGACATTGTGGGGGCTGACAAACTTTTATTTTTCATTCCCCGTGAATGGTTGGAGGAACGTCAGGGACCCGAAAACTGAAAGCTGGGACAAACAATTTCAATAAATTAAGGCCGGAGCAATAAGATGTTGGTGGAGCTCAGAAAAAATATCCAACCTTTCTGACCAACAGTGTATATCGATAGCCTTTTTTTTTTTCTATTCAATTCAATGAAGTGGTATTCATTATATTTCAATTTATTTTTGAAGATTGTTAGATAAAAGCTGCATTGTCAGTTTGAGAAAGATTGCATGGCCCATAATTATTTGCCCATAGGCCTATTGCCAATTTTTACATGGAAAATAGATGCGTATTGCTAGATGGGGCCTGTTACGACTGGTAATGTCGCACGACGCGTAATAAAAATCTGCTCACAAAAACTCATTATTTGCGTATGGGACCAACATATGACGTCATCATCTTAAGGTCTTGACTAAGATTCGAACCTCGGTGCCATTTTTATCATTTTGTGGACCTTTTTAGATAAATAACTGAAATCATTTGAATTGTTTACATTGTGGAAAAAGAAAATTAGCCTACAAACTATAGTGCGGATCACGGACCGAGGTTCGAATCCCAGTAACGTCTTTCGAATGGTGACTTCACAGGTTGGTCCCAGGGCCCGTATTCCATAAACTATACTTAAGCAATTTGTCTTAAGTCTAAGTATTTTTCTAAGATTTTGTCCAGGAAAAAAAAAAATTCTTAGCCTTTATACCAAACACGTTAAGCACTTTGTCTGAGGTCAGAAAGCATCAAGCAAAATTCTGAATTTATTAATATCGTCATTTTTCATTTTTGTGATCTCAAATGTGCTTTCCATATAATCAACATTAAAGTTAAGCCACTAGGTAGTAGGCTTAAAATTAGGAAGTTAGGATGAAATTCTCATTTATGTGCAATTTGAAGGCGCAATTCCATTTAAGACTTCTGACTTAGCAAAAATCTAAGAATTTATGCTTCACTGCCAAAATTAGGCTTGAACAGAATTCTTAGTAAGCCGTATTTATGGAATATGCATTTTAAAGATAAGCAAAAATGCTTAAATTTCATGCTTTTATGGAATACGGGCCCAGACGTAAATAATGCATTAGTTTGACATCATGCGTCGCTGCGACATTACCGGTCGTTACAGGGCCAAGTTAACAATCTGATTATCGGGGTCCACCATCCCACATGGATTACAGGTTGGGTCGTACAGGTGGGAATTTCTGGGTCAGATTGTACTAGTAAAATTTAATGGCCCTACTCCTAGTTTATATTATGCCCATATCTTAAATACATGGGCTTTTTAGATGGGGCCAAGATAGTAAGAAGTATTACACTGCCCTCCAAAAGTTTGGGTATATCTGATGTCAGCTATGTTTTGGATCTTTTTAAGGCATTTTATGTCCAGTATTTCAGTCGAAAGGATGTTAAAGTTAAAAAAAAAATAATTATGCAACCAATATACGTCACGGTTATCACAACACGTCTCCTTGGAATTCAGAAATTAGTAAAAAATATGCAAAAAGTGCAAAAACATGATTTTGCACTGATTTATTTAATAATAATAATAATTGATAAAAATAAGATATCTTGGCCACTAATGGGACTAACCAATGTAAACTTTTGCATGGATGTTGAGGCACATGAAAATTGTAAAATATAACCCTGTACTATTTGTTCGTATTTTGAGGGAAAAGTTTATTAATTATTATTATTTATGCACATTAAGGGTCTATTTTTAAACATTTATAAATATTTTGTTTCAAAAATTGCTATGAAGCCCAATTTCTTGTTAAAAGTTGCTGAGTATTATCACGCTGAAAACGGCGCATTTTTTCCTGTTTCCCTCCCACTACTTCTCTCTCTCTCTTTTCTTTCTCTTACCTTATCTCCTCCTGGTTCATTCCTGTTTTTGCCCTCCTCTGTTTCTTGGAATATCTTTGTACCTCAAGACTCAATAAGAATTTTGCACTTAGCCTGCGTAGTTTTGTTAAATGTCACAATTTTTATTCGGATTTACATGAAGCCTTGTCCATTTACAATAATAGCGGCTTATCGAAAGTAATCAAGAGTCCCTTTGCAATCTTTAGACACTGAAATTGTGATGTCCATCAATGGTCCCGATCCTCTGTCATGCTCAATATACACCGGCGAGTGAACAAAATAAATGATGTCCACTACAGTCTCAATTATGCAACAAAGTTGGTTAATTTTATGACAGATGCCTACCAATAAGCTCGTCCACTCTTGATGTTATTTTTTTTTAATGAAAAATCTCAGACAATGTATTCCAAGATTTTCGAAACATTCCTTAGTTAACATAAATTCCGTAGAGATATAACACTCGTCAACCTAGTCCACCTTTCCAGAGTAGGGTACATGCAGGTAATATGGGCTAGCAGGTAATATGGGCACCATGAAGCAAATCATGACGTGACCGGTGTGAGCGCCATATGTTCTTCATATGAACTGTTTATACCTACGGAGCAAGTAGGGTGGACCTGACATGTCGAGATATAAAAAGTTGTCCTATCTAGGATGGTTGTATGGACCCTAACCAACATCGCTAGGGCGGACAACTCTTCAGATCAGCTGCAGGAGGGTCCCTACAGGTGGGGGCGTCCAAAATAGCCGCCCCTTTTACAAAAATTAGTATTCTGAACACAACTGGTTGAAGAAAAGTTTTGAATACATTGAGTTTGGTATCAAGTTAAAGATAATAAAATTTCCTACAATTTGGTATTATTTTCAATAGTAATTAAATTCATTAAGGGTAAAATTTTAAGTGTTAAATTTAAATTTTTCATTTTTTTTTCAAAAAAATTAATTTTTACCTTTTTATTGTTTTACCTCATGTAATAATTATGTCAGGATCTGAAGCGCAAACTTTTCAGAAATGTGCCTCTGTGCATGGACAACAGTTTGTGAAAAAGACAAAGTAATGCTCCTTTTCAATAAAAAGTTATAACGCTATAGAGTTATAAATGCAGTATACGGAAAAACAACGTTTTTGCTCCATTTATGTGGAAAACCCATACATACACGTGTATTACCCTATTACAGCACGTGCATAATTATCTATTACAAGGCGTGATCTAACAATTTTATGAATATAATTTAGACAAGTTTTCATGAGGGTTAATAAACAACGCTGTGCTACAATGGAGTGCTCATCTAGTCTATTGTGAACGACGAGGGGGTCTAAAGTACAGGCCCCATGGGGAGGGGGGCGGCAGGTGTAAATTTTTAGTATACTACACATAAAGGTTGGATATTGTTATTTTTTGTTGTTGCTCTAGCCACATCATTCATATGAAAACGTGAACAATCAAAAAGGACAGTGTTATTTTATACCAAACACGCACAGTTCCACTACAGTGCACTAACGACCAGAAAGAATCTTACGGGAAATGTGTGTACTGGGTATAGACTCTCTCTACGTCTGACCGTCGATATCGCGATAACAATGCCCTGAATAAAGACCGTGTAAAAGGAGAGTGCAAGCTGTGCAGTCAGGATCGAAGTATTTTATCATGATATTTTTTTTTATGATATCAAAAACGCGGGGGAAAATATTGACCAATCACAAAGAAGTTAAAATCATTGGAAAGAGAAATTAATATATTTACTTCACTCAGCGTAACTAGGAAATCGATGCGCTGCTGAATTTTACAGAAAGCTTTTAGTGACTGCTGTTTGACCAAAATATCATTTTCACACAGAAAAACGACCCAAAAATGACTAAAATGGGAGATTTTAAAGCTCAAAACGCGAGGGTTAGGGGTAAAAAAATATTCTTCCCAAGGTTTTATCTTGTTTTATATACATTAACCCTCATAAAACCTGTGTAACTAAGTAAATGATCTTCTCGATTTTTTTTTATTCCAGTATATTCAACAAAACTCCCGTTTTTCGGGCATTCCTTCCATTGACAATCGGTGCGTGAAAATGGTTTTCCTAGAAAGAAGCCCCAACGTTTTCATATGTCGCCCCGGCTTTAATCTTTTTAATTTGTTTGTCCCCACTTTCACTTTTCAGGAACCGGGATATATCTTAGTCGTTGCCCAAACCATACCCCGGATTGAAAAATTAAAAAAGAGTTTGTCAACCCCCACAATGCAAATTTTTGCGATTTTTCCTTCTAATTTTGGGGCCCCTTTTTGTTTTCCATGATTCTAACCAAAGCCCCCTCAGTCCTACCCTCACAAAATGCGTTTGATGTGTAGAACTGTTATTCTTCTTTAAAATAAATCTAGGTTTGTGGTTACAGGCTTAGGTCTACTGTCTGGGAGAAGGTTCAAAGTTTATTTTGATTAGGGTAAAAAAAAATGATTTTATTGATTTTTACACCATGGAAATTTCTAATTTCCCCAAATTGTATTTTACACTCTCAGCAAAACATAAATAACAAAGAAAAATAAACTATAGTTACCATTTACAGCCTTGTCATGAAGGCTGAATAAAATTTTAGCTTTCGTGGATGGGTTATATGGGATGATTGTATAGACTCAAGCCAATATTTCTCGGATTGTTTCGATATGCCAGCTGGATAAGGGTGCATACAAGCGAAACAGTGGAGGGGAAGGGCGTACAGTGCAACCCACTTTTTAAGGCACCACAAATGTGCCTCTGTCAATAGTAATATATAGTGTTCCCTTTTTTAAGTTAAAAGTGCTACTTTTATACTAAAAATAACTTGTGAAATTTTCTATACTTTCATACAAGAATGTGCCATTTTTAAAAAAATGTATTTTTAAACCCTAAATTTCTCTCAACCTCGCATTAAGAGGTAACAAGCCATATATTGTTAAATTAAACAAATCTCCGCCTGCTGCTAGAGACAAATATATGAAGCGGGGGGGGGGGGTTCTTTCAAACCCCTATACAACCCCACGCCCCCCCCCCTCTGGCCTGGCCTGCCTCCTTAGTTCTTCAAGTTCTGTATTTGTCTATTTATTTTCTTTCTTTCTTTTTTTTTTCTTTTTTGTTTGTAATTATCCTTTTGCCTACTGTATACGATAGGGGGGAGGGTGGCATGGCATCGTGCCCCAAGACATGTTTCATCAAGTGATTACATAAGTCCTGGCAAAAATTATTTATTGTGTTGACACCCTGTAAAAATACTTTCCTATATATTGATCGTTCTCGTGGGCTTGTTTGGATAGCGTCTGCCATGTGAGCTCAATTTATGCACTGATCGGTTAGTGGGCTGTTTCAGTAGGGAGAGACGGGAATGGAACGTTACAAAAATTACATTTATAGGCCATAAATCTAATGAAAAGTCTAATAACGATAAACACATACCTACATTTTGGTCTGTAGTTAGCTCTATAAATGTTGGCTAAAACCCTGAGTGCACATAGAACTTAGAAAACGATAAACACTATAAAGTAAACAAAAAAAAACTAACAAGCTTATTTAATGAAGACAATTTTTTGTAAAAACCTACCGTATACGGGTAAAGTTGTTACAAGATCCAAAGACGGGGTAGAATTGTTACTATATGTAACATAGGGGATTTATCAATGTGTTAATCTCTTATACCATTACTTTTGTTTCAACTTTCAGTTCTGGTATCTAACAGTAGATCAAGTAGAGTCTAGAATAGACTAAAGTAATAATAGAAATATCAAAATATTAACACCAGAAAATTGAAACAAAATTACTTTACATGTGTAATGTAATTGGGTAGGTTGTTACATCGACATGGGGTAGATTATTGTAACAACCTACCCATGGGTGATTTTACACATAAATCACACTGTAGCAAAGCCATTCAGCCTGAATTACAGGGCATGGCTCATGAGTTTATTAGTGAATACATGTAACTATATTCACAATACCAGACTATCAATATGTGCCTTCAGTTGTAATGAAGACTATATACAAATTTTAATAATTTTTTGTCAAAAATTCACTTGGGAACTGTAAAAAATGTTTTTGTTGATTTACTTTTTAATAAAAAACGGAGAAGCCTCACGACCGGCAGTTCAACAGCTATATGTAAGCTTTATATAATAGATGCCAGTTTAGCACGACACTCTTCTTGTTCCTACTTAGCACACTGAAACTGTTAACATCTGACGTGTAACTTCATACCCGGTCTCCCCTACTGTCGGTCTCATGGGCCTAGTTTGCCAAATTTCCGGATCTTGTGGGTCAATTTCGTGTATGTCGGTCTCGTGATCCTCTTTGCAATCTAATACAGGCCTTTATTTGCTTGTGTCTGTCTTATGAGCCTTCTTTGTCTAGAGTCATATCTTATGGCCGTCGGTCTCGTGGGTGTCGGTCTCGTGGGGATGACCCCCTTCCAAATATATTAGTCTCTAGCAGCAGGCGTTTGTTTAATTTAACAATATATTGGTTGTTTAATTAATGCGAGGTTGAGATAAATGTTGGGTTTAAAAATACATTAAAAAATGGGCACATTCTGGTATTAAAGTGCTCCTTTTTAGATAGAAAATGTACAAAGTTATATTTTAGTATAAAAGAGAAACACTTTATAACTTTAAAAAAAGGGGACACAATAATATATTACTATTGAAGAAGAAGCACATTTGTGTGGCTGAAAGGTGTGTTGCACTGTACCCCTGTCCCCCCACTGTTGTAGCTTGTATGCACCCTCTCCAGACTGGCCTATTGAAAACGAATCAAGAAAGAAAATAAATTGGTTAGCAAAGACTATAGCAAATCATCACACATATAAGCCAATCCACAGAAAACACTATGATACTATGTATATTGTAAATCAAACATGTAAATGTATACACAATACGCTATTGGTCGTAAAGGTTGGATCTTTATTATTATTATTATTCTTTTCTCAGTTCCAGCCATATCATTTTGCTCCAGTTTTAAATCTTAATTTTTATTTCAAACTTTCACTTTTTGGGACTTCAGTTATATCTTGGACGTTTCCCCAAACCATACCCGGAGATTGAAAAATAAAAAAGGTAAATTTTGCCATTTTTTCCCTACTCGATGGGATGCCGCCCCCTCTTTTCTTTTTCTTTTTTTTTAATAATCAAAGCCTCCTCTATCCTACCCCACGATACGCGTTTGAGGTATAGGATTGATTGGTCTTAAACTTAAATCTAGGTTTATAAGGTTACAAACTTAGGTTTCTTGTCTAGGGGAGGAGTTGACAGGTTGAAGTAAAAAGTGTGGCTGGTAAAAAAATCAAATATTTTATTTCACAGTATATGGTAAAAAAAAAACAACAAACAAACAAACAAACAAAAACCCTTTAAACCCTTATTTGTTATCATTTTACTAAAATTTTATTCAGCCGTCATGACAAGGTTGTAAATGGTAACTATAGTTTATTTTTCTTTGTCATTTATGTTTTGCTGAGATTGTAGAATACATTTTGGGGAAGATAGAAATTTCCATGGTGTAAAAATTAATAAAATCATTATTTTACCCTAATCAAAATAAACTTTGAACCTTCTCCCAGACAATAGACCTAAGCCTGTAACCACAAACCTAGATTTAGGTTAAAGAAAAATAACAACTCTACACATCAAACGTATTTCGTGAGGATAGGACTGAGGGGGCTTTGGTTAGAATCATGGAAAACAAAAAGGGGCCCCAAAATTAGAAGGAAAAAAAAAAAAAAAAAAAAAAAAAAAATCGCAAAAATTGGCATTGTGGGGGTTGACAAACTTTTCAGTTCCTGAAAAATGAAAGCGGGGACAAACACATTATAAAGATTAAAGCCGGGGCGAAATGATGTGGCGAGAGCAACAACAAACAATAATAATATCCAACCTTTATGTGTAGTATATAGTATACTAACAATTTACACCTGCCGCCCCCCCATGGGCCCCGTACTCTAGACCCCTCGCCGTTCACAATAGACTAGATGAGCAGTCCATCATAGCACAGCGTTGTTTATTAACCCTCATGAAAACTTGTATAAATTATATTCACAAAATTGTTAGATCACGCCTTGTAATACATGTGCAAGTGCTGTAATACGATTATTCGAATTATCGAATAAATCCATTTGCGAGAGAATGCAGATCTCAAGAGAATGGGCACATTGATGGCAATATGCTGCCCGCCAAGATATATGCGCACGCATTTGCATAGGCGGGAAATTCATGAGAACACGCCCCCAGCAACAAGTCAGTGATTGGTTAATAATGGCATAATAATCGACGCGAGGTTGCGTCCTTGGTGATAGCTTAGCAATGACGCCGCGGGTACCACCTCTACGCGGACAAGAGCCAATGAAAGGCGTTGAATGATTGTGGAGACGCGCGCAATACGCGCTAGATTGGAAAACTTGAGCTCATTCTCAATTAAGCCTTGGGGGATATCAGACGCTAATTTGCCCTCCCTCCCACCCACTTATAAATAGTTGTTATTGGATTGGATTGAGTTGAATGTTTTAGCATTATATATCATGTTAGTGAATGAAACAATATATGTCGGTTGGTTGGATGGGCTTGTTATGTTTGGCCAGATGGGCTTAAATTAAATTGAATTTGTTGACAATATACATGTAAATACAAAATATTTAAATTTGGTTGTTGGATGGGCTCGTTATGTTTGCCTGATGGGCTTGATATGGGCTATGATCTAGAATTGAATATATAAGATGACAACTATATAATAAATCACAAAGTTGTACAAAAAAAATATATATTTTATTGTAATGGTAGGATGGGCTTAGAAAATTAGAAATTTATATTAGAACAAATATAATGTGTAAAAAGTGGTACAAAAGTACTTCTTTGGTATGGACTGATGAGACTTGGGGATTAGAATTGAAAAATTAAATAGAGACCATATATCACGAAAAATTTGTGTACAAAATATTTTAATTTGATTGGTTGGATGGGCTTAAAAATATGAATTACACTGAACATTATAATGTAAGTGTACAAAATAATTCATATAGGTTGGTAAAATGGATGGGACATTAGATATTGTTTAGCACTGAGAATGGGACATATCAATTGAAACATTCATTTATTAACTACTATATAATAACCTTGGCAAAGTGACGTAAAAATATTATTAATTTAGGTTCGATTCGAACTTGAACGCCTATGGTCACTAACGATGTAAGTGATAACACAATATTATCATATATTGGTTGGTTGGATGGGCTATGATTTGGGTTGAGGCTGGATGGGGCTTGAAAATTGAACCTGCAATAATTATTGACAAATATATTAGTAAAAGTGCACAAAATAATTTTAATTTAATTGGTTGGTTGGAAATTAGGGAAACGGGCTTGTTTGGATAATGGGCTGGATGGGCTATTTGAAAATTGAATTGAATTGAATTATCATTGACACTAAAAAAAATATATCTTGCATAAGATGTACAAATTATTTTAATTTTGGTTGGGATTTGAATTGAATATAATTTGACAATCATAGTAAGTGGTACAAAATATTTCATGAATGGTTGGTTGGTTGGCATTTGTTTGGTTGGCTAAGGATTGGAGGCTTGAGATTGAAATTGAATAAATGTGTGTTAGGTATGGGTATTGAATTGAATCTAAATAATGAACACATCAATGTACAAGTGTTCAAAATAATTTCATATCGCGCTTGGTTGGCGGATGGCTTGTTTGGTTTGGCTGGATAGGAGCTTGAAATAGTAAATAACTAATTTAATTGAAGCGTTACGGATATCATGTAAGTTGTACCAAAACATTCTAGTCTAATTTGGAATATGGGATTAGAGATTGGAGGCTTGAATTGAAACTAATACAACTAATACGTGTAAGTGTTAACAAAATAATTTAGGTATAGGTTGTGTTAGAGTTGTTACGCTGGATGGGCTTCAATTGAATTCAATTTATTAAACACTATATAATCTTGAAAGTGTGATAAAAAATATTTTAATATTGGTTCGTCAACCGGTGAATGAAGGACTAATGTCACATAGTAGTAAGTGTACACAATGATTCAATTTCTGGTTGGTTGAGAATGGGCATGATTGGAAATAATTATTGGAACTGGAATAGGCTTGTAATTAGACCTGAAATCATTTAGTTGGCACACACACGAGGTGAATTATGATAGAGCCTGTGACATGTAAACAAATAATTTTAATAATTGGATATTGGTTGAAGAACACGGGCTTGTTTGGTATGGCTGGAATGGAGCTTTGAATTTTGATTTGAATTGAAATTATATTCGAACACATAAATAATAAAACTATGTAAGATGTACAATATAGAATTAATTTAATTAGGATTTGGTTTGAATTGAGATCTAATGACAGACAATCATGTAAGATAGTACAAATAGTTTCATTTTGGTTGGTTGGTTTGGAGCTTGTTTGGTTGCTGGGAATAGGGCATTGAGTTGATATGGAATAAATTTGAGTTTGGGTTTTGAAAATATGAATCTATTGACACAATAAAATGTAGTGTTACAAAGAATATTTCATATTAGGTTGGTTGGAAATGGGCTTGTTTGTTGGCATGAGATGGGCTTGATAGAATATAATTATAATATGACACTATTATAATCATGTAATATGGTACAATAACATTTTAATTTGAGGATTGGTTGGATGGGCTTGAAATTGAAAATAAATGACAGAACTATCAGTGTAAGTGTACAAAATATTTCCATGTTTGGTTGGTTGGATGAAGGTTTGTTATGGTTGGCTGGATGGGCTGAAAGTATAGATTGAATTTATTGAAGCAAGTTAATAATAGATAAGTTACAAAAATATTTTAATTTGGTTGGACGAGCTTGTTGGTTGGTTGAGCTGAGGTTTGAACTTGAAAATTAGAAGTTATTGGAGCTATATAATAATTGATAAGTGGTACAAAATATCTTCAAATTGGTTGGTTTGAAGTTGAACCTAATTGAACACAATCATGTAAGATGTACAATAATATTTGCATTGGTGAGTATCTCGATGGAGCATTTAATAAGTTGGCATAAGGAAATGGGCTTGAATCAGGAATTTGATTATATTGACGACTTTATATCTTGCAAAGTGTAAATTATTAATATTGGTTGGTGATTTATTTGAAAGAAACTTAATTGAACAACTATCAATAGCTAAGTGTACAAATTAATTCAATTTTTGTTGGCTAGAATGGGCTTGAATTGAAATAGAATTTAATTGACAATACATATCTTGTCAGTGTACAAATATATATTAATTTGAGATTGGTAAGAATGATCTATTGAAAATAAATGTGTAAAGATGTATAAGATATTTCATTGGGTTAGGGTTGGAATGAAGGCTTGTTGTGTTGAAATGGGCTTGAATTAGAATTTATTTAGACAACTATAATTATTGGTGGATGTATAATATTTCAATATGGTAGGCCCATTGAATTGAAGCTATTGACATAAATAGTGTAAAGTGTAATACAAAATTATTTCATATATTGGGTTGGATTGGATTGGGCTTGTTTGGCTGGATGGAGCTTAGAATTGAATTATATAATGACAATAAATAAAGATAGTTCAAAATATTTAATCAAGTTAAGTTGGCTAGATGGGACTTGAATATTGAATTGAATAATAATTTGACATCTAATATCATTTAAAATGTACAAGAACATGTTATTTGGTTAGAAGTTGGAAATAAGCGTTAGAATTGAATTTAAATTGTCATTTTTATTAAATGATAAGTGTTCAAACAATATTTCATTTTGGTTGGTTTGGATTGGCCTTGTTTAGTATCGCTTAGAATGGGTTTGAATTTAATTGAATTATTGGACACAATAATATTTTGTAAGATAGATTACAAAATCTTTACTATTGGTTGGTTGGATGGGCTTGTATAAAGTTTGACTTTAGATGAACTGAATTGATTGATTGATTTGGCCAAA
>CALNVZ010003425.1:29367885-29443236 GCA_940671915.1 Paracentrotus lividus | reverse complement strand
GCTTGAATCGAATTGAATTTATTGACACTTTATATCTTGCAAGTGTATATTTTAATTTGGTTGGTGTTTATTGAAGCTATTGACACTATCATGTAAGTGTACAAAATAATTCAATTTTGTTGGCTAGATGGGCTTGAATTGAATAGAATTTATTGACAATACATATCTTGTCAGTGTACAAAATATTTTAATTTGGTTGGTGAATTGAATCTATTGAAACTATCGTGTAAGTGTATAAGATATTTCATTGGTTGGTTTGCGGAATGGGCTGTTTGGTTGCTGATGGGCTTGAATTGAAGTTATTGTACACTAATATATCTGGCGTGGTGGTATAATATTTCAATATGGTAGGCTTGAATTGAAGCTATGACATTATCGTGTAAGTGTACAAAATATTCATATTGGTTGGTGGATGGGCTTGTTTGGCTGGATGGGCCTTGAATTGAATTTATTGACATAATAAAGTGTTCAAAATTTTCAATTAGTGTGCTAGATGGCTTGATATGATTGAATATGACACTATTACATTTAAATGTACAGAACATGTTAATTTGGTTGGTTGGATAAGCTGATTGAATTTATGTCATTATTATGTAATGTTCAAAATATTTCATTTTGTGTGGTTGGATTGGCTTTTAGTTCGTGATGGGTTTGATTTAATGAATTTATGACACAATATATTTTGTAGTGTACAAAATACTTACTTTGTTGGTTGGATGGGCTGTTAAGTTTGCCTTGATGGCCTGAATTGATTGAGTTGATTTGGCTTGAGTTTGGTTGATCAGATTAAGTTCGTGTTTGCTTTTTCTGATGTAGACCAGAATTGTAAACCAGGAGGAGGACTGATTCTTTTGGCAAGAACATTGGGGAGGGAACCCAACGTTCTTAAGTCTCCTGTCTTTTGGAAACCCCCCGGGTGGATGTCTTCCCTCCGGAAGGTCATATTGACCAGGTTTCCCTCCCGAATATCACGTTCAGGTCTTGAAGCCTCTCCCTCCTATATTGCGGACACATGAGATAACTGAATAACAATTGAATGATGAATAATGGAAAATGTATGTTTATTAACAACTTGAATGAGATTATATGTATAAGGGACTGCCCCCGGGAAACACCTGTCCTGGAATTCCGGTCGGATATCTTCCTTCGAGAGGTCACGTGATCGGTTCCGCTTTTCATTGGGCCTCCTCAGATGAGGCATACGTTGGTTGATTTGACCTTTGATATTATAGTTGTGTGTGAAAATTGATTGACAATGTACGTTGTAAATTGTGCTATGACTGGAATATCCCCCGTGGATAAAAGTGAGAATGGAATAACAAGTTGAACTGTATTCTTGCAATAGATTCACAGTGTAGTATGGTTTTCCACTATAAATGGGGCAAAAACGTTGTTTTTCCGTATACTGCATTCATAATTTTATAGCGTTATATCTTTTAATTGAAAAGAGGTATTACTTTGTCTTTTTTTTTACATACTGTTCTCCATGCATAGAGGCACATTTCTGAAAAGTTTCGCGCTTCAGATCCTGACATGATTATTACATGAGGTAAAACAATAAAAAGATAAAAATTAATTTTTTGAAAAAAAATGAAAAATTTAACTTTAACGCTTAAAATTTTACCCTTACTGAATTTTATTACTATTGAAAATAATACCAAATTGTAGAAAATTTTATAATCTTTAATTTGATACCAAACTTAATTTATTCAAAACTTTTCTTCAACCAGTTGTGTTCAGAATACTAATTTTTGTAAAAGGGGCGGCTATTTTGGACGCCCCCACCTGTAGGGACCCTCCTGCAGCTGATCTGAAGAGTTGTCCGCCCTAACGATGTTGGTTAGGGTCCATACAACCATCTTAGATAGGACAACTTTTTATATCTCGACATGTCAGCTTTTTCAAAAATATGGGGTTTTGCTCCCTGGGTATTACGAAGATCTATCGTCGTGAGAGCATTTGATGCCGAAATATCTCTGAGAAAATTGCTGAAAACCAACAAGGTAGGTAAAAATTAGGGGTCTTCCCACAAGTCCTCGGTCCCACGAGTCTGAGTATTTTCCCACGAGTTCTCGATCCCACGAGTCCTCGGTCCCACGAGGCCGAGTATTTTTCCCACGAGTCCTCGGTCCCACGAGTACTCGGTCCCAGGAGTCCTCGATCCCACGAGTCCTCGATCCCACGAGTTCTCGGTGCCACGAGGCCGAGTATTTTATTATGATGAGAGAAAATATGATATGAGAAAACTCGGCCTCAAGGGCACAGTGACCACCACTTTTTCATCCACCCTAAAAGTGCCCTTATTCATGACCAAAAAGTGTCCCTTTTCTAAGCTAAAAAGAAATGTCATCTTTATACTAAAAAGAAGTATTTCAGAGTTTTGAAAAGTCCCGTAGACAATTTATTTATTTTTACCTCTGCCATTTTTACCTCCGCCATTTTTACCTCTGCCATTTTTACCTCTGCCATTTTTACCTCTGCCATTTTTGCCTCTGCCATTTTTACCTCTGCCATTTTTGCCTCTGCCATTTTTACCTCTGCCATTTTTACCTGGCACCATATATACATGTATATTATCAATAGAAATAACTTATTGTCGGCCTATATTGATTTGTATAATGAAAATAATATAATATCTATGATTCAAACAGGCAAAAATTTAAATTGAATATCTAGTCAAAGTATTTACTGAAGGGTCTTATAATTTCAATTGATATCTTAGAGTTAATGATTTTCAACATTTTAAGCAAATTCCAGACATAGTAGAGTCATTGTAATTTTTTTTTTAAAAATACATTAAATACATGTGCCCATATTACCTGCACATGCAGGTAATATGGGCACTTTCGTGATGACGTCAACATTTGAATATGGCAGACAGGGGGTTTGGTGATAATTGTTTTATTTTCTTCACATTAACAGTTAGAGCAGTAGTTATTGATCCATATAAACAAAGATCAGGCTGTGTGTCATTTTGTAATTTTATGCAAATTATGGAAATGTGCTTAGGGGGCCATATTACCTGCATGTACCCTATAAATGTGATTAAAATCATGAATTTGCTTTCGAAATGGTCTATAACCTTGAACGGTATTTCCCTTTCCATCGGCTCCACACAAATACACCCTGGGTATATAAGTTAATATCATTATAAATACACCCACACCCACACCCACACACATACACACCCTTAACAACTCTACCATATTTACCCACGCCTTTCTGGAACATGATTTAAGAACACGAACGGTTTCGAAATACTTCCACGATTATTACCCTATTACACATTATACACTCACACCCAAGTCCACGCACACACACATACACACACACACACACACACACACACACACACACCTCACCCTCATCCACACTTTTTCACCTATTAAAATTCTCAATAAGCAGATAAGTATAGTGACCGACAAACAGTTTGAAACCACACACACACCACACACACACCCTCACTCCCACTCACATCCCACTTTACCGACACTTTTTTCATGTATTGAATGTCTTTTTCAGGAACCAAACGAGCCGTGGTTGGATTGAAACTGTTTTTAACATCGTTATCACACACACCCACACACACACACACACACCCACATAGACACTGAGACCGTGTTCTCATTGTATTTCGAACTGTACCCCTACTTTTTATATTCACTCTGAAAGTACCATTTCTAGCTTTCTTACCATACTTTACTATACTTCCATCAGCGCTTCCTATTTCCGAATACGCAAGATTAGCGTGATCAAATATCATCTCCCGCTAATGTAACAAGGATGATTTATATATATATATTTTTTCAGTCCCCAGAGTGAGGGGGTGCACAAATTGTGTGCCCAGGTGAATACGATAACCGATGATTGGATCGGATATCAATCTGTACAGCGCTTGGAGATGCTATTTACATTACATGTATTTAGCTTATTACTGCAATTCATATAATTTCACATCATAGTTGGTCGATCTTACTTAACCACATTGTCCTTTAGTGAGCATTAGAGCCATTCGCAGATACATCAAGCCCTATGGAGGAAAATCAATCAAATTTCACAAAGTGATGTAAAATCTATATTTAACGGTGACACGTATCACTTTTATCATGAAGATGAAATGTATAGACTATAGGTGCCCAACAGTTAATCAGAAGTACCGATAATATTTTCTATTGACATAGCCGGTTAGTGAATGGGCAGTTCCTTGTGATAACTACACATATCTCCTAATAATAATATTAATATGAACATTGGATCATGGACCTTCAACTTTTTTCTTTCTGTCTCTCTCTTCCATATAATTTGACGCATTTTAATGTCAATAAAATCAACTCAAATTCCATCTCTAATCGCTCCCTCTCGCTCTCCCTCTCTCTTTCTCTCTCTATTTGCATTGCGAGTACGCATGTTCATTCTGAGTATATATATAGCACACCAAATCATGAGTTGTATGAACGGGCTACATACCATTTAGTTTAAATAAAAACGCGATTCATAATATTTTACCAAAAAATGGCGTCAACTGTTGATAGAACGCTGGTGCGTGGTATAAGCCTATGGCTGTGTTGTGGATTCGTTTTGATGTGTTTTATTAGCAGCGCAACATGCCGTAAGTATAACCTGAATTGTATTTATTGAATTTTGAGAGTTGATGTCCCTCTCAAAAGAATTTTTCTGCTCCTCTAATATTTGATACTTAATGATACTCAACATGAGAAGTAGTTTTAAGGTATAGACATATCAACACCAAATGAACGATTACTTTTTGATAATAGTCGGCGACACTTCACTTTAAATTACTATGTGGTTTTAATGCGTTATCTATTTTGCATGATTGTATATGGCGACTCTAACTACCGTATAAAATATCTTGTCAAATAATGATAATCGAAGGGAGATTGGATGACGCGAGAAAATTTAGAAAGACCCCAAAGTTTAGACTGATTGTTAACTCTTATTCAGTGACTTCATACCAATCAAAGCATATTATATATACATATATATATATATATATATATATATAATTATTATAATATATATATAAAATATATTTTAGCCAAACTGCTCGACAGATTATAAATGCCTACAAATATTATTTCTATCATCTGTTAACCCTTGGTAAATATTGTTGCATGACTGCATGACGAATCATTGAAGATTGTATTTTCATGGCAGATCCTCTAAAGGGAATAGTAAAGATTATACAAATAGTTAGTATAAAACAAGCAAGCTATTGGTTTAATGTCTGCATTGGGATATCCTAAAAAATGTATAAATCCAGGGCAATTTGTACCACACCCCTAAAGAAAGAAAGAAAGAAAGAAACATACATGTCACGTGATTTTTGTTACCTGATGCATCGCTTTTGCTCTTGGTCTTTTTCTTAAAATGATTATAACGAGCAGTGACGTCATGATCATGTGAGATATCTCATATCAACATGTTTAATGACACTAATACAAATATGAAAGGCTTAGTTAGAAAACATTGCGTCAATACGATTAATAGCGATATAATCTTTTCTGTTTGACGTTAGGATGCTTGGTGTTGGCAACGATTAGAATGTACAGCAGTCGTCACGCTTGACATCAGGTCTGAACTTGTTCAGAATATTTATGATCGTTTGTTCCTTTGTTTTTGTTTCCATATAAACAGCTTAAGTGATACATGATAAACCATAAATAAGTATCGTATGGCAGATATAATATAAGGTACACTGTAAAAAAACAAAACAAAACAAACAAACAAACAAATGTGTTGTCATATCTTGTGTGTAAAATCAGTGGCGGATCAAAGTGGGCGCGCAGGGGAAGCGCGCCCCTTCTAATTTGAAAATCATTAATTGTCTTTCATGTTAAAATCAAATATTCTTGGCAGCTCACCCCATTATCAGACCTTGCGCCAACTAAATTTTCAAATCCTGGTCACTGGCAACAGAATTTCTGTTTAATTTTCCCCTGCTAATATTTCCGTAAGAGACACAAAATGTTAATAAAAAGATTTATACTAACACATTTGTCCTGTTTAATTGAATACGTAGGTTACGCAATTGAAACTCTGATTTATTTCCTTCAATCCCATGGAGGAAAAAAAAAAGTTTTTATTATGCATGCGAAAGAGAAGTAACAAGTAATGAGTCGAGATGTAGCTCTCCTCTTTCTTATTTTTTTTTGTAGAGCTTTCGGCCATATATCCGGCCTTCACCAAGCCTACAAAGTGAAATAAAACTGATGTCTACTTATTGAATGAAATTCATTCACAGAGGGATAATACAGGGAAAGAAAAAAAATCTCTCCTAGATTTTCATATAATTTTTACTGGTAAATTATAAATCATCTATTCTTCTAGTTAAATGTAATTTAAGTGTACAACATTCAAATATAATGGTTTCGTCAGCATATTGTAATAGTTCAAGAGTTTTCCCATTTTATCCCAGGAAACAAGTGGAATGTACATGTATTATTAATCCAAGTATTTCACTGACTCAATTATGCAGATATAAGGATCACCCTGGCGACAGTCTCGTTCTATTACAAATCTCTTTGCACTGTTAGAAAAAAATAAACAAGTTGTTTAGATTCTTAAACAACTGCGTGTTAACGGGTGAATCGCACAGCGTTGTTTAGAAATTAAACAACCTGTAGTTGTTTAAAACTTTAACACTCTTGTTGTTTAAAAGTTTAAACAATCTGTTGTTTAATGGTTGTTTAAAATATCGACATTATTGTTTAACGCTTCTCTCCCAAAAATAATAACGCTTCAACTTTTGGTTAACGCGGCCGGGTATCGAACTCACGACCTTCCGGTTATAAGGCAGACGCTCTATCCACTGAGCCAACACATCTGTACATACACGTTTTTAATGTGTGAGGCATAAGTCCTTCGCCATGATTGACTATCACATAATTTCCATGTTTAAACAAAACTGTTTAATATCTAAACTATATTCTCTAAACAGGTCTTTTTTTAAGGCTATAAAACCTCGCTTTTCCTGTTTTAAACAACAATGTTTAAATATTAAACAAGAATGTTTAACTTTTACACCAACATTCTTTGTAAACAGCGAAATCTTTAAACCGCGTTCTAACGTGTGTAGAGTGTCTTTTTACTAAAGAAAAGAGGAAACGTTTTCATGAAACACTTTAATCCATTCCTTCATAGATGAACCAAAAATAAATATAGGTACATGCAGGTAATATGGACCCCCTAAGCTCATTTGCCTAATTTGCATAAAATTACGAAATGACACACAGCTCAATTTTTTATATGAATCAATAACTACTGCTTAACTTTTATTTGAAGAAAAACAATTATCACCAACCCCCTGTCTGCAATATCAAATGTTGACGTCATTACCAAAGTGCCCATATTACCTGCATGTGCAGATAATATGGACATGTATTTAATGTACGTTTTAAAAACTACAATTACTCTACCATGTCTGGAATTTGCTTAAAATGTTGAAAATCATTAACTTTAAGATATAATTTGAAATTATAAGACCCTTCAGTAAAACCTTTGACTATATATTTCATTGTTATGTATTTTGTATATTATTTCTTTTTTTTAATATTATTTTAATATTATTTCATTATACAAGTCAATATAGGCCTACAATAAGTTATTTATATTAATATAATACTGTGAAATATACCCTAAAAAATCGTAGCAAAGACATTTATGCCTCATCCCAATACTAAGTACCAGAATCATTTCCGCCATTTTGATGTCCCATATTACCTGCACTAATGTTGGGTGTGTCAGGCAAGCATTATGCAACATTGCACCCCTTCACTAAAACAAATTGACCTGTACACGCTAGTATGATCAAAATGAAAATATAAGCTTACTAAATATACAAAACAATTGAGGTTACCCCTCAAACACTCTTTCACCATCACATTCTGTAAATATAAATTTACATCAGGGTAAAAAATGCCGTAAGTTTTACCTACCTTTTTGGTTTTCAGCAATTTTCTCAGAGAAATTTCGGCATTAGATGCTCTCACGCGATAATTTACGTATAGGCCTACAGTTCATATGAACAACATTATGTGCTCACACCGGTCATCGGTCACCGGTCGACGGTCACGACATGATTTGCTTCAGTGTCCCATATTACCTGCTGTCCCATATTACCGCATGTACCTATAGGGGGTCACTCAAACAAAAAAGTGCAACCCATGCGTGTCCCCGCACCCCAAAAATGGACCCTAAAGTCTCATTGCATGGAGTCAAATTTGCACCCCGGGATAGGGCCGGTATTTTGGGGAACTGTCATATCTATTATCATAACTTTTGTCATATCTCTGGTAGATAGTATTTCAAAATAATCCTACTTTCGCGCTCCATTTTGCCAATCAAGTGTGTATGTAAGGGTGTGGGTGTGGTGAGGATATGTGTGTGTGTGTGTGTTGTGTGGTGTGTGTGTGGGTGTGTGTGTGTGTGTGCGTGCGCGTGTGTGCATGTGCGTGTGTGTGTTGTAAAGAAACCAACAATTGTGATATCTTCACCTGTCTGTATCTTGGAGAATAGACGTTTCAATTAATGATCGTATTTAGGCAAAGATGGGTGGGACATTGCCCTCCGACACTGTGGCAAGCACAAGATCTTTCATTACAAAAATGTCTTATCTCTCCTCCATTCTAGAGATCGACTATATAACAATGCAAGTGAAGAGAAGTTCGTCTGGTCGATGGCCTCACTCAATACGAAGGACGGGTCGAGATCTACCACGATGGCGAAATGGGAACAGTCTGCGATGATTTTTGGATGAAGATAACGCGCAGGGTAGTTTGTAGGCAGCTTGATACTCTGATGAAGGAGCTGAAGCTATGGTTAGGGCCACATACGGACAAGGTGTGCCCAATATACTTGGATAATGTCAGATGTACAGGAGATGAAACCAGTCTGTCTCGTTGTGATAGCCGTGGATGGGGAAATCATGACTGTTATCACAGTGAAGATGCCGGGTGCGTTGCAATGGTGAGTATGTATAGATATTCATGTTATATAAACAATCAGTTCCAAAAGATGGTATTGATATCGAGGTACACTGAAATTATTTTGATAAGAATAAGAATTAATATCCTAAAAGTGGATCAAAATTTCATAGGTCTGGTTCACGATGGTGTATTTCGAATCAAACTGGATCTTTAACATCTATTTCGATTTGTTTGTGTAAATCCAAAATATATTATTGGATATTTTTAAGTGCCAAACGAAGCGATTATTCGAAACATCAACTAGGACTTTGTTACACCAAAAAATTTGTGTTAGCATATCCCTTTTACATAATTATTTATGATGATCTTTATTAATAGAAGAATATCAGATGAAATGTTTTTGGTGAATTAAAAAACTGGAGAAAAAAAACTTTGGCCTTTTCGCCGTGTCCGTATCGATAAGTTCGACTTAATCCTAATTATTTTTTTTCTCACACTGGTGAACATTCTTCCAAGCACATTATTTTTGTTGATGGTCGGATCGTGTTTGTTTGATTTTTTTTCATTTGCTGTTGATTTAGGTACCATGGACGGGGCAGTCCGTCTGGTCAATGGCCTCACTCAAAGCGAAGGTCGGGTTGAGATCTACCATGATGGCGAATGGGAACAGTCTGTATGATAGCTGGGATGATACTGACGCGATGGTAGTTTGTCGTCAGCTTGGACATTCCATTGAAGGATCTATAGCTATGGATAGGCCACATACGGAGAAGGGTCTGGCCCAATATACCTCGATAATGTCGACTGTACTGGAAATGAAGGCAGGGTGTCCTACTGCAATAGTAATGGATGGGAGTCCACAACTGTGCACACCGCGAAGATGCCGGGTACAATGCCGTGTGAGTGTATAATTATTATTTTTTGCTTTGCTTTGCTTTGCTTCCAGATTTAAACCGCCTTTTCAACCGATCGTTTGGTTTTGAAATGTAAAATATAAATCATAAACTCATTCTGACAGATAAAAAGATTTCGTTTGCAACAAAAAATCGCATTTAGAAAAAAAAAAAAAGAAGAGATCATTGTTACATGAAAAAGATTGTGTGTTCATAAATTTTCACATATCCTTTCTTGTCAGTAAGTTAAAGGCCAATTTATTAAACGGTTCAGACATCAGTTTAAATGTTTTTGTTTGAAAAAAAAGTAAGATGGCCTAACTCGTAATCATTTATTCCTTTTACAAATCAATAATGATCTGATTGCCGTTTTTTTTTTAATTCTTCCTGAAGATTTCATCGACGGAGAAGTCCGCCTGGTCGATGGCCTCACTCATTACGAAGGTCGGGTTGAAATCTACCACGATGGCTTATGGGGAACAGTCTGTGATGATTATTGGGGTGATGATGACGCCCAGGTCGTTTGTCGGCAGCTTGGATACTCTACCGATGGTGCTGAAGCTCTGTCTAGTGCCACATTCGGACAAGGATCTGGTCCAATATACCTGGATGATGTCCGCTGTAACGGAAATGAATCCAGGTTGTCCCGTTGTGATAGTCGCGAATGGGGAAGTCATGACTGCGCACATAGTGAAGATGCCGGGGTCCGATGCAATGGTATGTGGAGAGTTTTACCTTAATTATATTCCTTTGCGCCACGGGCGTAAATCCCGGGGGGGGGGGGATGGGGGGATACACCCCCCAGATTTTGAGGAGGGGGGGGGGATGGCCTGTACAAACATCCCCCCCCCCAGTTTTCAAGAAAGAAATGAAAAAAAAAATACAATAGATATATGTGTTATTGGTTAAAATAGCACTTTCAATAAGTTACCAAAATGCCTCTTTTTTACTCCAAAAACCCCAAAATTTTCCTGCTCGGTCGCTATGCGACCTCGCACTAAGTAACAAACAGTAACCTAGGTATTAAAAGGTTGGATCCAATGCCCTCGTCTGGGGACAAACCTTAGGAAAGGGCACTGCTGGGAAAGGGTGTTGTTAACAATCACAAACATTAATGTAGTTGTGTGCGGGCTAGGTTGTTGGAGGGCTTGGGGCCTGCAGCCCACAAAATTTTCACAGCAAAGATTGTGATTTTGTCTTCTATCGCTGTTATTTAACAAAGTATGTAAAATGTAACTTTATAAATGGGTACAAAATTTTAGGCTTGCACTTCGCTCTCGCTGATGCTAAACAGAATCTATACTGCCCAAAATGATATCTCTAATTTATAGCTTTAAAATTTTGGCTCGCGCTTCGCGCTCGCAGTACCTTTTAAATTAGTAAAATGAACAGGAATCAAGGCAGCCTTTAAAGTATACATTTAAAGACAAATTTTCTTCGTACCTCCTCCAGCTCCCTCTCCGAATACATTTCTCTTAAGGTCTATATGCCTCTGATCTAAAGTGTCCCCTTTTCAGAATTAAGAAAAAGGTGCATTTTTTCCATTGAGACCCCCCATTCAAATCCTTTCCGCCGCCTCTACTACATATTTTTTGTTTTTGTTTTTGTTTTTTCGCGCTCGCGATAACTATACTTTAATGCACAAACATTATATTTCAGCTTAAAATTTTTGGCTCGCGCTTCGCGCTCGCTGTTACTGAATAGGAACTACAATGCACAAGTATCTCAAACTTTTACCTTAAATTTTCGGCTCGCGCTTCGCGCTCGCATTAGTTTTCCGTTACTAAAATTAACAGGAATCAAAGCAGCCATTATCATAATGATTCTCAAAAGCATACATTCAAAGACAAAGTTTCTTCGGCGTATCCCCTCCGTCTCTGAATACATTTCCCTTTTTTATCAAGACCCGTGACTTTCAAATCCGTTCCGCCACCTCTACTATCATTATAGGCCTATATATATTTTTTTCGCGCTCGTGGGTACTATATAGGATCTGTAATGCACAAACATATCCAATTTCAGTTTGAATTTTTTGGCTCGCGCTTCGCGCTCGCTGATACTGAATAGGAGCTATAATGCACAAATATCTCCAATTTTTAGCTTAAAATTTTCAGCTCGCGCTTCGCGCTCGCATTAGTTTTTCCATTACTAAAATGAACAATAATCAAGGCAACCAGTAGTTGAAAGCATATACATTCAAAGACAAATTCTATTCGTACCCCTCCCTCTCAAATCCATTCCGCCGCCTCTGCTATATGGGTATTAAAAACTTGTGTCACGAGTGCTTGTGTATGTCAGGCTTGATCGCGACATGTTGGTAAATTATAGTTTTAATTATTTCGCTCATCCCCCCACTCCTCGACACGGATTTACGCCGCTGCTTTGCCCAATTAACAGCTCATGTTAATATCAAAATGATTTTGTTTTTAATGGCATAAAGCACTCGAAACGTTCTGGTTGTACAAATTAGATAAAAATTTGTGAAACACTTTGGCCTTTTCGAATAACCGAACCTAAATTTCTTCCTGATTTTCATATGAAGACTTTAATGAATATCAGTTATATTTTCCAGGCTTTGTTTGTTTAAATATTTTCCATTCTTGTTAAAGATATCATGGAAGGTGAAGTTCGCTTGGTTAATGGTTTAACTGAATACGAAGGACGGGTCGAGATCTTCCAAGATGGGACATGGGGAACAGTCTGTGACAATGGTTGGAATACAAATGACGCGAGGGTAGTTTGCCGTCAGCTTGGATACCCTATTGAAGGTGCTGAGGCTTTGATTATGGCTTCATTCGGAGAAGGATCTGGTCACATACACCTCGATGATGTTCGATGTACAGGGTCTGAATACGGCTTGATCTATTGCGACAGTAACGGATGGGGCAGTAACAACTGTGGACATCGGGACGATGCTGGGGTTCGATGCGGGGGTAAGTCTGTCGGAAGCTATAAATCCCTTAATACATATACCAGCAATGTTTCATGCGTATCAGGACAACTACTCATTGACAATTACCCCCAGGGGAGCATATCATGAAACAGATATTCACTGATTCTCATTGACAACTGTTATAAGCTACTGAAGTGCTTGCATCTGATTGTCTGAGAGCAACTTTGTCGGATAAAACGTCCGACAAGTGTTTTCATGAAAAGCCCCTGGACAAATAGGGTTAGGGTAATGATTGATGATTGTTTTCTTTATTCTTGATGCAGATCCGACGGAGGGGGAAGTCCGCCTGTTCGATGGCCTCACGCAAAGCGATGGTAGGGTCGAGATCTACCATGATGGGGCTTGGGGAACAGTCTGTGATGATAGCTGGGATGATACTGACGCGATGGTAGTTTGTCGTCAGCTTGGATTTTCTAGTGAAGGATCTGTAGCTATGTCTAGCGCCACATACGGAGAAGGGTCTGGCCCAATATACCTCGATGATGTCGACTGTACTGGAACTGAAGGCAGGTTGTCCTACTGTGATAGTAATGGATGGGGAGTTCACGACTGTGCGCATCGCGAAGATGCCGGGGTACAATGCGGTGGTGAGTGTGTGGGGATTTTTTCTTCTGCTTTTGCTTTGAGATTTCAAACTGCCTTTTCAAGCAATTGCTTGGTTTTAAAATGTGAATGATAAATCCCTTCAGACAGATTAAAGATTTCGTTTGCCACACAAACAAAAAAAAAAAAAAAAAATACAGACTTTCCTACATTTAGATTTTCAAACGAACAATGCGAACATTATTGTTACAAGATTTTTTTTGAGTATTTCATAAAATTTTCACATTTCCTTTTTGTCAGTAAAAGCCTATCACAATTTATCATTTAGTACACGGAGCAGACGTCAGTTTAAATGTTTTTGTAAAAGCCTATCACAATTTATCATTTAGTAAACGGAGCAGACGTCAGTTTAATGTTTTTGTTTGAAAACAAAATTAAAGAAAGATGGCATAACTTCTAATTATTAATGCCTGGGCATTTTCACAAATTAATGATTACAATTAAGCTTCTCCAAACGCTTTTTTGATGATCTGATTGCGGTTTCTTTATTCTTCCTGAAGATTTCATCGACGGAGAAGTCCGCCTGGTCAATGCCTGAGTCCATACGAAGGTCGGGTCGAAATCTATCACGATGACCAATGGGGAACAGTCTGCGATGACTATTGGATGATGATGACGCCGAGGTAGTTTGTAGGCAGCTCGGATACTCTACCGATGGAGCTGAAGCTCTGTCTAGGGCCACATACGGACAAGGGTATGGCCAATATACCTCGACGACGTTAATTGTGAGGGATATGAATCCCGATTGTCCTATTGCGATAGTAATGGATGGGGAGTCAATAACTGTGGACACAGTGAGGATGCCGGTGTACAATGCGGGGGTAAGGCTAGCCTATAACGATATATTATACAGTGTGTTCCTAAAAAAAGGTAATCGAAGTTCAAAGGTCAGTCATTTCAAAAGCATATGGTTTTATTTTTGTGATTTGTTTACTAAAATACTAAATGACTCATCAGCTTAATTTGAGACATTGCCTACGTCCAAACTGTAATGGGTCACAGAGTTAGGGTCCTTTGAATGATAGGTACAAAACCATTTTTCCAACTTTTTCGTTTTTAGGGTATGAAACCAACTTTTATAAAAATTTTGGTTTCATAGTTTTGGGGTTTGTTACACAAAGTTTCAATGATATGCAATCTCATTTGTCAAAGGACCTATCTCACTGGCAATGACATGGGTTCTCGATTATGCATGAGTTCCAGGTCTCGGAGAGGTCGCCGCGACGTCTCTTGATTCTGCAAGAAATCGCGAGAAAAACTCAAACAAATGTCAAACTGTCTAATCTTTTAGTAGACTTCTTAATAGGTGAGCAAGTCTCTGTGACATCTTTGCGGACGATTGCCCACGACGTCCTTAAGTATCCACGACGTCACAGAGACGTGTTGGAACTTGCTAACGATTAAAAGAAATTGAACGGGCTAATAATTCTATATTGCTGGCGTCTTAAAGAAGTCTACTAAAAGATTGAACATGTTTGACTTTTGTTCAATTTTCCTCGACGCCCTGAAGTCTCAGGAGACGTCACCACAACGTCTCCACGACTCAGAGACTCATAATTGCGAACCCCTCTCATTGCCATTGAGATAGGTCCTTGACAAATGAAATTGTATTTTATTGAAACTTTGTGTGACAAAACCCCAAAAAAACTGTGAAACCAAAAATTTATAAAAAGTTGGTTTCATACCCTAAAAACGAAAAACTTGGAAAAAATGGGTTTGTGTGCTCATCCTTCAAAGGACCCTAACTCTGTGACCCATTACAGTTTGGACGTAAGCAATGTCTCAAATTAAAGCTGACAAGTCACTCAGTATTTTAGTAACAAATCACAAAAATAAACTATATACTTTTGAAATGACTGAACCTTGAACATTCGATTACCTTTTTTTAGGAACGACACTGTATAACATTGAATATCATTTGTATCAATGCATTTGGTTTTTTTTAAATACAGGCTCTCTCTTTTTTCCCTCTTTTTTTTTTTGCAAAAAAAATAATATATATTTATGATAATGATCATTAAGTTTCTGTTCATTTTTCATTTTAACTAATTATTAATTTTTTTTGCAAAAAAAAAAAAAAATAAAAAATAAAAAAAAAAATATATAAGACTATAACTAATATTATAACATATATATTATATATAATAATAATATCCTTAATCAGTAATAATATATAGAAATGCAGTATGTATACTAAACAAAATGTCTGCATCCAAAAATACAGTAAATTCCGATACATACAAGATATAACCATTATCAGTAAATCATCAAAAAGTCAAGCTACTTTTCAAACATACATGTAGGTAACTAAATCTGAGTAAAAACACAAAACAGTCGTGAAAACTACTATAGGCGCTGAGCTGTATCTGGACATTATCCCCTGGACAATTACCCCCGCACAATTACCCCAAGAAGGTTAGGGTAGAGTTTCGCGGGGGTAGTTGTCCGGGGGTAAATTTTCACGAAGCCGGTGCTTGTCCAAAATCCAAAAAAAATATAAACAAAGGAAAAGATAAAAATAAAAAAGAATTAAAAAAAAAAAAAAAAAAACAACAGACAAAAAAAACGAAAAAACAAAAAAATATAAAGAAATCTCTGCAATCACACACCGCCCACCCTATAAAGCATGTCACATAGCCCCCAGAAGACATACTGCGCATCCGGGAAAAAAAAATCATACCAACACATCCTCATCCCACCCAAAAATCGAACACAACACTATCACCACAAAAAATAAATGACCTATACACTAAACACAATTAGAAAAAAAAAAAAAAAATCATCACCGGCGTATCACACACAGATAAGTACATCGACGACTTCTCATCAACCGCACCACCAATAAACCAACGATAATACACTTGACAACACGTCAAGCAGCACCACATATAACTAAACATGAGCTTCACCATCCTCTAACACTACTCCACACATCTCACAAACCATCAAACAACACATCTACACAAACACATCCAACACCTAACACATATACCAACACCTACACACGGCATCACACCCATACATCAGCAGCACAACAAAATCACGCCACCTCGCATATGATAACACGGAACATCGGCTAAGCGTGGTAAGGCTCTTGAATAATCAATGAAAATTACTCATTTATTTCCTAGACACAGGTCATGGAACCGAAGGAGATGTCCGCTTTGTCGATGGATTCAGTTCAGATGAGTAGAGGGTTGAAGAATCTACCATAATGGACCAATGGTGAACCAGTCTGTGATGCTATTGGGATGGACAATGACGCGAGGGTTAGTTTGCAGGCAGTCTTGGATGTACTTGATGATGAGCTAGAGCTATATGTCTGAGGGGCCAACATACGGAGAAGGATCTGGCCAATTTACCTTGATGATGTCAGCTTGTTTACGGATATGAATCCCGCTTGACCCTATTGCCAGCAACAATGAGGGGTGTTCACAAACTGTCACATGCTGAAGATGTCTGGCGTACCAATGCCTTTTGTCATAGTGTGCAGGACTTGGTCATTAATTTTTTAGCTCGTTTTCCGGTCACAGAACCGGTACTTAGCCCTTGCTCCTTTCGATGATTGTCTCGATTTAAAGGAATCAATTGATTTAGTGTGGACGTTAAGCCCGAGTGTAGACATGTCGAGGAAGCACCCCACCCTTGCGAGCGGTCAACGTAGCTTGTTCCGGATTCTTAGAGGCACCCCTAATCCTCTCATCTTTTGAAAAAAGAGTCCTCACAGTTATCCCTAATTTTTCGTTTTCGGATAGGAAGCCAGAATGATGTCGAAAACTAACAGTAATTAAAAACATTGCAGGAGAAATGCTAAAAGACATTTATTTTAATAATTTTTAGGTTTTTTTTCCCTCCAGGCTTTCACCTTATCCCCGTGAAAACGGAAACAAACATAATGTGCATGAGGTTTTCTTTATCCTCTTCCCTTCCCACTTTTTGGGTTATTTTCTTTGTCCCTGGTTTTTGGCAGCCGAAGTGACAGTAAAGTTTTTTTTTTTATAGAGGGTACAAAGAAACAGTTGATTTAATACAAACATACATCAACATAAACATTATGAATTGTCAGTACAGCAAGAGATCTCTGACATTAAATAAACGATATTTCTAATCAGCTATGATTTTATTTGTTTGACTTGCAGACGACACTCCTAGTACCGGTGGCGGAATGAATCAACGAGTTGTGGGAATATTGGCATTTGCTGGTGTGTCATTATTTCTCTTGTCAGTGGTCAGCATCATAGCTGTTTGCTATACTTGCAATCGCTCCAAGGCGCGCAACAGGACCCAGCCAACGGTATATTCTATTCCCATCAACCCCGACAGTGCCACTGCTGTAAATGGAAACTCTGCCGCAACCTACCCAAGAAACCCAGCTCCGATTGCGTATCCATCCGCTACCATGGCAACCGATGAGACTGATGCACTTCAACCTCCTCCAACCTACGCCTCTTTGCAGGAAGAACAAGTAGCCGACCCTGTGCCACCAAAGGAGTAACCCACATGTACAACAGCGTTGCCAGGTTCAAGAAGTCAGATTATCTAACCAGAGCCTCAAAATTATCGTTTTTTAGCAAAAATTATCGTACATGCAATATTCAATGGCAATTTGCAAAAAATCAACCCCTCATCGGATGATGATCTCGAACTTTAAGTCCGGCAAGTGCGAAAAGACTTTGTAAATCGAAAAATATGCGGATCAAGGAATCTTCCATAATTTCATGGGTGGGGGTCAGCCCCCAGAGCTTTATGGCATTTTGTGGTTTTATGGGCTAGTTTTAAGTGATTTTTCCTATGGATTAATGTTATTTTATAGTGTTATCTTATCAAATGTGCAAAATTATCGTACATTTGCCATTTTTTGCAATTATTGATCGTACATCGTACAGAGGGCCAAATTATCGTACAAATACGATAATTATCATACGGCTGGCAACGCTGATGTACAATGATGCATGGCATAAGAAGCCCTGTCCTTAAATAGACACATGTGCCAATTATATGCCAATTCACGGCGTTGTTAAAATCAGATGATTGAAATGTGTTGAATTGAATTGAATCTTTTTATGATTTTTCTTTTCTTTTCTAATTTACATTACGAAAATAAAATGTGAATTCAATGTAAAGTATCAGTTGAAATATGTTTACAGAAATTGCTGCAGAATAAATGTAAAAGCGGTGAGAGCCCGCAGATACACTAAAAATGCTTATGGATAACGTTCAACGATTACTCGTTGATTTGCAAAGAAGAAATATGGCTTTGTTTTTGTAAACGAAATCATAACGAAATCCGATAAAAAATATTGTGTAAACGGCAAATTTTAAGATTTTCCCGATCATCTTTCAAAGTTCGTCTTACATTCTTTCGAGCTTATTATATTTCATGAGAAAGTATATTTCACAAAACATATGTCTTCATCAGAAACATGATAAATGATAGAAAACTGCTTACTTAACAAGTGCAGGGTTGTCCATAAAAATCAGCCATGCCAATTTGATGATCCACTAGAAAATGACTCAATGCAAATAAATGTGTGTTATTATGTAAAATGTTATCACCTTAAGACAAACGCCTTGTTTCATCATATTCATTTTTCGCTATATAATTGTTATCATAATTATTATTTTCACAATTATAGATATAAGATGAATCTAAGAATATAATTTCACTTTTAGCAAATTTTAGCCGACGTTTTATTCGATTTCAGCTGCTTATTACAATCCAAGCACGATAATCAGATCATAGATTTTTCGAAATGGTTGAGCGAAAGGATTTTTGCGAAATCAAATAGGTGAAAATATGAAAGCTCGTACACTCTAAAAACTGAAGTGCTAATTTCTGGGTGCTCGTATAGTGACTGCACTTGAAGTGCTATATCAGCACCTGAAGTGCTATTTTAGCTCTTGCCCAAGTGTTAAATTATGAACAAAAAATGTTCAATGTCGATATGGGATTCGAACCGGGTTCCACCTAGACATGGAAGAGTACCGCTGACCATTAACCAATGAGACCACGGAGACCTCGCTAACTGGATTTAATTATGACAGCATAGTAGATGATTATGGCAAATTTGAAGAAAGTTCATCATGCAACAATATGTGATGCGTCACGTCGAAAGGAGAGACTAATCGCGATTTTTGAAATCCATTTTATTTGATATTATTGATCTCTGATTCATTGCCTGAATTTGATATATAACCCGACGTAAAGAGTAAATAGAAGGTGGAGATATTAGCCTCTGAACGCGAGGAGAATTGTGCTCTTGGAAATCAAAATCAAGATAAAAAGTCTGCGCAGTTTGACTTCCGTTTGACTCCGAGCCAGGAAAATAAGACCATTTTGTCACCGCTCTACTCACCGAAATGCCCTAGAAACCACTTGTTACAAAGGTGAAACGATTGACCAATGAGGAGGCTGCATTCAGGTATACAGAGAACAATACTCGTCGTCACGCATGATCGAGGCAAACGCAGCAAGCGATGTTGTCTAAATACATTCAATCTTCTCAAAAAAAGAAACTAAATTTGGTTAGTTGTTTTATATCTTCGTCAAATAAATAAAACGTCATGTTCTTTCTAATTGTTTAAGAAAAAGTCTGCTCTTTTAAGAAAAGTGTTTACCAATCCTGGCGCTAAATTAGTTAGAAACAAAACTATTTTAAAACCTTTTGGGGTTTTATTCCGATGTTTGCGTGCGTTCTTTGAATGTCAATCGCGTATACTCTTACTCATTATAAAGCAGGTCATTTTGATCTGAACTCTGTTGGAAATTTCGAACATAATAATGGTCTATAGACTAATATTATTCTTGTACAGGGTTTATGCATTTTGTTTTACATTCTTTGAATAAGTATATGATAGAGATAAGCCTCAAAATGTTTTAAGAAATATTTGCGCCTCCACGAATGTATTTAGAATTTCTCTGATCACGTTTTATGAGTGGCTAGGTTAGCTTAAGACAATGAAAATAAAAACGTAAATGATTTGCTCGATCTCGTCTTTTATTGATCAAACCTGTTACCAGTAATAAGAAGATATTAATAATTTTTAGAAATGAATTATTTTAAGAGTAAATCGTATTTTGTTTCGTCGTGTTTAGTAAAACGCTACTTTCTTAAACACGTTACTTTGTAAAATAAACTGCAGAAGACTTTACACCTAAATACTTGTATCAGAAGTATTATCACGTCACCTCTTTTGTATGCTCTATGTTTCCCTGATGGAACCAAATTTGTTAATAGGGAGGTTTAATTTCCCATCAGGACAACAGATATCGCGGCCCTTAAAATAAAAATGCTGAAATTAACATTCATTTGGATCCAGATAGCTAAGTCAAGCAAGAAGTAGCTTTTCCCACATAACCCCCCCTCTCTTCCCACCCGATTGTTAGATTTGACATTCGTTTGCGTGCTCCGCTATCCCGGATGAAACAGTTTATTCACAGCAGGTTGTGGCATCGCACGCAAAATTTCTGAGTGCAGCTAAAGAGGTTTAGTTCGCTATTCGCTCACAAAAACGAAACAAAAATCCAGTTGAAATCACACATCACATGACAAGCCATGCGTTGCTAAGGGCGGAGCTAACGGAAAGGCGAAATGAGCGTGACGTTCGCTTGTATGTCCGGAAAAAAAATTATGACCGAAAAAACACTCGCCGAAAAACTGCTTTTTTACCACTTTCCCGTTACATTTTCACTCATGTTTTTAACTGAGCAAAGATGAAGCATGGTAGAACCAGAAAATCAACAAAAAAATTTCCTCAAAATTTTGACTTTTTTTATTAGTTTGTCGATTTACTCGGATCTTTGATCTGCGACTTCTCTCTCATTTCGACAAGACGTATCACATATGATCTGTTAGCAATCGTGAGATGTGAATTGGTGTAACGTGCTCTTCATCGCTTCTCATGCAGGGGACCCAGGTTCGAATCCCAACGATGTACGCGTTCCCCCCCCCCATTTTTCAGCTCACGTGAAAGTGCTAAAACAGCACTTTGAGTGCAGTCACTATGCAAGCTCTTAAAAGGTGCTGATTTCAGCCTCTGAGGAGCGAAAAACAGCACTTCAGTTTTTAGAGTGTAAAGTGCCTACATGTAGCCTAAGCTTTACATGTTACACATGCAATTGGTTGTATCCTATAATAAGGTGCATTTATATGGTTTCAAAGTTGATTTCCTTCCATTTAACGGTTTTAGACCTAAACCTACTCATTTAGCACTGGTATTGCAACATAGCCTAATGCGTGTATTTTTTCATTTATTTATTTTTTATATTATTTCAAGTCTTTTGTATATTGTCATATTTCATCCATGGCCTGAGATTTTGCGAAAATTTTGTATATTCTGAAAGAGGAGACTTTTCCCTTTTCATTCCCGAGATCAGTAAATACTCAGACAGGGGAAATTTTTTAAACAAAGGGGCGACAAATGAGCAAAGGCCCTCAAAAATAAAGTTTTAAGAGGTGGGGATTATCAGTGAATAGAATTATTAAGGAGGAGTAAAATTTCTGTGCAAACTGTTAACGTGTTTCCATTATCCTTGTGGCAAATTAAAAATAGTCATAAGTAACCATCACAAATGCTAATGAAAGAAACACCCCGCACAGAAGACAAAAAAAAAAAAAAAAAAAAAAAAAAAAAAAAAAAAAAAAAAAAGTTACGCCGTTGCTAAGGAGGATGCGTGGCAAAATCAGAGGTGGTGAATATCTAGCAAAATATAAATAAACTGATTTTTTTTATTATGCCTCCGCCACCGAAGGTGGTGCCGGAGGCATTATGTTTTCGGGTTGTCCGTCCGTCCGTCCGTCCGTACGTCCGTCCCGTTTTCGTTCTCGCGATAACTTAAGAACCGTTTGACGGATCACTTTCAAACTCGGATCATGTATGCATATGGTAGGGACAATGAATTTATTATATTTTGAGGTCATGAAGTCAAAGGTCAAGGGTCACAGACGTCATTGTATACATGAAAATGGCACGTTCTTGCTGTAACTTCTGAACCGTTTTATGGATCAACTTCAAACTTGGGTCATGTGGGAGGAAAGATGAACTGATTAGATTTTTGAGGTCAGGACATCAAAGGTCACTGGTTATTTATGTAAATGACTCGTTTGTGCAATTTCTGAAGGACCTTTGACAGATCAACTTAAACATGTTTATCCTTTTTATTACATCAGTAGCCATCCTTCCTGAGTTGGAAATAATTCTGATGATACAACTTTAATAGATTTGGGGTCAATATCTCAAAGATGTCATGGTATAAATGGATGTAAAATACTCAACATGCGCATGCCTTTTTTTTCCGATGTGGCAATACGGAGGCATGCCTTCCGACCGTGCGCGGTCGAAGATTCATCTAGTTTCTATTGTAAACGACATTATATTTACTACAAAAATTCAAGATTAATTTGGGAACTTGGTGGAATAAGCTTGCATTAAATCGTCTCTGCAATACGGGACTAAATTTTTCTTCGGGAACGAGAGAAATAAATGTATCTTCATCGGGTGTTCCTCCTTTTGTCTGTCATTGTAGTGCTACCTTTTTTGGCCATTTTTAATTTGCCACAAGCATGATGAAAACATGATAACTGTTTTGGGAGAAATATGACTCCTCCTTAACAATTTTATTCACTAATAATACCCACTTCTTAGAATTTCATTTTTAGGGGTCTTTGTTCATATGTCGCCCAAAGGCAAGGGGCCTCTTTTAGAATATACAAAAAAAAATTTGGCCATGAATGAAATATGACAACATAATATGGCATGAAAATATGAAAAAATGCACACTTTTAGTTATGTTGCAATACCAATGCTAAGTGAGTGTATACCTATGGCTGATAGATATTTAGCCTATTTCGCTTTTTTAACACCCCCCGCTTATCGCTCGGCCAACGTGAATAAAAATTTAGTGTACATTTTTGCTTGCCCGGTGTGACGGCCGGGGAAAAAAATTTGGTGTACCATATGGGACGCCATGATCACGTAGGGCCCTGTGGTACCAAGAGTGCCACACAAAATACCATATGAATCATACCACAGGAAATGTGTCGTAATCTACCATAAGGTCGTGTGGTAGTGATAATTGGTGCATTTGGTATTCCTGTGGTACCTAAATTGCCACACAAAATACCAAAGGAATATTTCATACCACAGGAAACGTTTGGTAATATACAATAGAGTCACGTGGTAATGAAAATGGGTACCTCTGGTACCTAAATTACCACACAAAATACAACAGGAATATCTCATACCACAGGAAATGTGGGGTAATATACCATAGAGTCGTGTGGTAATGGTAGAGCCTGTGGTATTGTGGTACCTAAATTATCGCACAAAATATATATAGGAATACCTTATTCGACATAAATTATGTGGTAACATTCCATAGAGTTGTGTTAATCAACAACAATACCAGAGAAGATTACCGGACTTCAGTATCACACATGCAAGAGCGGCGATTTCAGGTCACGAGTTGGGGGACGGAAACACAGTCAAGCGGAATAAAGCATCCCAAATAACATATATTTTTATATCCAAAATTTCGAAATAGAATGACCTACTTTGTAATTTATTCATAAACTAATGACAATATTTGCGAGCGCGAAGCGCGAGGTGAAGATTTTGCCTTATAATAACATTTAGCATTGCATTTGACATACATTTTGCCTATTTATTCAGGGGCCGCGGAGCTGCAGCCCCCCCCCCAATTTTTTCAGCCAACGTGAACAAAAATGCAAAAATGACAATACATTTGTGATTTTTAGCCTGTTCAGCCCCCCCCCACACTTTCGGCTCAGCCTCTCCACTTTCAAAAACGCTCCGCGGCCCCTGTTATTAGCTTCACTAGCTGATTACTAAATAAAAAAGTTAAGCTTTCAAAATCGAGGGGGAGGGGGGGGGGGGGGGGGGGGGGGGGGGGACGATCCCCCAGAAAAAAAAATCGAGGGGGGGGGAGACAAGTCCCCCCCGCCCCCGGGATCGCCGCCAATGCACACATGAGTACCACACAGGAAAACAGCATACCATCTTCCTCAGGATCAGTAGGCCTACCACAGGAATACCACACAATCTTTACCACATACTGATACCACATGAATGTATGTTACCACAGGAATATATCACACACTCGTACCACATAAATACAGCACACTGTTATATTTGTGTTTGATTAGGTGTTCAATCAAAATGATTCCACAGGAATACCACACACTGTTATATATTTTGTGTGTGTGTGTGTGTGTGTGTGGATGTTTATGTCTGTTTCTGTCTCTCCGTCTTTGTTTATCTTTATTTCCGGAATGGAATACCTCATCCCCTATCTTTCTGTTTGCTATATTACACTAGTTATTTCATTAAACCCTTATCACCTCTTCTCTGTGTTATCTCTCTCTCTCTCTCTCTCTCTCTCTCTGTCTCTCTAATACTGTTTTTTCTTTTCTTAATAATTTCATCTTTTTTTGTACCGTATTTATCTTATTCTTTCTCTCCCTTTATGTGTTCCGTTCTTCTTATACATCCGTATCATTTTCATTTTAGTATGCTTTAGTATGTATATCTGTGTATGTGTCAGTGTGGGTGTGTGTTTGAAGATTGAAGTTTGAAGTTTGAAGTTTATTCATTATCCAAATAAATTTTACAAAGCATATGCACATGAGATATGAAAAATAATAAAGGATAAAAGGTATCAGAAAAATAGCATAGGGTACATGCAGGTAATATGGGCCCCCTATTAAAGCTCATTTGCCTAATTTGCATAAAATTACAAATTGGCACACAGTCTAATCTTTGTTTATATGAATCAATAACTACTGCTCTAACTTTTATGTGAAGAAAAACAATTATCACCAACCCCCTGTCTGCAATATTCAAATGTTGACGTCATCACCAAAGTGCCCATATTGCAGGTAATATATGGGCACATGTATTTAATGTATTTTTAAAAAACTACAATAACTCTCCTATGTCTGGAATTTGCTTAAAATGTTGAAAATCATTAACTTGCAGATATCATTTGAAATTATAAGACCCTACAGTAAATACTTTGACTACATATTTCATTGTTTTGTATTTTGTACATTATTTCTTTTTTAATATTATTTAAATATTATTTTCATTATACAAATCAATATAGGCCTACAATAAGTTATTTATATTGATTAGGGAAGACCGGGTATGGAAGTTACACGGGTCAGTTGTTACAGTTCTCAGTGTGCTAAGTTGGAACAAGAGAGTTCGTGCTAACTGGCATCTATATACAGCCTACACATAGCTGTAATGAATTGCCGGTCGTGAGGTTTCTCCGTTGTTTTATTAAAAAGTAAATCAACAAAAACCATTTTTTACAGTTCCAAGTGAATTTTTGATTTGTAATAGTTCTTACAACTGAAGGCACATGATGATAGTCTGGTATTGTGAATATAGTACATGTATGTCACTAATATACCCCTGAGCCATGCCCTGTAATTCTGCCTAATGGCTTTGCTACAGTTGATTTTATTTGTAAAATCACCCTGGGTATGGTTGTTACAACAACCTACCTCATGTCGATGTAACAACCTACCCCAATTACATTACACATGTAAAGTAATTTTGTTTCAATTTTCAGGGGTTAATATTTTGATATTTCTATTATTACTTTAGTCTATGCTAGAGCTCTACTTGATATACTGTTAACGATACCAAGAAACTGGAAAGTTGAAACAAAAGTATGGTATAAGAGATTTACACATTTTAACAAATTACCCCGTATGATTACATAGTAACAATTTACCCCGTATGGTGTAACAACCTACCCCGTATACGGGGTAGGTTGTTACAAAAAAAATGTCTTCATTAATTAAGCTGTAGTTAATTAGTGTTTACATGTATTCAAGTTTTATGTGCATCAGGTTTTAGCCAACATAATAGGCTAACTACAGACCCAAAATGGAGCGTGTGAGTACTTTCATTAGAATTATCTGGCCAAAAATGTGAATTTTGTAACGTCCATACCCGGTCTCCCCTACATCTAGATTTAATTTAAAGAACAATAACAAATATCCACCTCAGACGTGTTTCCTTAGGATAGGACTGAGGGGGCCTTGGTGAGTCGAGTGAACAAAAAAGGGCCCCAAAAATAAGAAAAAATGACGAAAATGGCCATCTTCTGGGGGTGACAAACTATTTTTGAAGAAAAATCTCCGGGAAGGGTTGAGGGAACGTCCAAGATACCCAGGATCCCAAAAAGTGAAAGCGGTGACAAACACATTCAAGAAATTAATAACGGAGCAACATGTCGCTTGAGCCAGAAAAAAATATTCCACCTTTTTGACGAACAGTGTAGATAAGACAAGCACAAAGCACAAGCTGAAATATTGACTCCAACACAAGGGGAAATTCTTAGTATTTTTTTTTTTTTTGTTTTTTTTTTGGGGGGGGGGGGGTGGTTATAATCGTCATGATCAGGATAGGCCTGTGGAATAGGCTATCACCAAACAAAAATAATCCGAGCGAAAAGAGCGAGAGCTGAAATTGGTAGCAAGCTTTTGAAGTTCTCATGATCCTGATGTAATCAGGTCAGGGGCGGATCTAGTTTTTTCCAAGGGGGGGGGTTGAGGGGATGAAAAAAAAAATCTTGCGAGCGGAGCGCGAGTTTTAGACAATCCCGGATTTATAAGGCCTATACTGACATAAAACGAGGAATTATTTAAACAATTTTAGAGTTGGAGTTATTTTGTGCATTATGATAGGCAGCGAGGAGCGCGAAGCGCGAGCCGAAATTTTTTGGTTATAAAAGATATATGGATAAAATAAAGGGGCAACTTTTTAAGTATTAATTAATTTTTCAAAAGATAATTGTGTATTTTAGACCCTATATAAGTATCTTGCGAGCGCGAAGCGCGAGCTGAAAATTTTTAAAAAGATATATGGAATAAATAAAGGGCACTTTCTAGTATTAATTAATTTTTTTTAGATAATTGTGTATTGTAGACCTCTATTAAGTATCTGCGAGCGGCGAAGCGCGAGCCGAAAATTTTGAGCTCAAAATTTGAGTTATTTGTGCATCATAATTTAGTATCCGCGAGCGCGAATCGCGAGCCGAAAATATTTGGGTTTTAAAAGATATATGGAATTAAATAACAGGCACTTTCTAGTACTTTCTATTTGTTCGCCCACCTCCTCTCCTCCCCGCCCCAAAAAAGAATATAATAATAAAATGATGATGATAATGATAAATAAATAAATATACATTTAAAATAAAATAAAATAAAATTACAAGTTAAAAAAAAAGATAAGATTAAAAAAAAAAATGGTCCCCAGCCAGATTTTTTTTTTGGGGGGTATTGATTACTGCACTACTCCGGTAATCCTGTGAACGTCTATGAGTTAAGATTGCTGCATTCCAACTAGACAGATGAGGAACAATGAGATTAGGATAGCCTGGAGGGGGGTGTGTGACCATAAATGATCATATTGTCGCAATGCTGTGCGTGAGACAGGTGTTGCTTCTTTAGGGACATATATGTTGAGTCTGGACATTATGTTGGCATTTTCTCATGCACATAATTTTTTTTACTTAGTAGCCAGCGCCCGCCGCAAGGGGGGGGGGTGAACCCCCACCCGTAGATCCACCACTGCCTTCTCTTTCTTTCTTATTCTTCTTTCTTTTCTCCCTCTTTGCTTTCTCTCCCTCTTTCCTTCTTTCTCCCTTTCTCCTCCTTTTTTTTTTTTTTTTTTTTTTTTTTTGCATCCGCAAGGGGGGGGTTTGAACGCCCAACAACCCCCCCCGTAGATCCGCCACTGCAGGTTTGCGAGCGGCGAAGCGCGATCCGAAAACTACGAACTGGTATTATTTTCCTTTTTATTTTTATGGGTACTTTTTTTTCTTCATCTTCTTTCTCTTTTTTTCCCCACTTCTTTTTCTCCTTCCTCCTTTCCCCTTCTTTTCTCTTCTTTTTCTTCTCTTGCCCCTATGTTTTTTTTGCTTTTTTCGCCGCCAATAGGGGGGGCACCCTGGCCCCCCCCAATATCCACACTGGGAATCCATACACTCGTCGTTACACAGGAATACCACACATCCCATTTTCAGCGATCATGACACGGTACCGGCGGGGCAGGTGGGGGGGGGGGGGGTGGCGGGTGTGCCCGCGCATTATTTTTTTTTTTTTTTTTTTTGTTTTTTTTTTGTTTTGTAATGTTCTTTATTGTGTTCATTCAATACATCAAAATCAAATTATAACATTTACATCTGTATTGCATAATATCATTCAATACATAACATCGAATCATACATCATTTTAATTGTGATATATACATATTGGAAACTAATTAGAGTACAGAAATACAGTATTCTCAATATATTATTGAATGAATTATTATTACCATGTTCCACCTTCCCCCGCATATATATTTGTTTTTGCAGTACTGAGTATCTTTATTATATATCTATAATTTTATACATATTGAAGCAAAGTATAGACTGCAGTAAACTTGTTTATATCGAATGAAATAAAGTTTGTTATATCCCCTTACCCCCATTAAAAAAAAAACAACAACAACAACAAACAAAAGCACAACAAACAAACAAAAACGGACCAAAAAAAAAAAAAAAAAAAAAAAAAAAAATATAGACGCGGGCAGTCTATGGCAGTCGAGACCGGTCAATCAAACCACAGCTATGAAAAAGGGCTACCCCATCCCCCCTTTCCTCATCCCTTGCATTTCTTGCATATTGTCCATGTTTACCTTGAGATGTTCCCATTTTTTATAGTGGAACGTCAACGTATTCGTTCAGTAGCACCTCGCTTTTCTTTTCTTCTGTTTACTTTTGAGTATTTTCTTCTTTTATTTCCTCAATATTGGAGGCTTCTTTTTTTTCCCTACTAATAATATCAATATTTAATTAATAAAACCACATGATTAATCATTTGCCTATCTTGCGGCTATTTGCGTCTAAATCGCAATGTGAAGCTTCCTTCCCAGCTCATATCTTTAAGGATTGGAATATCCAAACTATCACTACATTGATCCCATAAATTTCTCACCATTTCGCATTCCAAAAAATATGTGCCTATATGTTTTCCTCTTCTTTTCCACAAAATGAGCAGTTTACTATCGATGAAATGAACTGAAACCTGTATAAATAACGATTGACATAAACAATTTTATAAAGCAATTTGAATTGAAACTCTCTTAGTTTATTATCTAAAGTACTAGTTACTTGTCGGACAGAAAAACATTTTCATTTCTTTAACCGACAGATTGGTATGATGAATGTAATTCTGTAAATTACTTACGAGGGACGTCTTGTCATTTTTTGTATGCAGGCCCTGTACAGATTCTTCGAACGGACCGAATTCAAATTGGAATGATTTCTTTGTAAATCACCATATATTTCTAATTTTTAAGTTGATCAAATATTATAGGGGGGGGGGGGGGGGGGGGGGGATGAAATGATAATTTGCCTCTTATGTTAAATCGAGCTTTTCCATTCCTCAGGTATATTACCATAGATTTCTTTAAGCATTGATATTTCCTCTTCTTCTAGTCCCATATGACGTACCGTACGTGCAATCGATAGACGCTATCGAGTAACACAAAACTGTAGCAGGTGCATATATTGCAGAGCTTATAAAAAATCAAAATGAAATAAGTTGTTTGTGTTTCCTGTGAGTCATGTCAGGGTGAAGTCCATTAGTGAGACAAATACAAATTCATAGAGCATTTAGCACCGATCTGTATCATGTTTGCTGGCTGACGAAATTAGTGGCAGTGGAACAAACATTTTCTTCGTGCCTACCCGATCAGATGCTGCAGAACCAGCAGAAGCGACTCTGTAACTTTGTTTGCCCCGCTGCTCCGGCCTGGTTACAGCACGATGGACGGGTATGTTATGAATGAAGTGTCTATTAGCCCGTACCGTCTCACACTCACGATGCGATTTTTGAGAAATATGTTATATTATTTGATATGGACATTCAAACAAGAAAATTAATGCTGTCCAAAGTTCTGGGCCATTCCACGGTCGGGAGGACATTTGTTGTTTTCTTCTTTTTGCTTTATCTCAAGTTCAGGTAGTACTTTGGGCTTTAAACTTCTCCGAAATTATTATTACATTAGATTAGGGCACACAGATTAAGCTTGATTTTACCTTCAAATTGTATGTCCTTGTAGGAGAATCCGAACTATACATAGTTTGAAGCACGTGGGACTACATGCAATTTTTACAAGTTTTTTAGACTTTGACAGAGAATTATAATTTCTTTTGCAATTTTTCCAACTGGATAATCTGAAAAATATTAAATCACACCTAAATTAACAATGAAATTCAATCTGAAGTCACAGAAAAGCTGTGAAAATTCAAAATATATCTTGACGGACAAATGTAAGCGAGGTTACCGTAACATCGAGTTACCGACATTGACGCCCCTGTATTTACCTGTTCATTTTTTCTTCACTTTGATGCAGTTGATAGGTTAGAAATATGCTAAGTTCAGTTTATATTAGAAATTTTTTTTGCCAACATGGTATAGTTTACGAACATTTACGCCTGATCCTGCATTATGCATTTTTGACATGTCCTTTTTGCGTAACGCGAGTTACCGAAGGTTAACGAGCCGAGATCTGATACGAACTTGACAAATATTTTCTTCTTTTTGATCATTTGGTTAGTGCTATGTCTCCATACGGTGAAAAAAGTAACGTTGGAGTTCCTCGCAGTTTTAAAGAGAGAGGACTGTAATGTGAAAGGTACCGGTTATTTGTAACGCGAGTTACCGTGGAAATGGCCCTTCTTGGTTATTCCTGTGAAATAAATTGTAATTCACGGCTATACGAACCCCTTCTTGATATAAATCAATTGTTGTTCTATATATCGCCAGTGCGTCACAGCGATCTTGCGATTTTAAGCTAGTTTACTTTATCCCAATAACAGATCGCATTGGGAAAAAAATTCGGCCATTGTTCCTATATTTTCTGCATTTCATAAGATATTTTGAATGTTGGAATATGTCACATTTAAGAAAATTGCCATTTGTTTCCAAATCGCACTCGCAGCAATCGCACAGTGTGAGAGACGGGCTTAAGTCTGCGCACTAAGTTTGACCTCATATATAAGTACAAAGTAAAATGTTATTTAAAGATTCATCAATGTTATTCCATTCTTATTTCTAAGATTAATGTCGATGAAAAAAAAGAAAGAAGAAAAAAAAAGGGATGGCACTATGTGTTCGTGTTGTTCTGTAGGTGGGGCTCGCGGCGGGGGCGGGCGGCACAACATTTTTCCAAGTATGTAGACTGATGTTTTGTTTTGGGGGCATTGTTGAAGATGTGACCCAGCTTTTGACCAATCAGATGACTGGATTATTCAAAGTGAGGTATAAAATATAAAATATATAGTTGTAATCATTGGAAAATATTAATTGTTAATATAAATGATAAGACTAAGTCTTATAAGAGGGTGTAAATTTTTTATTTGAAATCAATTGATACATTCAAATAATTTTTAACATCTCATTTTTCATGGAAAACGTTCGAAAAATTAATTGAAAAAAAATGTGAAAAGGCAAAACTTGTACATATGTAGGCCTAGTCCAATAAATAATGTACTAGAAATATGGGGAAGTACATTTTAGTCTATGATTAGGCCTATAATGATTTGTTTTGTTTACATGTATGATCAGGCCCAGGCTTTGTAATATTTTAAAGGTAGATCTAGTTTAGTTTGTCCAGCCATAGTTTACCCCCCTCCCCCTTTATACAGTTTAAAAAAAAAAAAATGTCTTCACCATATTGAGGACCCTCTTTCAGGTTTGCTTTGGAAGGATTTTAAAACTACCCTGAATTAGAACTATAAGTTATAACAAGGGAAAAATCCTAAAATACCCCCAAGTCAATGTTTTTTTTTTCCAGGATTTTTTGTCACAAAGTGAGCCCTTGAAATATTCCCCTTTTCCGTAGAAATCAGGATCATGCATGTAGGTTAACTGCCTGAGCCCCCCCCTCCAAAAAAAAAAAAAAAAGGAAGAAAATCATGCAGCAATTGCCATAATAGGTGCATCACCCTCGATAATATCCAAGGCCCATATACCATTTCTTTTTAAATAAAAGGCCTAACTTTTGATTCTTTTTTACAACCCACCTCCATAATAATGTTTTGTTATTCTCCAAACAAATGCAATTTATTTACAATTGCTTCGTCTATTCATCATACAGGAATACTACTGAAGAGGCTGAAAGGAATATAACATGCTCAAATCCAAGATTTTCAACCACGGAATGGGTCTCCATATCTTTACCTATTGCTGTAAGTATGGAGGGTTTTCATCAGGCATGCAATTTTCAGACCTCACTTTTAGCCCAAGACTTCTTTTACTTAGTGTTATGCTATCTTTATGACATTTAATCAATTGAAAAAATACTCAGAAAACATAAGACTGAGCCCAAACATATGTGGGCCGAGATATTTGGAAAATGTCTGTTTATAGCCAAATCAGCTTGTTTCAAATATAGTCATTGGTGAAGTTGTGAGGAGGACTTGATTGCTATTGATAAGATATGACTTTGAGTAATACCGTTACTCATTTCGACCTGGGCTAGGCTGCAGAGTCCACAGTTGGATAAGGGCCCAGTCTACATTGTAAATACATGTACATGAAGGAAAAGGTATCAATTCATATTTTTTTTATCCCACCTCTTGATAGTTGGTCATCATTATTTTCTTTTCGTTTCTGCAACCAAGAAAGAGGTTGGCTCTTGGATGTTTACGAGGAAGACCTGGAACTGTATTGTGAGTATGCAAGAGTGTTGAACTAAAGTAAAGGGTTTGTGATTCTTTTTATGCCTCAATGTATCCGTTCTGCTTAACCATTATCTCAAGAATTGCTAGAGATGTGACGTTCAAACTTGACAGTTTGTATAACTACATGTACAGGAAGATTACGTGAGTACATTTTGGAGAATGTACAGTGTAGATCAAAGTTGTTAAAGAGGTCACTTTATAAAATTATTGGTTTTACAGGAGGAGATTTACCTCTTTTCCATAGTTGTATGCACAAGATTTGGTAGGCCTAAACAAATGTTTTCTGAATTTACAAATAAGTAGATTTATCCCTTTGTGTAATCAAAAAGTTTGTATCGCCACTTGTACCAGTAAGGCGCAGTTTCCATTTCTTATTGTTGTCATATTAAATAAAAAACAAGTATCTACAAATGTATGCTCTGACCCATTGTGCGTTAGTATATTTGCTATATTGCATCATGCAAATATTAGACACTTGCTGAGTTACTCAGCAAGTGTGATTACATTGTGAGTCTTTATTTATCTTATATTTCTGTCTAAAAGGTAAAGGCCCATTTTCACAAAGTTGTCCTAAAGTTAGGCCTAACTTAAATACATGCATGTGGTTTAACTATGGGTAGCAAAATGTGACACAATCTGTCAACATTGTTATGTTCCTAATGCGGCGGTCACAACTCGCCGTACCTTCGACGTGCAACTCCCTACGATGGATTTCGTAGAAAAATCATGCAGCGCAGGTACCTCGGAGGCACGTTGCATGTACGACGTGCAGGAAGTTTTTCCAATACCCTTACTACAGAAACGCAGGAATCGCAGAAATTGATCAACGACCTGTGCATGCATGATGGCACGTGCCCCGTAGCCTGCGATGAGTTGTGACCGCCGCATTAAGGGCCTGTCCCACAGGAGGCGATCATTGTGGTGACAACCTGAGAATGTCAAAATCGTAGGGAGATCGGCTAAAAAACTGCGATTATTGACATACAATATACCTATAACTCTATCAATGCTAGACTACAACAACAATTCGCTACCACTCACGCAATAGCAAGATCGCGAATTGTCGCAACAACGAACGATTCCTGTGGGACAGGCCCTTTACATGTTTACTAGGTTCTGGTTAGGAAAACGTTTTTACTTATTATTCCCAGGCACTTTTTAAGAGTTTCAGTACCAAAAATTCTGATAAATTAAACATCTGTTCCTGATTGGGTCACATTTTGCTACCCATAGTTAAATCACAGATTTAAGCTAGGCTTAACTTTAGGACACCTTTGTGAATACGAGCCATTGACTTACTCAGTTATTGCATACATTGTGCTTGGTCTGGTGTTTGTTTTAACATTACTTTCAAAATTTTAGTTATTTGAAACTCTCTGAAATATTATACAAACGAAGGTGAATTTTAACCAGAACTTGATAGGAATCATGTTTTAGGTCAGGGAGATCTTAAGTTGCTGATAATGGGGTTAATTAGCGATCTGTCAAGGGGATATGGGCAGCTCCTTCAGAATGCATAGTTGGATATATTACTTTTTCCTTAAAGAACGCTTATATGTTGCTGAATTTGAATAAAAAAATGTTTGTGGACAATAATCAAACACTTTCATATTGAAAGGGTAAAGTCAGTCCTTATTACCATGGGGTAACCTTTTCATTTCAACTCGTCATGTAATTGTAATAAGACCCACGGACCTCTTTGTTGACTGCTGAATTCTCTTGTATCCTTAGGGTGGTATCTCACTTCGCATAGACGTCTCCTCGATGGAATCATCTCCACAAATGATAAAAAGTATTAGAAACGTCTCTGAGACGTCTCTGCGACAAATTTCTAAAGCTGTCTCAAAGCAGTTTCAAAGAACCATCTCAAAGTAGTTTCCGCGACTCATGAAATGCGCTGGGACTGAGGAAACGTGTCGGAGATGTCTTCACGACGTCTCCGCTACAAGTTTCAAAACCGTCTCCAAGTAGTTTCAAAACCATTTCAAAGTAGTCCCAAATCCGTCTCAAAGTAGTTTCCGTGAAGTGAGATATCACCCTTAGGTTTATACATGTAAGGCTCCCTTTGTCAATGGGTTCGAACAGAAAATAGATTTTTGAAATCAGCTCAGCAGCTGTTTCAAAGGTACCCAGTTAAAATCCTGAAATTTTTTTTAATTCCAGAATTCATAGTTTATTATTGTTGAACCCTGTCATAACATAAGCAAAAGAGATGTCCACTTGTCATTTTTTTCCCCCCACTTATTAGTCCTGTAGACGTGCTGGATACGTACACAGACCGGACCACGTTTATCTTTGCATTCTGTGTGTGTTGCGTTAGTATTCTAGACCTGTTTGTAGGGGATTTCTACTTCACTGTTGATACAACTCATCTACCAACTATTGTAAGAGGTAAGAAAGCCATTGTTCAAATAAAAAATGTACAATCACTGCCTTGTTGATCTGAATAAACTCTGCATTGCCTTGGAAAGGTAGCTACATCGGAAGTGATAGTTTGACCCATCACCTTAACCAACACTAATTATTTTCTTACCATTTCTATAAACATTTTCATTGATTAAAGATGAATTTTAAACAGCTCACAAAGTACATCTGTTGTACATGTAATCTTTGTAACTTACAAATTGACAATTCCCAACAAATTCCTAACTGTACATAAACGTAATGTCTCTTGAATTTTTTTCTTTCATTGTATTCAGGTGGCGTCGCTACCTTGCTTGGTGTTGTGAATGTCATCATAGTTGGTGTAGTGCATTATCCTCTCTTCCTTTGCCTCACTGTGAGGAGTAAACTCTATGGCAACATTGTTGGTTTGATGTATTCATTATTCTGGTGAGACATATTCATGGATGGTTTAACTCTTTGGCACTCAGAGACTGGATGTAAAAAAGGAGAACAAAGAACTCTTTAAAACCAAATGTGATGCATCACATCAAAATGAGAGATAAGTCGCCGAGCAAACTCTGCACATTGTCGAGGAAATCAGCAAAAGAACAAAAAAATTCTAATTTGGGGGAAAATATTTTTGGGTTTTCTGAATGTTCAATGTGTCATGTGTGCTCTTAAAAAAAAATTGAGTAAAAATGATAAAAGGAAAGTATTTAAAAATTGATTACTTTGCTGATATCTTTGACCCTTTTCTGGCGACTTTTCTCTCAGTTTGACATGATGAGTCACATATTTACTTTGGCACGCAAAAAAACCCCCCAAAACAATGCAGGAGGTTACAGATGATTTGAAGAGAAAGTTGAAAGGCGAGTTTGGGGCTGCATAATGAGGGGCTACATACATGTAATAAGCATAGATCGGAGAGTACAAGTTCAGTGACTACCCATTGAAATGTAGCCTATGTTGTATGTTGTAGTCATGAAAGTTTATTAATGAAACATTGCACAGAATACTACTTCAAACTCTTTCAATTATACATGTAGGTAGGTTCTCATTTTACATGTTTTACATTTTACATTTTTACATGCACTAGAATTATCTAACAACATTGTCATTGACTTCTTTTTGCAGGTCTTTCTTTTACTACCATGATATTGTGGAATGTGTAAGAACGGTAAGTCTATTACCCCAGTCATGATTGCATGTCAGACAGCAGACAAACAATAGGGTGACAAGAGGCTGACGACAGACAAACAGCAGACCGAAAACAGACTCACAACATGCTGACAACCTTCAGACTACATACAGAAATAGACAGACAACACACTTACAACAGACTGACAGCAGTCTCACAACAGTATCGCAACAATCTCACAGTTTACAGACAACATATTGTCAAAAGACAGAAAACAGACAAAAGACATCAAGACAACAGATTGACATACATACGGTCTAAAAAAAACCATGCCCCACTTGGCATGAGTTGGCTTGCTATCAGGACTGTATAATTGTTACAATTCAGAATCTGATAGTCAGAACTATTCATGCATGGTAGCAGAAATCCACTCTTTATTCTGAGCATAAAGTATGTAAACTTTAATTTTTTGTTTCCAAATGAAGAAGTTATAAAAAGTTGAGTCCCCCCAAAGGAACAGGCTTAGTAACATGTTAATGCTTAACTAACAAAGCAATTTCACTTGTTTTTAAAGCAAACGTCATAATGAATTTTTCTGGTAATCCTCTGCAAGAATCTTCAAACCTAAAGGAGGCAGATGTAAACTGAAGAAGAAGTCTGTGTTTTTATTATTTTTCTTGAGGGTTTCCATTTTATTTGACTTTGCAGGGAAGATGGTTATCACCAGAAAATATAATGGACAGCTTGGCTTTCTTGCCAATAGAAGTCTGCTATATCCAGATTAGCTTCAGGTTTCTATTTGGTGTCATTTACAATCTTGGTGTTTGCAAGAATACCTGCAGGAAATGTCATAAAAATGTATGTATATTGTGATTGCTTGTTCTTTTGTTTCCTTGATTATGCAACACAAATAAGTGATAAAACATACAAAAAATGACATTGCTGTTTTGGTAAAAAGATTTAATTGTGGAGGAAACTGGCTCAAATGATTTGGAAAGGTTGATACCAATTACACTTAGAATTGTTGTGTGCTGCGAGGTTTTAGAATCACCCAAACACAGTTCTGCTGAGAGTCACATGCATTACACACAGAAATGGATGTATGGGACTACACAAAATATTACACCCGATGCTTTCAACAGTTTTTGTCAAATTAGGACTACGAGGTCAATGGAGAGCAATCCTTGCCAGTGAAACTTTTATAATATTTTTCTTAAACATGAAAATATTTGAAAGCTATCAATTATTGCATTGCATTGTATTGTATTTATTTCATTACCAAGATATTGTATTGTATTGTATTTATTTAATTACCAATATTTCAAAATTTATGTATCTATGAATAAGCATTTGGTAAATGGAGCCAACAAATATCGAAAGCAAATCGAGGTTGGCCCCATTTAAGATCAATATTTTGTTTACCTTTCCCACTACTGTAGATTCACTTTAAATCTTATGTCACTGTTTTCTTAATCAGAACAAGTCGCATGAGACTAAGATGCAGGATGGGTATTTTGTAAAAACACATTTCTACCGGAGAGTCATTTATCTTCTACAGCCATCTAAAAAGTTAAGGTAATTTTTGGTTTTGACTTGTATTGGTATTTGAAAAAAAGACCCCTCCCCAAAACAACTTCTTATGGTGGGTGTTTCGTGTAACGTTATTTTTTCGAAATTACATCTTCAATGTAGCTAGGCCTATATGCCTATGACTGAAGAAATAATAAAATCAGTTTGGAGGGATGGAGGGCACAAAAGGAATGCATGTATTTTGAGAATCACACATCCTGATGCACAAAATTTAGCATATTTCTGTTGTACAAAAGCAAATTATACAAAATAAAATGTAAATGTATCAGCAAGAAAAATCTTTTGGCTTTAATTTAGTACCACAAATAGACATCATTTGAGAAGATTTCATACCTATATTATTTTTTTCTCTGCTTGTGCCATTAAAAGAAATACAGTCTGTATATACATTAGATATATGTACATGCTTCAGTTAAGATCTTGTCGTACTTAGAACATGTTTCTTTGTACATGTATTACTATCACTGCATGTCCCATTGTACCATTTATTTTTCGAGGGGGGGGGGGCGAACTACTTTTTTTTTTTTTTTTATAAAGCCAGCTTCAGTATCATAACCATGCATGTATCATAACCATGTGCTTTTATTTGTTTACATTTCACCTGCACGTCAAACATTTGTAATAACCATGGTAATGCACAGCTCCCATTCATCACCATCCCGCTTCATGCTGCTTGTGAGGAAATTGTACCCTTCATACCCAGGTATTGTGTTAACCTGCATGTATGTGAATGTCTTCTTTTTTTTTATTTGAATTTGAACAACAAAGGAAACTGACCAGAAATATATAATATGAAAAAAATTATCAAAAAGCATGAGGCAGGCGCGGATTCAAGATATCCGAATTGAATACATTTCTCGGGCCCCATTGTCTGGGGACAAAAGCCGGCTCTATTATGTTTACACATGGGCCCGATACTTTTATTGTATGAAATCAGTGTGCGTCCGCTACTGTGGGGATACCATCGAGATTCAAACGTGAGACCTCCTGATTACTAGACAGGTGCTCTTCCAGCTGAGCTATAGTAAACCCACGCTGGGATCATCCCTAAAACCCTTTAACTCTTCAATAGCTTCTGATCACTCAAAGAGTTAACAGGTTTCAGGGATGATCCCAGTGTGGGTTTACTATGGCTCAGCTGGAAGAGCGCCTGTATATTAACCGGGAGGTCTCGGGTTCAAATCCCGATACTGTATTTTCTTTGGTAAACTTTTTTTTTTTAGTGGCATTGAAAAAAAAATTCTTGAAAGCTTTGAACATAATATGGGTAGACATGATCTTAATGAAGATTCATCAAAATCTTGAAATTGGCAAAGGGAAGATTATATGCTGCGATTGCACAGAAGTTATCTGACCAAAAACTGGTTTGACAGTAAAACAGGGATTATAAGAAAAGAAAGGGAATCCATGCAAAAATATGAAAATAAAAGAGAGAAAATATGCCAGGATCAGTTGTGCATGCAAACATCGTAACATGGGATAAGGAAACTCAAGAAGAAAGAATGAGTTAAAGCCTGTGTCACACTGTTGAGCGAGGATGGACACACGATCATGGAAAATTTCAAATTTTGCTCTGAAAATGTGCCCTTCATGTGTTGTTCGAGTGCCATTATGTAACCTATAGACATCGTTCTTGTTTGGCCTTGTTTGGCTGTTGTCCAAGTTCGGGGCTAACTTTGCACGAACCCTTACATTTCACATTTCGTGTGTCCATCTTTGTTCAACTGCAGAACAGTGTGACGCCTCCTTAAAGCCATAAGGCTTTGTGTGACAAAGAATTCTTCCAAAGATTGAGTGCAGTTAAATTGAGATATTTTTTCAAAAGAAAGTAGGCTGAAATCCCAATTACTAGTGAAACCCAACTTCAAGACCATCATGTTAAAAAGTTATTTCATGTTAAAGAGTACATGCAAGTAATATTCTGTTCAATGATATCAAATTTATACATGTATGCTGTGATGATGAAATCAAATGAAATACCCTTGTTTTCTATTTGAAGGTTTCAAGTATTCAAGGCGCATTGTCTGCACTATTTCAATGACTTTGCTCTGCCTATACGAGGTGAGTTGGTTTTCATCTGGACTTTTCTTCTTCTTTTTTCACGTTATAAAAGGGTTAAGACCATTCCCAGGTTCATATTATTTTTATGACAGATATGAAACGAGTTATAGCAAATTTTATAGCTATAAAAGCTATAGATTTTCCTGTCATTGAGGGGAAAGTTTGGATCCTCTCGTCCTTGCTTCTCACAACCTTTCTTGTGTCCGTAAGAATGATGTCTCTGTATTCAATCTGATTATTATTTATTGTGGTCATATTGTGAATATGAGAGGGGATGAGCATGACCAAAATCAACCTTATATTGCTTTCATGAACGTTTGAAAGTATCACAGCCTTGTTTTTCACCAAATTACATCTCTCTTGAACGAGAACTCAACTTCCTACGGCTTCATACATTGACATGAACATTATTTTCCTTTCTATGTATTTCTTTTCTATGATAGTTTGGCTTGTGGTACACCGTAGAATTCTCTAAAGTTGCGGTGACAGTAAAAGACTCCTTTGCCCTGCCTGAGAATAGCTCCCTACTTCTCGCCATAGATGCAGCTGATGTAGCTTGGATGTACATCAATATAAGGGACCTCATCATCACGTTAGCAGGTACAATACTTCATCATTTACAAATATCTTTAAAACAATAGGCAATGGATGAAACAATTTTATGGCAGCAGTCCTTTCCATACAAAGAAACAAGCTTTGACTGTGGATTTGATTATACTACTGTAAAATGCTTGAAACATGAAAAAAAAAAAAAAATTCTGCAGGTTATATTTTACAAATAATCCAAGGATACAGAAGGGTATCAGAATATGTGTTAATTTTCATCATCTAGCCATGCAACTGGCAAAGTTAAACTCTTGTTATTTAAAAAAAAATGTTTTACATTATATAATAATAATGATAATTTTCTGGATTTATATAGCGCCTAATAAATAGTTAGACTACATGTACGTCTCTATGCTTTACAAACATATTACTACCCCGGTCATTGGATTCAGCCTTGCTCGCACACAATGTGTGCGCATTGTCCACTCCCTGAGGAGCCATTCCAAACCTGCACCATCAATGAGGATACGTTGACGGGAGCTGATCAAACCACAATGACGTTCGCATCCTACCGGGTATCCATTTACACCTGGGTGGGGGGAAGCATGTAGACAAAACGCCTGCTCAAGGATGACAGTGCCATACTAGGATCGAACCCACAGTCCCGTCCCATTCTCAGTCAACACTAGACAATGACACTTCTACCTTGGTGTCTTGCACTACGAGGCCTTAATATGATTATTAAATGGTCCTTTCTTCTGACAGTGCCCATACTAGGGATCGAACCCACCAGTTCCGTAACCATTCTCAGTCAACACTAGACAATGACACTTCTACTTGGTGTCTTGCACTACGAGGGCCTTAATATGATTATTAAATGGGTCTTTCTTCTAGATACCGTGGTACCAACAGCTGTAATATGTGCAATTTTTATTGCACTGTCAACCCTTCATGTGCTCATAGATTATAGGTGAGTGAATATCTTAAAGAGATTCAGTAACTTCCCAAAACAAGTGCGAGAGGGACCAAAATTAGTAAAATCCTATTGCTCTAACTGTAAAAACAAACTACTGAAAATTTCAGAGCAAATGGAAGTCATTTAGTATCTTAAAACAGCGAATACAACGATGGCTAGGACTACGGCCTTGCGCGATTAACCACTACTGCTGTGCATTGCTCTGTTGGGAGCACCAGTGGCGTCTTGTTCAGGGGGCTGTGTATGGGGACTTCATAACCCAGCATACGGTATACGTTTTGAGCCGCGGCGTAAGGATACTGTTTTAAAAACCCGTTTCGGAAATGGGTTTATAATCAGGGTATAAAATCGTAGATATCTGCGTATTTAAGCAAGCAATTGGTTTGTAAATTTCACAGGAATCCATACTGACCTATATGTTTATAATCATGTTCGCAAAACGAGCTATTTCAATAAGTTACGATTAGAATTCTCACTCAATGATACTGCATCCCTTTAACCCTATTTTGACACACATAAAGACTGGGGGGGGGGGCTCATTCAGCCCCCCCTAAGATCTCGGCCGTTGAGCGCGCGATCGCGCCAAAAATTGGCACGCACGTTACCCACGGCATACTCTCCAAAACTGAAGAGTCATTTTCTCCGAAAAATTTTATCACTAACTAATTATGCTAATTTATGCATAAAAAAATCTAAGATTTGCTCTAGAATGAATGAAAGCTCTAAAAGTTAGCTAATTTTTGGTTTACAGGTCTCTATTGTGGTCTTACTGTGAATGTGTTTGGAAAAAAAATCTGTATGAGTTTTCTTATTCTGTTTTATTAAATTTCTGTATGTTATCGTCTTGTTTTTCGATTTTTTTTTTTTTTTTTGTTTTTTTTATGGAAATCATTGGTGGCATCATGTTTCATCATAAACCAACCTTAAATAAATTATTTTTAATCAGTTAAAGAGAAAATAATGATTCACATTTATAAATTTTGCTAAAAACACAATTTGACATTGGATTTGTAACAAACAATATCGTATGACAACTTGGGTCTGCACGCACGTTACAAAATTTTCGTTAATTTCGGAACGCTTACCCGGGGCACGCAATTTGGTTCTCAAAGTTGCGCTGAGATTAAAAGAAAATATTGTCCCGAAGTTCTGCGATTTTCTTTTCCCGCGTTGCATGGTTTCCGCGAATAAAATGATCAGAGGGGGGGGCTTGAATGGCCCCCCCAGTTTTTATGTAGTTTAGCTTTCATGGGGAGTGGATCGTAATTTGCTGACCCCGAATTTGTGACAAGCTCTGGAATAGCCTGTCTTGAAGCTAAATTCTGACACAGCAAAATGACCTGCCCACATGGACAGCCTTTGGGCTATTGGCTAGGAGAAGTGAGATTGATGACTTAACAGATGGACCAAGGTGAAATAACAAGGAATCAGAGCACAATCAGGGTGCACAACTTTGTACAGGGTCAAATTGAAAAAATTGACTAGATTATGCTTTTTTTGGTTATATTGATCATTGTTCACTATTGAACTAAAAATGCTCAAGACTAAAAGTGAAAAAATATGTAATTAAGTTATGCTAATTAGCCAATTTAACGACCGTGTATTCATTACCACATAGAGACATGATATAAACAAAAAATTTGTAAATAAAAAAATACTGTTCGACAATTCTGAAATTTGCAGAAACATCGTCACATGTATGTTTCTTAGCCTAGCAATCATTTAAAAGAATATCAGGAAGTTGGTCTCCTAGTCCTTACAATAATGACAAGAAAATACAGGCAATTTTCATGTATTACTTTACATACGTATTAAAACTACTTTTATTCAATGTCATATATTTCTTGTTTGGAAGAAGTACATTCCACCAAAATTTCAGAGAGCACTTGAAGATATATTTGAATGCTTCAATTCAAATGTCATTATAATTCTGTACCAGTACTTTTGAAAACATGATAATTTTTGCGAATTATTTCTAAATTCCATATTTCTTTTGAAACCTTCTGCGTTTTGCCCAAATGCAAGTGTAATGATGGGGATTTTCACATACTAGTATTAAGTGGCTATCAAAGATTATTGAGTATAGACAGGTGTACAGGATTACAGATTTCATGAGTAAACAGTTAAAGATCCAGAAATCTGACAACAAAAAACACCCCCCATAAAAAAAGAAAACTTACTTGTTCATCACTCATTCTTATCATGATTCTGTGACCTTTACATTGTGACAAGTGAGACACGTACGCAATGTCTCATATTTATTAAGAATTGGATAAAATAAAAAAAAATATACTTCCCATCACTCAAATTTCTAGAAATTTTCACAGAATACTTGATAGAGTATGCCTTTGTAATAAGAGAAAAATCAACACAATATAATGAAAGGAATGTAATATGTTATTATATGAATATATTGTGAAATTACCCCACAGTGAAGCAGCAAAATCTCAATGACTAATTTTGTAAGAAATCTCAAATAGTCCACAGCTTGAAAAATGTTGTCTTTCCACCAGAGTGGACTTTGCCCTACTTATGGCTAAAAAAATATATCTGTCTGACCTTGCATGACATGACAACATTAGTTGAAAGGTCAGAAGGTCACTTGAGTGAGCCAGGTTACACAGCATACATCAGATTCCCTAAGGCATGATAACTTTTTGTCCCCGCCAAACGAGTTCGAGCAGGGGACTATGAAACGGGCTCCGTACGTGTGTATGTGTGTATGTGTGTGTGTGTGTGTGTGTCCGTCCATCCATCCGTCCGTCCGTCCGTCCGTGTGTCCGTATGTGATCAAAATCTTCAATTTGCTACTCCCTCACCATTTTTCATCCGATTTCGATTCCGTTAGCTTATATGATAGCACTAGGTGATGGCTTTCAAAACTTCTTCACAGAATTTTGACCTTTGACCTTTGACCCTGATTTTGACCTATATTGTACATTGGTTACAAAATGCTACTCCTTCGCCATTTTTCATCCGATTTCGATTTTGTTTGCTCTATGATATAGCACTAGGTGAGGACTACAAAATTCCTCATGGAATTTTGACTTTTGACCCTTTGACCTTGACCTTGATTTTTGACCTATATTGTACATTGGTTACAAAAATGCTATCCTTCGCTATTTTTCATCCGATTTCAATTTTGTTTGCTTTATGATATAGCACTAGGTGAGGACTACAAAACTTCCTCACGGAATTTTGACTATTGACCCCTTTGACCTTTGACCTTGATTTTTGACCTATATTGTACATTGGTTACAAAATGCACTCCTTCGCCATTTTTCATCCGATTCGATTTTGTTTGCTTTATGATATAGCACTAGGTGAGACTACAAAAACTTTCTCACAGAATTTTGACTTTTGACCCTTTGACCTTTGACCTTTGATTTTTGACGTATATTGTACATTGGTTACAAAATGCTACTCCTTCGCTATTTTTTCATCCGATTTCAATTTTGTTAGCTTTATATGATAGCACTAGGTGATGACTTCAAAACTTCTTCACAGAATTTTGACCTTTGACTTTGACCCTGATTTTTTGACGTATATTGTACATTGGTACAAATGCTACTCCTTCGCTATTTTCATCCGATTTCAATTTTTTAGCTTTATATGATAGCACTAGTGATGGCTTCAAAACTTCTTCACAGAATTTTGACCTTTGACCTTTGACTCCTGATTTTTGACCTATATTGTTATCATTGGTTACAAAATGCTACTCCTTCGCCATTTTTCATCCGATTTCGATTTTGTTTGCTTTATGATATAGCACTAGGTGAGGACTACAAAACTTCCTCATGGAATTTTGACTTTTGACCCCTTTGACCTTTGACCTTGATTTTTGACCTATATTGTACATTGGTTACAAAATGCTACTCCTTCGCTTTTTTTCATCCGATTTCAATTTTTGTTAGCTTTATATGATAGCACATGGTGATGGCTTCAAAACTTCTTCACAGAATTTTGACCTTTGACCTTTGACCCTGATTTTTGACCTATATTGTACATTGGTTACAAAATGCTACTCCTTCGCTATTTTTCATCCGATTTCGATTTTGTTTGCTTTATGATATAGCACTAGGTGATGGCTTCAAAACTTCTTCACAGAATTTTGACCTTTGACCTTGACCCTGATTTTTGACCTATATTGACATTGGTTACAAAATGCTACTCCTTCGCTATTTTTCATCCGATTTCAATTTTGTTTGCTTTATGATATAGCACTAGGTGAGGACTACAAAACTCCTCACGGAATTTTGACTATTGACCCCTTTGACCTTTGACATTCTATATGTTTCAATGAGGTCTCCCCTTTCCCTCCTCCTTTCCAGTGTTTAACTTGGCAAGCCTGTCTTCATACGAGAGTTTACAGATATCACGTATCATTTTCGTAGCTCTTGCTTCAACCTTCTCTTAGTAATTTTCTAATTATCATTTATTACATAATTTCACATAGCTTGTAAGAAGCATTCTTTTTTTTATATTATTTGGAACATTTTCTGTAGCTTTTACATATTTTGGTTGTATAATTGTACAGGAATACAGAGAATTGACTTTTCGTTTTTTATCTTTCTGATGCGATATAATGGGAATTTTATATTATTGGCGGGAGCAATATATTCCGCATCGCGTAATATACTAATCCACTTGTTTTCCCTGTGGAGGCAGACTATTTTAAATGGTACCATTGGAATGCCCAGTGAAAAACAAAGCAGACCATATATAACACATGGGGGTAGTCTCAAATTTCAGACCAGAAATCGCATTTCAAGTGATATTTTTAACTTTGTTATTTCTTGGGTTAATGCAAAATTGGCCGTTTATCATTAATTAACATTAATTAATGGACACTTAAGAAAATGTAAACATTACAAAAATCAGGATATGGAATAATGAGGGTGTATTTGTGATACAAGTGAAATTTCAAGGCAATTGGTATAGGTTTGAGCAATTTACAACAGTTTTAATACTGAAAAACAGAGTTGTGTACCCTGATTGTGCTTACGATCAAGGCATTACATAAAGTCTGGATGTGGTAATAAAAATCAGTTGATGGAAAACAGTCATGTTACTATGTAAAGGGGCTGTCCCACTGGAGGCGATCGTTGTCGCGACAACTGGCGATCTTGCTGTTGTGAGTGTGGTAGCAAGTTGTTGTTGTAGCCTAGCTTAGATAGAGTCGTATGTAGGTTTATAATCACCTTTTTAAAGATTAACTCCTTATAATTATGAAATTATCAGGTTGTCGCCACAACGATCGTCGCCTGTGGGACAGGCCCTTAAGCATCCATGGTGTCAAATTACCCATTGAAGCTCGATACTCACTCTCTTTCATTGCTCTATTTGAATGAAAGAGAGAAAGAAAGTGATATATTCATATCTGTTCAGTACCTGTGTTCATGTTTCATTTTGCTGCAGCTTATTTTATTTCAAACTCAATGGAAAACATGATTGTACGATATACTCTCTCTCAACATTGTCTTTGCCATTAATCATGAAGATTTCATAATTAAGCCACTGGCTCAACTTATTATAACATAACAAACTCTAACGCTATTTCAGGTCAATTTGTCAAGTTACAGTGTTTTTAGGATGGTGGCATATAGGAGACTCAGAATGCATTTGTGTTATTCCTCTCTGTCACACATGTATATCAGGCACAACCCAGTGAGTTTGTTGAAATACATTTGACTTATTTTTCTCTATCATATATCAGGCATAACACAGTGAGGTTGTGGAAAGGGGACAGGTCTTCTTTTCCAGTTCAAGAGAATGCTTACTCAATAAAAGTGGTAAATATGGTGATCTGTAACTCTTAGATATATCCAATATGATGTCAATGATGATATCAGCAATGGTGGTGGTGGGGATGATGATTATGATGATGATGATAATGATTTGGTGGTCTCTGGTAGAGATGATGATTACAATGATGATAGTGATGGTGTGGGTGGTGATGATGATGATAATGATAATGATGGTGTTGGTGATGACGATGAGGAGGAGGATGATGATGATGGTGAGATGATGGTGATAATGATATTGGTGATGGTGTTGGCGATGACGATGAGGAGGAGGATGATGATGATGAGATGATGTTGTGAAGATAATGATGCTTATGGTGTTGATAACGATGATGAGGATGATGTTGATGGTCACAAGTAGTGATGATAATGATATTGGTGATGGTGTTGGTGATGACGATGACGAGAAGGATAATGATGATGGTGAGATGATGGTAAGATGATGTGATGATGATGATGCTTATGGTGGTGATAACGATGATGAGGATGATGTTGATGGTCACAAGTAGTGATGATAACGATATTGGTGATGGTGTTGGTGATGACGATGAAAAGGAGGATAATGATGATGGTGAGACGATGGTAAGATGATGTTGTGATGATGATGATGCTTATGGTGGTGATAACGATGATGAGGATGATGTTGATGGTCACAAGTAGTGATGATAATGATATTGGTGATGGTGTTGGTGATGATGATAATGATAGTAAGATGGTAATAATTATGATAATGATGGTGGTAGGGTTGATGATAATATATGGTAGTGTTAATGATAATTATGGGACTGATGATTATAATAAAAGTGATGTTTGTGGTGATGATGATGATGGTCATAATGATTGGTGGTGATGGTGATGACAGTGATGGTGGTGTTGCTGATAATAATAGTGGTTTTTATTATGATGGTGGTGATGATAATGATGATGATAGTGGTGGTGATGATAAGGATGTTGTGATGATGATGATGATAGTGGTGGTGATGATAAGGATGTGGTGATGATGATGATAATGATGATGGCAAGGACGTTGGTGGTGATGATTATGAGGATGATGTTGGTGGTCACTGGTAGTGATGATGATAATGATGGGAATGATGTCAGTAGGGTTGTTTATTATGATGGTATGGTAAACTTCGTCAAATGTACTTATTTTGCCTGAGAACATTATTAATTATTTGTATAAACAATGTAATAGTAGGCCGCTCATCATATTTGCACATAAGTAAAAAAATCATGAGCCGTGTGTCAGCATATGTCTCCCATACCACAGTCATATTTTGTATTAAACCATGAACTGATGGCTGATATTATTTTCATTTCTTTTAATAGGCAGCAAGCTTTAAATACTCTGGATATCAGATAGCATATTGCATTTGGGGTAAGTTATATTATGTTCATGTTGTATGCGCCACTGCATTTTGTCAATAGAGTGACGCAATGTTTTGTCTAGAGAGCAAAAACGTACTATGTTGATACTCTCTCTTTGAAAATACTCTTGATTCTAGGCTATACAGCCTGTAACTCTTTGCATGCAACACTAATTTCTAACTTCCAAAAAAAAAAAGAAAAAAAAATAGTAGAGTTTACTTTAATCTTGATAAAGTAAAAGATCCAGTTATAACGGGTGCTCATGACCGAACCAATTGCTAAAATGAAGTCTAATGCTGAATATATCTATAGGCATGTAGACACATGGACAATGTCTACATATATACTTGAAGTTGGTACCACCTACCTACCTACCAGGTCGGCTAGACTGCCGAGACCTAGTACGAATCCTCCAGTTATCCCTGTTGTGCATGCAGTTCTTCAGCTCGTCTGTTCCAACTACCCCAGCATCCGATTTCATGATGTCTAGGTATGTCTTGCGTTTTCTACCACGCCCCCGACGTCCATGCGTGGGCTCCCAAAGGATGAGACTGCTGGCGGCCAACTCTGGTACCAGGAGAATTGCATTCTTTTAATGAAAACTTGTATCCTTGCTTGGTGTATTATATTGGGAGTCGACTGTAAAGGATACCAGCAGAAGTGTGTTTTTAATTTTTTTTGTAATTCTCTTGCTCCAGAATTAAAGATAAAATTGATAATTATGATTGTATAATGTATAAGCAATTACTTTTGGTGATTTTGGACTAGATAGGAAATTAGCTAGAGTTTAATTTTGTAACTTTTGTGCTGTTTTCAGTGCTAGAAATATTCAAACATTGAAGTGAATTTTCCTAGGATGTGACTCGCGAAATTTGCAAAAATGAAACGTTCGACCATAGTCCATAGACCATGAATAGCAGTTGATAAGTGCAAATTTGGCAGGCCAAATCACATTTTCTATTGATTTTTTTTTTAAACAAAGAGTAAAACTGACCAGAAATATATATATTTGGAAAAAAATGAACAGAAAATTAGATTCAATTAGGATTTGAACCTGAGACCTACTGATTGCTAGACAAATGCTCTACCAACTGAGCTATGGCAAACCCATATGTTGATGTCCGTTCCAGAGAAGAGAGCTGTGGCAAGCCCGTATGTTGATGTTCGTTCCAGAGAACCCTTAGCTTTTAATGGTTGAGTGATCAGAACGTGTAGAACCTTTCTAAACCTGAAGGATAGGAATCAACTTAGGGATACATGTAAATGGGAGGGATCATGGTGAAGTGATGCAGTTTTTCTTTCAAAAATGGAAGCCCATTTTCTATGCTCATTTTTTTTATTGTGTTTTTTTTTTTTGATCAATGTTACAGGATTCATCATACTCCATCTGGTTTCTTGGCTGACAGTGGTCGTCACTTGGTTCTTCATCCTCGATCCTCTCTTCAACAATGTCAGACGAGACAACATCATTTTTCAACTTCTGCGTGATTATTGGTGAGTGTATGAACACCATCCAAGAGGCAGCTAGATCATGTTTTAAAGGAACAGAAGCCCCACAGAGAAAATTTAAGTCGTATTGGCAAAATGTAGATAAAAATGCAAAAAAAAATATATATACTTGTACATGTAGAAGTGAATTTTTCAACGAATTAACATAAAAAATGCTACACTATGATAGATGCAGGCCTCAAAATTATTAAATACATTGTAACTCAGGACTGTTATGCTGTTAATCATTGATTATCAAATTTTTACCTAATTTCTTTATTAAGTTTTTGTAATTACGAATAAATGTTTCTCTGTTCTAATGTTCTTAACATGAGTGATTTTTAGGGGGTAATTTTTAAATTAAACTTTGTGAATTGCATTGATATGGATTAAATAATTCTAGACTTTTTCATCCTTTATCTGTCTCTTTGTGTTATACCAGGTTGGGTTTTGTGATTACTTTTGCTCTTTACTACGCCCAAGTATTGGTCGCCAGGCTTTTCTTCTTGCAAAAATATGGCAAAAACTTTGGCATCAACAATAGGTGAGCTCGCTAAATCCAAGATTGTGTGCTTTACAGAATAAGGCAATGTACAGTCTGTATCAAATAAAATGGGACAAGTGGGAAACTTGTTTTTAAAGTATGAAGATTAGTCACAACAATTTTTTCTCATCTCATTTAGTGCTCAAGATCTTGAGATATGACTAGTTTTCTACAATCAATGAAAATTCATTGTGACCGTGAAAGAACAATGGGTTTGTTTAATTCTGTCATCGTCAATCTAAAATTAACACTTTTGTTCTACGAAAGCAGATTATTTTAAATAGATTGTATTAGTAAGAAATATATAGCGGCTTTGATTTGATACCATACATGTGTATATACATAACATTTGAAAAGATTTCTTACCTTGTTTATTTTTTCCCCGGTTGTACCATTTTTTTATGGGGGATGCAAAGTATGTGACCTGTCACCTCAAAACATGGCATCATAGCTTTGTTTCATGTATACCCTGAAGCTTTCATAAAATACTTCAAGTGCATACAGGTCAGGAATTTCTCAAATGTTAGGGAATATAAAATTACCTTCTTCCAGAATCCACAAAGTTACGGAATTCATCAATTTATCCTGGAAAGTCAAGGAAAATCTTTTATTTAAATCATTCTCGTAAAATTTTGTATCATTTCTGTAAAATATGAAGGGAATACAAAAACGCATAAAAACAGAACAAATTTGCGAAAGGTTCCTGGAAATTCACAATTTTCTGCTCTGAAAATTCATTGAAAGTGAGGGGATTTTAGAAATGTAGAAGTGTAATAAACCTGTTACTTGGATAGCACTAGCAAAACATGCTAAGGAAAGGTCTTATGGAGTTATATGGATTGCAATGTGAGAAAGGTTTATCGCTCGGAACATTTGATAAAAAAGGAAAATGAACTCATAGTGCAATAACATCCTAGGTATTCCTATGAAGGACAAAGCAAATGTTTGGTTATTTTGAGCAATTGTGACCTGCTGCCTCAAAAACACCAATACATGTAAGTCGTTTTGTTGGTAATCAATTGCAAATTTGAGAGAACACCTCTAATTGGTTACTGAGCAGTCTTTTAAACAAATTTGCCTGTAACAATGGAAGGTAATAGGTAGGTGGAATGTGGAAAAATGTGGAAGATGAAAGATAATATTTTCAATGTAATTATTATCTTTGTTTTAAACAGACGATCCTATCACAACATGGTTTACTTCACGTTATTTTTCAATGTTCTGGTTGGATTTGCGTCATGTATCCTGCGTATCCTGAAAGCTCTATTCTTCGGTATCTTCTTTCTAGGGCGTATGGATCGTTGTCTCATGTATCCTGGCCTAGAGTTCTTTGATAAAGGTAATACAACACACTCTAAATCACTTCATCTACTTGATTTAATATGATTTTATTCATTATCAGGAATCACACCACCAATTAAACATATGAATGGTCCCCAAAATACATGTATATATAGTCCCCAAAAATATAGCCGTGAAGATATAAGTAACAAATATATTCTCAATGAATATTGAAAATGATGAAAGGAGCCAAATATTTGCACATCTAGAAGGGGAGTCTAGCCCTATAAGCACACACTAGATAAAAAGAAATCTTTTACTCTAAAGAAATAAAACTTAACAGCATCATAGTTGTGTATCATGATTTCTACAGTTATGAAGATACATATAGGCCTTCTTTTGAATTTCATGTCAGAGGAAGAGGAAAATGTGGCAGAAAGTCTAACAAATAAATGTATTTGACTACGCTAGAGAGAGACATGGGCCCCTAAAATATTGAAGAGCTAAGGACCGTGATTTTTAATAGTTATATTGGAAGGATACATCCATGGTGCCTCAAAGAGCTATACATGTAGACCATTATGCTGGATAGTTATATTGGAGGGGATACATCCATGGTGCCTCAGAAGACCTTGATGCTGGTTATTTATATTGGAGGGGATACATCCATGGTGCCTCAGAAGACCTTGATGCTAAATAGTTATATTGGAGGGGATATTAAATTCATGGCGACTCAGAAGACCTTGATGCTGGATAGTTATTGGAGGGGATACATCCATGGTGCTTTAGAAGACCTTGAATGCTAGTATAGGTTTATACCATTGGACGAGGGATAGCCACATTCAATTGGTCGCCAGGCAAGGTCAGGAGCAACCTTGATGCTGGATAGTTATATTGAGAGGGGATAAAGAGCCTTCATGTAGCACTCAGGAAGAGCATCAATGACTTGATAGCGGACCCCTTAGGATAGTTTGGAGGGGATACATCCAATGGGTGCTTAGAAGACCTGATGCGTAGATAGTTATATTGGAAGGGGATACAGTTCATGGTGGCCTCCTGTCAGCAAGACGGGCTTGAATTGCTAGAGTACATTAGTAGTTGGAAGGGATGTCAAAATCTATGGGGTTCGTCTAGCGTCACTGGAAAATTTAATGGTGACTCGATTTAGAGCCGTTGAGCTGGATGATTATAATTGGAGGATAACCAATCCTGTGGTGCCTCAGAAGACCTTGATGCTAGATAGTTATATTGGAGGGGATATCAAATTCATGGTGACTCAGAAGACCTTGATGCTGGATAGTTATATTGGAGGGGATACATTCATGGTGCCTCAGAAGACCTTGATGCTAGATAATTATATTGGAGGGGATATCAAATTTATGGTGACTCAGAAGACCTTGATGCTGGATAGTTATATTGGAGGGGATATTAAATTCATGGTGACTCAGAAGACCTTGATGCTGGATAGTTATTGGAGGGGATACATCCATGGTGCTTTAGAAGACCTTGAGGCTAGACAGTTATATTGGAGGGGATAATTCATGGTGCCTCAGAAGACTTTGACTTTGAATGCGGATAGTTAAGGTTGGGAGGGGATATACAGTCCAGTGTGCGCATCCTAGAAGACCTTGAAGTGCTGATAAGTTTAAATTGACGGGGATACAATTCAATGGTGCACATCAGAGAACCTTGATGCTGGATATTATAATATCGTAATTACCTGGCTGCATACCCTGTGTTCTGAATCGTAGCGTTATCCATAGTCAAAGTCACTAGTCGACGAATCTGTAGCACAATATATTTATTTCAATCCATTTCTTTCAATATCTCATCGTCACACATCTACCACACTTATATGAGTTGCAACGCGTGCACAGAGACGCGCTTGTATCTGAACATAGTAATGAATGGGTATCTGATGGCCTTGGAGTAAGTAGCATACCAAATAGCTACAATACTATAAAACCTTTTGAATGCTATGATCTAATATTGGAGGTGGTAGTGATTTAACAATATTATCATTGGAGTATCTGGAACAGAAGACTTGATGCACTAGAGGAAATAATTAGAAAGATGAGAGAGATTTGGGGTTGAGCATCACCCGACTCCCCGTCCCTCCCATCATGCGCAGGGTCGACCAATCAGCGATGCTACGAGACATCAGTATATATATTCTTGAGGGCGAGATCATCGTTCGCATCCCTCACTAGAATACCTATCTTGCTGAGAGAGCCTGGAGATCACGTATTACTTATTGTGTGAAGCGAGATACCCCATCACCGCTCGCCCTCCCCCTCAAGGTACAAGTATGAGTAGTTGACTGCGAACTGAACCAGATATAATTTTTGATTGATTAGATGCTACGTTATCAATGATTAATTTTGGAGGGGATACATCCCACTCTGTTTTCCGATTCTCTCACAGCAGTACGTTATGTGAAGGCACTCAGATATTCAGTCTATTCATACTTATGGATGCAGTTGATATCTCTATCCGTGGATGCGATCCTAGTAAGACCTGTTATGAATTGGCTTGGACGAGCACACATGCTTATGAGAGAAAGATTGGCGATTGGAGAGGTTAGAGTCTCATCGCGCTTTAGACTGAGACAACCTTCGATTCGCACTTATTATAGTTATGCAGGTATTGAGATCGAGAAGGAATTTACTACCTCTCACTATGTGCCCTCAGGAGACCTTGATGCTAGATAGTTATATTGGAGGGATACCATCCATGGTCCTCAAAGACCTTGAGGCTAACTAGCTACATTGGAGCAGGGGAATACATCCATGGTGCCTCGAGGCCAAGAAACCTTATGATGCTAGATATGCGTCTATACAAAATGGATAGAGGGAGATAAACATTCCATTGGTGCAAGATCCTTGTAAGGAATACTATAAGTAAACTCTATTACATCTGCTAGAACTATTTTGATATCTAATGGCTCATGAGATTATCTACATCCATTGATAGAGTCGCCCTCAGAAGCATTGGCTAGAACTGTGATCAGATGAAATATCATTGAATTCATGATATTAACTCTCCCATAAGGTGCGTCTGAAACACTGATGCTAACGAACAATAGCTTAGAAGAGTGTAGGAAGGGAGAGATGAACATATGCACATAGAGATAGAGAGTGCGATCAGAATTGAGCATCTTGGAGAGTGTACACTCAAGACACACTAATAATTGGGTATTGCTACTCTATGACACTATAACTAACAATACGGCTGTCTATGTGCACTATAAAGAAATATTCGCCTAGAAAAATCTGTTGCACATGAAGCAAATGAAATCAAATCTCACAGAGTGTATATTTGCCATAGCATCATGCCTCAAACCTGCTTGATCCTGTGCTCCCGATTCATACTCTGCTCCAGGCGTAGCAATTGGAATATAGGTTCTGTCCGAGTATTTCACGAATTGACATAAATGGCGACCATACATCACTCCAAGTTGTATGTACTTTACATCATTTTACATCACCAAAAGCACGAGACATCCTCTCTAAGAGAATTTACTGTCATTAGAATGTTTTTATATAAGTAAGCATTGTTGATAGAGCCACCGCGAATTGCCTTCACTGTGAAAACCTGTGAGTCGACATTCTAACTTAAACAATACACTAAACATGTAATTCATTTTCAAAGCTGAAAATGAGTCAAAGGAGATGATGAGAGTTTAAATATTCACTGTGTTGGCCTAGGCCCTTTCACAATAGAAAATTTAAACAGTTGTTCTGAGCGAAATCGCAATAGTGAACACTAATAAACTAACACATCTAAACATATGAGTACCTTGCGAGATCAGGAAGATAGGCGGAAAGGATGTTGTGCTCATGTTGGAGAGATAAAAGATATCGCGACTTCTAGATGACCTACGTGCAAATCGAGAAAACTAATTTGCAGCAGCGATACTGATATAGAGAGACATAGTGCAAAATATTCTAGATGCGTATCGAGAGGATAATTATGTGAGACTGCAGACAACAGCTACTGATCGTAGTGAGAGGAGGGGAAGGCGCGACACGCTTAATAACGCTGAAAACTTTTTTTTAAATTTTTTTTACTACACACCTATGGGTTAAGAGCATAATGGTGCACACAGAAATTCGAACATTAACAGCACTCTTAGTCTAATCTGGTTTAGCCTACTCAGCTTCAGCCCCTCTACTTTCAGAAGTCGTCGTGCTCAAGTGCAGCGTATCCAGAAGTATGTTGGAGGACTGAGACATATTCGAGAATCGAGAAAATGTTTTGCAAGTTGAGATTAGAACTAATGCATTTGCGACCACGTAGACCATTATTGAGCATGTTTTGCACTTAACCTGTACGTGATATGTAAAAAGCGTTGTCAAGTTAGAATAAAACCACCATTGGAAACACTGCACTTTGTAGCTTGGTTATGCTAGTCGCAATACAATATTATGCTTCACCAGAGGGCAAACAAACAATAATAAATAAGGAGATCACTATGAATCAATATACGTTAGAGATTATAAAAAACTATCAGTTAGAATTAATTATTCACATCCATTCTTCTAGAGCTGAAATAATCACCCATGAATGAGTGCTTCACAACTATAATATCGTCTTTCGAAAAATCCTACTCGAGTCATGGTAATTCCCGAGATGTAATGTACCGTATAACGTTGGCTAATGCGTCTATTTTCTAATAGTGGTAGCGATAATTCAAAAGATATGAGTTGAGCAGTCGATCGACTATATTGGCACCTGAGAGTATTACTAGTAGATGTCGGTTATTATCTTTTGCACTTGAAGAGATATAGGATATCATAGACTGACATAAAGGAACATTCAATGACCACACACTCTAGCGCCTGCCCGGATCGCGTCATAATACTCATTTCTAGAAAACCTTTATTTACACACAAATTCTAGGAAACACACTCATAGTGAGCAAAATATATAATATGATGTGAAAAAACATCCGGTCGCCCTGAGTGAAGCAGCAGACACACAAGAATAAATATCTATGTTGTGTTCTATGACCATACATGGAATTCAATAAGAGTCGGAGAATAAGCATGGTCTCCTAAAGAGTATTCTACGAGTAACAGACCTAAATACATTTTCATGTCAAATGATGTAAAGGCCATATAAAGGATGCTCGTATAGAATTCTGTAACTAAAATAAATATTAGACTAACAATTATAATAGTGTACAACATCCACCCAGAAGTAATCACTGACATTTAGCGTTCATCTTCTATCAATTCGATTCCCTATCATCTTGTGAGAAAATAGTTTCCTATATTGCAAGGCAGGCTAGGCTCTTGTGTGATGTCCGTACGAGTAGACAGCGACAGCACTCGCACACCAAACTGCACCAGTTTGCTTTTAAAAAAGTCTAGCCAACATATGTGCATTAAGATTTAGGTACTAATGAGATCCGAAATATCATATCTGTATCTCATGAAAGTATCACATAGCCCAAAGACAAAGTCAAAATTAGTTATATAAAAGCTAGCTGAGCGAGACTGAATATTACTACCCTCTCACACTCACCTAACTAAACATTCACTGGGAAAAAAAAGTGGACCAAGGAGTATTACATATACTAAGAAAGAGGAGTCATTTGAAAGGAAGGCACCCAAAAATTAGAACTATTGCGCTATAATATTGCATGTAAAATTCGCTGGGTTTGATAAAAGTGTATCTGTGCGGCCAGAGGCGTATGACGACATACTGGATCACATGAATGTTTTGAACTTATAATACAGCTACGGGCCATCTGTATAATGTAAAGAAGTTGCCTGTTTGTAGTTGTTTAGGTGTTTAGATAACGACAATATACACTAACTTTGCCATTCTATAATCAAATTTAGGCTTTACAACGCCTCAACACAATCCATTCTTGAGAGAATATTCAGCGACTATGTCCCACTAAAGATATTTTGAATGATGGAACATTAATATTGTGCGAAAACCCCCAACAAATATGAATAAGACTTCAGAAATATAATCGCTAAAGTGTGACTTGCTCTTGGACCAATGCGTTGACAAATTCAAGTTATGTAATGACTAGTGCTTCTGGATTGTAGTGCGCCGAACTATCATTCCTCGGCAAGACCAACATCACTACTCCAAAAGATGTTGACTTACCATGGCTCATAGACATTCTGTATTGACAGCATTTACACAGACACATGATACAAAGGGCACCCGGTCAATCTAAACATCTTGCCAAATAATCATCTATCTAGTTCTTCTTCTTCTCCAATATTGAGAATTTCTACTTGCTCTAAGTATAAGAATTTTCTTCGTTTAGGACATGCACTTATATTATAGGAAATATGAAGATTGGAATGCGCGAGTGAAACAGTTGAGATCAGAAAGGTAATAAGTTATAATGATATTTACTTTCTATGAAGATTTCTCGAGGTCTCTAAATCTTCTTCAAATGTTTCAGTGCTGTCGTCTCAAGTACTGTATTCAAGCAGCTCCTTGTCAATAACCTATCGTTCATTCAAGAGGATACAATTGCGATTGCTTCATTAGTAGTGATCATATAATGCATAGGCATCGCACTACGCGTGCGATGTCATCTGTCCTTCACTAAGTAGAATTCGCAACGAGGCTTCAGCTGACTACGAACTTCTTCAAGGCATGACCATTACCCAATCACTTCATGATCACATGCACAATCAGCGACTCCGAGGAAGGGAAATTAAATTAAGCATATAGCGTCTCCAGCAGCCTCAACTCAGAGGCCATACATACCAGTGATCTTCCTCTCGAGTGTGCACAGAATGCCCGTGGCAAGAGGAGCGGCTCGAACTGATTGATATCGTCTCTTCGGTCGAGCGACTCCAGCATTTCAATCCAGATCGGACTCACTATAAGGCAAACGCTCCACAATTATCTTATCATATACTCAGAATGAATCGAGGTAATATCATATTCATTGATTCAAGCTCTGTAGATCTTCGGGGGACAAGACCAATTTCGAGCACATAGTGGGCTCATAAGGGGGCCACGACGTGATCTCCAGACAATACATTTAAAATTGTCACGCTGACGTGCATGATGTAAGAAGTATGTCAATGAATGCAGCTAGATGTTCTTAGTACGATTTACACACGGAGAGGCTACAATGTAAGTATCTTTTGGAAACATGTTAACACTCATCTGTTAAACATCTATCTTTTAGAGACGGAACATTCATCTCTCTCAAATTGATGCGAGAGAAGGTCTGTTAATTCCTACTAGTCTCACATCCGAGGGATATTCTGTATTAATATATGTCTCACGCAATGCATCTATCTATTGAACATCGTTGATTATGCAAGCTCTATGTATTGATTTTCATAACTTTGTGTAATTTTTAGAGATAGAGGAGTCAAGCATTTATAATAGGTTCATCCGAGGTAGATGGTAGACAGTGATTTACCACATTATCTATTCTCTGTTCTATCTCACATTTGAATTCACTAATAGTCTATTAAAAATATAAAAAAATTCGTAAATTCTTGAGTTAAGTATTATCTTTCTTGGAGAAAACAATACGGCAAGCATTTAATGCGCCTGGGGAAACACAGACACAAACAAGAGGCGAAAAAACAGGTCCATCTTCATTCCTGGTCTCTTCATTGAATTCAAGCTCTTATCTTTCGAGACAGGATCTCTGACATATGTTCCAGTAGCAGTCAAGTTCACAAACTTTAAATCTGTGACTTCTGAGGTATATCACAGTCAATATATCACGTTTACAGTAGTACCTCAGACACGTGAGAAGCACGAAAGTAAGAAGAGTATCCTACTTTTGCATGTGCTTACATTTGCAGATCTAGTAATTCTGTTACTCATTTCAATCTTTTACTTACAGAAACGAGAGTCTACTTTGCAGCGTAATAGATTTACTTTATACTGGGATAATGGAACTAGCAGAGTGTTATAATGTTCAGATGAATGCATAATGGCAAGAGACTGTAAAGCATGAATCATTAATTTATTAATTAGACTCTAAGTGCAGTCACTAGATATGGGTTGTGTGAGACATTGTGAGGGTATTTTCACAAGTAGTCGTATGCTCATGTATCTGATGTCGATCTTGTTCATTTGCAAATTCTAGAACCACATTGTTGGACGCATGATTATACACACTAGATTTCTCGTTGAGTGTTTGAGAACAATAGGCATCAATAGGCCGAGCTCATAAATCTTACATATTGATCGTCCATGATAAGGGTGCAATGCATCAAATTGAGCTTGCATCCACTGGATAAGTCACCTTCCATTCTCTATTTCGTTCTCGACATTCATTGAATTCAAGCTGTGCGATAGGTATTTCTTCGTTTCGCAATGGAAGTCAATGCAGAAAAGTGTCTGAGCAGCTCCCAGCCTGGGCACAGAGTCCCTTCTTCGTTCCCCAATTGTCTAACAATTAGAGAAGAGTCTACAATACTTCACACAGATAGAATATTGGTCCATTCGAGAGAACAATTCTACTAGATACCGTCAAATTACAATTATACTCAATTCCTAATGTGTAGAAGTCATTATGCTGAATGTCAGAAGTATAGAGGTCTAGTAATCTAATTCTTGATAAATTATTTTTGAGGTGGTGAGGATGTTTAGAGATGCCGTTTTCCGTGCACTAATTATTATCAGAGGTCTTATAAGTTCATTCTCGCTCTAGCCAACCAAAAAGAGAGTCCTCTTGCAGGACAGACCAGCCCGAGATATTTTCTAGCTGTCTCTCAACAAGAACTCTTGTTTGCAAGCGCATGCAGTGGAGCACCTAATAAGGCCTATCCACACTGGCTTACTCAATTATTTAATTTTTTATGGAAGTAGACCTTATGTGCCAGTTAACTCAAAATATATAACAGTTGGATGAGTGCTCTGAAACACTGTTAACTGGGCCTAAATCTCGCTATTTTCGTACATTAACTTGTGCAACTTTATTAACAAGTCATTTAATTCCAGTTCTATCAGAATAATTTCGAGTCACTTATGGCGCCTAAATATTTTCCAATTCTTCTCCAGAATCAGCTTGCCGAAGAATTGAATGCACGCTAGGCTATCTGACAAGCAGCACCCAGAGCGCAAACTGAGAATGAATTTACCATATAAACTTGGTAAACTAAGACTGCCAATAAGAATCAGTGTCAAGGGTTATAATAGCAAAAGTGCATTTTTTCCGAACGTTAACTATTCTTTAATCCTCTCTTGACACTCCTGTAAATACATAAAGAGTTGTCAGATCCAACATAAAAATTAAACACTAAATCAATACCATACTAGAGTGCATGATAGAAAACAATAATGCTTAGGAAAGGGCATGATTATAGATTTGGAAGATTATTGAATTTACTGTCATTTCTGTCGCCATCACCAATTGTAGTGTGATAGGTGTCTTCAATAGATCCCCAACATATACTAAATTTTGAGATCATACCTTAGATATGAGCGGGGCGAAGATGGAATGAAGTAGAGCTTTCTGTCCCTAAGAAAAAAAGGTCCTTCAATCCAAGAACTACTACACAATCCAAACATTTAAACAATGAGAGATCATCAATTGGCATCAATCACCCCAAATGAAAAGCAGGGCCCAATGGCGATGTACATCGAAGACCATGAATCTGTGCCCTACACACAATGAGAACTAGATAGTGATTGATAATATTGGATATATACACAATTATATCTGTCTCTAATAATTATTAATGAATTTAAATGTTTCGAGCGAGTCGCCGTAAAATCTAACACATTGCATAAATTTCAGCAGAGTATTAGAGTGGCGAGGGCTTATAGAAGGCAGTAGAAAAAGGCGCGGGTGCATTGCTCAGTTTTCGATGTGAAGACCAAGGAAGATTTCTGTGCTTATTCTCGCTATAACACATTTCCTTCACATTGAACCAGTCACGAGCCCAAATATATTCAGCTCAGTCCTCAAATGGGTTAAAGGATTAGTTGTAAACTCGATAACAGGGTGACTGTTTCGCCACTCTCAGAAATCAGAATGTCTCAAATGATCCTTTCTGTAGAATCCCTGCTGGACGTATGGGAAGTACATGTAGATGCCCATAAAAGGTAGCTGAACAGGAACATATGCACATGAGAATTATTATGCAAGAGAGCAACCATTCAAAAAATCTAGGAGAAAGAGGTTAGAGACAGCAAAAACAGGTTGGTTCTTTTTCATCACTTTGGATCTATGATAATGAGCAACATTGTACGTGTCGGAACGATGTCCAGAAAATATCAGCTTTAACCCGCATTATTGACAGCGGTTTATCGCTCTCCTATCGACGTGATAATAACCACAAGAGTAATGTGTTAGAATATTTGCTAATAGGAAATTAGAGGAGTAAAGTCAGTGACTTCATAAGTGCGAGGTGAAACCCAATCATTTGAAATTTAAGAAATGTGAACAACGTTAGTATGCGCGATGAGTTTCTTATTAATCACAATATAATTTTGATAAGTTATTATACTTGATTGCTGGTAAACCTTTATCACATGAATAATTAAAAAGAGAACAAAGAACAAGGATCTACACAGTAGAGATTCCTGAGTGGTCATTTATAAATATCGTTTTAATCTCAGATGCTGGATTAGACCACCTGAGATGTAGTCAAATGCATACACCCACTAACGTAAAAGTAATTGAGCAATAGAAACACAAATGTAATACGGTCAAAAGTAATATCTTTTAAGGGTATAATAAGACTGAGTGAGCAGAACTTATGCTGGTTCACATTATGATTTTCCTTGGGGATATCCACAAACGACATTTAAAGTACATAACACTTATACAAGTTGCATTTAAACTCCTGAGTGTGTTGATGGGATTACCCATCACCTCATTAGACAGATTAGGTGCGAGGGTATATACTGAGAAGAGTCGAGAATATATCAATGAGCACTCTGCACGTCAAACTAAAATATCGATGTTTGCGTTGCTTCTTAAACACAATTTAATAAGTGCAGACCTGTACCCAAGCTACTTAGTATCAGGTTTTGTGAAGACAATCCCTCCAGGAAGAGTTGATACACTATTTCTCTTATTGTTATTTCTTGTTATATTCCACAGCTGTACATATAGATCTACATGAAAGAACACGAAATTTACTTTGAGATCACCACCACTGTTCATAACTAGAATTGTAACTAGAATAAAAACAATCTTTCGTTTAGTGATAAGCAAATAATTTCTGTGTTTGCCCAATACAGAATATTTGCGCAATACCAGAAGCACACGACACCATAAACTGTATACATGGATTTGTTAATAAAAATTCAACTGGGTAAATGATTGGCGTGATTACAATGGCATAAAACCTTATGGAAGCTACATTAGTGATGTGCCAAAAGAAGAAAGAGAAGGAAGGAGTTACCTCGAGAATATTATCGCGACTATCACATATTTTAGAGGAATCATCTATATTTGAGGACACTATATCTTTGCTATAAGTATTTGTCACCTCATCAGGAACCTGTTTGATTATACAAAGGCAAACAGAAATGATCATTTTTGAGTTTACGTGGTAATTTTAACACACTGCCATGTTAAAGAGGGGGCTGTCCACACTACAATATGAATCCGACTTCTCTAGAGAGCTGTATATAAGTACACGATTTCCAAGTTCGTTCTATCGGACGTTGTCAAACTTTAAAAACGTCCTTTGTGGAAGGTCCTTGCCCACGTAATAATAAAAAACGTTCCATGATGGCCTGAGTATAAGATAAAAGAATTAAAATATGATCTTCCATAATAATTCACGATGTATCAAGACAGGTCTCAATAAATAAACTTCTTACTATAATAAATTCTATTTTAAGGATCCTTCTGTTATGTGAACTAACTTTGTATTCCTATAAAAATAGTCCAATATTAAACCAACGTACTGTGGACGTTTATAAATCAATAAAAATAAAATTAAATAGTAAAAACGGACGTACAGAAAAACCTTAAAAAAATTCTACCTATTGGAACTATCCATGAGACGATTCTGTCAGAACCGTCCAGATAAAAAACCTTTTAAATAAACGTCCACAAAAAAAGTATACAGACGGAGTCCCAGAAAACACTTTGCAAACGTTAAAAGGAAAAACACGTTATAAGAATGTATATAGGAAAACGTTATAGAGAACCTAAATTAAAAACTTAAGATATAAACAATGTAATAAAATAAAAAATATGTTAAATTAATAAATAAACCTCAAGACCTTGAGCCAATAGAGTATATGGACACTAAAGGAAGGACTCCAATCAAAAATACAAGCATTATAAAAGGGAACATAATTAGAGAGGATTACATTTGATTAACATCTATATAATATATGCTCCAGTATATTAACATATGTTAAATTGTAGATTATATGTAATCGTAATTTATAGAGTTAGTTATAAACTATCTTTATATTGTATGTATAAAATTCCAAAAATCTTAAGAAAATTAGTTGTTATGTATAATCATTTAGTATGTGATACAAGACAAATATTACATAAAAGAAACACCAAGCAAATATAAATTACGAATGACATAATAAGTAAAAAAAAAATTTCAATATAATATAAAAACGTTATTTCCATAAAGTACACAATCACGTATTAATAAATTAGCTAAAATTTACACTCATTGCAATAAAGTCCTAATTAGACGTTATATTAAAAAACGTCATAATTAAAATTTAAGAATTTATTATAAAAATAAACAAAAAAATATAAAAAAAACGATTCATAAATAAATATGATTCTAGATTATAAAGAGTCCAAATAAAAACATTTGTAGAACGTATATTGTAATTAAAACGTTCAATTTATGTAAACTAGCAAAGAACCGAGTATTATAAAAAGTATTTTTGGAAACATTGATATTAATTCAAATGAGTCCAACTATGGAAACGTTATATAAACGAATAATTTATTCACGTTACAATTTACACAGAGACCTACGGTACCTAGAAATAATACATTTAAAAACGTTACTTGAGAAAAAAACGATTTTTGAGTGAGCTGGGTAATGCCTGAATTAGTGCATGACAAAACGACTATATATGTATATCCATTGAACAAACACACTAGCACATAAATTAGATTATTTAGCTTCAAACGCGATAGAACACAAAAATATAACCATGAACACAAGTATATCGAAAATCACCCTATACTCTTAACCACCCACAACATAATCTAAAGATCCTGTAGAACAAAATAAAACGTTGATCCATTGATCGCCAAAAGAACAAATATGTGAATCATCAGTACATTATGAATGCTGCATGTGATATTCAATAGATTAGAGTATGTATAACTTAATAAGATCATATCTTATTATTAATGCTATTAAATATTCATTATTATCCTAATCATAATTAAAATGTAAAATACCAGAATATGGAACAAAGACACTATTACCCAGAAATAAAAAAGCCATCTCACATCTCAATCCTGAAAGTCAATAACGAGAACGCCATTCGCATCCATAACAGAAGAGTCTCATACCGAGTCACATAAAACTAGTAGTGTCTAAGATATAGAAGTGATGTCCATATCAGTCATACCAACATGATAAAAGACACATTTCGAAGAATGAGACAAGAACTCAAAGTCAACAGTTTGAATGTAAACATTCAAAGGTCAGGAAATGTACATTTCTCAGACAACAAAGTCATTTCTATTCTCCAACACTAAAAAATAAGTAAAAAAAATGCAAGTATTGATCTTTGAGAGTGAGAAGTGCATTATCTAACCTATCAGAAATGTACAGCAAGACAAGATAACGATCAAAATAGCGAACGTGTAAATTATAAAAAGTATGTTATACTAACAAAACAGCAATTAACGTAAAGCCTATTCAGAAGCTAATTGAAGAGGCACTAATAAATATATTATCATTATTAAAAAGATAGCAAATAGAATAAGAGAATATAACAGACTCAAAACCATTTTACATGTTCGATAAATTATGTGGAGCAATATTACACATATAATGAATAATACATTAAGGGAGAAACAATGCTCAGTTCAACTTTCTATAGTATATAAATAAAAATAATTTCAACTGAAAATAGTTTGCAAGGAAGAAGTGACAGATCAGACACCGCATATGATTACACACACGTATATATAGAGATAAATGGACATGTATGAGTGGGAGAAAGACCTTTCTCTAAATGTCAGGCGTAAGGTCAGCAATAAGAAAACCCCTAACCCCAGATAACACTAACCACTTAGAACGTACAGCACCAACCCAGCAAGCGTTAACCAACCTAACAACTAACAGCGAACTACAGCGACACACACCTACTACCGGATCCAAATACGACATAAGCGAGCACCACACAGTACAACACACCGCGCTACGGCAACCGCACAAAATACCTAGCCTTACCCGCGCTAACACGAACCCACCGGCCCCAAACATATGCTATCAAGTACCACTATTTCACTTTCTAAAAAACAAAACTCAATTAGAACAACAAGGCTGTCACCACTCTAGGAGAGTATAAATTTGAGCATGTGGATAAGAGCTGTATGACACAAAAGTTTTGAGCTATAGGAGAGATATGACTATATCAAGTATCACAAAAAAGTCAAGAAAATAGCACGTATTACTCACAAATGACAGCAAAACCAACTACCCACGTATATCAGTTAGTATGGAGATGAGCACGATAAAATTCACAGAATCGAGTTCGAGAACTTACAAAGCATAATAACGAGAGCTACACAATGACATAATTGCACGTCTGTAAACTATGCGATGCACGTGATATTACGGCAAAAGTACTTCCATGACAAATTCAATTACAAAAACAATTATTTCTAGGAAGATAAAAACACATAATTGTGACGATTTACTTACAGGGAAAGCATACAGACAGAGGAAGTCATAACCTGTAAGGGTATACAAAATCGAGCTCATACACCAACACAAGGATAAGAACGCCATTCGATGTGAGGATTGCAGCAAACTTCAAACGGAAAAGACAACATTTGAAATCTCAACTGGCAAGAAAATATCATGCTGAATGGTAGGAAAAGAGTCCATACCATAAAAGCACTATTGAAGAAAAAAGGATGAGAGATTGGAGAGATAGTGATGTGTAAAAGAAGGAGGTATGGTTAATGGCAATAATAAATAGACATAGGAAGCAACTTAAGCTATAGACATCGAGTTTTATTAGAAGAACCAAATAGAGCAACAAAAATAAAGATAATACTCTCCAAATATAAACACTATCTATGTAGATAAGGAAATATGAGTGCATAAATGGGGTAAATGAACCCTAAGAGAGAGAGAGGATCAATTATATAACATTATAGGAAAGGGTAAAAAGTTAAATCTAAAAAGTATACAAATATGAATAAATAAGTTTATCATTATAATTGAACAGATTTGGAAGTTGAAAGATCTTATTAGAGACTATTTCACTATGAGAGGAATCTCAAAATATCTAAGAAAAAATTGGTTACAAGGCATGATTATTGTGAGACAAAATATAATGTTTAAAGCACTTATATGTACAACAGATAATCATAAATTAACCCTTATATATTTATAAGTAATATTTTGAGAAAAATAGACTATGACAAAATAATGGGTATGAAATGAAAATTTTATACAGAATATCTTATACAAAGAGGGGGTAATGATATGTCAGCAATTATAGTTATAAAGATTAATATAGGAGAAAATCAGCCACCCACCTATTCATAGTTTTGCATGAGTCATTATAGTTATAGATCATCAATACAATTCTTATCTAAAATGTTGTGTACTATTTAAAATTTACATCAGATCACACATATAGAGGATAGAGTATGTATATCAGAACAAAAAATGAAAATAAAATTACACACAAAAATTTTCTAAATTAGGACTTAATATAACAATATAATTAAATGTAATTAAAAAAAAAACATTGTCCCAATTAAAAAATAGAGAATGTTAATACTAATTAATCATAATTCAGAATTTATGGTATTGTAACTATATTTATAAAAATTTATTATTATATCAAATAAAATATAATTAGATTAGTTAGTTTTTGCACAATAATTGCAATCTACATGTATTTGTATTTTCGAAATATGAAATATCACCAAACAATATTAAAAGAGACATATAACTGGCCTGGAGTTTTACTATAATATAAATAGAAAAAATAAGTAAAAACGAAAAAAGCCACACTACATTACTACAAAGACTATCATCAAACGAGAAATATAATAAATAAGAGCAAAGAAAGTTATAAATTTCATATAGGATTTATAGAATTATTTTAAGGAAAAAAATAAATCATTGGCAAACTTATATAGTACAGTCCTAACTTTATAATTATATATATTTAATATGTGAAAAGAAATAATACCATAATTATAACAAAGAAATTTATACCACTGGACCATAGAAAATAAAAACAAAGGGAGAGGGATAAGAAACCTTAGTGGAATGATTAAAGTCAAGCTTGCTTTAACTTTTATATATGGAAGAGGATATTTTACTCTGGATATACGCAAATATATGCAAAAATGAGATATAAAAAAATAAAGGAATTCAATAATAATATATAAAATACAAAACAAGAAGAATAGGGGAGAAACTGTGCACAATACATTATTGCTACAATTTAAGACATATAAATAATAATTACATTATGACAAATGAGACAATTTCAGCCTAAAAAATCTATTATATTATCAAAAAAAAAAATACAATTACCTCATATAAAAAAAGACAATTAAACTATACGAGTAATATTTATAAAAACATAACTCAAATTATTGATGATTATTATCTATGTTTGTAGCTTAGATGAAATTTTATTACTTTAATATAATTACAAGAACTATTTTCACATATATCAGCCCAACTCCATTCCTTTAATGAGATTTCAGCATAATGTAAAAGATATACTACTAAGAAATTATATACAAGATACAAACATTAATAGAAAAAGTATACATAAAAATATTAATAGGAAAAAAAAGAAAATTATTTTATTTCACATATAATTAATTTATTATTAAACTAATATTTACAGTTATTATTGTGAGCTTATCTTTACCCACATGAAAAAAGTAAAGAAATACAGAAGAGAATAAAGATAACAATAATTAAATGTATTAAGGAAATATAGAATAAATTTCATTTCATAATTAGAGAGAACGCAACATATTGTATAAAAGTCATATAACTGTGTATAGTGTGAATTATAAATAAAATAGGGCAAAATTGAACCGTAATTGAGATGATATGTTTGGGCAATTAGATGAGAGTTTCCAATACAACAACACAGAAAAATTTATACATATACATCAAACAGTATAATTATAGTAATATAGAATCAACTATCAAATCTGACAATATTAATCTTATGAGAATTAACAACCTTCTGGAAACCACAAACACAGATTAAGAGAATAGACGCCATCATACATACCCATAACTGAGACACAAATCTTTTAGAGAAAAAGTCAACCAAAATATAATAGTTCTATAAGAAAATGAGGACAAAGAGCAGATAATAGTTTATATAGAATAGAAATTAATTAACAATATCGGAGGGGGTAGGGAGAAATTTTGCCCCACTATAATCTATTCACTATAGTAGAGTATAAAGTATCAATATAAATATTCAACAGCTAAATGATAATTAACCAGAGTTAGATTCAAATAATAATGTATAAGTAATAACACTCTTGCCTAATAGTAATTCCATGTTAGACACTGAGTACACATTAATAAAAGGGAGACACTGAGGTAAATTTGGTAAAAATGAAAATGTAAAAACATTTAACAAACCTTTGAAATCTAAGACAAATAGATGAAATCTAAAAAAAACTAAAAATAAATTTATGTGTATAAATAAATAACAAAAAGAAGAGTCTTAATCAAATCAAATTAAGAGAAAAAAAAAAAAAAGAACAGTGCAAATTCAATTATTTATATGAACGATATAAAAAAAATAAATATGAAGAAAAAACAAAAAACTATCTTAAACAAAGACCAAAACACAGGAAAAATACAAAGAACAAAATATAATAAGGAAAGAGAAATTTATAAATAAAGAGTTCAATATATATTAGAGATAAAGTAATAAACAATATACAAAAGAGGGAAAATAAAAAAATATAAAAGAAGATTTTGGATCCATGAAAAAGTTTTTATCTATGCTAATAAGATATAATCAAAACACAAAGGAACATATTAATGTTAATATATATGTAGTGCACTTTACAAGTAATTATAGGATAGTTTTTATAGAGATATATATAATAAACTTAACAGTTACTTTTAACTATTAGAAATACTACAAATATAAATTAATTAATATAAGCTAAAAATTAATATTTATCACACATTTTAAATCTATTGGTCATGAGATGTAGTGATCTATCATATTTCACACTACTTAAATATCTAAAAATTATTTAGAGAACAAAAATATTTATGATAAACAATATGAAATATATGATATATGAGTATAAACATATGATATTCTTATGAACTACATGAAAAATAATTAAGTTAACAAAGAAGGACTTCACTAATAGAGAAATTAAAGAACAGAGACACTGTTTATCGAAAAAGATGAAAATAATGTAATTGTATAGAAAGTTTAAATCATATTCTGAGTAGATGATGATCTAACTTCTAACAAACACAAAAAACAAAAAGGATGTAGAAAGAAAAGAGATTTATATTCTTACCAGTAACTATAAATTAGAAACTTCTACAAACACAATAAATGAAAAATTAAAAAAAACATATCTAAATAAACAAGAAATAAAGTCAATGTCTGTAATTATAACAAGACACTTCACTAGTATAAGACTATAAAAAGTAATTTAATTCTAGTAAAGAAAAACTTGCATGATTAACATTAATTTTCATATATTAAAAAATTATATTAGTATACTCAAAAATATATAGATTTAAAAGTTAGGAAAAAAGAACGAAAACAACACTCCAGAGTCCAAATTAAAGATTAAAAAATAGTAGAAAAATATATATTCAGAGTTGAAAAAAGGTACACTAAATTCTTATAAACAAATAAGTAAATAGTAAATGTACAGAATAGTAATAATTTGTAAACATATAAAAAATACAAACCATAAAAGATTAATTAACATTAGACACAATGAAAAACTTACATAAATAACATAAAAGATACTAAAGTTATTAAAGAATTTGTTATTTGAAATTAATTATAACTCAAAATTAAAAGAAAACTAATATCAGGCACAAATCTTAACTAAATATTTTCCATAAATTAATAAGATTACACTAAATCTTATTAAGATAAAGTAAAAGCTAAGAACAACAAAATTGAAAACATTATTAGAATATATCAAATTTAACCATGATTTAATATCGTAATGATCTATAAGATTATTAATTTCGCGTTGATGTCCTTGAAAGAAAAATAAATATAATGATTAATTTATAGATCAGATAATAAAACAAATAACCGGCTCATCATATAGGGAAAAAAAGCAATAGTAAGATAATTAATAATTTTATTCAAAAGATTTTAGAAATATAAGACTCATATGACAATTAGAATTGTTATATAAATAAATTTATAAACACAAAATTTAATTAAGAATATTAAGTTATTAATTAAGATTTTTTTATCTAAATTGTCCACAGAATTACAAAATTTGAAAAGATATACATTTTCACTTTAACCAAGAAAAAAAATAAACTATACTACCCAATGACTATTTAAATTGTTACTAGTCTATTTAACAAGTAGAAAATTTTAGTGTTGCTATATAAGAATATTATTAAACATAATTACATATATATAAATAAAATGAAACAACTACATAGGTTAAAATAATACATTGCAGATAAGACTACAATCAAAGTTATGAAACTTACCCATAATAGGAGAAAATGGATAAGGAGAGACAAATGAAACCAAACACACAACAACCCGCTCCCGAATGTTAAAAAAATAACAAAATACATAACACCATTACTAATCCGCATATTGATCCAAAATTAGAAAAAATAAAACAAAATATTTGGATGAAGTTATAACACTAAAGATATGCATCATCGAGAATAGAGCAATAGTAGATATGAAGGCGCTATAAAAAATATTAGTTTGAACCAAGCCAAGAACGGTATATTCCAAAGAATTAGAATTGACAGAAAATATATGAGAATATGACAAAATTCTAATTGACTACACTAATACTTAATAGAGGTATATTATAGAAAAATAGGTATGATGATATAATATAAAAATGAATGAAAACACAATTAGCTTATGATAAACAATATACAAATTCACAGAAATATTTAAACAAGGAATCATTATTTATGCATATAAATCAACTATCACTTTAAAATAAAAAAAACAGAAAATAAAAAAACTAAGTAAACTGTTATTCAAAAATAGAAAATTACGTACCTAAATTATTAATAAAGAAAATTGAAAAAAGATAATAGTATTACAAAAAAACCATAAAAATAATTAGCTCTTATTCATATCTGAAAATTTATTACTTATTATATACATTGGGAAAAAAAAACAGAACAAATAATAACTGATTATAAATATAAAAGGATAAATTATTAAAATTTTATAAAATAGAAAAAAGAACACATATTACACACAAAAATTGAGATAGACTCAATTAATCACATAAAAATTATACCATTATTATTTTAATTTAGCAACATAAGAATAATTATAATAAACATTAAAATACTGAAAATGCTTAAAAGAGGAGGACCCAGGGCAGAAAAGAAAAAAAAGTTAAGTTTAAAAATTAAGATATAAATTCATACAAAGCACTAACAACAAGAGAAAAAATTATATTCATCATATAAGAAAAAAAATAAGATATATAGACCAAATATATAACAAAAAGTATATAGCAATTTATTTTATTAGGTATTATAAATTATTAATTTGAGAGTAAATACAAAATTCTTAAGAGGCGATAGAGTGCCTACATTGACTTTAATATTGAATTAAGAATATAAGAAATATAGCAATGAGCAATAATACGTAATGATAAAAAGAACAATGATAAACAGTCACCAAAAATAAACCTAAAACATAAATAATCATGTGTAATATATTAAATTAATAAAATTCACATATAAATCCATTTATAATCAATATTTGCAGATATACAAAAATCTGTCCTCATATTATTACTGTAGAAAAAGTAAAAATTAAAAAATAAGCACTATTGATGAACTATGAACTACACAACCACAAGATAAAAATCACAGTGTTTTATGTGTTTTAAAGTAGCAAGAAAACTTTGAAATTAATGAAGTAATTTATGCATACTAACAGACTTAAAAATATAAGAAAATTTAAAGAGGTGATATAGAGAAACATAATCAGATATTGTCAAATTTGAAGAAACTGTTCCTACAAAAAAATTCAAAACCTATAAATTTATACTTGCTATTTCTTATTTAACGATTTGATTGAGAATTTCAGTGTTTGGTGCTTTTTTCGATTTACTTATTTTCGTTATGATCAAACTCCAGCAGGATGAGTCCTTTAATGTGGTAATGATCGAAATACAAATACATGTAGTGCGATTGCACAAACAAACAATTTCAAATTATTTTGTATAAATAATAATTTTAATAATAAGTAAACAACTACCAAACAAAATACAGTCGACATAAAAGATGTATTTGTATAAATACATTTACTAGTATCTATTAAATAAATTAAAAATGGAGAGTTAATGAGAAATAAACATATAATATAATTGATTAAAAAGTCTAATATAGAAAATTAATTTATGATGTAATCTCATTATAACAATTATTAGCATTAAGTAAATAATAAACTACACAAATACTGTTAGACTATTCTATAGAAGAAAAATATAGTCACAACAATTTATCGTAGAAAATGTAAAGTAATACATGAAATATTCCAAATATGAACAGCAAAAACTATATGTGAGAAGGAAGAGGGAAGAGAGCAAGATTTATCCACCAATAAAAATTCTTTAAACAAAAATAGCTGCAATCTAACACCACACTACCTCCATAGAATAATACAAAGTATATTATGTTCATAGAAAGTTACGGATCACTCATACTACAATAAAATGTACAGGAGTCAATAAAAATACAAAAAAATAAAATGTGAGGGATAAGAAAAAAATTAATAAAAATCATAAATGTGTACAAGCAAAACAGAATGCCATCAAAAAAAATCCATAGTAAAACATATTAACATTACAAATTATCCTATAGAGAAATTGAGAACAATCCCTCTAAAAATAAAAGAAAAGCCAAAACAAAACATTTCAAACTTATCCAACTGGTAAAATTGATGATAACTTTATATAGTTTAATATATATGAAAACTTTCTTATTATAAGAGATATAACTTATATAATACCCTATCCTAAAAAGATGAATCTCAAATCTACATTGAATTTCAAATTCCCAATAAAGAGAGTACCTAAAACAATCTACATAGAAGAAGTATAGGAATTTAGTTAACTAAATATCAAGCTAAAAGTTCATAAAAATTTAAACAAAAATAAAAAAAAAAAAAAATAAAAAAAATAATAAAAAATATAAAAAAATAAAAAATATTATTATAATATAAAGAATTTAAATATAATTAAATAAAAAATAAAAATAAAAAAAAAAAAAAATAAAATTAAATAAAAAATAAATATAAATAAAAAAAAAAAAATATAAAAATTAACATAAAGAAACAAATAATAATTTTTTTTTATCGATATATTTTAAAATTATAAAAACCATATTATTTATCTATAATGTTTAGAACATTAAAAATTTTTTTTAATTAATTTTTGTATTTTATATTTTAATTTTATTTTTTTATTATAAATATATTCATATATATTTTTATAATAATTTATTATAATTAAATTTATAATTAAATATATATTAAAAAGTTATAAATTTTAAAAATAATTTTTATTAATAATAATTTAAGTCTTTATATTAAAACATAAAATAAAAAAATTAACACTTATAATAATCTTTAATAA
>CALNVZ010003425.1:29348564-29350052 GCA_940671915.1 Paracentrotus lividus | reverse complement strand
CCATTGCCTCACTACCGCCAATCCATGTATGTCCGTGTGCTCGAAGAAACAATCCCCACATTAACGACTGCAAGGAATAGAGAATGACTGTTACATCGAAAAAGTCTCTTTGTGTTGACACATCACACGTGGCATTTTAGGTAAAATCGAAATCATCACCACTACGCGCAAAAAAAAAAAAAAAAAAAAAAAAAAAAAAAAACAGAAAAACAAAAAAAAAATAAAAAAAAAAAAAAAAAAATAAATAAAGAAAACAAAAAAAAAAAAAAAAAAACAAAAAAAAAAACAAAAAAAAAAAAAAAAAAAAAAAGGGACTTTGTTAAAACTTAACAATAGCAGATCATTTTTAAACCAGTCGCAAAAGTTCATTTCAATCAACCTCTCTTTGCCACAAAAAAAAAAAAGAGTCAATTCAGGGCATACAAAATGGTTTCCAGTGTTAATATAGTTTTTAAAAAAATATAAAAAAATTTAAAATCTTTTAAAATTTAAAATTAAAAAAAAAAAAAAAAGAATATTCAGATGGAGGCTTGGTAAACAATTACGTTAATATTCAGCGATAATCCCTACATATTGCATATTGGACACTGACAGAACAGTTGTATGAATGGCTTTCCAGCTGAGTGAGTGTTGTGATGCCGAGCAGGGTGCCATTCTGAAAAGCGGTTGGCTCTGAGGTCCGGTAGCTGGACGACCATCGCTTTGCAACGAACGGGGTTAAAAAATTGATCTTTCTTTCTTAATTTGAAGTGAGTTAGTGGATTTGTCAAGATTTTTGTACAGTATGTGTCGGTTTTTAACCTCACAGATAAAAAAAATATAAAAAAAAAAAAAAAAAAAAAAAAAAAAAAACAAGAAAAAAGAAAAGAAAAAAAAAAAAATAAAAAAAAAAAAAAAAAAAACAAAAAAAAAAAAAAAAAAAAAAAAAAAAAAAAAGAAAAAAAAAAAGAAAAAAAAAAAAAAAATAAACAAGAACTATAAAATGTAGAAAAAAAAAAAAAAAAAAAAAAAAAAAAAAAAAAAATAAAACAAAAAAAATGAAAAAAAAAAAAAAAGGCCTGTTTTGAAATTATATTTAAATTTTAGTGAAATCACAAAAACCAATCAGAAAAAAAAAAAAAAGAAATGGAAAAAAAAAAAAAAAAAAAAAAAAAAAAAATAACACCTAAAAAAATACAAAATTATTTTTCCCCCCTTTCCGACGAGGTGTGGGGATTCCCACTCGCGGAATCTGCACTTGCAAATCAAGGTATAGAGCATTTAGGTTTAATTATAATGGTATCGCTTTATATTTTCCACTATCCAATGTTCGAAAATTTTCTTTCATACAAATATTTGTTAAGTTGTAAATTCCCAAAAAGTTCTGATCGTTGACGTTCCTGTGACATGTGAGTAACAGGTGCGTTGACGGTGACGGAGTGGGGGGGAGGGGAGTGGAGGGGGGGAAGGAGGGGAAGGAGGGGAGAAGGCGGGGGGTGGCAGGGGGGG
>CALNVZ010003425.1:29316064-29336064 GCA_940671915.1 Paracentrotus lividus | reverse complement strand
AAGTAAAAATTAGTTAATGAAAATGACAAAAACAAATCAGCTACCTTTTGAAACGCACCTCGATCAAGCGTCCTCATATAAACACATTATTCGATCCGTAATCCAGCACAACCCACAGACATTTACCTCGTACTCTATCCATGCACACTCATACCATATTGACTAAGGTAACCAGAGTGTCTCCCAAAACAGACAATCTACACAGCACAATGCCACGCGAAGTGTTAAACCTACTTTTAGCGTCCTTAATTCAAATACAACCACCACCACACACCCCCACAACCACAACACTTATAAACCACACCATCAACTATTAGCTGTAGAGTGACACCCATAAACACTCTATCAGGCTTATCTATATAACCGACACACCTAATAGAAGCGTTAAATAAATCGAGCGAATTTGTTTATATATTATATTAAAAAGAAAGTTTCCCGTTAATCTCGTCGAGTGAATAAGGCCTATGCGACAGAGGAACCACGGTTACCAATCCAACAACCCTCCCATCATTCAAAAAAAAAGAAAAAAAAAAATTACGTTACCACTTTTCTTCCATAACACCCTACTCACCTGAGTGGGCAATATAACATCTACTATAACCGGTTAACACGCAATCGAGTCAGAGTACAACATGTAGAGGAGTAGGGGGGCAGCTAAGATTTATATCCACAATGAAATATATGACAAATATAAGATAATAAGTTCTTTAATCAAAAAGCTAGTCCGAGTATAATGCGAAGCATTAACCCCCTATTATCACGGCACACATACCGACCTCGCTAACTCACCCACCCCAAATCATACAAACACGTCCGGCGCCCCGGGTAAGTATACAGGACCATCACATAAGCGAGCCAACGCTTTATTGGATGTTCAAATATTAACTAAAATTAGAAGATCTTTTTCTCACGAGCCAACTGTATCTCGCTGTGAACACAAGGAGCAAATTTTACAATAAAAATGAAGGCACGATTTCACAAAAATAGATCTAACTAAACCAAATGCATACAACAAAACAAATTAAATAACTGTTCTAACACAACTTATCCTAGTAATCTAAAGGACGCCCATCACTCCCCACCTTAATAAAAAACCTAACAACAATTGAACCTTACATAATAATAAATATAACACCACATACCTGCCCACTAACACAACACAACAATGAGGCAATCAATCAATATTTCTCTATCACATGAGTGCACCCACCAACCCAGTGCAATTATTACATATACAATAGAATGGAGTAAAATAGTGGAGTACAGAATATTCTTGTCCGCTATTCATTTACCCCATTTCCCACGATATACGCCCCTAAGCCCACCCCCCAACCCAAAATTCCAAAACAAAAAAAAACAATCAAAAAAAAAACAATATAAAAGAGAACACATCACTCGAAACGAAGAAATATCTTCTTTAAAGACAGTGCATATCACTACACCTCACAACAATTAAAACATATGAAGGACAGAAAAATAAAAAAATAACAAGAATCATAAATAATAGCTAAATAGAATATATCAATTTAATTGCACCACCTATATATCTATATTATGTCACCACTAAATCTATATTGGAATCTTTATTACTATCACAAATATGCCTTTAGTGACTAGAGAAAAATGTCACCGTCACCGCCACACTACAAACCATAAAGAATGAAACACGTCCCACCACAAGACCCAATAATCAAGTCGCACTATATCTCCACTACTAGATCTCAAATAAATACCATAATTCTATATAATATATATATATTCAATAACCACCATTGGTACATTAAAGAGCCACACCGTTAGCCACAAAACATATCGAATAAATTAAACTTCAAGTGATAAATACTTCTTTTCTAGCCAGCGAAAATTGTATTTGTCAGAAAAAAAATGAAAACATAAAGACAAATATTAAAACAGGGCAATGGTAAACGAAAAATGACATCCGTAATATTCCCAAGAAAAAAGATCGAGTACGCAATTCACAATTCCTAAATTATGAAAATTACACTAGTGAGGTGCATATAAAGATCCTTGAATATCTATCGGCCAAAAAAATCATTCATACTTTTGCCCCCCCCCCCCCCCTTACTCTATGTACAGAGAACCAAACCACGAAAAAAGACCATCAAAAAGACACACCTCCATTGGAAATTGCCACAATTAGTATATTCATCCACCGAAAAGTGTGAGTGATATGATATGCTCATATCATACTTACTCATATCTATGGCGCACTGTGAGATATCATAAATACACTACGAGAGATGTTAAATAGGGTTTAATGATAAAAAAAAGAAAAATAAACAGATAAATGATGTGCAATCTGTGGTAGAAATAAATCACAAATCAGAGCAGAGACGGGAGATAAGTGGTTGAGATATATATTATAAAAAACTAATACATTAATATAATATAAAAATATAAAAAATCACATTAAGATGAATGAATTTATTCAAATAAACAAAAAACAAACAATCTATCACGACCCAATTTTTCTATATTTTTTTCTCTAACCCTCTCTATAAGAAGAGAATCTCTCTCGAAATAATTCCAAGGAAAAAGAGTATCCTATTAAAAAAAACGTAAATAGTATTAAACATTAAACACGCCCAGAAAATAAAACCCTTCCAAAAACAAGACACACAAACTGTGGAAAAATTGTTTACAATGCGTTGGGATAAAGTAAGCGCAATTTAATGGAAACAACAACGAGGACAAAAACAGAGTTCAGTAAAATCCTCAACAAAACAGTACGGCATGATAACATTCATATTATATTAATACCTTGGATCTCGAAATAAATACTGATATGCCGAGTTGTTATTCAACCTCATTGGTGACATAAATAAATATCACTCTCACCGACCAAAACATATAGAGCACACGTGGATCAATAGTTATTTATGGATAATAAACGACAGGGCGTTCGAGACAATGGACCATAAAACAATATTTACTAATTAGAGATTAAAGACAATATGGGATATTCAGAGGATTTCTACATAATACACAAACTCTATTTTATGTAACAATCCCACAACGTCCAATTGAATCAATTGCAATCCGAAGAGCGAGTGACTAATTATAAAGACCCACACCGCCTGAAATTGTAGCTCCCGGGACCCACCCACCCATTAATAACAGCGCCGAACTTACACGTCACCCGTGATTATCTCTTGTAAAGCTAAATACTATGAATGACATGGTAACGCGGGAAACTGACGAGGTGGCGTGTGTTCAGAGGGAGTACGCGTGTTTCTAGGCGGAAGAGGGGAGTTTTTTTTTTTTTCTTAGATGAATAAAAAAAAAACAACAAGAAGATAAGCCGAAGAAAAAAAAAAAAAAAAAAAAAAAGGGAAAAAAAATCGAGAAAAAAAAAAATGATCACAAATTTCGCGGGTCAGATAATTCATACTCACATTTGATCCAGACTGTGAAGGTCCTTCCTCAGATAGATGGTGACATCTGCAATAAATATTTCACTTAAGATAAAATAAACTAAATAAGATAAAAAAAAAAAAATACTGGAAAAGGAAAAAGAAAAGACATCAGACATCCACCACGTAATTTTCTAATTTCAGTGTTGCAACAAGGTTAGGTCATCCGGAAGTGGAACTGTTCGTGCCTGCTCCCAACTTCACGCTCGCGTGCCGTGCTTGCCTGTTCAATTGAATTCTTCGCACAGATTTTATGTGGACGGAGGTCATGAATCGAAATGACGTTCATGTAAATATGTGGCAGCGATGGCAGCGTATGGCATCCCGAGAAAATTTTAAAAGAGAGGAGAAACGTACGTAGAAAAAAGAAATAAGAAGAAAACCGAACGGAAAATTCATTTTTGGTTAAGTGTCAAAAAAGCTCTTATATACTTTCATTTTTAGTCGTTGTTCACGCGTGAAACATTCATAGATGTAAAAAACAGAAAATCATATTTTAAAATTATATAGATTAATTAAATTGACCAGTATGATTCATTTTTGCGTCATCATCAACTGAAGAAAGTTACGCTGTAATTAAATAGGGTGTGTTTGAAGTACAGCCCCGTCGCCTTCGGCGACGGGGCTGTGTATATTAGGGGTGGACCTGCTAGCTGCCCCGGCGCGTAGCGCCGGGTGCGCAAGCTATAGTATATATATATTCACACTACATATAAGTTTATTCTCATTGTTTGCCACCACTTGGTATTTTAGAATAATTTTCTATTTCATGATACATGTAGTAAAGAAGTAAAATATTACTGATTGCTTGCTTGCTTTGCATCCATAATTTATATATATATGTTCTGTGTATTTTTGTTTTGTAAATTTGAGCTGCATAAGAGTGAAACTGTCCAGAAATGTTATAAAATGAAGAAAAGAAAGGTGTTTTATGAATAGTAACATTTGATTTCAGTGATGTAATAAAAAAAAAAAAAAAAAAAAAAAAAAGAAACTTTAAATTTCGCTCATCATCACTGAAAGTTACGCTGTAAATAGGGGTGGTTGAAGTACAGCCCCGTCGCCTTCGGCGACGGGGCTGTGTATAGTTAGGGGTGGACCTGCTAGCTGCCCCGGCGCGTAGCGCCGGGCGCAGCTAGTATATATATATTCACACTACATATAAGTCTTATTCTCATTGTTCCACCACTGGTATTTAGAAATAATTTTCTATTCATGATACATGTAAAGAAGTAAATATTACTGATTGCTTGCTTGCTTTGCATCATAATTTTATATATATATGTTCTGTATTTTTGTAAATTTGAGCAAAGAGTGAAACTGTCCAGAAATGTATAAAATGAAGAAATGGTTTTATGAATAGTAACATTTTGATTCAGTGATAAAAAAAAAAAAAGAACTTAAAATTGAATTTGTTGTTTTTTCTGTTGCTACATTGTAGGTTACAAGGCTTATGTTGCATTCTTGGAACTGGAGGTCATCCACACACATCCTGTCATTGTGACCTTTTGCCACTGTCTCTGGGAAGTTGCTCGGACAGAGAATGACCGCAGAGCTGCAATGGACAAGACTGAAGATAGTACGTACAAATGTAGAGAGAAAATCTTTGCCCCAATAATGGAGAGAACCCATTAGATTTCGGTACTTCTTGTACATGTACAATGTAGGCCTTGCGAAAGTTGGGAATGAGCACTTTGCCATTATTTAGAGAGAGTCTAGCCTATTCAGTTTCAGTAGGTATCAGTATGACACATTTTTCCCCCTGCTGTGTTAGGCAAGCACATTACAATTTTTTTTTTTTTTTAAATGATAGCTGCTAAAACAGAGTAAGCTTAGCCTATTACTCTCTATGCTCATTTGCAACATTTGCAAGCATTCGCCACTCCGTGAGACATCTGACAATTTGTTCTTTCGTCTACTATACAACAGTTATTGCACATTTCATGAAAATAGATATAATTTGATTACCTATGCATGCAAAGAAGTATTTATTGCCAAACATAGTATGAAAAAAAAAAAAAAAATGTATGAACTGTTGAAGTGAAATAATATAACGCCTCTGAGGTGTAATTTTTGTTATTGTTTATTACATAAACATAACTCGCATAATTCATAATTTGTATTGAGAGGGTGTATTCCTCAGCCTGCAGCGGGTGGCTGGCCCTCTGTGTTTCCTAGCATATCCACATGACGTAGCAAGAGCCTGTCCACCTTGGTCCAATGTGCCTGGAAAAAAAAAAAAAAACACCCTCTCCCTGCTTCCAAGGCAAGCATTTTCTATAAATCCAATGCAGTCTAGACGCAGAAACGTGCATAAGACGAGTTTCACATTATATAAATAGTGCATGCTCTACCATGCAACATACTAGATTATGTGCACGACAAATACTAAATTATCCCAAGGGCACATTTATTTCACCGAGGGCCGTAGGCCAAGTTGAAACAGATGTGCACAGAGGGATAATTTAGTATTTGGAGTTCACATATTAGTAATGTTGCGTTAATAGAGCATGCGCTATTTATTATAAGTAAATAGACCCCTAGATATTCGACCTTGAGTTGCCTATCTGGTTTATCCTTTGGCCAATGTTTGCCAAACTTTGCCAAACTTTTGGTGCTAATTAAGCTATTGTGACGTATATTGTTGCTCCGCGTATCTATTGTTGTGCGCACCATTTTCCTGTTATGACGCGCTAGCGCAACAAAGCAATCGATTTCGCCTTTCATTTTAACACAGGATAAAACCGTTCAACATAACAAAAAACCGTTCAACATAACAAAAAAGTTCAACATACCAGAATGTTGAACAACACGTGACACCCTTTCAACCAATCACAGCTCGTAAAATACTACCACTATTTACTATAGAAGTATATGGCATGTTTTGCAAAGGCATGTGGATAGCTGAAATTGAACCAGCCACATTCCTGAGTCAAGCAATTCGATTTCAGAATACCAATTTTCATACCAGGGCATAACATAACATAATATGAATTTGTATAGCGCAGCTTTTATATGGATATATTCAGCTGCGCTGTCTCTGAGCTCAGGGCACTACCCAAATAAGGCGTAAAGCTACATTTTGTATACATTGGTATACAGGAATCATGAGTGTTCAATTTTTTTCTGCCTATACCATCTTTCCTCTGTAACTCGTGTGCACAAATGTCCTGAATTTCCCTACCAGGATTTGTTAACTATTCTTCTCCTCACATGAGCCTACTCAGCTTCGGCTCGTAGGAGAAAAGCCGAATTTTCTTTTTTTGAAGTGTCAATATCATCGGCGCCAAATTACCAAATAGATTATTATGCCTGTATAATGTATATGGAATACCAAATACCGAATAGTGAATGCCGTATGCCATATACTTCTATGTGAACCCAGCCTAACTGACGCACATTTGCCTGTGGCAGTACACACAAAATATATGGAAGTAAATTTTTTTTTCTTTTCTTTGATTTTGCATCACAGAGCATGAAGAATTGGAAAGGAAACGCAAGAGAGTGATAAGAAATAAATGGCAGCTTGGATACACCCTAGTAAGGAACCCTATCCTCCTGTCAGATAGATTGTCCAATCTCATTGATTATCAGACACGAACAGAGACTGGTAACCAGAATGCAGGATTCACCATTGACATGGACAGCATAGAGGTACAGGTCAGCCATTTTTAGTGGTTTATATCCCCCAGTACCCTGTAACATAAAGACTTGTGATGGATAAAAAATTACGATTGATTTCATCTAGGTAGCCTCATCATGGACAGGTTGCCCCAAAGTTGATGATCTTAATCATAACCAAAGCCCTAATCATAATCTTAATCATATCCTGATCCTAATCCGTAACTGTACCTGCATTTTAAAGGAGGTTAACAAGATAAAATCGATTGTAACGTTTTATTGATCGTAAGTCTTTATGTTACAGGGCACTGGTCTAGCAGCAGTTGGTCTGAGTCTTTGATTATTTAATACCCCTTTACTTGGGCTAAAACCCATTTGGTCCACTTACCATTTGGGATAATACATTCTTGGTCCAAATCTAAATGGGTCTATAATGACCACTTGGTATGATTGCTAATTTGTCTACTGGTAATAGCAAACTGGTTTAAATGCATTTTTGTCTAATTCAAAAGGTAATATTTAGTCTACTACCATCTTGTTGCAGGAATCAACCGAGTGGACATTAGACCAAATAAGAATTAGACAAAATGGTAAATGGGCAAAGTGGCAATTAGACCAAAAGGTAATTAGACCATTTGGAATGAGACCAATCAGGCATTAGTCAAAAGTAGGCTTAGACAAAATGGCAATTTACCTTTTTAGTTGCTTCTGTTATATTGGGGGAAGATCCCCTGACAAGGCTGTTTTGAGAAATGCTCCCTCAGATATACACTAAAGATGTTTATTCAAGTTTTCTTTAAAAGCAGGGTACTGTACTTGTAGAAATATTTGCGGTACATTTATTTTCGCGGATTTCGCGTGAAGATCGGCAGGCGCGAATTAAAAACCCTGCGAACATATGAGCATGCTTTCTTATGCATGTATTGGGAGTGTTCAATTGCGTGCTTAAGAACATGCAGCGCGAATTCAAGAACATAACATGCTTTGAGGCTGCTCAAGCTAAAATTTAATCACACGAAAATAACAGCGAATACAGCAATCCATTTAGAGGCACAAGGGTATGCTTTACATGAGAGCCGTGAGACATATAAAGTTGTATTAAAAAAAGAAATGTTTATTGCCGTTTCACATGATGTTAGATAATATTATATTGCTTTGAACATCTTTTTACTCTGTTTTACAGGAGAATCCCAGTCCACCACTCTCATCTGAAATAGATGGAGCATTTGAAATGAAGCCATCCAATAGGGGAGATTGCCATGGAGACAGTCATTTGGAAGCTGTCAAGTTTGAGGAGTCAAAGAGTCGAGCAATCATCCCAGATGGCAAAGAGAATGGCAATGCTGTTTATGGAGGCCATCAAACAATCAAAGACTGTTCTGAGAAGGATTCTGCTCTGACGGGAAATCCAAAACCCCTTTCATCAGGGAAAGGAAATCCGGCAGGTGATATTCAAATCAGACTTTCCACACTCTGTGCAGGAGACGGTGACATGCAGAGAGGTTCTACAACTGTAGTTACTTGTCCAAATATATCTCAGAAGGATAATGATCAGTCTGAGGATTTAGGAAATAGGAGCTCTAAGACAGCTGGGAGTAGTGACACTGGGGCAGGAATTTCTTTACAAGCAGATCCCAACTTAGAAATACACCCTGAAGCTCATGACCAAAGACATACTGAAGCACCAGAACTGCCTGTGGATGACCTTTTAGAACATCCTGGTTCAAAGAGTGTTGAAGGAATGAAGGCTTCAAACTGTAGAAATCAGCAAGATAGTTCAACTTTAGACAGTGATGGCGATTTCCGCGATGGCAGTAGGATCAGTGTCTTTGGCAACCAAAGCTTTGAGGAGCAGATTGAGTCGAGCGTTGACCCCGAACACATTGCAGTCTGCAAAGAAAATGGTGTAGATCTTGTCAGGTACGTGGAGGAAGAGATGTGGAAGAACTTACTCCATGAAGGAACATCCACACTCAAGAGAGCTAAGCAGAAGGAGCACAAAACACAAAACGATGTAGGGGAACAAACATGGTTGTAGTTTAGTTGTTACAGAAAAGGACAACGCTACGGAGATTATTATTATTATCATTATTTGACCTTTCAAAAAACAAGAATATACAATTCAAAATAAATAACAAAAGAATATATATGACAAAAGAATATACATGACATAATACATAGAACCTGGAGTAGAGATGAAGGGGCTGCCTGGGTTTAGAAAAGGTTAACTAAATGACCATGACCCTCAGGTCTTCCTTCCCACATCCCTTCAACTCCAGGTTAACTATTAAATTACCATTACCCTCGGGTCTCCCTTCCAAACATCCCTTCAACTCCAAGTTATTGCCATGACCCTCAGGTCTTCCTTCTTACATCCCTTCAACTCCAGGTCAGGATAAGAATTATAAAAAGAATCATATAAATTAAAAGTGTACATCTGAAACGGGCAACATTTTTGGTGAAACAAATGGAACGTGGATCCATCAGCAATAAAAATGTCAAACTACATGTATTCATTTCTATTCAAACTGGGAATAGGTACTCAAAATAAAGCCTGAAAATTTGAAAAATAGAGTGGGAGGAGGCACAGTCAAATTTTATCTGAGTTTAACATGCACATTAATAAGTGGCGTGGGTTTCGATAAATACGGAGGGGGGGGGGGGGTTCAACTGTTGTGGCCCTCCCCTGGATCTGCAACTGGAAATGGATAAGACAGATGATGCAAGCTCCTGGCTATGAACTTCGGGAAAAGATCCATGGATTCCTTGCAAAATAAATCTTTGTTTGGATATTTAGGACAGATGTAAATTGAAATTTTTGACCTTTCAAACTACCATTTAAAAAAAATTCTATTTCGATACGCATTATTCCTTTACAACAAGTAATACTCTGCCTGCCATTTTTTATACCTTGTTGTTTACTTGAATTTTGAATAGTACTGATCTATATATTATATCTTTTTACTATATACTGCTATATGCATATCTTTATAGTTTATATCAGTAATGTGATTGCTTAGTACAATAGAAATGACAATTCACCTTGAAGATACCTGTTATTGATGTAGGATATTTTTTTAAACAAGTCGGTCAAATGTCAGTCTTTCAAGATGCTGGAACAAGTGTTTGAAAATTACAATTTAGAATCAACTTTTTATGTGCCATCGAAGTGAAAGCCCTGTGCCGAAGCTAGTTTCTTGCGCTAAAGTTATATCAATGCGTTTGCTAGATTATCTGAAATCTAGTATTATTGTACTGATGACAATGGGGGTTTCAGCTAACCCAGATATTGGTTAAAGGTAGTGTCATCCTTTTTCACAAATTGCGAAAACTAATGTAACTTGGCATAACTTTAGAATATGATCAACCTATACTATCTATTCAATCTTACTGTCATAGGTTGCCTAGATCAGTAATATGAAACGAAAATCTGACTACCAATCTAGACCAGTTCTCCATCAACATTGTTGATATTACAGCGCATGCAGCACGGACCACACACAGCAATATACACACGGCGCATCAGCGTGCATTATTCTCTGCGCTAGCGGTCAACGGTTTGCACCGTACGGTATATTTTTCGAGGTTCGAAAAATAGGAATGAATTTTGATAATCGCAATAAAATTACAAACATACACATTTGAGCTTAATCATGTTGTGGGAAGATATAGTCATTGATATACTACCATATCCTCTCAAAAACTAGAAATGTAATATTTTTGCCTTCAAAAAGATGACACTACCTTTAATTACCCAAAGCAATTGCTACTGAGAGTGCATTCTTAGTGTCAATTGTTTTTTATCGTTTGTAGTCTTATGTACCGTTCGGCACATAAAGCGCTTAAAGAGTAAAGAAAATATGTTATGTATGACATGAAAAAAATAAAAGATTCTTAAATTCTTGGTTTATTTTTCCCAGCAGTCTTTCATGTACATTTATACCAACAGAGCAATAATGATATTTGTACCAGAGTGTTAATACAAAAAAGTTACTTTAATGTCAGTATGAATTATGATGACAGTATTTCTGTCATCTTTTAATTTTTTATAAGTGTTCCATAATCTCCTAAAATATGTTTGTTTTATTGTCAGGGGAATTATTTACAAATGTATTTTGTTGATGTTCATTATTAGTGAAGTAAAAAAACAAAAAAACAATTTGCTTGAAAATCTCTTGTCAAATGTCATATTATATAAATAGTGCATGCTCTACAATGCAACATACTAGATTATGTGCACGACAAATACTAAATTATCCCGAGGGCACATTTATTTCACCGAGGCCGTAGGCCGAGTTGAAACAGATGTGCACGAGGGATAATTTAGTATTTGGAGTTCACATAGTCAGTAATGTTGCATTAATAGAGCATGCACTATTTATTATAGTAAATAGACCCCTAAATCTTTGACCTTGCCTTATCTGGTTTTATCTTTGTCAATGTTTGTCAAACTTTTGGTGCTAATTAAGCTATTGTGACGTATATTGTTGCTCCGCGTATCTATTGTTGTGCGCACCATTTTACTGTTATTACGCGCTAGCGCAACAAGGCAGTCGATTTCACCATTCATTTTAACACAGGTAAAAACCGTTCAATATAACAAAAAAACCATTCAATATAACAAAAACCGTTCAATATAACAAAAACGTGAATGACACGTGACATCATTTCAACCAATCACAACTCTTAAAATACGACCACTATTTACTATTATTAAGATATTTCACCATTATCGATGCATGTCTACATTTCTTAACTTGACCCACACTTGGTGAGGCGGAGGGAGTAGAAATTTGTAGGCACATATACCCATTTTTCATCCCATAGTGCATGAAGCAGTCTGTATCATGAGACTACAATTGACCTTGCACTGGTATGGGCAAAGGCATTTTGGGCTTGAAAAGTAAACCTTACATTATTTTTTTTTTACATGTTCAATCTTTTTCGAAAATTTAAGTTTATGACTGTTGGATAAGATGAAGTGCCAATATCAGCAATGATATTATTTCCCTAAATAATAATGATAATAATAATATTGAACATTTATACTGCGCCATGTCTATCAAAATACACATGTATATGGCAAGAAGCTTTCTGATGTATTATATAAAATATATATATCCAGAAACTTCTTTCTCTTCTATGCCTATGAAGATGTTATATATATATATATATATATATATATATATGAGCTAATTTCCTGGAACCTTGAGTGACGTTTAATATGAGACATTTTTATTGGAATAAATACTTACATAATTACAATGGTGTTGGATTTCATTTTGTTTTTCCACACAATATGTGTTTTATTATGTAATCTAAAATTCTATCAAACAATAAATTGGTATTAAAAATTTACCAAAAATAAACCCCTGTTTAAATGTTTAAAAAAAGTAGAAAGTCAAAGGGATTGATAAAACAATAACTGATTTCCATGAACATAAAGCTACAAAGCCATTTTAGAGTTATTGGGAGGGGGAAGGGGGGGGGGGGGCCCACTCTCTTCATTATGTATTGTCTGAATGTAATTCACTCATGTATTACAACATTACATGCCATGATATCTTGCGATAGGTGCAAGAGTTACTTTTAAAATTTCTTTCCTCAAAAGCTTCCTGTAAATGTTGAGCTAAAAAGTGTAAATATGATGAGGATGTATTATTACAGGGATTATATGTAATAAAGAATGATTGATATCTTTTGCCTAATCTCGTTCACACAATATATATGGTTTTCTATAGAGCTTAAGTAATACTTTCACAATGTCTGCTTTATACTTTATCTTGGTCTTTTATTCATAATGCAAGATAGAGTGGTATGAGGAGGAGAAGAAGAAGAAGAAGAAGAAGAAGAGCCGGAGATAAAGAGAGAGAGGGAGAGAGAGAGAGAAAGAGAGAGAGAGAGAGAGAGAGAGAGATAAGCAAGTAAAGTGATAGAGGAGGAGAGAAAGAAGAGAAGAAAGAGAGAGACCCAGAGAGAGAGAGAGAGAGAGCGAGAAGGGGGGGGGGGGGGGGGAGAGAAGGGATAAAAAGCGGAATCCCAGTTGTATTAACTCTCTGGAGTACTGGATCTATACAGTCAGATCTAGACCATCGTGCAAAAGACACTTCGGGGAATTTGGAGAATGTGATCATAAATACAGTATAATATACGTGAATTACAAAAATATATGCCCCAGGCGCATACATGTACATGTAAGTAGTTTGCATTGAATAACTACCGCAAGTCACAATTTCCTGTTGGTACGCATGTACGTGAGACTGGCAATGAAACTAGCTTCACAATGAACACTATTGTATTCGGAATATGCACCGATTCATCATGTAATGTCCATGACATATATCTATATTTACATCTATGTTTTCAAACGCCTTTGGTTTCACTTCGAAATGCTTCTGGTTCAGCGTAATTTAATTTAATTTGAAAACGCTGAGGGCAAGTCTACTGTTGTGTGCATGTACAACAAATATGGCAGAAACTTACACCAAGCAACTTCACCAATGGGTCAACCATATCGCTGTGATACTACTACAATAGTCGCACAGTTTACTGGATCGCCAGCAATTATTCCTCCATCGGTAAGACTGCATTATATTACTATTATGATAAACACATTACTGTCAACGGTGTCGATTTGTTTGGCGATTGGGGGGATGATCGTCGATATTTCCTCTTTTCACCAATATGACACATACGATGGTATATGATCACAGTGTCCATTTGGGGGTTGGCGTAATACTTGTATACACACATGCATATAAATATGAAAAACGTATTGTATAATCGAGCGCGAAGCGCGAGCCGAAAATTTTCCCAAATAGTAGTGACATAAAAAGGCATTTTGTAGCATAATGCGATCGCGAAACGAGGAAGGGGCTCTTAACTGTTTGTTCAAGGGGGACCATGATGATGTATTGACTAACAGAATAATATGCATGCATGTCTAATAGTACATATTTCAAATCAATTATGCGAGCGCGAAGCGCGAGCTGAAAATTTTCTCAATAATAGTGACATGACATGGGAGATATATTATCATGATTATAGAATAATGCAAATTCGAAACGGGGAAGGGGCTTTATCTGGTTTATTAAAGGGGGCCATCATGATGTAATGTCTATAAATATACACACATGCACATTATTATGCATATGAGTACTAGTATATCGTCGAATTCATAGGCTGTAATGCGAGCCGCGAAGCGCGAGCTTAAAATTTTCTCAATAATATCGAACTGAAACATGGTATTTGTACTGTTACGTGACATAAGCGCGAAATGATGGGGCTAGGGGCTTTAACTGGTGATTAGAATCGGAACATCATGACGTAATGTAATGCCAACAAACGCAAATCTATATGGACGAATTCCATTGAGGGCAATATTGTGCGAGCGCGAAGCGCGAGCTGAAATTTTCTCAATAATAGTGACCTGATTGAAAACAGATACTTGTATAGCCTCATGGAGCACGAAATGCGGGAGGAGCTGGTGTTTAAACAATCCATCGTAAAGTTAATACATTGCATAAAAGATGAACAAAATCATAATAAGTTATATATGCGAGCCGCGAAGCGCGAGCTGAACTTTTTCAGCAATTTTTAATGGTTATTCTAAAATTTGATTGATTTAATTGAAAAGAGGGCATTTAGCCCCCGGAGAATAGTGGAAGTGTATTATACATGTTATAATCATGATAATCAATGGTCCGAGTCCAAAAAAGTTACCTTGTCGATGAAGAGCCGGATAAGTGTTACAAACTCTTCCATATTCATTATTTATTTATTAAAACCATCGTGATTTTTGAGGGAATACTTATGCTCCAGTTTACTTATCGAGGCACCTGTCCCTATGCACCCTTGGATCGGTGCCCCTGATTATCATCAATTTTGATGTTTTTTGTTTGTTTTATTTCCATTGTGAATAGTGAAACATCTGTGCCTCGATTATCTACACGCTGTATTATGTATTGCATGATTACTACAGTATATCAGGCACATCGAGGAAGATTAACGAAAAAGTTAGAAATTTTTTTATTTTTGAATGTCAGAAATATGCTTTTTAGACTGCAAAATAATACAATAATGTCATAAAAGTGTTTTATATGATAATGAATTTGTAATGGGTATATTTATATGCATATAATATGATATTTTTTATTTTCTTGATATCAAAATATTGGGGGGGGGGGATGATTGTACACACCATCCCCCCCACCGAAATTATTGGGGGGGGATGCATCCCCCCCATCCCCCCCACAATCGACACCCATGCATACTGTACATGTATTAGGCCAAGGATATTAGGCTAGTGCACATGTGGTGATAGAATATCCTTGCATGTTTATAAAAGAGGTTTCATTCACTTTTAGTTTTCCTATAATCTTTTTACGTCACGTTCAATGAGATCAGTAACAGTTCTGTTGCCTAATATAAATCATGACTTTCTCTTTAATATATCTCTCTCTTTCCCAGGGGCCGCGGAGCCGGGGGGGGGGGAGGCTTCAGCCCCCATTTTTTTAAAAAGCAAACGTGTACAAAAATGCAAAAATTACCATACATTTGTGATTTTCAACCTGTTCAGCCCCCCCCCCCACTTTGGCTCAGCCCCTCCACTTTCAAAAACGCTCTGCGGCCCCTGTTTCCCCCTTTTCTCTTCTCTTCTTCTTCTACTTAACTTGGGCTCGGGAATACATTAGAGGGGATTGTTCTTTGTGATATTAGCGTATAATTCTCATCAACATTTCATAATGCTAGGAAAAAGAGAAAATAATTGTATCAAGTCTTGAATAATGGAGCATATAGTATATACCCATTCGAACAATACTTGATTTCAATTCAATTTCAATTCATTTATTTCCACTTCAGACTAAAAACATTCATAGCATACAGTATAAGAATATACAAACAAACAAGGTAATTACAAAAATGTCTTTGGTGGAGGATCATATCAAAATTTTATATGATTTAATCATATAAAGGTGGTTTTTTTACATGGAAAGTTCAAAGCTCAACCAACAGACGATGAGGCTAGTACCGATGGTAGATATATTTTCTTACGCAGATCGTGATGAAATGAAACTGAAAGAGAGAGTACGATCGAGGTGTGGGGTGGGGACAAATATCTCTAGAGCCCGACTAAAAAGGCCAGAAATTAGAACTGAGTGACGGGAAGGAACGAAAGACGAGAAGAAGAGAGACTCAGAGAGAAGAGAAGTGGCAAGAAGTGGAAGAAGAGAGAGACAAGAGAGAGACGCGAGACGATGACAATAACCGCGAGCGCGAGAGAAAAGGAGGTGGCATGTGGTATATGCACTAGCTCAATTTTGAAATGCTGAAAACAGTATACTTCAACTAATGTAATACTCAATCATATGATATTCTATATCTTAACTGTCGGAATTTGGTTAAAGCTTGAAAATCATATTTCGCGATCATTGTATATACCCCAGAATCGATCATATTGCGAAGCAGTATAATAATTACTGCACCCTACTATAGGCCACATTTCACCACGAACCAATATTTTGTTCCCGGTACTGAGTACTATCAGTTTAATTGTCCCATTTCATGCTCCGACTAATTTTATATATTTTCTTTCTTTCTTCAAACATGGATTTATGGTTAATTGTCAACGATTGAATTCCAAAGTCCAAGCAAACAGACCGTAGGACTCTACTAAGTACATGGAGATATTATTTCTTTGACGATCGATGGGAAATGAAAATGTTAAAAGAAAGATGAGATGGACGAGAGTGGTGGACTAGGGGCGCGACAGAAGAGTAACGGTTCGAGTAGCCTCTTCGGCAGTCGGAGACCAACCATTAAGAAGCGCGATTAAAAAGGCTTGAGAAAGAATGAAAAGAGACACGTAAAACACTAGAAGCATGACGGAAATAGGAAGAGAGAGAGAGAGAGAGGGAGACAAGAGAGTGAAGATAAGGGATGGAGATGACGGAGAGACAAAACGAGATCATGAGAGAGATAGCATTAAATAACAGCGTGAGAAAAGAGGACGCATTCGCGTATGGGTGTATAGCATAGCTCAATTTTGAAATCTGTGAAAACTATTTTATTCAACATAATTAATCTCCATATTAACTCTCGGGGAAAAAAATGCTCACACAACATTCAACCATGTAACATTTAAATATCGCCATTGTTTGTACCCCAGTCGATCTATCGTGCTAAGCATATATAAATTCGACCATATAGAGCCATAGCATTTCAGGACCAATATTTTGCTCCCCCGTATCTGAGACTATCAAGTTTAACTCCATATTACTGCTGACTTAAATTTTTTTTTCTTCTTTTCTCAAATCCATGATTATGGGTTAAGTTTGGCACAACGATTTCTACAAGGTATGTCCAACATTAGGGTTTTAGGTAACCCATTTTAGTAAAAGTACCATTCAAATTTCGTTCCCACTAATCCCAATTAAGTGGGCAATATTTTAAGGTGGTACTTATGAATTGTCTGGGGTTGGATTGATTAAGTGTTCGTTAACGAGATTCTACGCCTGATCAGGGTGTTGATGATCGTAGCACCGGTGTTCCAGGAGGTAACAGTACCCGTAAATAGGGCCCAGGATTAATTGCCAGGGCTTAAACAACCACATGAGACCGTCTTTCAATGTTCGAACTGTATCAATAGATTCTTTCCGCTTTAGACTCTTTTAAAATGTTCAATGTCATAGAATTAGCATTCCCTTTACCTTCTAACCTTTATAACAGATATCAAATAAGTATCAAGTAGTTTCTTCTCCTTTAAGACGATTCATTTTAAGATGTCAATTGATGTAATAGCATTCTGTCATTTAGACCTTACATTTAATAGTTCATGTATATTAGCGAATTCTTTCTCCTCTTAGACCTTCTTTTAATGTTTCAAGACATGGGTGATACTAGATTCTTCTCACTAGAACCTTTATGATAGATGTTCATGACATTAGGAGTTGACTTCTATATTAGACCTCTTTTTTAATGTTCACAACCTTAGTATCATATAGATTCTTCTCCTGTATTAGACCTTCTTTTAATGTATCAAGTGATATCATAGTTCATTCTCCTTTAGACCTTCTATTAAATTGTCAAGTATATCAATACGATCTTCTTCCTTTAAGACCTTCTTTTAAGATTTTCTCCTCATGTGTATCAATAGATTCTTCTCCTTTAGACCTTCTTTTAATGTTCAATGTATCATAAGATCTCTTTTTCCTTTAGACCTTCTTTTAATGTTCAATGTTTCAATAGATTCTTCTTCTTTAGACCTTCTTTTAATGTTCAAGTATCAATAGATTCTTCTCCTTTAGACCTTATTTTAAATGTTCAATGTATCATAGATTCTTCTTCCGTTAGACCTTCTTTTAAATATTTGCTTTTTTCCAATGTAATTCATAGATTCTTCTCCTTTAGACCTTCTTTTATATGTTCAATTGTAATCTATTAAGATGTCCTTCTCCTTATGTACCTTCATTTTAATGATTCAAGTGCTGTTATCACCTAGATTCTCCCGTTTAGACCTTCTTTTAATGTTCAATGTATCAATAGATTCTTCTCCTTTAGACCTTCTTTTAATGTTCAATGTATCAATAGATTCCTTCTCCTTTAGACCTTCTTTTAATGTTCAATGTATCTATAGATTCTTCTCATTAAGACCTTCTTTTAATGTTCAATGTATCATAAGATTCTTCTCCTTTAGACCTTCTTTTAATGTTCAATGTATCACTAGATTATTCTCCTTTAGACCTTCTTTTAATGTTCAAGGTATCAATAGATTCTTCTCCTTTAGACCTTCTTTTAATGTTCAATGTATCATTAGATTCTTCTCTTTTAGACCTTCTTTTAATGTTCAATGTATCACTAGATTCTTCTCCTTTAGACCTTCTTTTAATTTCAATGTATCAATAGATTCTTCCCCTTTAGACCTTCTTTTCATGTTCAATGTATCATTAGATTCTTCTCCTTTAGACCTTCATTTAATGTTCAATGTATCAATAGATTCTTCTCCTTTAGACCTTCTTTTAATGTTCAATGTATCAATAGATTCTTCTCCTTTAGACCTTCTTTTAATGTTCAATGTATCACTAGATTCTTCTCCTTTAGACCTTCATTTAATGTTCAATGTATCATTAGATTCTTCTCCTTTAGACCTTCTTTTAATGTTCAATGTATCAATAGATTCTTCTCCTTTAGACCTTCTTTTAATGTTCAATGTATCATTAGATTCTTCTCCTTTAGACCTTCTTTTAATGTTCAATGTATCAATAGATTCGTCTCCTTTAGACCTTATTTTAATGTTCAATGTATCAATAGATTCTTCTCCTTTAGACCTTCTTTTAATGTTCAATATATCACTAGATTCTTCTCCTTTAGACCTTCTTTTAATGTTCAATGTATCACTAGATTCTTCTCCTTTAGACCTTCTTTTAATGTTCAATGTAGATAGTCACTTAGAGATTCTTCTCTCTTTAGACCTTCATTTTAATGTTCAATGTAATCTATAGATTCTTCTCCTTTAAGACCTTCTTTTAATGTTCAATTGTATCAATAAGTTTCTTCTCCTTTAGACCTTCTTTTAATGTTCAAGTGTTCATAGATTCTTCTCCTTTAGACCTTCTTTTATGTTCAATGTATCTATAGATCTCCTTTAGACCTTATTTTAATGTTCAATGTATCAATTAGATTCTTCTCCGCTTTAAACCTTCTTTTAAATGTTCTAATGTATCATTAGATTCTTCTCCTTTAGACCTTCTTTTAATGTTTAATGATCATAGAAAAAAAAAATTTATCCTTCCCCGCCCTTCCTTTTAAGAAAGACCCCCCTTCTTTTTTTAATGTTCAAATTGTATCAATAGATTCTTCTCCTTTAGACCTTCGCTTTAATGTTCTACTGTATGCTAATATTAGATACTCATTCTCCTATGAGTAGTACCTTATCGCATTAAGGTT
>CALNVZ010003425.1:29305344-29316039 GCA_940671915.1 Paracentrotus lividus | reverse complement strand
TCTATTCACTTTAGATTCATTCTCCTTTAGACCTTCTTTAATGTTCAATGTAGTCCACAAGATTCTTCCTTAGACATTCTTTAATTCAATGTATCATAGTGTGATCAATAGATTCTTCTCCTTAATTAGACCTTCTTTCTTATGCTTCATGTCGATCCATTTAGTTTCTTTTCCTTTCAGACCTTCATTTAATTGCTTCAATGTGACTTCATCAAATAAACAACTTCTCCCTCATTAACCTCTCAGTTTAATGTTCAATGTTGTATCATAGATTCTTCGCGCTTTAGCACCTTCATGCCTTTTAGATGTTCCAAGTAATCACTAGATTTCTTTCTCCTGTTTAGACCTCATTAGATGTTCATCTCTGTAGATAATCATTGGATTCTCTTCTCCTTTGACCTTCCTTTTAACGTTCAATGATCGATCAATGGTAGACAACTTCTTCCCTTTAACCCTTATCTTTAAAGTCAATGTATCCATGTAGAATTCTTTCTCCACTTGTACCGACCTGTGCACTTATTAATGGGTTCCAACATCAATGTTGTATAACAATTTATCGATTCGTACTCTTCACTGTCTTACGACCCTTATCTTCAATCGTCAATGTACACCGGCTGAGATCAAAGAATTCCTTCTCAACCCCTTCAAGACTCCTCACTAAGATGGTCAATATAATCACTGAGATTCCTTCTCCTTAATAACCTTCTGATTCTTTACATGTTAATTATGGATCACTAGATTATTTACTCCTGTTAGGACCTTCTCTTCTTTAAACTGGACTTCAAAATACTGTGGGCTGAACTCATCACCTGATTCTTCCTTTGACTCCATTATTTTATAGATGTTGTCAAGCATGTGTGTACATCTTAGTACAGACTTCTCTATCTCCTTTAGAACCTAGCTCTCTTTTTACCCATGTTCAAGTCTAAGAAATTACAATTACAACTTAGATTCTTTCTCCGTCCAATTCATCAACGCTTTCTTTTTCAATATAGCCAGTTCAATCTGTTCATCAATTAGAGTTCATTTTCCTTTCAGGACCTGCTTATCTATGTTTCAACCGTAAATCCTATAGATTCTTCTCCTTTAAGAACCTTATTTCTTTTATATGTTCAAACATGACAGGCTACAATAAGACTTCAGGTCCTCCTTTAAGACTTCTATTTAATACTGTTACAGCATGTCCACTTAGGATCAATAATTCTTCCTCCTTTCATTAAGACCTTCTTTATAACATAAGTTTCATTAATGTTTCACCATTAGAATTTTTTCTCTCTTTATCGACCTTCTTTTAATGTTCAAATGTATCAATAAGATTCGTTCTCCTTTTACGACCTATTTTTGTATGTCATGTATCATAGATTCTTCTTCCTTAGACTCTTCTTTTAAATGTTCAAATGTAACATATAAGATTCTTTCTCCTTTTAGACCTTCTTTTTTAATAGTTCAATGTACATAGATTTCTCTACCTTTAGACCTTTCTAATTAAATTCAATCAGAACGTATATGAATGTGTATCAATTAGAGATCATCTCTCCTTCGTGGCCACTATTCTTGCCACATTGACAGGTCGAATAACTAATTCTGCACCGAACACACACATACAAGATGGTGATTATCGCTAACTTTTACGTATACTATATTATTCACAACACTATTGACAGCCGGTCATCTTGAACATTATGGTTTTAGGTATGATAATATTCAATCAATATTGGATCCCTAGCGGAACATCTAATATTTTAGGATTCAATTTTCAATGTCATACATGACATTTGTTAGTTGTCATCAATAATATTATATGGTTTTCTTCCCATGGCTCAGATGTTTATTGTACAAACGTAATCTTCATCTACCAACATCTATCAAGTTGACATTTCTCTGACACTCGACGCGTTTCCGTCGATCGGATTATGGTTGATCGCGGTACATTAAAAATCGTTGCAAATATGAACATTTCGTTTATGTGTAGCCAAATTCAAACACCGGTTCAACTCCAATTGGCAAAGAACTTGCGCCGATAATCCGAATTTGCGTGTTACGTGAGGGCACCATTGAACAAGTATGTTCGCATTCGGTCCAATGTTCACTGCCGAGTGTCCATCAACCAATAGTCTCGTAAAATCTCCTGTCTGTCGGTGAATTCAAATTCGTTTTACTGGGGCATCCACTTTAGAAATAACTGTATAGGGCCACAATATTAGGAAGTTAGTTCCGGGGTAGGAATTAAAATTTGGTATGAGGTAGGAGCGCGTCATAACACTGGTGTTTAATTTTTTTTCCAGAAAAGAGGCTATCAGGGAGCGTAATTAGGATCGGAGGCGAGCAGGGAATTCTCCCCAGAGCTACTGGAAAACGGGACAAAGAACGTACGGACAACATAAATACAACAAAAAAATACTAAACCAATCAAACAACATCACGACAAACTAAACACATGAACAGACCACAAAAACAAAACACAGTAAGTTCATGCATTATAAATGTTTGCTAAGACCACTCCCCTAAGACGCACTGACAGCCGACGCTATCAGACGATGCTCCGCCTACTCGCAAGCGCGAGCGACATATCAACAGAGCACGTTCGGAAGGTATATACCACCCACCCGCTGTTTGTTTATCAGAATGAATTAGAAAGACCTAGTATGTCTGCTCGAAAACCGAACATGTTTCCCAAAAAAAAAATATAAAAAAAAAACAAATTACAATGAAAACCAAACACTAAGTGTGATTGGTATAAAAACAGATGATAGGTGCTGGCAGACAACACCTCAGCCAAGCACACCCACATACTCTCTATTCATCAGACCAAACTTGGGCATAACAAAACTAAATCGATGAGGACTGACAAGGTAATAAGGGTTGGCGTTAAATATTTTCTCAGGCTTCCGGCCATCAACAGAGGTCATCATGTAACGGCCTAGGGGGTGGGGTGCATGAGGTGCGGGGGGGTACAGGCGCGGGATCCAAGAAAATCGAAAATTGCACATGCATTGTCGGGTAGGGCCAATTTGTCTGGGGACCAAAAGCGGGCTCTATTTATGTTTTCAATACGCAATGGGCCCGGGTAAATTCATGCTGTGACTCCCGGTCTGCGTCCGCTTATCGCGGTTTAGACTGGTGATCAGGTCGAAGCGTTCAGGCAACTCTATTTTTTTTCTTACCATTTCTCTATTTTTCCTTTTTTTCCTTTTTTTTTTTTTTGCTGGGAGTTTGGGGGCTTTCCCGCTGGACCCCTGGATCCACGCGCTGAAATGTCGTCAATAGACCAAATATGGACAATCTAGATCAAGTATTATTACCAATTAAAATTCAGATTCAGAGCTATATCTAAATATGCTCTAGACCAGGCGCGGCCTCCCCATCACCAGGCAAAAAAAAAAAAGAAAAAAAAAAATAAGAAACGAGCGAAAAAAACAAGGAACAAGAAAAAATAAGATAGAGAGAGAAAGATGCCAATCGGACAATATGGTACAAAAAACATCGTACCCCTACGTGACCGTTACATAGATGACGCTTCTGGGTGAACGAATGCCGCAAAAAAAAAAAAAAAAAAAGCATGTCCCTTTTGATTACCTAAACAAGCTGCCCTTCTTCTCTTTCTGGCCCTTACACAAGCGCACACTATCTTCACTATTATAAAAAAAAAAAACCTTTCTAGGACTTCTTGAAAGATATCTAGTATTTAGCTAAAAAGGGGCACTCTTGTGTACTCATAAAAGAAACCCTTTCCCTCCACAGTTTCTTTTTTTTAATCCAAATCATTTCTTTCCTCGTCGCCTAGGTAACCGCTACGTGTCCCTCGCATCAAAAGGCAATACCAAGCATATTACGCAAGACTTGAGACCCAATATACGCCTTGCCTGCCGGGAACGGCAACTATTGTAAAAGATGTACGTACTGAGACCAGAAAGCACAACTAGCCACCAGCAACCACTTATATCTTACACCTCTAACCCTCTAAAACGACTCGTATTTTTACCAATGCTACTAGATTCTAGCACTTGTGTTTTTAAAAATCATATTAAAAAACATCGTAATCTTATTTGCAACTTAAGCGGATAATAAACCATTATCATGGGTCAAGGCAAATTAATTGCTTAAACTTTAAAAAGCTGCTTCTAAACTCCAAAATGTACATTTCTTTTTCTTTTAAAAGGGGCACTCTTTAATCTCTCAAAAAATCAACTATATGAACAGCAATAATAAAATTAACATGTCTACTTTAATGATTACCCAGCCCCTCCCTATCCCATAAATTTTGCTCATTATGCCACTGAGGTAAAAGCCCCCTTTTCAGAAAAAAATGCCCCACCCCCCACTTTCAAATTTGTCCGCAGCCCTCTGAATACAAATTACTGCTTATAAATTATTTGTGTTACCATGGGCACCACCCTTGCTTCGTGTGTTCGTTCCCACGGATAGGCCTAAAACGTTTTAAATTGCATATGCCTAAAAAGCAATTTACTGCTGGATAGCTCACCTCCACTTTCTTTTTTACAGCTGCGGAATATTTTTAAATTGAATCGCCCTGACGAATTTGATCTCATGACATTGACGAAGTTCACCTGCCACATAAAACACTTTTGATCGCACCAATACAACAATACGATGATACAATCTAACGAATTATGAAAAGAAACATAAACGAAATCGCTTTGCTCTAAACGTTAACTTAAATTACCGATAGCCCCGCTCCCGGAGAAGCAGTATCGTTGTAAGATGATCATGAACATTTAACGAATTCGATTCGATTGAAAAGAGTTTAAAATCGACCGGGAAAAACCTATATTTTAATTTCAGTTACATGAAGTGTTGGTAAATTGCAAATTGGTCTAAACCAACTTTGACAAATTCCCGATCTTTGCCTCATCTCACATGGTCTAATTCCATTTCGTCTACAACCAGTTTGCCTAATTATACCTTTACGTCAAATTGTCAATTCGCATATTTACCATTTCGTCTAATGTCCAATTGGTCTAACACAACTTGGTCGATTCATGTAACAGACTGAAAATATACTATGTAGGCCTATTCATTTGGATTAGACGAAAATGCCATTAGACCATTTGGTTATTAGACGAATTGGCAATTGGACCAAGTGGTCATTAGACCGTTAGTCCGCGTGATGATAGATTTGGACCAACTTTGTTAGACCAAGTCAAACCAGAATGTTCAGTTGATCAATTCAGTTGATTTGAAAGGGACTGATCCGCCTTTCTTTACAAACGGATGCTTTTAACCTAGATGTCAGTGTCGCTTGTGTTTAGGTTTCACTTTTAATGTGAAATGTCTTCATAACATATTCGTCTCTTCATGTTTTTTTGTTTTTTTGTAAATTAAATTTATTTCTATAGTCCTGTGAATTTGCTGGACAGCTACTCCAACCGGCTCCCGTACGTTTTTGCCTTCTTGGTAACGAGTAACGTGATCATTGATCTCCTACAACTCAATCCCGAAGAATATGAAAGCCTCGATCATCTCAACAAACCAGTTCGATGTAAGACTAATTCAACTACATATCCCTTGTGTGTTCATATCAAAACTTTGCTCAAAATAAGATTACTAGATATTTTGAGCTTATTTTTCGGGTGCCATCATAAAAAGCTATAAACGTTCCGGTAGCGCTACATGATTGTGGTTAATGACCCTTGTGACGTACTATGGCAGAAATGAATAATTCATTGCATTATAACAAGACATTATGAGCCACTAACTGTTTCTAAAGTTACTGATAGACACACATGCACTTTATAAATCAAATGATGCTCAATTTTTAGCGTGCACTTATTTTGTAAGGTCTACACCCGTTAAGCGTATTAAGATTTAAAAAATAAAATAAAATAAAAATACAACCTTTCACCCTCACTCTCTCTTCCTCTCTTTTTTCTTCTCTGTATTTGTCTGTCTGTCTTTCTACTCTTTTACCTCTCTCTTTTTTTTTTCTTCTCTCTCTCTCTCTCTCTCTCTATCCCTTACCCCATCTCTGTCTTCTTCTCGAACATAGTTCTTGTTTGGGCTACGATCAAGTACATGTGCATCATCATCGCAGGGCTGGTCTTCTATCCTCTTCTCCTCTGTATCACGTATAGTAACTTCTTAACAGACGTGCTTGGCTTCATGTTTACTTGTAACTGGTAAGAATGAAAGGCAAAAATATCTTAATTTTACGAATAAAGTTAAGGTCGTCTACGAATGGTCAATTAGTATTATAATGCCGTATTTTAGTTTGAAAAAAAAAACAAAAAAACAGTTCCATATAATCTAAAACAAAACGTTTCGTTAAGCCCATATATAGCCATGATAGCGGAACCCTTTTATCATGTTTATGATGCCTGTGAGCACCTTTCAGTATAAAGGATAGGGTGCCCACCAGCACCCTAGTGGTCACCGTGGTATCTCACTTCGCAGAGACGGTTTTGAGACGGTTTTGAAACTTGTCGCGGAGACGTCTCCTGAGTCCCAGCGATGTTTCAAGACTTTGGAATCGTAAAAAACGTTTCAAAATCGTTTCAAAGTAGTCCCAAATCCGTTTCCGCGTCGGAAAAAAGTATCGGAAATGTCTCCGCCAGGGGAAAAAATATGACGTCCGATTGTAACAACTTATTTGAATAATTTATTTCAGAACAATATTCAAATTTAAAGGAATTTTTTAACGCCGTTGGGATGTTAAATAGACAATTAATTTATTCATTTGTCTCCAACGGTAGAAACCATGCAAATTGGTAGAAACACACGCAACTGCTTTGTGATAAATATTGGAACCAGACGCCGGGCAGCCTATGATTTTTTTCATAGCTGTCTGGTTCCAATATTTATCACACAGCAGTTGCGTGTGTTTCTATACCAATTTGCATGGTTTCTACCGTTGGAGACAAATGAATAAATTAATTGTCTAATATTCAAATTCTTCAACACCACACTTGTCTAAAATTATGCCACATGTGTGTCCTAACATACAAAATGAGTCCATGGTCAAATTTCACGGTTGAATGAGCACTGAGTTAAAATTACAAAAAAAAAAAAAAAAAACCTGTTGTTTTTGCTTATTTTACGTGGTATATTCGATCAAATATGATAGAATTCCTGTTTTGGAAGTGTATTTTCGACTTTGCAAACCATACGCGAGTACTGGGGGGGGGGGGCTTTAGGGGCTCGGGCCCCCGGGTAGGCGCCCAAAAGGGCGCCAAAATGACCTGAAAGGGGCGCCAAATTATCGCTCAGTTAGCTTGACGCGAAAAATTTTGAGTGTACCTTTTGTCTCGCCCAGTGTAACGGGGTAAAAATGGGTATACCTTTCTTGATCCATCACTGGGGGCGCCAAAATCAAAATCACATCGGGCCCCCCGGGATGCCAAATCCTTGATACGCGCCTGCAAACAATATCCCTTCATTCACGGACATAATTATAATTAGATTTTTTTTCAACTCCTCTTGTTGAAAAAGTTATTGATATCTGAATAGAGGGGGAACTTTTTGTGTGTGTTTAGATTAAATGTTTATTAAAGTGTGTTTTGTGGGGTTGGATGTACATGTGTATGGTAGGTTGTGTGTGATCGGGGTGATTGAATCTTCAAACAGATACAATTATATAATTTTCACCATGTTGTCTTTTATACAGGTTTGCTATGTATATCTATATCTACAGTCTCTGCCCTGTTGGGGTAAGTGAAAAAGTGAAAGAATTGAAGGATAGACAGCCATTGGATGACAGTAGGAATAATTAGGGTTAATGATACTTTGGTAGGACTAAATCAATGATAATTTACTTTGTTAAATAAATAGACTGAACTTAATTTCAACACCCTTCTTCCCCTCTTCCCACATATTGTCTTTTCTCCCGTCAATTTCAATTATATGAAATATAATATTTGTATAGTTGCTTGTTGTTTATCGGCACATTACTTTTCCACAAAAGTTAAGCTTTCTGGGTTGTTCCTCCTTCAAACAGTTTTTTTTTTAAATATAGGTTTTCCCGGTCAAGCTTAAACTATCTCTAATCAATTTAACATTTCTTACAGCTCTTTCGTCCGAAATGTGATCATGATTAAAAACCGAAACGTTAATTCAATTGAACGATAGCTCCGCTCCCTGAGGTGTCGTTTAAATTGAATGAACATAAACGAATTCGATTGCAAAGAGCTTAAAATTGACTTGGAAAACCTATGTTATATTATATATAGTTAAGATCAAAATAAAATGAATAGAGGCCATTGCAAGATTTATACCGCGGGTCTTCAAGCTTTTGGGCGTCTGCCCTTCATCATGAGGATCTAAACTACTTAACATATAGCATATATTTATATAAATCAACTGTAGAATATTAATTTGACTATTAATGTTTATTTGCAGTCGAGATCGGGTATTTTGAACGGTGTGAGTTGCATTCCGGCTCTCGCCTCGTGTTTCGGATTGACCGGTTTCTTTATTTGGCGGATAGTAAGGCGGTTTCAAAAGACGTGGAAGAATAATGTGAGTATCCAGCAATTGATTTTTTTTTTTTTATTCAAATAGCAAAAAAAAAAAAAAAAAAAAAAAAAAAAAGGGTGGGGAAAGCAACCCCCAAAAATAATTGTGGCTAATAACATTGATTCTGTGGTGAGTATGACGTTCGTGTCTCATTGAGTAATTAAAGCATTACTCACTCAATTAGGAAAAGAATCAACACACAAAATCAATTTAGAATACTCATTTGCCATGTTACTATAATGTCAAATTGACAAAACTCATCACTATGCACGTGAGTATCTAATTTGTGTCAAAAGCTTCTCCATTTTCTTTGTGTATAACATCATCTAATCGTTCCATTACGATATTTTGTAAAACGAAATTTACAAGTAAAATTACAAATTTGTATGAAGTTTTTAATATCCTTCATTGTTTGAAAAATTTAACGTAAAAAATGAGTCATTTAGATAAATTTTTCTGTTACTTCATCTGTCTAATATAGTTTTTTTTTTTTTTTTAAAATAATAATTGTCCTCATATTGTTTTAGCCTTTCAGTCTTGTTGGAGACCACATGGATAACATTCTGATGCATAATCACTACGCTGATCGTGTACGATACCTGCTTACACGACCTGAAAAACGACAAGGGTACTGTATAAATGCTTATAACTTTCGCAAAGCTTTCGTAACTTTTTATTTACAAGTAGAGATCAATATACCTATTCTATAGCAGTGAAAATTTTTACTTAATTACCAAGGAAGGAGATAAGTAATTTATCATTGAGGTGTGTGCTATATTCGCACAAAATATCACGCCATTCCTATTTGATTGTATTCGCCACCTGCACCCACCTTTTCCCCTTTTTCCCAGCTTCTCCCCTCTCCCCACTTTCTTTCCCCTGCCATCTCTCACTCTATTTTTTTTTTAAATTACCATATCGAACAGTACTTTATATTCTACTAAGCATTTTATGTCCGACAAAATGTTAAATGATTATCATTATAGGTACCGGGAGCCTGAGGGAAAAGTAAGACAACTGTTGAGACGCATTTATCCAACTTTTCCAGGTAAGATTTTGTTTTTTAACAACATCAAATGAATAATTGTTATCATTAATGATTGTACGGGCTCTTGTAACTTATTACTTGATTAGATTATTTATGAAATGTCACTTTATTTTTATGTTAAATAATGTGATCTATCGAGTCTCCATTTAAATGCCTCGTTGCTTTAAGCCATTAATTAGTGTCACTAATTTACTGTGACTGTTAGCGGTTTGATAAACATAGGAAATAAATTTAATCACAAATAAACATAAAACGTATCCAGATACAAATTAGAAATCGGAAGTTATGCAGTCCCAGTGTCAAGATTTTTCACAGCCATATGTTTATTTTTATTAATTTCTGTCGGCGAAAATATGGCTGAACTGGAAGAGAAGTTTGTTGTCAGTTTAGATTATTCAAGAAAAGCGACATCATTATAATCATTAATAAATATATTCAGTGATAATAATTGAAATTCGATATATTTAATATCCTTCAGGATTTCGATATTCTACTCGATATTACGTAATGGCTTCCTGGTGAACGCACGTCTTTTTGAGAGCTCCGACTTAATCAAACGCAATTGGTGAACATCCATGCAAATGATCCCCGTAAAAAACAAAAAAAATGCTTTGAAATGGATAAAGGAACACGAGAATACAACCTAAGGACTCAGCAGAAAGGGAAAAACTCAACTATGCTGCCAAATAAGAGCAAAAACAGTGAGGAAATTAACAAGCGAAAGTGAGCACCCGGCGCGGGAGTCCGCATTACTAGTGCACGTCATTGCACGAGAACGCCAGCGCTCAGGGAGTGCCTGATACCGCAGGAACTAGCTTCCTTTATGCTGGGTCAGGGCCTCGTTCACCACAGCTGAACGTAAGGCTGGATAAAATTATGGATGAACATGGCCAATATGAAAGTAGACCTTGCAATACAAAAAAAATGTCTCAGATCTTGAAACGGGTCTAACTAACAACTCTGATAAAAGTCTCTAGCATTGAAAAAAACAATGATCTTCCCCAACTGCGTTCTCTAATTACAACAAAATTGAAGAACTGGACTGAAAAAATTACAACTGAGGCGAAATAACATGACAGGACAATCCTACTCATTTATGGAGTTCAGCAAAGAAATGAGAAAAGAAAACATCTACGAATGTAGTACATGATGTGTTTGTTCATTTTATGGGTGTGTCG
>CALNVZ010003425.1:29277283-29298648 GCA_940671915.1 Paracentrotus lividus | reverse complement strand
TTTATGGACCAGCCAAAACCCTGATTCATATTTTGTCCCATACCATTAGTTAAGATGAAAGTAATAGAGTATTAGTAAAATAATTTTTGAAATAAAAAAGAAAAAAAAAAAAAAAAAAAAAAAAACGAAAAAAAAATTTAAAAAAAAGAGAAAGAGTGGCTCTGGAACGATGGCATTGATATATTTTATTGAAAACCCCTCATTGAGGTGGTTAATGTTGACTCCATTGGTATCTGCATATATTAACTTACCCTGACTTGTGCGGGTTGTATTCCGACACTGATGAAAATTTCCAAAGTTATACCAGTTTTTATAAAAAAAGGTGAAAAAGACAACATATGCTAATTTTAGACCCAATTTCTCTACTGCCGGCATTCCAAAATTCTGGAAAGAATAATATACACAAGACTTTTAAATTTTGAATAAAAATAACTCATTTCTAATTTTCAATTGCTCTCTTGCCAAAAACAAGAACTTCCCATGCTATACTTACATTCATTGAGAAATTACAAAGCTATCGACAATTTTATCATTACCACTCTCCAAGCCTACCATCTACAAATAAACTTCTTTTATAAAATGAACAATTACGGAATCGTGGGAAGGCCTTGGAGTGGTTCAGAAACTAAAACTAACAAACCGCAAGCAATTTGCTAATTAATGACCAATTTTCTTCCATGCAAGATATAGATGCGGAGTTCCTCAGGGTAGCTTACTTGGCCCTCTCTATTATTTATATTAATGATATCCGTAACCCTAATATTCTCTCCTTTGTCTATTTGCAGATGATTCTAAACGTGCTTCTTTCTCACCAGATCCAACTTTTTTGATCAATATACTTACAATGAAAATAATATAATTGTTACAATGGGATAAGAGCTAATAGGTTTATCTATAAACTTACAAAAAACTAAATGTATGCTTTTTACAATTCTTTAGACAAACTACCACAAATATTAAACTAGATGAACCATCATTGAAGCCTCACTTCAATATAATTTCTAGGTCTGACAATAGACGATAAACTTGTCATGGAATATTCATATCGTAACATTGCGAACCATTTCTCGTAATATTAGGAATTAATAAATAAGGTCAATTTTTTTTACCACCTCTTCCCTTCTTATGCTTTACTCAACATTGATACCACAAATGCATCGTCTGGGCAAACACTGATTATTATCTCCACAGATATACTACTAACAAAAGAAATCATCGTGTATCTGAAACTCATGGAGTCCACACGATTGTTTATCGGAAAATAATATCTTAAAGATTAAATGACTTATTTTCGTTATAATTCTCGCTGACTAGTATGATCAAGTAAATAAAAATACGTGCCCTCAGTTGCAGTAATATTCAATTAAAAAACAAAACTATACACAATACCCCACACGCCAATCTGACGAATTTCATTTACCATTACCATAGAACTATACTCTCTAAATCCATATTCACTATACAGGCCCGAAGCTATGGACTATTCTTTGATCATAACATAAAAAATCCCCTAGTTTAATTCTTTAAATTCAAATTAAAAAAAATCACTCCTTCGCACTTATCAAGCACAGCTTCTTAGTCTCTTTCATCGCTCATTCATTTTAATTTTACCTATAAAGACATTATAATCTACTCGATGCTTTTTTATTCATACTTCTAATAATGGTTTTCCGGTTCGCGTCCGTGTTATTGCTCTGTGTGTTGTAGGCAGTATTCTTCACTCTTTCGCATCTTTCTCTCCTCTCCTTCTTCTCTTTCTATCCTTCTCTCCTCTCCTTTTTCCACTCCTTCTATGTTATGTCTATTCAAATAATGTATGGTGCGTTTACATTTCTTTGTTCTTCTATTTTTTAAATACACTATTTTTATAATTCTAAGTTATAGGGCGGCTGCAATCTACAAGCACAGCTTTTTAGCAGTCCCCTCCATAAACAACCTGCCGTTTTTTTAAGACCTAGTTGTACACTTGTTGCATCTATTTTATATTTACGATTACATTGCTATGTTTATTGTTACCTTGTACAATAATACTATGTATTTTGATTATTTTGTTGTATTATGGAAAATAAATGAAATGAAATGAAATGAATAGCATGCACGTTCGTCGGTCTCTCCATCATAGTCCTTACCAGGTGCGTTTGTATTTTATTATTCATTAATTTTCATTTTTATCATACAGTCATTGAAAACAATTACTAAGGTAATTCATTTTAATCTAGAACAAAAATGCTTGCGTAGATCAGTAGATTTAAAAAAAATTAAACTACCAATTAGATCTGCGAGATCTATTTTCAATATTTTTTTGACTGGTAGCTCTTTATATTAAAGAAGTACATCAAAAGCAATCATCATTATAACTTACATAATAAACTGTACCGTACATACTGAGAAAATGTAAAAGGCGTGTATCATGAATTCCATGAAGCATAAAATGCACGATTATACATTTTAATATTGAATGACTACTTTGTTTTTTGCTTGTTTTTTTTTTAATCCCTCCTACACAGATGAGCCTGATCTACATCACACAGACACAAAGTTTCCGTTCAAGGCATTGCTTCTTGATTTCTTCTCTACAGTTTCCTGATTTGATTCAAATTCTCGATATTAATTGAGCGTGAGTAAAATCGAAAAATTCTTAAATTTAAAAATGTCTTTGGTCTATAATTAGATATATGAATATCTCCTTTTGAAGTTTAAATGTAACAAATGAATTTGTTGGGCTGAAAGAATAAAAAAAGGTGATAAAAATGTTGTACTATTTTACCAAAACTGTAATTTGCTAACCAATAATTGGTTCCGACTTGTAAGCAGCAGCAGCAGGAAAAAACTTAAGGATCACAAAATGCATGAATTATCAAGATAAAACTGTGAAACAGATATATCATCATTATTATAATTATTAAAAAATATATTTTCACCTTGCAGTTTTGCGTTTCCATCTTTCCAGTTATGCCTGCGATATTTATATCCTTCATCAATTGCTCTAATCTTTGAGAAATTACGTGTTTGTTAAGTCGTTTTAATTACAAAGAACTTCTTCGTTAGATTCGTAATACGTTAGTCACTGTGACGTTTAGTTGTTATATTCTATATATTTGTTTCTTTGATTAGGATTCTAACACAATTATTATGACAACGTGTTGAAGAAGTATATTCTATAATATCTTTCAGCCTGTTAGATTAATAATATCATGGAAATTGATGTGAGTTGAATATGTCGAATCGTGAATCTAGTATTAGCTCCGTGCCACTACCAGTCATTTCATTTGGAAGTATTTATTTCGGTATTACTTATTAAAGTTTTATTAATTGCCGTTATATAGAGGTAATATCTAAAGGGCTGTCCCACTGAGGGCGATCGTTGCTAGCGACAACTGGCGATCTTGTTATTGTGAGTGTGTAGCAAGTTGTTGTTGTAGCCTAGCTTTGATAGAGTCGTATGTAGGTTTATAATCGCCTTTTTAAAGATTAACTCCTTATAATTATGAAATTATCAGGTTGTCGCCACAACGATCGCCGCCTGTGGGACAGGCCCTTAATAGGTGAACTCATGACTTGTCAGTGAGATACTTCATTGTGCAAAATTTACGTAGTAATCTGTTGTGCAAGTTATCTTTCTCTTCCCATTTTTTATGATTAATTATATGTCGCCTAATTCATTTGTTCATGAAGTTATTAATTGAAATTTGTTGCCGTTTTAATTCACAGAGAAAATACAAGGGAATTGTGGAAAGGCGATCAATCGCGATTAAAAACCCGATCTACTGCACCGCATTCCGTTATCGTAAGTCAGTTTAAATACCATCTTTTACAAGTAATTCAATTTTTTTTTTAGTGTTGTGAAGCACAAAATCATGTGCAAAACAGGCGTATGCTGAAATCAAAGGGAGTAGAAATATATTTAATTTAAAGAAGTTTTGGTCATAAGTGCTTTAGAGAAGGATTATTTGCTTCTGTTTACACTGAGTTCGAAACTGCACGGGGTCAATTGTCATATTTTACTTTAATCAGTGGCGGATCCAGGATTTGAAAATAGAAGGGGCGCCAGGCCCGATAAGGGGATGAGCCGTCGGAATTTTCTGATTTTAATAAGTACCGTCAATGAGAGCTTTTCAAATTATACGGGGGGGGGGCGCGTCCCCTGCGCCCCCGCCTGGATCCTTCTTTAATTCATAATGATAGAAAGTAGCAATGTTAATTATAAACAGTATGTTGATTTTGGTTTTGTTTGGTCCCCATTAGTTTTGCCAATATACTTGTAATGTAATTTTTTAAAGGGTATGGCAAAAAATGATCGTTGATTTTGTTTTTCAGAATGAGGATTGTCAGATGTATGCACTTTTTTTTTATACCAGGTTTCTTGTTTGAGTTTCTCGAGCTTCAGCGTCGCGTACACATTCTATGGTAAAATATATTCTTGTCTCGATTAATTTGTTGCTCATAATAGTGTACAATGTGACTTATTTATATATGTTGCATGAACCTAAGCAAAAAATGTTAACAAAGCTTTGATGTATGAATAATAACAATAAGCCAACAATGTACTTATATTCAACAATATTGAAAACTGACATTTCCGAAAATGTTACAACTGTCATTTGTAAATGCTTGTAGATACCTGTAATGTAATTCAAAATATATTCTTAGCAACCTCTCAGGTAAATTGAATTATAATTTACCAATGATACAAACTTGTTGTATCGATTAAAAATCATTGCACATAGGATTCCTGGTGCTGCAAGTGATTCTTTGGACAATCATGTCGTCTGTGGTCGCTATCATTCGATACAATTTGCTGATAGAACTGATTGAAGACTATTGGTAAGGGAGATTTTTTTTTTGATTATTATTATACTAGACCATAACTTGTGTAGACGATTGATCAACTATATAACTCAATTAACATGCATTGGACTTTTTTTAGACTGAGACGGGGCAGGTAAAACATGAACATATTATTTTTTCAGTAAAACTGAATTTTGAGAAATTAAGGAAGTGAACAAAATAATCTAAAGATTATGCAAGATATTTGAAGCCACATAATGCTGTGTAAATAGGTCCATAGTACATGTAGACATGGCAAAACATCCCTTGAAAATTAAAGTTTAGACTTTTGATATCTCACTCTTCAACATATAACTTTCTGAGCCTGTGATACAAATAAGGTTGTAAAAAGTACGTGAGTGATTATTGTACTATTATGTCTCAAACCCTTCGCCTAATTTCATCACAGTGGCGAATCCAGGATTTAAAAATAGGGGGGGGGGGCACCTCCGAGAATTGTCCGATTTTAACACGTACAGTCAATGGGTGAGTTTTCAAATTACAGGGGGCATTCCCTGCGTCCCCGCCTGGATCCGCCGTTGTCGTTATATCAAATTTTGCTGATGATGATTATGACTACATTTTCAACTTTTCTGACCCAAACGTCTAGACAAAATTCTCAATTTAATTTATTTACTATTTTTTTTAATTTAGACCCACCCCTGTACGAAATCCGCGACTGCCGCGCAACCGCTGCAAATTGCGACCCGGCGTTCTATGACTTCTCTTTTTCAAGTGTCCTGCAACTTTTGACACCAAGTTCGAAAAAATTGGGTCACGCAACATTATGTAATCGCTTGTGAAGCCAAAATTGAACGAAAAATCGTCATTTTTCATGCGTTTGTGTAAAAAATACTGCTGTTCCTAAATTACTTTATAACAGCGATAATTGTGCCTATCGAGCCTTTTGATTGCTTAAATTTGTCTTTATATTGATCAAGAAACATTTCTTAACATTTCTAAACATAGAAAATTACAAAAATAAAGAAATACATAAGAAATAAAAACAATAGAATACATAAGAAATTCCCCAAACAATAGAATACAAAATAATTAATTTGAAATTTCTGTTTTTGTCAATTCAATACTGTTGACTATAATACTAAGCTTCTTATGGAGAAAAAAAAATTAGCTTGATAACTATGTTTTCAATGAAATATTAAAGAATAAAATAAATATGCATCTAATTTGAATAAATTATAATAAATAAAAAAATAAAATAAAACATAAATAAACACATAATATCAGCGAAGAAAGTCAGGTAAGATGAGCCAGTTTTTACATTTTAGCTCCTGACTACCAATAGATAGATACTATAATTATGGCTTACATTCAGTAATGAAGTAGGCCTACAACTACTGTTCTCCCTTTCCCCCTATTGAGGTGTGAAACAGTGTATTTTATATTAGTCTAATTTCCCGCCAAAAAGTTGTCAAAAGGATCATCTTACCCCAGACATGAGGTAAGATGAGCCAGTGCCTGGGGGTAAGATGATCCTATACTAAATGCGTGTATTGTAGGTAATTAGGTAAATATCTGAAATAACTAAAAAAAATGTTCAAATTCATAAGCTTGTCTTTTCTTCTTTGTTAAAACTTGTGTCTAAGAACAAAAACCAAATAAGCATTGAATAAAACTTACAAAAAACCAACCTTTTAAAAATTGGGACTTTTAAGTAAGAATTTATAAGTTATGGCATGGCTCAATATCCCCATCTTACCCCATATACGCCATTTTGAAAACTTTTTATATATTTTATGTTAAATGAAGCACAAATGCTTTTACACATGAATCTACTATAATATATATAATCATTTTATAATAAGCATTTTGGATAGGTCCCAAGTGGGAAGACAGAATCATTCCATATCTATGATAATGGGAAAATTTCAAAAATGTGTAAATTAACAAAAGAATGTAAAATTTCTACCCATTCTTAGCTCATGTCTTGAAATTGTTCCCAGTGATTTAAATAGATGTCCTTAATGTTCTGGAGATGCAAACTATCTTTTATTTATTACAGTTTCCGAGTTACAGGGGGTGACTAATCTTACCCCAGGCTCATCTTACCTCACTTTACCCTACCCTTTACATGTGCAGCGACGCTCGTGCAAAATTTCGCGGCGATCGGACCATTCGCGGCCGAGATATCAAGGGGGGGGGGGGGGGGTCAAAATGACCCCCCCAGTTTTAACAGGGGTGAAATAGGGTAAATGAAGACAACCGCTAACTTTTTTCTTTTATAGTGGGTAGGGTAAACTAAGATAGTTGTAAAAATTATCAATATATTACTTTATGCGTCTTTTGATTATGAATGCAGTCTAATAACGATGACATCAGAGCATTTCCCCCGTTTTTGTTTGTTTGTACCCAGGTCACATATTTTTCTGATCGTATTGGTTGTGGTGATACAACAACTTCTAGCCCGATTTGTTCTTCTTCATCGTAAAACAAACGGTGCATTGGTCATAAACAACAGGTTTGTTATACACCTGTCTATGATTTCTTCTTTTTCATTGTAAAAAAAACAACGTCGCCTTGGTCATAAACAACAGGTTTGTTAAACACTTGTCTATGATTTCTTCTTCTTATCCCCTTCAGCTGAGCAATAACTTATACATTTTAACGTGAATTTGAATTTCATTGTATATAACATTAACGTGAATTTGAATTTCATTGTATATAACAAATTATATTTGATTTCCCAACTTTAAACCAACTTTGGGCACTTGAAACGATAATTTCCCAGATTTGGTTAATAAGTTATGAGAATAGTTGTGATTTTTTTAAAACTAACAAACAATTACCAAATAAGCTAGAATACACTGAAATTACCCAACATTTTTAGTGTGTATACCAAATTATCCGCCTTATGTTTCTTCAACAAACGTAATCTCCCAATTAACATTTATTTGTTTCTTTTTCGCCTTATAATTTTTGAGGTCTTGATTCAATGCTCAGCTGATCATACCAAAAGAGATTTTTTGAGAATTGCTGCTACCCTTTTGGCGTTCAAAAAAAAAAAAAAAAAAAAAAAAAAAGGGGGGGGATAAAGCAACGTGATCTGCCCTGCTCAGTGGCTGCATGGCCCACGAATGAATTGGGCAAAAATAATTTTCATTTCACCTTTGTTCGGACTTCGGATAGAAGATTTGATTTTTTTTTTCATTCACTCTTTCTAGACACCTGTTCCACATCATCCTCCATTTTTCTTCTTCCTCAACATCATCGTCGGTCTCCTCGGCAGTTCTTCTCGTATCATCAAGGTCGCTTTCATCGGCATTCCTACTCATTGGCCGAGTCGATCTATGCCTGCGCCCAGTGGTTTGAGTGGGCTGATAGAGGTGCGTAGACAACACATTATTGCTCTAAAGACGAACTCGTGTTTTTTTTTTTTTTTTTTTTTTTTTTACACAGGGGTAGATATTGCTACACTCCTCCATCTCCCTGCTGCCCAATTTGCATGATCATAGCACGGGGGGGGGAGGGAGGGAGTGCCCCAATTGAAATTGCAAGCAAAAAGGATGGGGTGTGAAAACGTTGAGATCGACGGGAAAGCTGGAAAAGGAAAAATAAAACGGAACCTTGAGATGTTCACCGAACAAGAGCATCCCTTCCTAGCCTATTTAATTATCCCACTATATAAAACCTTTTTTTTTTTTTTTTTTTTTTTTAAATCTTTACTTAACTATATCTGCATATATTATGCATTAATATAACTTATATTTCATGACTAATAATTTTTTTTGTACAGAGACATGTCGAATAGAAACAGCCCGAATAGATTGTACATGAATATACAATGTTTATAATGTTTTAATCTTTGACTGTATACCTATAATGTCGTGTCATGAGACCGGTTTGCGATGACTAGTTTGCGACTCTTAGTCGCGGGAAAATCAAACACGTTCATATTTATGAGATTTTGCGATTCGTTTAGAAGTTGCCGAGGCGTACTCTCTGCGACGTTTCTGAGACTGCCGAAACTGATGCGAATGCTCCGTCACAGGAGTCTTGGAAACTTCTCCTCTGGTGAGGTACCACCTTTAAACCACATACTTATCTAAACAGGTTTCAAAGCATATCGGTCCTTTCTGGAGTTGGAGGTCAGTCTCACTCACCCAGTCGTTGTCACATTCTGTCGTCTTCTCAACCAGTCGCGGAGGAAGAAAACCACCGACGTCGACGAAGACGATGTCGAGGCACGAAGATCAGAGGTCATGGTGGAAGGCGATGTCCCTATCGATGGTAAATATGCAGTCACGATATTAACAAAGAAAACTTTCATTGTTTGGGGTGAATAACAAAAAAGGAAGTTCAAGCTTCTACCAACCTGTTATTTAGAAAGGGCAAGCTTTCGTCCACACCTGTAATTGAGAGCGCTTTGGCTCGAGAAAGTCCACAGGTGTGGACGAAAGCTTGCCCCTTTTAAATAACAGGTTGGTAGAAGTTTGAACTTTCCTCTTTTTTTTTTTGTAATCACATTATTGTTCCCCAAGTAATTGACCCGTTTTATAAGCATTGCTTTCTCCGCAGTCTCCGAGCGATCAATGTAATTTTGTTGTGAATCCGTTATCTTGTTTTGTTTGTCTTTTTGATTGTTGAGATGGAATGAAATGAAATGAAAATGAATTTGTTTCATGGCATGCATTATTCAGTCGGTATCGTTTGTTTTGATAGATGTCTTCATCATGTCTTAAGTTTAACTTTAAACCGATCTCTCTCGTCGATATTACAATGAAAGTTAAGCTAAATTAAATATTTTGAAAGTAAGAGGTCTTTCTGAAACCTATTTTGCGGCATCGAGGGAATAATCTTGTTTTAACCTTATTATTAATCAATTTCTTTCATACAGACACATTGCAACGAAAGTTGAAACTTAATAAACATTAAGAAACTTGGCAGTCACTCCCAATCATAATTTGTGGCACCGAAATATGAGACTATCAGACTATAGGAACACATACAAAGATGTTCTGAATGTACGGGAACAGGCTAATTCCGCATCCTAATATATTGAGATGACCTTCTTTTGAAACACAATCAAAATACCTTTTTTCTATTTCCTTGATCACAGATGTTGCGGCTTCTTGGAGTGCAGCGGGTAGATCTTCCTCCAGCAGGAGAGTGCGAAACCGATGGTACAAAGCTTACACGTTAATTAACAACAAACGACTGGTGTATGAGAGACTACACAAGCTAGAACAAGAAGCCAGAGATGGTTCTCAGGATCTTGTGTTTTTCATGAAACCTCAAGAAACGGCAGCAGTCTAGTCAAGTCGACATAATGCATAGATATGTTATTGTGACTCCTCATTATGAAAACGAACTACTACATTCAAATTGATTTATGGATACATGTATTGGACTTATATGATTTAAGTTAAATCGTAATGCCATTTTAAGGGGTATACAAAATACAAACAGGTTGGCCTAAGATGAAATTTTTACACTAAAAAGGGTTAAAGTCATTTAAATTATTTTATATTCACCGTCATAGATTAATTTTTTTTTTTAATTTGCTGACGGATGCCACACCCCAAACATTACAGAATGAAAATTAGAGTAATCGCTAGTAATGGAAGGTAATAACTTTTGTGTTTTGTTGAAAACATTCAATACCCATCATTGCCCATTTAGCAATGGCGCACCAATGCAACCTACGAAATTAAAATGTCGGATATGAATATTCTCCAATCACCTTTTCATCCTACACACCTTCCACGAAGACTATACAAACACATTATGCCGAAGACGATTCTTTTTTTAAAAACCAGTAATATCTAATTTATTCTGGCATGAAAGAAGACAGAGAAATCGTTGAGCATAATGTAAAAGAAATATCACCCGTGCAAAATTACGATTATTTTACCCTTAATAATTTGTGAGTAAATTATTTGTCATAATAAACTTTGAGCAAATATAACAAAATGTGTGTTATGCAAGTAAGTACCAATAACGGGCGGCGCTAGACTAGTAGTAGTAAAGCAGATTGGTATGTAGTTTAGGGTGTTGGGTGGTACCACATCCCGATCCTACCTGGAGCGACTCCCGTTTATCTTCAATCTGTGTATTTAGGATACTTCTGGATCCTGGACCCCGTCTTCAGATTGGTCTACAGCATCCTCCGGCCAATCTTCTCTTCTTTTCACGATTGGCTGAAATCGTCATGCCTATGGCGCCTCCGACCACCAGCATGACCAGGATAGCTCCCACAATGGTCCATGCATTGGGCACAATGTCAAATATAAGAGAATCAATAATAAAGGACACAAATACGTCATTTGTTCTGATAATCGCTACAATCATAGTAGGTTTTGTTTGTAGAGCAAGCGTCATTGTGACCTGTTCTACAAATGCACTTGTTGCTAGTCCTATAACAAAACCACGGTCTGCTCCGCAACGAAGGTTTTTCCATTCCCCGAGTGCTACTGCCATGATTCCAAACACAAACATTCCAATGAGCCCATATATGAGGGTAATGACGTATGCGTCCACGTGCAATATCTGCATGAATCGCAGGATAATCGTGATCAATGCTACTGCAACGGCAACGACAATTGCTGCCAGGACACCGGTTATATTTCCAGATTCGGCGTCGCCTCCACCAAACAGGAAAGGTGGTTGAACGACGAGGGCTACGGAGATTACAGTTAGAACCGAGAAGAACAGTATTCCGACCGAACAGCGTTCTCCAAGACACATATGCTACAGTCACACAGACACTTACGTATAGATACGTCCGGTTGCGTCCAAATATTATTTCATCTTCTATTCTATCATTTCTAATGTATTTCTTTGTTTTACTGGATGAACGAAATTATCAATATTTCCACTGCTGACTATGACGGGTAGGCATCCGTGGGGATCCGCAGAAAAGAAAATAATTTTTGGACGCATCGGGACGTAACTATACGTAAGTGTCTGTGTGACTGTAGCATTACGAGCAAAGATGCCCGTCATATCAATTCTACTCCACGTGAAATGTAAATCTAACGTATGACATTAAATCTTAACATAAAGACGCGTCCATTATTTGAGGAGGGGAAACGCAACATTACATTCATGAGTTTAGTGGAAATGCACGCAGCTGAAAAACAAAACCCGCGCTAACGGCGGGAAGCGACCGATTGACAACTGCATGCAATTATTACTTAGCGCACAAAAACTCGCCTAAGAAAACTTCCCTGTCGGTAAAATGGAATTGTCAGTCGATCCGTTCGAGGAAATTAGTCCTGGACATGAAATAAATAATTGAACTTTTATCATAGTTTTCGTAGGTAAATGCTTCAGACCAGATTGGGGAAAAGGACATTTTGGCAAGCCTATAACACCATTGTGCTAAAGTTGAAATCAGAGTCTTTATTTCACATAGATTGATGTTCCTAACGATTATTGATATAAATAGTGATCTTGTCACATCTTGCGAAGACGCCGTCCACATTCGATATGCATGTGATATGCGGAAATATTGACCCATCGAGTAAAGATTCGTTTGTGATAATGTTCAAAGTGACAGGACTTTTTTTAACCAATCGAGATGAATGTACCATATTTGGAAAGCTGAGAATTCAAGCTTTTAAAAACTGCTTGATCATTAAGGTGTAATATAATTATGCGTAATCGAGGAAGATGACTATGCAGCGTATGAGCTATTTTGAGAGCAAAATTGGCCATATTGTACAGGAATTTGATCTTACTAGGATTTCGAATTGACACAAGCGACAGGACTTTTTTTCCCCTTTGCAATAAGTTATTCCTATTTTTGAAAAATTCGGACTCTTAGCGTACTTATTCAAGTTGATCATTTCTTTGAAAAGATAATTGCTCGCCATAATCAAGAAAACAAAGTGAAAAAACTGTGCAAAATACAAAAAGTCTATGGCCGCGTTCGCTTTGCGTAGAGTGATAGCGCCCTCTTCCCCTTAAGTTTACAACTAGAATTGATATGGAACAGAGGAGCAGTGTAGATCAATGCCTTGGTTGTAGAAACTGGGAGGGATTGAAGAGCAAAGTAGCAGCTAAAGCAACTCACAGTTCCTGCCAATGATCTTGCTACTATCAGCAAAAAGCTCTTACGCGGTAAGTTTAAGGAAACCTTGCGATAGGTAAGAAATGGGATAGAGAACAGAACTTGACCAAGCCCACGAAAGAACATCCCTTGGCTGGCTCCCACTTTACCTGCCACGCCCTTGATAAAGAAAGAAAATGAAGTCGCAGCGAAAACGGATGCAACGGCCCATAGAAGACCTCGGTGTCGGTAACATCTCCAAAGACACGACAGAAAATACCTTCCAACATGTCCAAGAGGATAAGGTGTTTTCATCTTCACTGACGGTACGTTCTTGATGTCGGATATCGCTCTCTTGAATATTCACTCTACCGTATTCTATTTCATGATGTTCTGTTAGTGAGTGGAATGACTTCCGTTTGAACATGATTTCGACGTGATATTCTTTTGACCACATCGAGTAGGTCTTATTTGGAAAAACAAGAGAGACGTTGCATCCAGTAGGTACAGTGTAGTAGGTCTTACTAGAACCGCGGACCTTCTGCAACCATACAGCTGTTGTCTGTCCACTATAGTATCTCTTTACGGCAGACCGTCTGTCAATTGATATACGGAAAAGGTAAATTGATGTATGAAAACAAATTGTATTAGTACAATTTTACAGCTACAATCACACACTGCACAATCTATAGGTCAAATTCGTTTTTGTTTTTACTTGGATAAATAATAATGACCAGTAGTAATTAGTGGGGCCATCTATGTAGTTTCGTTTGCAAGTCATGTTAATGTTTGGAAACATCTATAAATATGTTCTACTTGATCACACGAATCAAAAATATATGTCTCCAATTTTTTAATTGACCTTTTGTGACCTAAAATGGAGGTCAAAGGTCAGGCTTCATTTGCATAAACATAATTTTCTTCAAATTGTGTCAAATTTGGTATCAAATTGTAGGTAATTTTATAGCAAAACTAGCAATTAAGTCTATTAACATTTTTTCACCCGACCAGCCAGTTTTGAGCAATATGCAAATTAGTGTATTTATGCATAATTAAATGCATAATTGTGTCAAGCTTCACTATAATCAGACATAACATATCCATAGACAATATCAATGGCAACTAATCAAGAATACAACATAGGTCATACTAGCCTGACATTGCTGCCACATTCTGGTGACCCTTATGACTTTAGAATTAGGGCAAAGGTCAATTTATATGATGATTAACAACCTGGAAATGGCATCATGTTAGCAAAAACCTCAGTTTCTGTGAACTTTGACCTTATTTCTAGGTCGATTGTGTCAACTAAAAATATGACAACATATATTTTTTGGTTGATGGTATGAAGTAAAATATATTCATGCTAGTTACCAACATAGATAAGCTTATACAACGAATAGGTCAAAGGTCAAAGTAAAAGAAAGAGGTTTTGGCCAAAGTGTTTGGTTGTGACCTCAGTCTTATTGGACCGCATTACTTGGACTATTTAATTTAACACTGTTAACATGTTCTACTTGACCCCAAGAACCAGGAAATGTTCGTTTTCATTGACCTATGACCTTTAAATATGGTGAAAAGTCCGAAAATACATAGTTTCTTGTATTTCCAGGTTTTTTAGCGTCATGCTATTTGAACTTTGACCTGATCTTAAGGTCATACGTGTCAATGAAAAAGCAGCAAGGTTGATTTTTCTGATTCATTGGATCAAGTAGAACAAAAGGAACTGTGGCTATCTAAATGATTAAGCTATAATGCCAAACAGGACTGTGGTCTAGACAGAAATCTTTGGCCCTTACGTATTCCTTTAACTTTCTATGTGTGTCTTGACCTTTGTCCCCTTGGGTAATAATATAGCTTATTGATTGTGATAACCATAATTACTTTTGTTCTACTTGACCCCGTGAATCAGAATATCAACCTTACAAGTTTTTATTTATTTTTATTTTTATTTTTTATTTTTGTTGTTGACACGTATGACCTCAAAATAAGGCCAAAGTTCAAATAACATGACGCTAAAAAACCTGGAAATACAAGAAACTATGTATTTTTTTGACTTTTCACCATAATTAAAGGTCATGGGTCAATGAAAACGAACATTTCCTGGTTCGTGGGGTCAAGTAGAACATGTTAACAGTGTTAAATGAAATATTCCAAGTAATGCGGCCCAACTTAAGACTGAGGTCACAACCAAACACTTTGGCCAAAACCTCTTTCTTTTACTTTGACCTTTGACCTATTCGTTGTATAAGCTTATCTATGTTGGTAACTAACATGAACATATTTAACTTGATACCATCAACCAAAAAATATATGTTGTCATATTTTTCGTTGACACAATCGACCTAGAAATAAGGTCAAAGTTCACAGAAACTAAGGTTTTTGCTAACATGATGCCATTTCCAGGTTGTTAATCATCATATAAATTGACCCTTGCCCTAATTCTAAAGTCATAAGGGTCATCAGAATGTGGCAGCAATGTCAGACTAGTATGACCTATGTTGTATTCTTGATTAGTTGCTATTGATATTGTCTATGGATATGTATGTCTGATAATAGTGAAGCTTGATACAATAAAATTATGCATTTAATTATGCATAAATACACTAATTTGCATATTGCTCAAAACTGGCTGGTCGGGTGAAAAAATGTTAATAGACTTAATTGCTAGTTATAAAATTACCTACAATTTGATACCAAATTTGACACCATTTGAAGAAAATTATGTTTATGTTAGTGAAGCCTGACCTTTGACCTCCATTTTGGGTCACAAAAGGTCAATTAAAAAATTGGAGACATATATTTTCTGATTCGTGTGATCAAGTAGAACATATTTATAGATGTTTCCAAACATTAACATGACTTGCAAACGAAGCCGACATTATGACGATTGGTGGCCCCACTATCAGTAAAATAAAGATTAGTGTCATTGACCCTGTTTTAAAAAAAACGATACTCGCTGAATCAAATGTCAGATGTTTAAGTATTTGCTCAAATATTATGTTATGACTAGCTGAGTGTTGAACTTTGTACTTTGATTCAATCGATGTAGACCATTTGTCACTGTGTGTCTCTTAATCAGGTCTTCTGTGAATTATACCGTATTAATACTCTACTGTTTACTAAGTCCCAGTCAGTAATGGTCATAGAACACGCAGTTTAGGAAAATATATATAACTTTGTAATATTGAACATTTTTTTCTTGCTAGGAATGATAATGAAGAGGAAGAAATAAATCAATATTGTTTTGCCTAAATAAATGAATTTTGACCAAGGCCTAGTTTCATTCTTGTACTTTGACTTAATAAATAGAATTGTCAATGGATATCAGTGAAGGTGGTTATCGCTCAATTAAACTATGATGTGGCGGTAGTTGTGTGTATTACGCAAATAGAAAAGAAGCTATGCTACATTATTCACAAGCTTATGACGTAATACATTTATTTTGATTTCTGTCCTCGTTAGATTATTGACACGTACAACTGTCCAAAGATCACATTAGTACAAACCATCATTCTTATATCTTCTTAAAAATACTCACAATAATACAAACATGCGATATGAACCCACAGCTATCCTATCAATATAGTTACAAGCACCTGTGCATAACTCAACATTTTACTGTTCTATAAGTCGAATAATCACCGAAGTCGAAGCAATTTTTCAATCCAGATTATACAGGACATGTGTTATTCATCTCTCCTTGTCTATTTTCTCTCAAGTCGAACTGATTGCTTTGGCCCCAATAGATTCGACTGAGGCAGAGTTACCCGTATTCCTTCTAAGTTTACAGTTATCATTCTTTGCAGCGCATCATCTTCATCACGGAAGGAGGTTTCCTGGTGCTTGTGTTTCTCCTGTTCACGTTTAGATCATATCGTCATTCCAACGACACTTCCAACCACCAAGATGGCCCCTACAGTCGTCCATGCATTGGGCACAATGTCAAAAAGAACGAAATCAAACAAAAACGAGAGGAATACCTCGTTTGTTCTAATGATTGATACAACCAGCGCAGCTTCTGTTCTAAGAGCAAGAGTCAACGAGATTTGTTCCAGGAATCCAGTAACTACCAAGCAGATGATCAAACCTCGGTCGAGCCCACAGTCAGGATTGGTCCATTCCCCGAGTAAAACTGCCATTACTCCGAACAAGAACGTTGCAAATATCCCATAGATGAATATTATGATGTGTGCGTCGACGTGCCATTTCTGTATAAATCTTATTAGAATCTGGGTTAAGGCAGATGCAACGGCAGCCATGATAGCGCAAATGATGCCAGAGAGCATACCCATTTCAACCTTACCTCCACCAAACATGAACGGAGGTTGAACGACAAGTGCTACGGAGATTACGGTTAGAACCGAGAAGAACAGTATCCCGATCGAACATCGCTCTCCAAGACACATACGAGCAAAGATGCCGGTGAACAGAGGAGCAGTGTAGATCAATGCCTTGGCTGTAGCCACTGGTATAGTTTGAAAGGCGAAATAATTCATGAAGGCATTCGAAGACCCTATCAACGACCTGAGGATAAGCAGTATGAATATTTTCATCGGAAGACGTAAGGATATCTTTCTGTATATCAGAAAGGGTAGAGAAAAGAACACTTGAGCAAGTCCACGGAAGAACATCCCCTGGCTTGCTCCTACCTTGCCTGACAGTCCTTTGATGACCAAAGAGAGGGCGGTAGACACACATACCGATATGACAGCCCATACAAGTCCTCTGTGTTGATAGAGCTGCTTTCCAGAAGTTACTTTCCCTGAGGATATTGCTGAAGTGACGTTCAAGTTGATGTCTAGAATGGTATCGTCATGCGTGTCATCCCTGTGTTCACGGATCACATGGTAGTCGACTTCATCATACTCTTTCTGTAGGCCTAAATCCAATGCGTTCCTCTTTGACATGATGTCGTACTAAGTCTACTATGTCTATGATACGTGTTTATTAAAAAAAATCAGAATAAAACCACACATGAGTATTCTTATTCTTATGAAGCTGGAACTGTGTAGTAGAATTAATTTTGTAACTGGGATGGAGTGAGAACCGCTTGTGTTTACACATACAACCTCTCGTTTCAATCTTACCAATGTTATTACATCACAGGGAGGCGGAAACTGTTTGCTTAATTTAAGGGGTAAAAATCTGGCCGACCGTTTTTTATTTCTTACAAAGGTCGTGCCGGTTTATTTTTATATGTATAAATACCCCTACGAAAGAGTTGTAAACCTTATACAATTTGTTTTATTAACGACCGTGTATGTACAATGGGGGCCAACCCACTTCAGAGGTCATATGTCTATACATCAGGCGTGGATACAAGTCGGGCGGGGGGGGGGGGGCAGCGGGCCTAGCCCCATTTTTTGAAATTGTGAAAATGCCGAAAATCTACAATTTTGGACCTCCCCCGCCCCCGCGAGCCGCCCTTAAAACTATATAACATTTGACGGCCGCTGAGAGCAATTTGGCCCAGCGCGCGACCTCACCAATGTGGGGGTGAACAAAAATCTAAACAATTGCATCGATGATATCAGTGCTTCAAAGCATTTTATGATCATTCTATTAGATATACAAATAATTAATTATATCGTATTGCTGATATCATTCTTTCGCATTATTTTTATTTAAATACAACGTGTGACCCTTTCTTGTCCTTATCTACACATTACTGTATTGTTTACTCTCATGAGCTGTTCATATTCCTTCTGAACATGCTAAAGAGGCCCATTTTGGCCTTTTTTTTGGGGGGGGGGGGCTTCTTCTCGCCCATCTTCCCAACGTACACAATGATTTTAATTTAATAGGGTACAAGCAGGTAATATGGGCCCCTAAGCTCATTTGCCTAATTTGCATAAAATTACGAAATGACACACAGTCTAATCTTTGTTTATATGAATCAATAACTACTGCTCTAAATTTTATCGTGAAGAAAAACAATTATCACCAACCCCCCTATCATCAATATTCAAATGTTGACGTCATCATCAAAGTGCCCATATTACCTGCATGTGCAGGTAATATGGGCACATGTATTTAATGTATGTTTTAAAAACTACAATGACTCTACCATGTCTGGAATTTGCTTAAAATGTTGAAAATCATTAACTTTAAGATATAATTTGAAATTATAAGACCCTTCAGTAAATCCTTTGACTATATATTTCATTGTTTTGTATTTTGTATATTATTTCTTTTCTTTAATATTATTTAAATAATATTTTCATGATACAAGTCAATATAAGCCTACATTAAATTATTTATATTAATTATATACTGTGAATATACCCCAAAAAATCGTAGCAAAGAGATTGATGCCTCATCCCAATACTAAGTACCAGAATCATTTCCGCCATTTTGGATGTCCCATATTACCTGCACTAATGTTGCTGTGTCAGGCAAGCATTCAATGCCACATTGCACCCCTTCACTAAAACAAATTGACCTGTACACGCTTGTATGATCAAAATGAAACTATAAGCTTACTAAATATACAAAACAATTCAGGTTACCCCCTCAAACACTCTTTCACCATCACATTCTGTGAAATATCAAATTTTACATCAGGGTAAAAAAATGCCGTAAGTTTTACCTACCTTGTTGGTTTTTCAGCAATTTTCTCAGAGAAATTTCGGTCATAGATGCTCTCAACATACATTCGTATACGTATATCGTTCATATGAAACACATTATGGGCTCACACCGGTCACCGGTAACCGGTCGACGGTCACGACATGATTTGCTTCAGGTGGCCCATATTACCTGCTGGCCCATATTACCTGCATGTACCCTATGTGAATTTCTTTTAAAGATTGTTTTGTTTTATTTTGTACATTATTTTCATGTGATTCAGCTTTTTAGGCTGTTATGTGTTCAGTTTTTTGCTGTTGTTTATTCAGTCTTTTTCTATTATATCAATTATATCATGTTCTTCCCTTTTCGTTTTTCACAACGCCCTCTATCCACCAAGGTATCTAACTTATCTAAATTCTCTTTTTCTAATGCACATAATGTACATTGTACTACCGAACAAATAAAATCAACTAACCAATCAAATCAATTAGAAAGAAAGGATGCATGCGCAGCTCTCATGGTGGTATCTCACTTCGCGAAGACGGGTTTGAGACGGATTTAGGACTACTTTGAGACGGTTTTGAGACGGTTTCTCCTGAGTCCCCGCAACCTTGCATGCACGAGTCTTGGGAATTTTCCAGTCTCAAAACCGTCTGAAAGTAGCTAGTCCAAAATCTGTCTCCGAGACGTTTCCGTCACCGTAAAAAAGTATCGGAGACGTCTCCGCGACGTTAAAAAAAAGTATCGGAGACATCTCCGTTACGGAAAAAAAACGTATAGTCTCCGCGACGGAAAAACAATTATCGGAGACGTCTCCGCAACGAAAAAGTTTCAAAACCGTCTCAAAGTAGTCCCAAATCCGTCTCAAACCCGTATCCCGAAGTGAGATACCACACTTCGCAAGTACAAAGCTTACAGGGATGCAGTAACATGAATGATATTCAAATCACATTTATTCGATTTAGCTATTTTGCCAACATAATTATAAACACTTATATCTGGTATCTCTTCAAAATTGCAACTAATTGCTTTCTTTACCTTCGAGATATCAATGATTTCATACTCAAATTTATAAACCAACACCGGATGGTTTATAAAACCATGTGCTTTTCCACACACCCATTTCCTGTTGTATAGTCCCCCGTCCCTAGTGGCCTGGTAAGTTATTAGCAGAGGGTACTGGTGTTCGGCTGTATGCTTGGCATTGTTTGTTACACTGTTTTAAGGTAGTAAATGACTTCCATTTGATCTGAAACTTTAATAGTTTGTTTTTACTGGGTTTTTTAAGACTGGGGGGGGGGGGGCTCATTCAGCCCTCCCCCCCCCCGAGATCTCGGGCGTGAGTGCCGATCGCACCGAAAATTGGCACGCGCGTTACCACGGCATCCTCTCCAAAACTGAAGAGTCATATTCTCCGAAAAATTTCATCACTAATTAATTATGCTAATTTATGCATAAATCTAAGATTTGCTCTAATTAATTAAATAAAGCTCTAAAAGTGCTAATTTTTGGTTTACAGGCTTTTTATAGGCTTCTGTGAAATGAGTTTAAAAAAAATCTGAATCAAGATGTATTCTATTGTTTTTAAAATTTCTTATGCATTTCTTTGTTTTTCGACTTTTTGTTTTTTATTGTTTTTTTGATGGAAATAATTGGTGAATCTATTTGAATCATAAACAACCTTAAATTAATTGATTTTAATGAGTTAAAGAGAAAATAATGATACATTTATGAATTTTGGCTAAAAACACAATTTGCATTGGATTTGTACACAAATTCACGTATTTGAGCAACTTTGGGTCTGACGCACGCTTACAAAATGTTACGTAATTTCGGAACCTTGTACCCGGGCGTCGCAAATGTGGTCTCAAAAGTTGCGTGAGACTTGAAAGAAAAAAGTCACGAAGTCTCGGCGATTTTTTTTTTCCGCGTTGCGAAGTTATCGCGAAAAATG
>CALNVZ010003425.1:29253711-29265450 GCA_940671915.1 Paracentrotus lividus | reverse complement strand
GACCATGCTTTATATGAATGTGCAGCTTAAAAACAAAAAGGACAAACTTTATTTTTTCCAAAAAAGGTTCACTTTTCAAAGAATCGCCCTCTTTAATATTTACTAGTACTGTGAGTACCGCCAACAATTATTGGTTGTGCTTTTTCTCTTTTGTGTAGCCTATTATTTAGAGCAAATCCATTATCGTCTGTATTGTAAATTAGGTGCGTGTAAATACACGCACTTACTCCATTTATTCTGTTACCGAACAGGATCAATGTGTATTATTTTCAAACAAATGTTGTTTTGGCTTGACAATCTGAAAGTTTATTCCACATAACAACAAGTAATCTATAGGCACGAGTAGGCCTATTGATTTTCGTTCATTATTTAATTACAAGCTATAACTGAATACCTCGAACTTTAGAATCTCGTCTATTCATATAGATTGCTGATGATTGTCGTTCATTATTTAATTACAGGCTATAATTGAATGCCTTTAACCCAAGAATGTCGTCTATTCTTATAGATTACTGATGAATGCCCGGCTTAGCAACAACAGTGAATGATCCACTTTCATTCACTGTTGTTGCTAAGCCGGGCATTCGTAGCAACCTTTCATTCACAGACACAGTTATTGGTAAGCCGGGCATTCATCACCAATCTATAAGAGTAGAGTCCATCCACTGAATAACATGCGCATTGCGAAAAGGACATGATCTATTATGTGTATTATCTGATTGCGAATTCGATTTTACGTGTAAACCGAAATGATGCAGATTCGATATACACCGTGTAACAGTCTACTAGAATAGTAGATTTTGATCATGGTGACGGTTTCCTTCACGTGAGTACTCGTTTTTAATTCCTAATTAAGTTATGGTTAATTTCATGAACATCGTTAGCAATTATTTGCACTTGATATAATGTTGTTCACACGCGAAAGAACAAATTTTGTCTGCCGTAAATTATGAATAAATGTGTTGTGCTTTTAGAAATACATATATAACAATCTCATTAAATTTGAACAGTTTAATTATAATTCTAATTTATATTAGTGTATCTTTTTCTTTTTAGATTAATTGTATCTTTTGGATGAACTGGCGGTTTCTGCTAGTCGCTCAAGACAGAAGCTTGAAAACGTCGATCGCCGAACTGAGCTAGTTTTACTACTTGATCGACTAGCTGTAAGCTGAGTCTTGCTCACAAAGGCTCGTCAGTGCTGGGCAATGCACTTCATACGTACTAGCTTATGCTAGTCTCCGTCTAACTTAGTCGGATCACGACGGATAGCTTTTAAACTATGTCGTTGTGACTCCTAGCATGTAAAACTAAGCCGTCGTGACTGGACTAGCTTGAGACTAGATTTTAAGCTGCGTCCGTAGAGACGGACAAGCTTTAAGCTGAGACGTAATAGAGCAGGCTTGTTATTGAAGGAGTAGTCCGTCGTGACTGATAGCTTTAAAGCTAGGTAGTCTGGGCTACTACGATCTCAGCTTTAGTCTATCGGTCTATCGCTTGTTGTATGGTTTCAGTGTGGCATAAAGGTCGAAGGTTGCGAATTTGGGTATTATTTTTCGCCGTTCGGGTGTTTGAGCATGGGATCCTGAAGTGGATGGCATGAAAGGGAAGACCAAATACATATTATAGGGGGGAAGTAAGGAGAGGAAAAGCAGATAGCAGTAGGTGTGATCGATCGATGTCATACAGGTCATTCTGACCTTGTTGTGACCCTGTTGAAGTGTGTCTTTTCCAAATAGCTCTGTCTATGTCATACGATGACTGCAGTAGGGAGAGGCCTGTTAATTGTTTATAACATCTGTCATTCTCAGTTTCTGTCTGCCTGTCTCGCTACTTAATGCACACCTGTCATAATATTAAGTTTTATTTCATATGTTTCATTCTTCGTCTGCATCATATGACAAAATTAGTTGCAAATTTGCTAGACATTTAATCTTATTAATCACGTAGGTTTTTGCCCCAATTTGTGTTAAGTACCTATTCGATTTGTTTATGCTAATCGGTCAGATGATTCATCAGCATCCTCCGCCAACACCACATCTATCAACGCTTATATTTTCTTCATATACGCCATTCCCACCGACCATGTCTCACATCCATACAATGCAATTGGGAAAACAAGCGTTTGCATAATGTGTATTTTAGTTTCTTTCAATATCCCTCTGTCCTTCCATATATCGCTTAATGTAATACAGGATGATCTCGCCATGGCTAGTCTTCTCTTGATTTCCTGAGAACTTCCTCCTTTGTTGCTTATATATGAGCCAAGGAAGTTAAAAGATTCAACTTCTTCCACATTTTTTCCATCCACCGTCACCACCTTGTTTGCAGCTCCTCCGCAGATCATGACTTTGGTTTTCTTAACATTGAGACGAAGTCCTAACTCCTCGCTGCGTAAGTTGACTCGCTGCGTAGCAGTAGGGTAGGTTGGTCGAAACGAGGAGGACCGTGAGAAAGAAATTGAAGGAGGGAGTGTCACCATAGCGCGAAAATCAGTAACCCCTCGTAAAAGGGGAAAAATATTGACTAAAATAAATGATGATGCCCTTACAAAAATGTCCTGAGGTAATTCTGTGGTAACTGGTTTTATGACACAAATTACCACAGGAATACCTCATACCACGGTACCAAATTTACCACACAAAGTACCACAGGAATATCTTATACCACAGGAAATGTGTGGTAATATACTTCAGATTCGTGTGGAATTCCTGTGGTACCCAAATTACCACACAAAATACCACAGGAATATCTCATACCACAGGAAGTGTGTGGTAAAAAACATAGAGTCGTGTGGTAATGAAAATGGGTGTATGTTGTATTCCTGTGGTACCTAAATTACCACACAAAATACCACAGGAAGATCTCATACCACAGAAAATGCGTTGTAATATAACATAGAGTTATGTGGTAATGATAATGGTTGTCTGTGGTATTCCTGTGGTACCCAGAGTACCACACAAAGTACCACATGAATTTCTAAAACTACAGGAAATGTGTGGTAATATACCATAGAATCATGTGGTAATAAAAATGGGTACATGTGGTGTTCCAGATGTACCAAAATTACCACACAAAAATCAACGGAATTTCATATCACGGAAAATTAATGTGGGGGTAATATATCATGGAGTCGTGTGGAATGAAATGGGTGTTTGTGGTATTCCTGTAGCAGGCCCGTAACCAGGGGGGTTCGGGGGTTCGAATGAACCCCCGCTGGCGACCAGAGGTCCGCTTTACAAAAAAACAAAAAAAAACAAACAAAAAACAAAAATGATAATTTTTTTTTTTGCTTATCAATTTTTTTGGGCCGATCGAACGACACTTAGCCTACCCCTACAGGTAATATTGGTACTCTGTTGAGGGCCAAGGCAAAACATTTTAAGCACGAGTTCCACCCTCCCCTCCCCCCCCCCCCCCGCTTTGTCGCACGGCCAGCGTGACGTGAAATTTTCGATGTACTTTTTTGCTCGCCCGGCGTGACGTGAAAAATTTTGATGTACCTTTTGGTCACATTTTGCAGATTTCGAACTCCCGTAAAAATCCTGTTACGGGCCTGCTGTAGTACCTATATTACACACAATACCACAGGAAGATCTCATACAACGTGTTGTAATAACATAGAGTTGTGTGGTAATTAAAAGGATGTCTGTGGTATTCCTGAGGTACTAAATTACCACGCAAATGCCATAGGAAGTCTCATACCACAGGAAATGTGTAGTAATTAAACAGAGTTACGTGGTAATGATAATGGGTTGTCTCTGGTATTCCTGTGGTACCAGAGTACCACACAAAATACCACCACATCAGGCGCGGATCCAAGAAAATCAATTGAATGCATTTCGGGGGCCAACAGGTATAACACAGGAAATATGCACTGAAACCTAAACGGGTAGACGGACTAGCTTTAAGCTAGTCGTAGTGATGCCCAGACTGACTAGCTTTAAAGCTAGTCAGTCACGAGGACTAGCTTTCCTTCAACACAACCGGCTATACGGACTACTTTAAAGCTCGTCCGTCTTTACGGACTAGCTTGAAAGCTAGTCCGTCAAGTTAGTCCGTCACGACGGACTAGTTTTAATGCTAGTCGGCCAACGGACTAGCTTTCCGAAAGCCGTCTTGACAGACCTAGCTTTACAGCTAGTCGGTCAGACGGACTAGTTTTAAAGCTAGTCTCCGTCGTGACCGACTAGTTTGGAGGACTAGCATTAAAGCTACTCGTAGTGATGCCCAGACTGACGAGCTTTTGAGCAGGACTAGCTTTACAGCTAGTCCGTCAATGTGTAAAAACTAGTCCATCGCGATGGTTTTGCTTCTGTCTTGACCGACTACATGACATTAGCTTAATATGGCTTCACAGGCTTGTAGAGGCGTCAAATCTGAAATTTGAGTAGACAGTTATCCAGATACAATTAATCTAACAGAAAAGTGACACATAAATTTATAATTAGATTTAGAATTCAATTTCTCCTGATTTAATGAGATTGTTATTATTATTGTAAGCATACACATTTTATTCATTCATTTGGAAAGATAAAATTTGTTTCGCGTGTTATACAACATTAATCTAATCACTGCAAATAATAGGCTAACGATTACATGAAATTAATTAAAAACTAGTACTACTTGAAGGAGACAGTCACCTTGATCAAAATCTACTATTCTATGGCGGACTGTTACACGGTGTATATCGAATCTGCATCTTTTCGGTTTACACGTAAAATCGATTCGTATTCAGATAATGCACATAATAGATCATGTCCTTCTCGCAATGCGCATGTTATTCAGTGGATGGACTCTATTCTCAGGGGCGCGGAGCGATTTGAAGTGGAGGGGCTGAACCAAAGTGGGGGGGGGGGCTGAACAGGCTAAAATCACAATGTATGGTATTTTTGCATTTTTGTACACGTGGCTGAAAAAGTAGGGGGGGGGGCTGCAGCCCCCCACCCCTCCCGGCTCGCGCCCTGATTCTTATAGATTGCTGATGAATGCCGGCTTAGCAACAACAGTGGATAATTCACTGTTGTTGCTAAGCCGGGCATTCATCAGCAATCTATAAGAATAGACGAGAATCTTGGGTTCGAGGTATTCATTATAGCCTGTGATTAAATAATGAACGACAATGTTAGAACGTATAGGCTACTCGTGCCTATAGATTACTTGCTGTTTTGTAAAAATAAATTTGAGATTGTCAAGCCAAAACAACTTTTGTTTAAAATAATACACATTGATCCTGTACGGAAACAGAATAAATGGAGTAGGTGCGTGTATTTACACGCACCTAATTTACATTAAAGACGATAATGGAATTGCTCTAATAATAGGCTACACAAAAGAGAAAAAACACAACCAATAATAATTGTTGGCGGTACTCACAGTACTATTAAGTATTAAAGAGGGATTTTAAGAAATTTCATATCAAATTTATTGTCAAACCTGCATTATAAATACTTTAGCTTGAAAGGTACAACGTTTGCATTATTATATATCACTACCTCAATAACCTTGGGTAATTTTATGAATAATTGAAAACGACATTGCAACTGTGTATGTATATCAAAATTAAGCTAGTCCGTCAACATGATAGGTAAACCTCGTCCGTCTACCTACTTTTACTAGTTTTAGTGAGCTCGTCAGTCAACTCGACAGACGAGTATCATGCTTGACGGACGAGCTTTAAAGCTAGTCCGTCAGGTTGAGAGATTTAGATTCAGTTATAAGCTAGTCCGTCGAAACAGACTAACATGACGGACTAGCTTTAAAACTAGTACGTCAATTGACGGACGAGGTTAGGTTTTCAGTGTACCATCGTGACGTTATTACATGCATGAAGATGAACAAAGTCATAATAAGTTTATTATGCGAGCGCGAAGCGTGAACTGAACATTTTCAGGCAATTTTTAATAGTTATCTAAAATTTGAGACCAAAGTAGCGACTAATTGAAAAGAGAGCGTATGGCCCCCGGAGAATAGTGGAAGTGTATTACATAATCAATGGTCCGAGTCCAAAAAATGGCTTGTCGAGAAGAGCCGAGATAAGTGTTACAGACTCTTCAATATCATTATTTATGTTATCAAAACCATTGTGGATTTTGAGAGGGAATACTTATGCCTTCAGTTTTACTTATCGAGGCACCTGTCCCCTATGCACCCTGGGATGGGTGCCCCTGATTATCATCGATTTGAATGGTTTTTTTTTGGACGTTTTGTTTTGTTTTTATTTTTTAAATTGTGAATAGTGAAACATCTGCGCTTCCATTATCTACACGGTGAATTGTGTATTGCATGATTACTACGTATATCAGGCACACACGAGGAAGATAATGCATGAGACAACATTTAGTCGAGTTCATGCTTTGTGACTGTAATCATTGTCTGGTAGAAGTCCGCAGAGAGCTTTTTTTCAAATGATTAAAATAAATATTGGCTTCTTTAAACTTGACAGGCTAAATCAAGAACATGAAATGACTCGTCTCGGCTTACATTACGATTGCGTCACCACTAATACCAGACAGGAGAAAACCTTCCTGTAGGCTTAAGCTCTTTCTTTACCTGGTGTTTACGAATAAGCAATCTTATCACTCTTACAGGGAATAAAGTTTTGTAACTTTTAAAGCCAAATGTGTAAAAGGAATGGCTATGATCCACCGTCCTTCAACATTTGTCATTTTTTTTCTAACGCTAATTCTGTTATTAGCAATCAGAACTGACAGCTCCCATGCTCACCACACATCATCGATAAGTGCAACGTCTGTTCATTTATTTATTTGTTTATTTATTATTTATTTCCAGGCAAAATACAGCAATAATACAGAGTGAGTCAAAAATAATGTCACATCATTTTGAAGTTGTCTTGTGAAAAGTATGAACATTTAATCATGGGTTTCATGATATGTCTTGGTAAAGTCATCCTTCTAGCATACCTTGATACCATTTTCATATGGATTCTTGCACGCATGATTGAATACCAATCTCCTGGAGACGGTAAAATTTCACCTGCGCCAAGTGGCCGGGTGAAGATTAAAAACGAATGCTGACAGAATATGTGTTCACTGACCCACACACCCACACACACATCAATCCTCCCTAAACAAATGCATATTGTCACACATGCACACACGCACACACACACACACACACACACACACACACACACACACACACACACACACACACAGAGTAACAATTCACAATAGAAATTCCAAATTGATGTTTTGTTTTGTTTACCAAGACCACTGAATGTTAACACTGTTTGTGAGTGTAAGTGAGTGTGTGTGTGTGTGTGTGTGTACATGTGGGTTTGATGAGGGTGTGGGTGTGTATGTGGGTGTATTTGTGTGTCGGTATGGTATGTGTGTGTATGTGTGTGTGCAGGGTGTGTATGGGTGTGTGTGTTGAGGATGCGGGGGTGCTTTGTGTATGTATAATGAGGGTACGTGTGGGTGTGTGTCTTTGTGCGTGCACACACGTAAATTCTCAATTTGTTTATTCTTCACCCAGCACTTGGCGCAAGTGAGATCTTACCGTCTTTTGAAGATTGTCTGTTATTCAGTCATGCGTGCAAGATCAAATGAAAATGGTACCAACATATGCTAGAATGATGACTTTCCAAGATATATTATGAAACCCATCATTAAATATTCATACTTTTCACTAGACGACTTCAAAATGATGGAGCATTTTATTGACTCACTCTGTAATAGTACATGTCAGATGAGAAGGAATTACCAGCGGCTAGTGCCTTAGGATCCCTGCAGTAAAACCCAGCGTCCCACAATGTTGTAACAGTGTGTTCACATAGTCGACTATGTAAAACGCTCGAATTTAACAGTGTAGTAATGATTTCACCTGTGATATCATTTTCCACATAGTGTTCACATGGTGGTGTAGGGTTTCACAAAGTGAATTTACCCCTTCACAATGTGAAGATACGGTTCACAGTGTTAAAACGCTCGAATTTACAGTGTGAAGATGATTTCATACTGCGTTCAAAGTGTGTTCACATTGTAGTTCACATCGTGTTTCACACTCACACTGTGAGACACTGTGTTCTTTCAGCAGGGATGACTGAAAAAGAACTAGTTTTTGTTAAAAAGCTCTTCACTAGTCAGGGTTTACAAGCACACTAAAATAAAATCACAATAAATGTCAATAAATTTCTAAAATGCATTATTTTATCAAAATGAAAAGATAAAGTGTTTGTTGCATGTACAACTATTTATGCTATCATTATGTATGTGAGGAGCCTGGAATTGTATCTTATTAAAGTTGAATTAGAAGACGATCCCAAATATTGAAATATTTATATTAATAGCATCCTGACCCCCAAAATACTGAGTGGCGTTTCAACCCCCAAAATAAGTTAAGAATAGTGAATTTTAACGATGTACCCCTACCCATATTTTCCGAGTTCGCTCCCCGGGGATGCGTACTAATACTAGTGTTCTCTCCGTCGACGTCACAAAAGGGAATTCGGTCTTGGCGAAGTAAACAAGGATGCCGTGTGTACACACTGACACATTTTTGTGTGTGAATCTACTTGGTCAGAACTTTTATTTTATCGTTATTAAGTTTATGTGAATGATTTTAAAACAGAAATAAAAATGAAGCTATGTCATACAGTCAATAATATGCCTCTAAATTGCTAGAATATTCTTATTTGTAGCATTTTAAGACGAGGGCCGTGGCGAAACAAGACAGTCAATAAATACTGACTGTTATAGTGTTACGGTATGGAAATCAGCTAGTTGTGGTGTGCAGTTGATCAATTTGGGAACGTAAATGCTTATAAAGTAGATTTATGAACATATTACTCATTCTCCAATATGTAACTGCTCTCTAAATGATACGATAGACTATAGATTAATTTCAGAGAAATAATATGAAATTTGGTCGAGTATGCTCACCGTCAATCGCGTAGCGGACGCTAATCGTTCGTGTTTTGTAAGATATTCTTCGCGTGTGATGCGACCGGCTCTTGAAAAACAAGTCGCTAGCGGATCGGTCTGCGCTTGCCGCCGGCGCGGTTGGCCTGGCTAGCTAGCTTCTTATGTATATGTACGTGCTAAGTGTTCTCTTTTGCGCTTCACTTCGCAAATAATACCGTCTCATGAATTCGGTTTTGCCTTACAATTTATACGAAAATCAGTCGGTATAGGCCTCGAGGTAAGTAAGTAGAATTGTGAGTTTGCTTCATCATATTTCACTATATGTCTTTCGAAATTCATAGAAAGGTCATTTTGATCCAAACTTCACCCATTTGATCTTGAATACTAGTCAACAACGAATAACGAAATCATCTAAGCAAGCCACAGAAATGCACAGTATAGTGTACAGCGAAGCAAAACACAAATAAAACTACACATACACACGTATACGGAACAATTAGCTGCTCACGCTGCGTGTGCACTGAGTGAGCGACCGGATCTACAATGTACGTCACCTCACAGACTCGATCGTATACTCGGAGTTAAAAAATATATAAATAGTGAAAATATCAATAAATAACTCATTGTTTGCGATAATACTTCACAATTTAAGACTTGGAAATCGTTATTCATACTATTGTTTATAGGATAGTAAAGATTTGTACATATGATCCTTAATTATTTAAATTGACTTCCTTGAAAAAATTGGTAAAATCATCTAACTCTATCTGCGCATCATTCTGTATTCAACATCCAGGCACGATATATACACAATACCCGGCCGTGACGTCACCTCAGAGTGTACTAGAGTACACTAGTCTTTCACTCCCAGGCAGGAGCTAATTTCATGAACTATCAAACCAGAATATTGAGAAGCCAGAGGATTTTTGTGATATGGTATTTGTTTGAACAACTTATATATGCTATTTATTATCTGTAGAACCCAATTTAATGGAAATTCTCCCCTTCTTAATTCAACTTTAATGTATACGCATGAACGCATTGAGATCGTTGGCGGCGGCTATTATTAGGGTTGGGCGAATCTCAACTTTTTTTTTTCAAACAAGTGTTTCTATAGTGAAATTCGATGTAGAAACTGAAATGACAATTATTTTTGCATACGATGACGTCTTACGTCGCTAAAGTGCAAAAAACCAAAATGGCCGCCAAAATGGCGTATTATGCCCAATTATCATACTTTTTATGGTATAAACCACTTTTATTACGTTTGTATATGGCTTTTGGGTGTCAGGGAACCCAACATGATTAATCCTCTAAGTTGACTGTTAGTGTAGTTTGGTAGTTAGTTTCAGTCAATATCGAGCGAAAAATCACTCATATCAAAATCACTAATAAACTATAACACATACTAGGTACATTAGGTCATGATAAAATTGTCAGATTTGAGCTTTTAGACCATCAAAATCCATAAGAAACAAAATTAAAAACCGGTTTATACCTATTAAGTATGTGATGAATGGGCAAATACACTATTTTGACGTCAACATCATCGTACACAAAAATAATTGTCATTTTTGGATTCTACATCAAATTTGACTATAGAAGCACTTGTTTGAAACTTCTCAGAAAAAAAGTAATTCTTTGCCCACCCTACTATTATAACCTTTGACCTCACTCCGCTACATCTCTCCTTAGGTAAGGTATCTCATTTCTTTGTTCTTCGTTTAATTTACTTATTTCTTAATATTGTTCGATTTTAAGAACGATTCGACATATAACAGGCAAGAGATAAACACTATAAGTAAGAAAAATAAGTTGAAATAATTTAGTATGTATTTTAGAAGGTGTGTTTTGAAGTGGTTTTTGTTATCTTAACTTGAAGTGAATGTCGGTATGTGCTGTGTGCATGAACGCGTAATGAACTGTGTTTTATTGTAGACATGTAACAATAGGCTGAACCGACCCGCACAATGTGTCGCAAATGGAGAGAATCTCTAGTAGTTCTAGAGCATTTCTAAAAAAAGAGGCCTCTATGAGCTTTTTAGAAGCATTTTTTAGGTAAAAGTTGGGAACCAGTCTATTTCACATAATTCAAGTGTGCTGAATCTGATAAGACCGTTCCCAAGCGATTTCTCACGTTTTCCACCACCTAATTTGCACAAACAAAATGGCCGCCAAATTAACAATATTTGAAGTTCTGTCACCACTCTTCCCTGGTTGTATCCACTTTTTACGTCATAATGCCTCCTAATTTCGCATCACAATAAATATCATGTTAAAGTGCTAGAATAAAGCATTGGAATTTAAGAAAATAATAAATTAATGTTTTGAAACTAATTAATTATGCAAATTATGCAAGTTTGCCAACCTTATATGTTATTATTTCATCAACTTAAGTGAACAAGTGTAAACTGTGGTTCAGAATTCCTCATAACATTTTAAAATTATTTCAAAGCCCCCAAAATATATTTATGATGGATGCCCATTAATTTCATTTTTGGAAAAAAATTCTTTGTTTCCACTTGACTTTGAACAAGGTCTGTGAAAAATAGTCACATGAAAAAACTAATAACTTTAAGGATGATTGCGGTCTTTTACCACAGCTATGTAAGCACAACAGACAAAAACTGAACATTTGGGCAGCAACGGAAACACATGCACACATGCTCTCACCACACCCACCCACCCACACACACACATACACACGCACACGCGCACGCACGCACTCATCTGCATGTACAATAGGCACTTTCAAACAAAGTGTTTACATCTGACCATTGGCCTACTTCTTCTGCCATTCGTGTCACTACCTTAAAGATAATGTGATGTAGTGGAAAGATTTGACATTATC
>CALNVZ010003425.1:29239930-29253686 GCA_940671915.1 Paracentrotus lividus | reverse complement strand
TATTTGCCTGGAATTATAATAATAAATAAAACAAATAATAAATGAACAGACGTTGCACTTATCGATGATGTGTGGTGAGCATGGGAGCTGTCAGTTCTGATTGCTATAACAGAATTAGCGTTAGAAAAAAAATGACAAATGTTGAAGGACGGTGGATCATAGCCATTCCTTTTACACATTGGGCTTTAAAAGTTACAAAACTTTATTCCCTGTAAGAGTGATAAGATTGCTTATTCGTAAACACCAGGTAAAGAAAGAGCTTAAGCTACAGGAAGGTTTCTCCTGTCTGGTATTAGTGGTGACGCAATCGTAATGGTAAGCCGAGACGAGTCATTTCATGTTCTGATTTGCCTGTCAAGTTTAAAGAGCCATATTTTATTTTAATCATTTGAAAAAAAGGCTCTCTGCGGAACTTCTACCAGACAATGATTACAGTCAAAAGCATGAACTCGACTAAATGTTGTCTCATGCATTATCTTCCTCGTGTGTGCCTGATATACTGTAGTAATCATGCAATACACAATTCACCGTGTAGATAATGGAAGCGCAGATGTTTCACTATCACAATTTAAAATAAAAACAAACAAAACGTCCAAAAAAAAACCATTCAAATCGATGATTCAGGGGCACCCATCCCAGGGTGCATAGGGGACAGGTGCCTCGATAAGTAAAACTGAAGGCATAAGTATTCCCTCTCAAAACCACATGGTTTTGATAACAAAATAATGAATATTGAAGAGTCTGTAACACTTATCTCGGCTCTTCTCGACAAGCCATTTTTTTGGACTCGGACCATTGATTTTGTAATACACTCCACTATTCTCCGGGGGCCATACGCTCTCTTTTCAATTAGTCGCTACTTTGGTCTCAAATTTTAGATAACTATTAAAAATTGCCTGAAAATTTCAGTTCACGCTTCGCGCTCGCATAATATAACTATATAGACTTTTTCATCTTCATGCATGTATTAACGTCACGATGGTACCTGAAAACCTAACCGTCCTGTCAATTGACGTACAGTTTTAAAGCTAGTGTCGTCAGGTTAGTCGTGTTCGACGGACTAGCTTATAACTGAATCTAAATCTCTCAACCTGACGGAACTAGCTTTAAAGCTCGTCGTCAAGCATGATACTCCGTTCTGTCGAGTTGACTGACGAGCTCACTAAAATAGTAAAAGTAGGGGAGATGATCGGACACAGAGGGTGTCACCCTCTACTGCCCTGATGTTGCGACCATGCCCTCCAGAGACAGGCTAGCTTAATTTCGTCAGGGAATAGTTTCACGCTGAGTGAAGTACGTCACATAACATATAATATTATAGGAACAGATGAAGCCGAGAGAAGAAAACAGCGATACGACTGAACACGCAATTAGCGGGTCGTATTCCTTCGCAATTTCATGATGTCATATACATCACGCAGTCTCTGACGTCATGTCTGACCTTTGAGTGAGACCCTAGTTGTGATGCTGAAATATTTATACCTCAATAGGCTTTTCTGTCTTGGTGCCAGGTCGATGAGCTGCAACTTAAGGGAGAGCCTGTTCAATTGTTTTTATAACATCATTGGTCCATCTTCAGTTTTCATCTGTCGCCTTAGTCCTCCGATACCTTCCAATGCAACACTGCATAAATTATTTTTTTCAAAATTGTTATCCCAATGGTTATTGGAAGGCTATGTTGATATATTATTTTGAATTCATGCATTCATCCTGTCGTCTGACGTTACTTATTCAGCAGTATTGTATATGCGCGAAAGATAATTGAGTCAAATTTGCGAATATATGCATCTCATCTTTTCTCCTTTATTTATCTATAGTAAACCACGTAGGTTTTTTGTCTCAGTCCAATTCTGAGTTAAGTACGTGACCATCATTATATTGGTTGTGCTTAATTTCTTTCTCTTTTCGTTACCGTCCATAGGATTATATTAGCACAATCCATTATACGCATCCGTCACACGCGCAATAGGAACACACAATCTCAAACGCTTATATTTGTCGTTCTGATACTAGCCATTCCCCACCACCCGAGACCTATCGTTCACTATGCCACATCAATGGCACGGATTGCAGGATACAGGTTAACATAGAATTACAGATATGTTGTCTTATATGGAGAGGCTTGTAACATTTTCATCCCAAGTGTTTTACTTTCATTAATATCAACAGTAACCCTGCCGGTCCCTCTTACTACTATAAACATGTTCGTGCTAAATAGTTAAATACACAGAGGCCAACTCGCCATATCGTCTGAGATCTTCCATTATTTCTCGCGTTGAGAACTTTTCTCATCATATCCTTTGTTGCCTTATATATGTATGCGCAGAAGTGATAAGAAATTGCAAGCTCACTCTCACCATACAATGATTACTTTCTTGTTCATGCGACCTAGCCGGACATTCACATCCGTCAACGCCATCTACAGACAGGGCGGAAGTTCCCGTGTGGAGGGGGGGGGGGCCTTTCCCTCTCGCAGATCAGTGGGTGAAGTTTGCTTTGTCCAACGAAGATTCGCAGACGACAGTTCCTCAACTCCCTCGCTGCGTAAGTTGACTCGCTGCGTAGCAGTAGGGTGGTTGGTCGAAACGAGGAGGACCGTGAGAAAGAAATTGAAGGAGGGAGTGTCACCATAGCGGCGAAATCAGTAACCTCGAAAGGGAAAATATTGACTAAATATAATGATATGCCTTACAAAAAATGTCCTGAGGTATATTCTGTGTAACTGGTTTAATGACACAAATACCACAGGAATACTCATACCACGGGTACCAAATTTACCACACACAAGTACCACAGGAATATCTTATACCACAGGAAATGTGTGGTAATATACTTCAGATTCGTGTGAATTCCTGTGGTACCCAATTACCACACAAAAACCACAGGAATATCTCATACCACAGGAAGTGTGTGGTAAAAACATAGAGTCGTGTGGTAATGAAAATGGGTGTATGTTGTTACCTGTGGTACCTAAATTACCACACAAAATACCACAGGAAGATCTCATACCACAGAAAATGCGTTGTAATATAACATAGAGTTATGTGGTATGATAATGGTTGTCTGTGGTATTCCTGTGGTACCAGAGTACCCACACAAGTACACAGATGAATTTCTAAAACTACAGGAAATGTGTGGTAATTACCATAGAATCATGTGTATAATGGGTACATGTGGTGTCCAGATGTACCCAATAACCACACAAAAATACAAACAGGATATATCTCATATCACAGGAAAATTAATGTGGGGGTAATATATCATGAGTCGTGTGAAAATGAAAATGGGTGTCTGTGGTATTCCTGTAGCAGGCCCGTAACCAGGGGGGTTCGGGGGTTCGAAGAACACCCCGCGTGGCGACCAGAGTCCGCTTTACAAAAAAACAAAAAAAAACAAAACAAAAAACAAAAATGATAATTTTTTTTTTTTTGCTTATCAATTTTTTTGGGCCGATCGAACGACCTTAGCCTACCCCTACAGGTAATATATGGTACTCTTGTTGAGGGCCAAAGGCAAACAATTTAAGCACGAGTTCCCCTCCCCCCTCCCCCCCCTTGTCGCACGGCCAGCGTGACTGGAAATTTTTCGATGTCCTTTTTGCTCGCCCGGCGTGACGTGAAAAAATTTTGATGTACCTTTTGGTCCATTTTGCAGATTTCGAACCCTCCCGTAAAATCCTAGTTACGGGCCTGCTGTAGTACCTATATTACCAAACAATACCACAGGAAGATCTCATACACGTGTTGTAATAACATAGAGTTGTGTGGTAATTAAATGGATGTCTGTGGTATTCCTGAGGTACCTAAATTACACGCAAATGCCATAGGAGTCTCATACCACAGGAAATGTGTAGTAATATAAACAGAGTTACTGGTAATGATAATGGGTTGCTCTCTGGTATTCCTGTGGTACCCAGCAGTACCACACAAAATACCACCACACTCGCGCGCGCGATCCAAGAAAATACAATTGAATGCATTTCGGGGGCCAACAGGTAAACACGGAAAATATGATGCATTGAAACACTAAACGGGTAGACCGACTAGCTTTAAAGCTAGTCGTAGTGATGCCACGAACTGACTAGCTTTAAGCAGTCAGTCACGACGGACCTAGCTTTCGCTTCAACAACATCAGCACTCTTGCTCGCTGCCTGGAGCATCATCATACTGCATATGCGAGGCGGCATAAAACTATTTAGGCATATAACTCCTGTCCATTATACAGTTAGACTACCATTTAAAGCTCAGTCCGTCTTCGGAACGAAGCTTGTAACGACTTAGTCCCGCATCAAGTAGTGTCGGTCACGACGACGGAACCTAGTGTTAATGTAGTCACGGTCACAAAAGCGAACACTTAACCAGGTTAGGTAGTTTTGAGGATCTAACTTCTTTTAATGGACATTGTTATCATTACATGTTACTTTACTTATTTCTTTTAGGTGTCGACTCGCTTATTTTATCCACATTAATAAAGTATCGGACTACTCCAGCTTTCTCAAGAAAGACTACACTGTTCCTATGACAGACTTAGCTTTTCATGAATGTCCTAGCTTCGATGAGAGGATTCCTTTTGAGTTGTTCATCCTATGTCGATTCCGAATTTGAGTAGACGATGAATCTCAGTTTAATGCTAGTCTCCCCCGTCGTGAACGCACTTAGTAACTCAAGGAATGACCATAGACTAGTTTGGAGGACAGCATTAAAGCTAGTCGTAGTGTGCCCAAGACTGACGAGCTTTTGAGGCAGGAGACACGCTTTAAGCAGCTAGTCCGTCAATCGTGTAAAAAACTAAGTCCACGCGAATGGTTTTTTGCTTCTGTCTTGACCGACTAGCATAGACATTAGCTAAATGGCTTCACAGGCTGTCAGAGGCTGTCAAATATCTGAAATTTGAGTAGACAGTTCATCAGATACAATTAATCCTAACAGAAATGACACATAATTTATAAATTAGATTTTAGATATTCAATTTTCCTGATTTAATGAGATTGTTATTATTATTTGGTAAAGCCATTAAACACACACATCCTCTTACATCTCATATATCGGCCGCGAGATGATGCAGAGATTGAGTAGGAATAGATGCGGCCAGATAAATATCATCATTGGTTTACAGCGGATCTACTGTATATACAGCGACACACATGAAACAACTTATCTATCATGGGCAATAATAGGCCTATACGATTTACATGAATTAATAAAACCATAGACTCGCACTACAGCACGTCCTCAACCAAGCTGGTTTTTAGCCTATCGCAACAGTCACCTGCTGTACGCGGAGCGAGAGGAGTGGCGAGTCATTCATCAGGCCCTCTACGAAGGCGACGGACAAGCCACATCTAAGAATAGTACAGGGAAACGGGCCGACACTATTATTCAATAACAGGCGGGACTGGGACACGGGTGTATATCGAATCTGCATCTTTTCGGGTTTACACGAAAACACCAGAGCGAGCGGACGAGTCGTGCACATAATAATCAGATCCTTTCGGACATCAGCGCATCAGTAATTCAGTGATAGGAACTCGAGCGCCCCAGCGGCGCAGACAGCGGAGCGATTTTGAAAGGTGGGGGGCGAACGCAATGGGGGGGGGGGGGCTGAAACAGGCTTAAATCACAATGTATGGTCATTTTGCAATTTTTGTACACGCTGAAAAAAGTAGGGGGGGGGGGCTGCAGCCCCCCCAGCCCCCCCCCCGGCCCGCGCCCCTGATCTCTTGATAGATTGCTGATGAATGCCGGCGTAGCAACAACGCACTGGATCCATTCACTGTGCTAGCGGGCATACATCAGCACTATAAGAATAACGACGAGACCTGGGTCGAGGTATTCAATTATAAGCCTGTGTAAATAATGAACGACAATGTTAAGAACGTATAGGCTACTCGTGCCTATAGATTACTTGCTGTTTTGTAAAAATAAACTTTGAGATTGTCAAGCCAAAACAACTTTTGTTTAAAAATAATACACATTGATCCTGTACGGAAACAGAATAAATGGAGTAGGTGCGTGTATTTACACGCACCTAATTTACATTACAGACGATAATGGAATTGCTCTAAATAATAGGCTACACAAAAGAGAAAAAACACAACCAATAATAATTGTTGGCGGTACTCACAGTACTATTAAGTATTAAAGAGGGATTTTAAGAAATTTCATATCAAATTTATTGTCAAACCTGCATTATAAATACTTTAGCTTGAAAGGTACAACGTTTGCATTATTATATATCACTACCTCAATAACCTTGGAGTAATTTTCATGAATAATTGAAAACGACATTGCAACTGTGTATGTATATCAAAATTAAGCTAGTCCGTCAACATGATAGGTAAACCTCGTCCGTCTACCTACTTTTACTAGTTTTAGTGAGCTCGTCAGTCAACTCGACAGACGAGTATCATGCTTGACGGACGAGCTTTAAAGCTAGTCCGTCAGGTTGAGAGATTTAGATTCAGTTATAAGCTAGTCCGTCGAAACAGACTAACATGACGGACTAGCTTTAAAACTAGTACGTCAATTGACGGACGAGGTTAGGTTTTCAGTGTACCATCGTGACGTTAATACATGCATGAAGATGAACAAAGTCATAATAAGTTATATTATGCGAGCGCGAAGCGTGAACTGAACATTTTCAGGCAATTTTTAATAGTTATCTAAAATTTGAGACCAAAGTAGCGACTAATTGAAAAGAGAGCGTATGGCCCCCGGAGAATAGTGGAAGTGTATTACATAATCAATGGTCCGAGTCCAAAAAATGGCTTGTCGAGAAGAGCCGAGATAAGTGTTACAGACTCTTCAATATTCATTATTTATGTTATCAAAACCATTGTGGATTTTTGAGAGGGAATACTTATGCCTTCAGTTTTACTTATCGAGGCACCTGTCCCCTATGCACCCTGGGATGGGTGCCCCTGATTATCATCGATTTGAATGGTTTTTTTTTTGGACGTTTTGTTTTGTTTTTATTTTTTAAATTGTGAATAGTGAAACATCTGCGCTTCCATTATCTACACGGTGAATTGTGTATTGCATGATTACTACAGTATATCAGGCACACACGAGGAAGATAATGCATGAGACAACATTTAGTCGAGTTCATGCTTTGTGACTGTAATCATTGTCTGGTAGAAGTCCGCAGAGAGCTTTTTTTTCAAATGATTAAAATAAAATATTGGCTTCTTTAAACTTGACAGGCTAAATCAAGAACATGAAATGACTCGTCTCGGCTTACCATTACGATTGCGTCACCACTAATACCAGACAGGAGAAAACCTTCCTGTAGGCTTAAGCTCTTTCTTTACCTGGTGTTTACGAATAAGCAATCTTATCACTCTTACAGGGAATAAAGTTTTGTAACTTTTAAAGCCAAATGTGTAAAAGGAATGGCTATGATCCACCGTCCTTCAACATTTGTCATTTTTTTTCTAACGCTAATTCTGTTATTAGCAATCAGAACTGACAGCTCCCATGCTCACCACACATCATCGATAAGTGCAACGTCTGTTCATTTATTTATTTGTTTATTTATTTATTATATTTCCAGGCAAAATACAGCAATAATACAGAGTGAGTCAAAAATAATGTCACATCATTTTGAAGTTGTCTTGTGAAAAGTATGAACATTTAATCATGGGTTTCATGATATGTCTTGGTAAAGTCATCCTTCTAGCATACCTTGATACCATTTTCATATGGATCTTTGCACGCATGATTGAATACCAATCTCCTGGAGACGGTAAAATTTCACCTGCGCCAGTGGCCGGGTGAAATTAAAAACGAATGCTGAGAAGAATATGTGTTCACACTGACCCACACACCCACACACACATCAATCCTCCCTCAAACAAATGCATATTGTCACACATGCACACACGCACACCACACACACACACACACACACACACACACACACACACACACACACACACAGAGTAACAATTCACAATAGAAATTCCAAATTGATGTTTTGTTTTGTTTACCAAGACCACTGAATGTTAACACTGTTTGTGAGTGTAAGTAGTGTGTGTGTGTGTGTGTGTGTACATGTGGGTTTGATGAGGGTGTGGGTGTGTATGTGGGTGTATTTGTGTTGTCGGTATGGTATGTGTGTGTATGTGTGTGTGCAGGGTGTGTATGGGTGTGTGTGTTGAGGATGCGGGGGAGTGCTTTGTGTATGTATAAATGAGGGTACGTGTGGGTGTGTGTCTTTGTGCGTGCACACACGTAATAAATTCTCAATTGTTTATTCTTCACCCAGCACTTGGCGCAAGTGAGATCTTACCGTCTTTTGAAGATTGTCTGTTATTCAGTCATTTTGCGTGAGCAAAGATCCAAATGAAAATGGTACCAACATATGCTAGAATGATGACTTTACCAAGATATATTATGAAACCCATCATTAAATATTCATACTTTTCACTAGACGACTTCAAAATGATGGAGCATTTTTATTGACTCACTCTGTATAAGTACATGTCAGATGAGAAGGAAATTACCAGCGGCTAGTGCCTTAGGATCCCTGCTAGTAAAAACCCAGCGTCCCACAATGTGTTAACAGTGTGTTCACATAGTCGACTATGTAAAACGCTCGAATTTAACAGTGTAGTAATGATTTCACACTGTGATATCATTTTCCACATAGTGTTCACATGGTGGTGTAGGGTTTCACAAAGTGAATTTACCCCTTCACAATGTGAAGATACGGTTCACAGTGTTAAAACGCTCGAATTTAACAGTGTGAAGATGATTTCATACTGCGTTCAAAGTGTGTTCACATTGTAGTTCACATCGTGTTTCACACTCACACTGTGAGACACTGTGTTCTTTCCAGCAGGGATGACTGAAAAAGAACTAGTTTTTGTTAAAAAGCTCTCCTCACTAGTCAGGGTTTACAAGCACACATAAAATAAAATCACAATAAAATGTCAATAAATTTCTAAAATGCATTATTTATCAAAATGAAAAGATAAAAGTGTTTGTTGCCATGTACAACTATTATTGCTATCATTATGTATGTGAGGAGCCTGGAATTGTATCTTATTAAAGTTGAATTAAGAAGACGATCCCAAATATTGAAATATTTATATTAATAGCATCCTGAACCCCCCAAAATACTGAGTGGCGTTTCAACCCCCAAAATAAGTTAAGAATAGTGAATTTTAACGATGTACCCCTACCCATATTTTCCGAGTTCGCTCCCCGGGGATGCGTACTAATACTAGTGTTCTCTCCGTCGACGTCACAAAAGGGAATTCGGTCTTGGCGAAGTAAACACAAGGCATGCCGTGTGTACACACTGACACATTTTTGTGTGTGAATCTACTTGTGTGTCAGAACTTTTATTTTATCGTTATTAAGTTTATGTGAATGATTTTAAAACAGAAATAAAAATGAAGCTATGTCATACAGTCAATAATATGCCTCTAAATTGCTAGAATATTCTTATTTGTAGCATTTTAAGACGAGGGCCGTGGCGAAACAAGACAGTCAATAAATACTGACTGTTATAGTGTTACGGTATGGAAATCAGCTAGTTGTGGTGTGCAGTTGATCAATTTGGGAAACGTAAATGCTTATAAAAGTAGATTTATGAACATATTACTCATTCTCCAAAATATGTAACTGCTCTCTAAATGATACGATAGACCTATAGATTAATTTCAAGAGAAATAATATGAAATTTGGTCGAGATAATGCTCACCGGTCAATCGCGTAGCGGACGCTAATCGTTCGTGTTATTGTAAGATATTCTTCCGCGTGTGATGCGACCGGCTCTTGAAAAACCAAGTCGCTAGCGGAATCGGTCTGCGCTTGCCGCCGGCGCGGTTGGCCTGGCTAGCTAGCTTCATGTATATGTACGTGCTAAGTGTTCTCTTTTGCGCTTCACTTCGCAAATAATACCGTCTCATGAATTCGGTTTTGCCTTACAATTTATACGAAAATCAGTCGGTATAGGCCTCGAGGTAAGTAAGTAGAATTGTGAGTTTGCTTCATCATATTTCACTATATGTCTTCGAAATTCATAGAAAGGTCATTTTGATCCAAACTTCACCCATTTGATCTTGAATACTAGTCAACAACGAATAACGAAATCATCATAAGCAAGCCACAGAAATGCACAGTATAGTGTACAGCGAAGCAACACACACAAATAAAACTACACAATACACACGTATACGGAACAATTAGCTGCTCACGCTGCGTGTGCACTGAGTGAGCGACCGGATCTACAATGTACGTCACCTCACAGAACTCGATCGTATACTCGGAGTTAAAAAATATATAAAATAGTGAAAATATCAATAAATAACTCATTGTTTGCGATAATACTTCACAATTTAAGACTTGGAAATCGTTATTCATACTATTGTTTATATAGGGATAGTAAAGATTTGTACATATGATCCTTAATTATTTAAATTGACTTCCTTGAAAAAAATTGGTAAAATCATCTAACTCTATCTGCGCATCATTCTGTATTCAACATCCAGGCACGATATATACACAATACCCGGCCGTGACGTCACCCTCAGAGTGTACTAGAGTACACTAGTCTTTCACTCCCAGGCAGGAGGCTAATTTCATGAACTATCAAACCAGAATATTGAGAAGCCAGAGGATTTTTGTGATATGGTATTTGTTTGAACAACTTATATATGCTATATATTATCTGTAGAACCCAATTTAATGGAAATTCATCCCCTTCTTAATTCAACTTTAATGTAATACGCATTGAACGCATTGAGATCGTTGGCGGCGGCTATTATTAGGGTTGGGCGAATCTCAACTTTTTTTTTTTCAAACAAGTTGTTTCTATAGTGAAATTCGATGTAGAAACTGAAAATGACAATTATTTTTGCATACGATGACGTCTTACGTCGCTAAAGTGCAAAAAACCAAAATGGCCGCCAAAATGGCGTATTATGCCAATTATCATACTTTTTATAGGTATAAACCACTTTTATTACGTTTGTATATGGCTTTTGGTGTCAGGGAACCCAACATGATTAATCCTACCTAAGTTGACTGTTAGTGTAGTTTGGTAGTTAGTTTCAGTCAATATCGAGCAAAAATCACCTCATTCAAAATCACTAAATAACACCTATAACACATACTAGGTACATTAGGTCATGATAAAATTGTCAGATTGAGCTTTTAGACCATCAAAATCCATAAAGAAACAAAATAAAAACCGGTTTATACCTATTAAGTATGTGATGAATGGGCAAAATACACTATTTTGACGTCAGACATCATCGTACACAAAATAATTGTCATTTTTGGATTCTACATCAAATTTGACTATAGAAGCAACTTGTTTGAAACACTCAAAAAAGTAATTATTTGCCCAACCCTACTATTATAACCTTTGACCTCACTCCGCTACATCTCTCCTTAGGTAAGGATATCTCATTTCTTGTTCTCGTTTTAATTACTTATTTCCTTAATATTTAGATTTCTAAGAACGATTCGACATATAACAGGCAAGAGATAAACACTTAAGTAAGAAGAATAAGTTGAAATATTTAGTATGTATTTAGAAGGTGTGTTTTGAAGTGGTTTTTGTATCTTACTTGAAGGTGATATGTCGGTATGTGCTGTGTGCATGAACGCGTAATGAACTGTGTTTTATTGTAGACATGTAACAATAGGCTGAACCGACCCGCACAATGGTGTCGCAAATGAGAGAATCTCCTAGTAGTCTAGAGCCATTTCTAAAAAAGAGGCCTCTATAAGCTTTTAGAAGCATTTTTAGGTAAAAGTTGGAACCAGTCTATTTCACATAATTCAAGTGTGCTGAATCTGATAAGACCGGTTCCAAGCCGATTTCTCACGTTTTCACCACCTAATTTGCACAAACAAATGGCCGCCAAATTAACAATATTTGAGCTTCTGTCACCACTCTTCCCTGGTTGTATCCACTTTTTACCGTCATAATGGCCTCCTAATTTCGCACTCACAATAAATATCATGTTAAAGTGCTAGAATAGCATTGGAATTTAAGAAAATAATAAATTAATTTGTTTGAAACTAATTAATTATGAAATTTATGCAAGTTTGCAACCTTATATGTTATTATTTCATCAACTTAAGTGAAACAAGTGTAAACTGTGGTTCAGATATCCTTCATAACATTTTAAAATTATTTCAAAGCCCCCAAAATATATTTATGATGGATGCCCATTAATTTCATTTTTGGAAAAAAAAATTCTTTGTTTTTCACTTGACTTTGAACAAGGTCTGTGAAAAATAGTCACATGAAAAAATAATAACTTTAAGGATGATTGCGGTCTTTTACCACAGGTATGTAAGCACAAAACAGACAAAACTAACATTTGGGCAGCAACGGAAACACATGCACACATGCTCTCACCACACCCACCCCACACACACACATACACACGCACACACGCACGCACGCACTCATCTGCATGTACAATAGGCACTTTCAAACAAAGTGTTTACCATCTGACCATTGAGCCTACTTCTTCTGCCATTCGTGTCACTACCTTAAAGATAATGTGATGTAGTGGAAAGATGAACAAATTATCATGAGCTTTCAAATTATTTTCATGGTATTTAGATAGAATATTGTAGTAGAAATTTCCAGTACAAAGGATTGCTCTTCAAATTGTTATCAACCTTTCGCTATCACTAAGAGACAGTTCCTCATCCACAATTCAATCTAAGACCATAACAATAATTTCGCTTTAAATTTGAATAACACTGACCGGTGTTTATTACAGGATTGGGCTCTGGGGTAAACTCTTTCAGGTCTCCAAGGGTACAGAGTGGCAGGTAGGCGCATACCAGAAGGTGTTACTTGGTTTGCTCTTCCCACACTCACACTTATTTTGTCCATCTTCGCTGTATCCCCATTTTCCGTTAGACCTTACTCTGTCCTGTGCCAACGGTGTCTGTGCATGTCCTAAGGTGGTTCAGGCATGACTAGGTGTGCTATGGCTCATCAGAACCTGATGAGAGAGATTATTTTGTACATTGTGTTTGACATTTATTTGAGGTGGCTGGTCCACAGAGATGGTCTTCGATTGTGTGCAGATCTAACAAGGGATTCTCGAGTGAAGTAAACTATGTCTTGATTCCAGTCTCTATTTGCATGATTATAATTATATAGAGGATATGGAGGGTTATCCCAATCTGGTGTTAGCTAGCTTCTTTAGAATGTTATTCCTGGCTCATAGTTTTTGCTTTGTCGTGGAAATATGTTTCTTATATGTAAGGGAACAATCTAACGTCAAATTTAGGTTAGATGCAGCACAGGACAGTCATGTTTGAGCAGTTGATGTAGTTTCCGTATTGTCTGATCCTCAATTGTCGTTGGGCCTGTGTTTTAGAGGTGAAAGATACTTATTTGACTGTTTTCAGAAATTCACTAGCAAAGGGTTTGCAGCATATAAACGAGTTATTTTGACTTCTTCATAGGAATTTTCACGTGAGGCAATGCAGAGGTCATCAACACACAGAGAATCTTTACATTGGGGTGTACTGCTTGGTGATTAGTGTACATTTGAAGAGCAGAGGGGCTAGGACACTCCCTTGTGGGAAGCCATTTTTCTGCTTGCCATGAACGTCGACATAAAACCGTCTATATGAAAGCAGATCTTATTTGAATCTCGGTAGTTTGTAATCAAAAGGAAAGAGTTCATTCATTATGATTTGTTTAATCACGCAGTAGTTACTTGAACATTATTCGGATCGTAACGGTCAACTGGCCTGTCCCCCCCCCC
>CALNVZ010003425.1:29207241-29226858 GCA_940671915.1 Paracentrotus lividus | reverse complement strand
TTGCCTAATGGCTCTTAGTGCAGTATAGAGGCATTTATTAGTGTTCAGTCCAGGTATTTTTCAGTATTCCTTTGTTGCTAAACAAATGCTATTATACTGTTATTTATAATAAATTAACACATTCATTTTGACTCCGCACATCGTCTCCTTAACGGCCAGTCGATGCTACACCAAGAGAGGCCTTCTCAGACTGGGAAGAATAATAAAGTACCAAGCCTGAGAACGTGAGACCAGATTGTCTGGTTTAAATCTGTTCGGGTCCTGAGTGTCCCATCCCTCCCACCCAGTATACCATTCGGCCCTACATATTATACTAAAATAATATCCAATTGAAAAAACTTTTATGCATTTAAATATAGATATTTAATTTATTTATGTGTCAGATGTGTAAAACCTTAATAGTATAATAAATCCTAGTTGATATTATCTATTATATTAGTTTATTAATAACATTTTAAAATGAGTCTGAAATGGCTGTTTAATCTTGCACTATGTAAACAAAATTATTTGTTGTCTATTATAATTAAATTTAAAATAATAGATTTGTATATGACTGTGTTTAAAAATTCCAAAACGTCAAAATACAAAGTTTAGATAGCTATAGACTATACTTAGACAAGTTGAAGAATCTTTCACCTAATGAATAGAACTACACGACTCCTAAGGACGATCACAGTAGCGATATAGACCCCCCCCCCTCATATGTGTTCTAATCGGGTCGGAAGAAAAATTATTAAGACAGATTGTTTATCGCTTATCCTAATTTGTTTATTTTCATCTCTATTTATTTCATTTATTTTTTTCTATTTTATTTCGGTGGCACGGGCCAGACGTAGGTGATGCAAACCATCATAGATGCATCTCGGACGGCTGACCTCCCAAATTCTTCCTGTCGGTTTTAGTATAGATAGGGTGATGCTCATTCCAATTGCACTCCCGACGACGCAAGAATTGCTCCGACAATCGTCAACGCGTTCGGACCAATACCAAATATTTACGAAATCGAATGCAAACGAGAGAAGAAGCTCATTAGTTCGAATGATTGGAAACCCCATAAGCCAGGAACAGTCTTAAAGCGAAGTGGATGGAAACTTGCTCCAGTGAATCCATTAACTGCGATCCCGATACAATCCACGATCCAATACGCGTCACGGGTTTGTCCATCACCGCAGTGCAGTGGTCACGCTCCATGCCAGAACATGGCAATGATTCATAGATGAATTAATGGCGTAAACATCAATCACGTAATATCTGCATGAATCGTAAAATGCTTGTGTCGCAGACAGAATCAATGGCGCAAACGACCCGCACTACAATATTCCAGCGCGAATTTCCCGACGTACTCCGCGAAGATGAAAAGGCGGTTGAATGACAAAGCGATTCAGAGATACGGTGAGACAACGCGATAGAAACCCTATTCAAATATGAACATCTCTCACCCAGGCAGATACGAGCCAAAGATCCCAGTAAACAGAGGCAAGACACTGTAACAATGCCTGAGCCGTGACCCATGCACGAAAGGCGTATCATCAATCACGACTTGGAACGGCATGGCCTTCGAATAGATCATACACAGCTTATGCAATATCAACGCGGATGTTATTTGAAAGGGAAGGAAAGTGAAACCTTATGATCTAATACCAGATATGGTAGATGAGAACAGCACCTGAGGAACCGCGGAATAGAACAGTATCTGACATGGCTGCTACTTACCCGCAAGTAGTTTGATGCAGATGGAACATGCTGTGAGATACCACAGATGTGATGGCCACACTATGACCCCTTCATGCTCTGGGCGGCTACACTGCTCAAAGATGTCACGTCCTTCAGTAGATACGGCATAGTTTGGCAAATATTCTGTCCTTTGACGTCCCTTCTACGGTCATCAACTTATCGATGATAGCCAATTGTCATCACGTCCTCATAGTCGAACATCAGCTCTCTTCTTTTTAACAGTATTCTGTTTCGATCGGCCTCTTTTATAGATCTGCGTATTGATGCTCAATACTCATCGTACTAGGCTGTCTAGCTTAGGATCCTGAAATAAAACGTATTGTAAAAAAAAAAAACAAGTTAACTTAATTGCATAATTTCAGCATTACACACACCACACACACAACCAAAACAAAAACAACACCGATATTCTCGTTGAAAAAAATGACATAGATGACACAAATCTAACAGGTACGTCATTTGCGAGGACTAGTGCTAAAGCTGATATCAATAATATTCAAATCAGGACAGAACTTTGATTTACCATGTCCGCAGACTTGGATCACTGTTGACATCGAAGCCTATACACAATCCACCATTACTAAGACTCACCCAAATACTATCCTGACTGTTTTGTCTAGTAGGTTGTTTTTGATACAATGCAATGTCTACCATAACTAATTGTTGTTAGCAAGTAAAGAACTTCCTGGTGGTTATTACTAGCTTCACGCTGTTTAATTTTCCAAATATCATAAGTATTTTTAACGTAAAACAAATATTAGCAGCCATATTTGCCCTTTCTCCTCCGCAGTCATACACAACTGCGTTTGTTTTGTTCATCTCGCTGTTAAAACTAAGTGTACACTGGCGGAATGCTTCTCATGTGTATAAGATATACAAAAGAATGTAATATAAACTTTAAGAATGGACGAGATCATATTGCCAAAAATAATAGACATTGCTCCCAGTGGTCGGCAAGGTGCTTTAATTATTAGGCGGAAGGTCGAAACGCAGTTTAGCATTCTTTCAGATGTGGATCCAGAAAGGGAGGTGGGGGGGGGGGTTTGGGATTGGCCGCAAAGTCGTGATTCTATTCAATAAGAAATCTCCCCTGGAAATGTCCGTGGTATCCAATGGGGAAAATATATGGTTTCGTTTGCAATCATGTTATATGTTTCTGGCAACATCTAAATAATGTTCTACTTGGATGCACACGAAGTTAGATAATATTTGTCGCCAGTTTTTTAATTAAGACCTTTTGTGACCCAAATGAGGTCATAAGGTCAGGCTTCCATTAACGAATAAACACAATTTGTCTACAATTGTGTTCAATTGATATTAAATTGTAGGTTAAGTTTTATAACTAGTCAATTAAGATCAATTATCATTTTTTCACGCACGACCAGCAGTCTTGAGCAAATATCAAATATTACTTATTTATTGCATAATTGAATGCATATTAAGAGTCAAGTTAACGGCGATAGGACACACCATATCCATTAGACAATATTAAATAAAAAAATTAATCAAGAATAAAACAGTGAATCATACTAGCCTATAATAATCTGTTGCCACATTCCTTGGTGACCTCTCATGACCTGAAAATATGTCAAAGGTCAAGTTATATATATGATGATAACAACCTGGAAAATGGCATTAATTTGCAAAAAACCGAATTTTCTTTAGAACTTTGACCTTATTTCTAGGATCAATGTGTCAGTATAAGAAATTTTGACAGACTCTATTTTTGGTTGATGCATCAAGGAAATCATATTTCATAGTTACGCTGGACAAAGTTAAGCTTTACGATCCAACAGGTCTCAAAGGTCAAGTTCCAAGAAGAAGGTGTTTGACCAAAGTTTTTGTTTGACCTTAGTCTTATTGGGCCGTGTTACTTAAATATGTTATTAAACACTGTAAAAAGGTTCTACATGATTCCTATGAACAGGAATTGCTCGTTTTCATTGACTATGACTTTTATTAAAATGGAGGTGAAAAGTCCAAACTAATACATAGTTTCTGCTATTTCCAGGGTTTTTAGCGTTATTTGAACTTTGACCTTAACTTAGGTCATAACTTATGTCACATGAAAGAGAATAGCAACAGTTGATATTCTAAGAATTGATACTAAAGGGAAGTCTAACAAATCTAGGATAACAAGTTTTTCTGTAAATGATTTTTTTTTTTTTTTCTTTTCTGATGGATGTAGGCTAGTACCTTTTGGAAATTTTATGTCTCAGAGTTGTAATACCATGTATCTCAGAATTTCTTTTTATCAAAAGGAACATTTTGTAACTATTTCATATAATAGTTGAGATAGATGCCATATTTAAAAAAAAAAAAAAAAATCTAACCTTAATTGTATTGAGTAAATAAGTTTTTCAAATTTTCAACTGTGATGCTCTGGCGACCCAACAACTACGCATTATTTACATGCAATAAAAACGAGACACATGGGACTACATAAAGTGGATGTAGGCCTTTTGAGAATGTAATGAAATGGATGTAGTACCGTTTGGAAATGAAGTGATTTTTGAAAGTCATTTTTTTTTCACCTTTCCATTGAAATTCAGCTTTCGTTTGTACAGTGTTAGAGGTGCTAAAAATGAGTAGATTAATGTAAAAAAAAAAAACAAGACAAATTTTATGAAAATGGATATAGTACCTTTTAGAATGAGCTCTTCATTGATTAAAAAAAAAAATCTATATTTAAAATATATGAGAGACCATGTGTGCAGTCTCAAGCTGAAGAGAAAATGATATCACGCTTTGACTTTAGTGTGAGAAAAGTAGAACAATATAATGAATGGGGAATTCCACCCACAGTTAGGCCTACATGCATTTTTATTACCTACGTACCTTATCAGCCCCCCTCTCGAATAGTTTGGCCGAGTTAATTTGGCATGTTTTCACGTCCCTATCTCTAATCTGTCTCCTGGATACCATTTCTCTGTTGGTTGCATGTGCCAGAAGGGCAGTGCAGAATGCTTTGGAAGTTCGTATAATGGTCGTACCAAATGACAGTGAAAGTAGCTCCAAGGTGGTATGTGATCTGCACGTGCCTCAAATAAAATTGTACAGTTCATTACTTACGTTTCCTCTTTGCTGACAATCATATCCAAGAGTCGATATTATGGCAGTGCAAGTGAATATTGTGAAACATTATCGTTAGACGCAGGATTGTGGATGTTTGGCAATGCATAGCATCGGTAAGTTCATTAAATACATAATTTGAACACGTTTACGCTAATCTCTTCTCTCCCCACCCTACGCACCCATTCTTCTCTCATCCGATGGGCCTATGGTATGTTAGAACATGGATCGTAATACGTCGGTATTTAAATGTATTACATGGTTAGAATGATGTACCTACTCATCTCTATCTTTCACAAGTTTCAACAGTAAACGTACCCCTGGCATTCTGTCTCTACTTTCCAGCTCTCGTCTATTGTCTCCCCTCTCCCTCTGTCACTCGTCTGTCCCTTCCATGATAGTAAACAGGGCCGAGGAGCGTGTTTGAAAGTGGAGGGGCTGAACCCAAAGGTGGGGGGGGGGGGGGGGGCTGAACAGGCTAAAAAATCACAAATGTATGGTCATTTTTTGCATTTTTGTACACGTTTGGCTGAAAAAAGTGGGGGGGGGGCTGCAGCCCCCAGCCCCCGGCTCCGCGGCCGGTTAATATTATGGCCCTGCTATTTCTTCTTTCTTCCATGCTTAATAAGTTTCATAATCATATTTGCTTTCTCTAAAACTAAAGCACAAAGATTCCTTGATAGGCCTAAAAGCCTACAGACACGCGTGCAGCCGCGTATCGGTCGCTTTAGAAAGGAGGAAACTGGTTGTAGGCTATATATCTCACTTCGCAAAGACATCTCCAAAACATTGATGCGTCTCAAAGAGATCTCACGAGATGTCTCCGTAGTTTCGAAATCCTCTCAAATCCGTCTTATCCTAGTCTCCAACCCGTCTAAAAAAAATCAAGTGAGACATTATTTCCTCCGTTTATATGTTTAAAAAATTTGTTATATTAATATCAGGATCGTTGAATTGTGAAATACACTTGACTGTATTTTTTCTGATATATTTATAAATTATAATTTCCACTACAGATTTCGTTGATAATTTCTCTAACATGCTGCCAACATGGACTACACTGTGGGGATGTGAGTCGGAGAAGCCGCCCGAGGCTTGTCTAGTAAGTAAAATAAAATAATTATAATAATAATAAAATAAGTATGTGAATTATAACAAAAATAAGTCAAATAATCCATATGGCATTTGACCTATATTAACTCGCCTAAAAACACATGTAAATTATTACCTACTGAAAACAAGCAGCCCATTTTTTACATGCGAAATAATGACTATACGAGCAACACATATCTATCATTGTCTATAGATACTCAAGGAGCTTTCTCCTTTGTCGGGAAGTAAGTCAAATTTTTTATCTTAAAAAAAAATCATCTCAATATATTTATTTACTAATATCCCTAATTTGCCAAAAATGTTTGGCATAATATAATCAATCAATTATATTCAGAATTACTTGTCAACTTCTGTTTGCAATTTCAGTATTATTCTTATACTGAATGACAGTTTATAGTCGAAAAACATGCTATACCTCCGTCAATTCACTGTGAATCTGCGAATGTCCGAATGTATACGATGAAATTTCTGGTGCATGGATTGTGATTTAGTCTTAAATAACGAACCTTGGGGGATTGGGGATTCCCCGCAAAATGCTCCAGTGCCGCTAATTTATCACGTGATAAAAGGGCGGGAACTTTCTTCAGGGAATTTCTGTTTACCGTTGATATCAATTCATTCGATTCTCGAGTCTGATGTATAGATGATCCCTCAATTGCTTTCGGGCTACATGTACTTGAGGTTTGTTCCTCCGATTGTGAACTTGGAGGTGATCATTAGTCCCTTCCCGAATTAACCCTCTCACTCTTAAGAACCAAAGCCGGGTGACTTTCTTCCAGCATGGTATAGCTTAAAACTTTGATATATACCACTACCTCTCCTAGTTATAATCTTAAGGGCAAACAGAAGTTCCAGTAGTCACGGCAACAGCCATGTAAGTTCATGACCATTACGTAATAGGTTGCATAATTTAGTTCAATGCATGTCATGAGTTCAGACTCAGAGAGTGTGTGTGTGTGCGAGGGTGTACATATGTAAGGCCCTGATTATAAACCTCTTTTAAAACAAAAGTAAAACAAGTTTCACACCAACCTAAACATTATTTATGTACAGTGGGAATTCAGCATAAAAGAAATCATATTTTCCCCACTCTATAGGGTCTGATGCTGAAAGACTACCCTCGGCGATGTGCTCAATCCCAACGTATGTTATATAGAGCCACGTACAGCTACCATATGACCCCCCCACACAAAATAATGATTAAAAAGATAATAATAAATGAAATAAAATAACTAGAAAATGATAGTTAAAATAGATAAAAAATCTGAGTGAAAAATAATAGAAAATGATGAATAAAACAGATAAAAAATCTAAATGAAATAAAAAAATAAATTAAAAAATAAATAGATAAAGTAAAATATTTGTACATTCGCAAACTTTGCAAACCGTTCGCGTTCCTGCTTTGTCTTATTGCGATCGGCCTCTCTCTCTCTCTCTCTCTCTCTTTATATATATATATATATATATATATATGAAACAGATGACTCGAGACATATCAATTCTACTCCACGTGAAATGTAAATCTAACGTATGGCATTAAATCTTAACATAAAGACGCGTCCATTATTTGGGGAGGGGAAACGCAACACTGCATTCATGAGTTTAGTGGAAATACAGCTGAGCGGCGCAGAAAATTATTCGGCTCCACATAAATGTCAACTAGACCCGCGCTGACGACGGGAAGCGAACATTTGACAACTGCATGCAATAATTTTTATTACTTAGCGTACAAAAACTCGCCTAACAAAACTTCCCTGTGGTTGAATGGTATTTGTCCGTCGATCTGTATTGACAATTATCTCGGACATGAAAGAAATAATTGTACTTTTATCATAGTTTTCGTAGGTAGATGCTTCAGACCAGATTGGGGAAAAAGACATTTCTGGCAAGCCTATAACACGATTGTGCTGAAGTTGTAATCAGAATCTTTATTACACATAGATTGATGTTCCAAACGATATTGATATAAATAGTGATCTTGTCACCTCTTGCGAAGACGCCGTCCACATGCGGTATGCATGTGATATGCGGAAATATTGACCATCGGGGTAAAGATTCTATTGTGATAATGTTCAAAGTGACAGGACTTTTTCTTACCAATCGAAATGAATGTCAAGCTTTTAAAACATGCTTGAACAGTAAGCTGTAATATAATTATGCGTTATCCAGGAAGATGATTATGCGGCGTGTGAGCTATTTTGAGAGCAAAATTGGCCATATTGTATATAAGGAATTTGATCTGACTTGGCTTCGAATTGACTCAAGTGAAGAACTTTTTATTTTCTTTCAATTTGTTATTCCTGTTATTAAAAAATTCAGAATCTTAGCTTACTTTATAAAGTGAACATTTATTGAAAAATTTGTTTCTCGCCATAATCAAGAAAACAAAGTGAAAAACTGTGCAAATTCACAAGCTTTCGTCCAGCATGGCCTTCATCAGGCCTCACAAATTAAAGGAATTTGAGAGCTACGTCTCGAGTCATCTGTTTCATTCATTTCGCTATATACTAAATAAAAGATGGTTCACTGCGTACCACGTTATTCAAGGGGCCGTTTCACTAATATATATATATATATATATATATATATAATATATATATATAATTATATATTATATATATATATATATATATATATATTATATATATTATAATATATAATATAATTCAGTGATAAAAATTAATCTCGATATTATTATATTATATTTATCAGCCCTGTGAACTTTCTGCGAAACTATGATCATCGATTGGTACTTATTTTCTTCATTGCATGAAGTGGTTCAGTTCTGCAACTCTTCATTTATGGAGCCCCGAAACCAGGAGGCATTGTAGACCAGCCTAAGAGGTATGATGTAGGACTATACAACATTTATCAACGTCGAAAACATTTAATAAAGGGGCTCCAGGAAGAGATTCAATTAGTTTGAAATGTAGAGTAAAATATAACAAGTAAGCTGTTGTGTCTCAGGAAGAAATTCAATTAGTTTGAAAGGTAGAGTAAAATATAAAGTACAGCTGTTGTATTTGTTGTATTTTACTCTACATTTCAAAATATCATGTTCAGCTGGAGCCTCGAGCCTGGAGCCCTCCCCAGATTTTGATCGAATTGGATGAAAAATCAAATTTAAGTCGAAGAAAGAGGTCTGTGCAAAGTCTGATGCAAGCTGGTATATCATTGAATACTACTTCTTTGTATCTTATTATATGAAATCTATTAATTTCTTCTTTTTTTCCCATACTTGTCTAAAAAAATCTATCCTTTTTACATAAGTTACAGGATGCTGATCTCAAACTTTCATAAGGAGTTATCACTTATTTTTTTCTTTCATTGAGCCGGAATTTTGAATGATACATGAACCAAAACCCATGAAGAGTCGATTCAGAGAAAAGTGAGGAGGAAAAAAAAAAAAAACCTCAAAATTAATGATATAAAAGGATTATGGAAGTTTGAAAAGTCTTATTTTTTATGTAAGGATATGAGTAATCAAATTACTTTTTGGCCTATTTCAGTAAGAAATGGGTTATCCCTCATTATCATTTCTTGTTAGAGTGGACGTTAACTCCTCTTTTGTGGGCTTTCAAATTGTTTTATCTGAAGACACTGTCCAATCTAAATGTCATAAATGAATAATAATAATAAATCAGTTGATTTGATTTTATTTTTCATCCCAGCCTTCGTATCTCAGATCTTGAGAGTAATATTGGGTGTGCTTGGTGGGTCTCATTTTCTATCTTTCCCGCTCTCCGTATCGTTTGATCTACAACCGATGAATTGTTTGGTCTTCTATATACAACTAACTGGTAGGTAGTTAGGCTTATGGTATTGGGTTCAAATCCTTGCCACAGCGTGTGACATCATCAACCACTTGACTGCTGCATGGTGCTAATTGCACAGTACGGGTATGACCAGCGTGTACAAACGCCAAGCACGTAATATTACGTGGTCCGCAGCCAAGTGGTTAAGCGAGATAATAATATTGCCACATTTACTTCCCATTACATTTTAAAAAATATTTTATCTTTTTATTGAATAATCGTAATACAGAGTGTTCCTAAAAAAAAAAGGTAAGCGAAATTCAAAGGTCAGTCATTTCAAAAGTAGGGGAGACCGGGTATGGAAGTTACAGGGTCAGTTGTTACAGTTCTCAGTGTGCTAAGCTGGAACAAGAGAGGATGTGCTAACTGGCATCTATATACAGCCTACAAATATCTGTGATGAACTGCCGGTCGTGAGGTTTCTCCGTTGTTTTATTAAAAAGTAAATCAACAAAAACCATTTTTTACAGTTCAAAGTAAAATTTTGACAAAAATTGAAATTTGTAATAGCTCTTACACATGAAGGCACATGGTGATAGTCTGGTATTGTAAATATAGTACATGTATGTCACTAATATACCCCCTAGCCATGCCCTGTAATTCTGCCTAATGGCTGTGCTACAGTTGATTTTTGTATGAAAAATCACACATGGGGTAGGTTGTTACAACAACCTACCTCATGTCGATGTAACAACTTACCCCAATTACATTACATATGTAAAATTATATTTTGTCTCAATTTTCAGGTGTTAATATTTTTATGTTTCTATTCTTACCTTTGTCTATCCTAGAGCTTTACTTGATCTACTGTTAACGATGCCAAGAAACCGGAAAGTTGAAACAAAAGTATGGTATAAGAGATTTACACATTGTCAACTTACCCCGTATGTTTATATAATGTAACAATTTACCCCGTATGGTGTAACAACCTACCCCGTATACGGGGTAGGTTGTTACAAAAAAATGTCTTCATTATTAAGCTGTAGTTAATTAGTGTTTACATGTTTTCAAGTTTTATATGCCTCAGGTTTTAGCACACATAATAGGCTAACTACAGACCCAAGATGGAGTGCGTGAGTTCTTTCATTAGAATTATCTGGCCCAAAATGTGAATTTTATAACGTCCATACCCGGTCTCCCCTATATGGTTAATTCTTGTAATTTGTTAATGCAGCGGTCACAACTCATCGTAGGCTACGGGGCACGTGCCATCAACGTAGCCTGCGTTGATTGCACAATGCACGCACAGGTCGTTGGTCAATTTCTGCGATTCCTGCATTACTGTAGTAAGAGCATTGGAAAAAACTTCCTGCACGTCGTACATGCAACGTGCCTCCGAGGTACCTGCGCTGCACGATTTTTCTACGAAATCCATCGTAGGGAGTTGCGGCGGTCACAACTCGAGGGTACGGCGAGTTGTGACCGCCGCATTACTAAAATAATAAGTAACTCATCAGCTTCAATTTGAGACATTATTACGTCCAAATTGTCAAGGGTCACAGAGTTAGGGTCATTTGAAGGTAATAGGTAAAAACCCCATTTTTCCCCCCAGGTTTTTCGTTTGTAGGGTACGAAACCAACTTTTTATAAATTTTTGGTTTCATCGTTTTGGATTGTTTTTTTTTTCACACAAAGTTTCAATGAAATGCAATCTCATTTGCCACAGGACCTATCTCACTGGCAATGAGATGGGTTCGCAATTATGAGTCTCTTGAGTCGTTGAGATGTCGTGGTGACGTCTCCTGCGACTTCAGGGCGTTGTGGGAAAATCGAACAAAACTCAAACATGTTCAATCTTTTAGATAACTTTTTTAAGACGCGAGCAAGTAAAAAAATTGTTAACCCGTTCGATTTCTTTTAATCGTTAGCAGGTTCCGATAACGTCTCTGCGACGTCGTGGATACTAAATAGACGTCGCGCAACCCCGCAAAGACGTCAGAGAGACTTGCTTGCGTCTTAAAGAAGTCTATTAAAAGATTGAACATTTGTTTGATATTTCTCGCGACTTCCTGCAGACTCAGGAGACGTCGCGGAGACCTCTCCGAGACTCCAGAGACTTATAATCAAGAACCCATCTCATTGTCAGTGAGATAGGTCCTTTGGAAAATGAGATTGCATTTCATTGAAACGTTGTGTGAAAATAAACCCCCAAAACGATGAAACCAAAAACTTATAAAAAGTTGGTTTCATACCTACAAACGAAAAACTTGGAAAAAGTGGGTTTCGTAGGCCTACCTATCACTTTCAAATAGCCCTAATTCTGTGACCCAAGACAGTTTGGATGTAAGCAATGTCTCAAATTAAAGCTGATAAGTTACTTAGTATTTTAGTAAACAAATCATAAGAATTAATCTTGACTTGTATTTCTTAAATGACTGACCTTTGAACTTCGGTTACCTATTTTAGGAACACACTGTATAGTGTTTTATATGCCTTTTTGCATCTGTGTGGCCATCCCTATCAATAGTAAAAATAAATAAATAAACGCTTTGAAAATTGTCAAGAAAATGAAAAATGATTCATGAACCCCAATTTGGAAAGAGTATTTTCTCTCACATCTTCTGTACAATTTTTATGTGGTTTGTGTTCATGCTTGGATGAACATGGCGCGTTTTTTTTAACGATTATGTAAACAGCCTTGTGCCAAAGTTGGGGTGAACTAAAAACAAAACAGTGTGTAGTCCATTGGGGTAAAAACACTCTAACTGAGTTACTTTTGCCTTTAACCACTGTGAAGTTGCCTCTTTGGTTGTTTTATTATTAATATTGATATTAATATTATTATTTATCATTATTATTATATTTATATTATAACTGAAATTTTTAATTATTTCAAGATATGTGGCTTTTTCAGTTGGAATAAGTTATGAATTCATTTTGTATTTTTTTTTAAATCTCCGATAACCGTGTCAATAATACAGGTTGGTGTTTGCCGTATATGCATACATCAGATGTCCATTTGGGGTAAGCTCACACCACAATAGATCTTATTATATTCTCATGGAATTTTGCCGTGGATCTTTCAATACTTTAGCATTGAACATTAGATACAATAGCGAATGAGTCTGTTTGAAAAGACTTGGTTTCTCTGTACGCGTCGTCTAGATTTTGTAAACAAGCCTAAATATTACATTCATTATTAACAAAGCTATGCAAAAGCCAATGAAGGTCTATTGTCAAAACTAAAATTCGGTAACATGGTGGCATTGGGCGAAGTAACAAAACGAAACGGATATATGACAACAATAGACATTCAATCTGTAATTTTTATATTAATGTTATCATGTAACGTAGTTCTCCAATTAGGCTATATGGCTGCAAATTAATTTTTATTTGAATAAACCATAACTACTACTTCTACTACTACTACTACATCTACTACTACTACTACTACTACTACTACTACTACTACTACTACTACTACTACTACTAGGCCTACTACTACTACTACTACTACTACTACTACTACTACTTCTACTACTACTACTACTACTACTACTACTACTACTACTACTACTACTACTACTACTTCTACTACTACTACTACTACTACTACCACTACTACTACTACTACTGCTACTATACTACAGAGGTCGAAGGTAATGAATAACGAATTCATTCTTGAGTTATTGACTGTAATTCTTCTCAACATACCGTTCTATCGGATCGTGTTCAATGAGCTGGACACTAGGATGAATTGAGGTCTCTCGTTCATTTTGATGGCTTTTTTTATCCACTTCATACCGCAGCCAACAAAGAAATTATTACCCATTGATTTTTATTTCATTGTGACTGATGTTAATTGTTGCAACCCTTTTACTATTCAGACGATAGAGGGCGACATACAAGGTGCAGTAAACATTCCCATTGTCCTCTCACTTATCGGTCTCGAGGTCTATTTCATCAGGAGGACAGTGCGCATGTGCAGACGATTTATGAATGCCGAAACGGTAATAATTGATGCAATTTAATGCAGCAAAAATCTTGATGTTTACACACACGAATATATTTTTAGTTCAGTTTTTCCTCGTTTACTTCTCATAAGGTTGGTAAATTGAGCTCTCTGATCACATTCTCTTACAATTAAAGGAATTAAAAATCTAGGCCTACATATTTCCTGTTAAGAAAAGAAAAATTGGCACGATACATTTCACTGAACTTTATCAGGGGATTAAATGTTTTCAAAATAATAAAAAACACCATCTTCCTTTTCGGAAACTAACCGTTCAAAATCATTCCAAAGTCGATTGGTATGACGTATTTTGATAGGGAGGTGCAGGGGAGGGTGGGGAGGGGGGGGGGGTGGCTTCTAATATGAGCAGGCAAAAAATGTAGATAGTGTTGTCAGCCATCATTATTATGTTGTCTCCCGTCTGTTTGGCAAAGTCAACATAACCACGCAAACGGTTAATGGGCAAAGCTTTCTACAACAAACTGAACCATAATTAACATGATGAATGTGCTTTTATGAAATTCGATGATTATCAAACATTCGAAATAGATTCATGCACGAATATACCTACTACAGGAAGATACCTTCAAACTAAACACTTATATGCAGGACTCTTTCTCTCTCTGAAAAAAAATAAATAAACGGAAGTAAACAAATTGGTAAATATAATTTCATGTTTCCTTTCCTTTTTTTTTCTGGCACTCTGCACCTTAGACTGAAAGGCGGTTTGAGGACACACATTACTACGTGCGGGTTCGGCACCTACTTTTACCCGCTGCAACGTGGGCGAGGTACGAACTTGGCAGGAGTGTTTGATTTGATTTAATTCAATAAAAACGGCTATAAAACCTTTTTATTGAAAGTTGTGCAATTTGAACTCTTAAAATTAGATTGCCTGTACTAGTATACTAATCAGGCATTCCGGATGCTGAACGTAATAAAGCAATACATTAGAGGGAGGGGGAGGGGGGAGTGGGTAATGGGTTTTGACAGACGTGTATCAATCAGATATGATATCATTATTTACGTCTGGGACCGACCTTTAACGTCACCATCCGAGAGACGTGACTGGGTTTCGAACCAGGGTCCGCTCCATGTCAGTTTGTAGGCTGATGCAGAGAGTTGACAATGAGCGTTACCTCTCGACTAACATCAGATTCAAACATATTTATACTCCCAGGGGATATTTGAAGTGCACTTTATAATTGTAAGTTCAATGCTGGTTCGACGCCTATTTAAAGCTAGCATAATTAAAATGAATGCTAGAATACGATTAACTTTAAATTAAAATGTACAGTATACGGCATAACCATGTAAGTCACCAGATTGTAATGTACCCGAGGGAGAATAAGGGTTTTCTCTTAACATGCCATATTAATTTTTAGTAAGAAATATATATATATATATATATATATATATATATATATATATATATATATATATATATGCAAAGAAAGTTTTCTTTCTTTTTTTTATTTTATAAATAATTGCAAACAGTCTTGCTAGGTGTAAATGACTGGAAACTGGTACACAGACACAATACAGGAAACTATGCTGTTTTGCAAAGCCTGTACTACCAGCATTAAAGAAAAAATAGATTATTACGATTCAATAAATTACAATTGTACGAACATTTTTCCGTGGCATGCTAAAGACAATTTTATGACTGCAGAGCGAGGTCTATGATATTCGTGTTTAATCACCAAAACAATTGTCGAATATAATATATATAAATAAATGTAAAATAAATAAATGTAAAATTTTGATATGAACGTTCTAAATGATACATACATAATTTGGGATATTATGAAATAATTCTTTGTTAACCTTTTATAGTCGAAATAAACCAGATGGAACAGCAGCAAAGATTTTCAGACGTTTCTACCCGAGCATACCAGGTGAATTAAAAAAAAAAAAAAATCATTTTATCATTTAAGGCATACATCGTAAACAACGAAAAAAATAAAATATTCTGTGTTTTTGTACAGCATTGTGTTGTCAGCAGAGGTGCCATAAAATGTAATGGTAAAAAAAGTTTTATCATTAATTTCTTTTTCCAAAAATGTATGCAGGGAGCGTCGCTAAAACTATTAAAAAAAACCAAATCATCATAATTTCTATATCGTAGGCCGAGGTATTGACGTGAAGGGATTGATGGAATAATTATCCGCAAGTTTATTTTTGTTGTTGGTATTAACAGTGTCTTGTTTGAAGCTAACTGCTCCCGTTACAATATTTAAATCAGAACATTTATTAATGTTTTATTAAATTAAACCAAATAACAATTTCAAAGTTTGAATATGCCTAGGTGCCAACCAGTATGACACAAAATTAACAACATCAATGATATAAAATGAAGCCCCCCCCCCAAAAAAAAAAAAAAAATAATAATAAAAAAAAAATAAATAAATAAATAAATAAAATAAATAAATAAGAAAATAAGAAATAAATAAATAATCTCCTTTAAAATTTGGGTTATTGTCCTACTTATGTTTTTATTCATTGTATCTCTATTTTATTTCAGGTTTTAAATATTCAACTCGCATCGTATGTACTGTAGGGCTAGCTATCGCCTGCATGTATCAGGTGGGTCAAAGCTTTTCATTTGATTATATAGAGCTACTGTACATAAAGCCTATTTTAAATGCTTATTCTGGTTACATTGCTCGTTATGGCTACATTACTTTCAATTCTTTTGCAACACATGTACATGTCAAGTACTATTGTAATTTCTAATTCAATTGATTGTACCCATTCAGCTTGTTTTGTGCAAAAATGATACTGCTCTTTATCTCAGGTTCTTACTTTCTTCCTTCTCCCCTCTCTATCTCTTTTCTCCCTTTTCCCTTTCTCTTTCATTTCTCACACACTTTTTCTGCCCTAATCTTTCTCCCTTTTATCCACCTACTTTGTCTGTCTCCTGGGATAAACTTTATTAAGTTTGTTACAATATTCATTCTCTGTGCTTACTCAGATGTGCAATATGAAACTGGTATCTGTTCTGGTCTGTTCTCTTATGCAATTTACTTATATTTTAGTTCTCAATCAATATGTAAATGTGTTATTGTACAATTTTTGTTTCTTCTATAATTACCATCTTTTGTTCTCTCTCTATCTTTTCTTCTCCATTTCTCTCACTCTTTCTCTCCCTTTCTCTTTCTATCTTTTCTCCTCTCTTCACAATTCTTCCTCTGTCTTTTTCTTTGCATTTCTCTCACTCTCTCTTTCTCTCTCTCTTCCTCACTATTCTCCACTTTCTTCACATTTCTCCTCTGCTTTTACAGTCTCTTCCACTTATCATTTTCTTCTCTGAACTTCTATGCATGTATATTACAATTGTTATTTAAATGTAAATGTACTTTTTTGCTATTATTATATTTTGTAAATAACTTTAAATGTTTTTTTTTATATTTGTAACCTTCATTGTTAGTCTTCGGACTTTTTGAAGTGAATTTTTAATAAAAACCAAACTGAATTTAATTGAAAAAAAAAAATATTGTGCGGCATTGTCCCACGCGGATCGGTGTTTAAAGCTCATGTATAGTTTCGGGAGAACATATTTTTTGTTTTTCTTCCATAGCAGAATAATATGAATTAATACCTCAAATAACCTCTGTGTTCAAAATTATTTGTTATAAAATCCACTCTAAGACCTGAATTTTGCAACAAAACTGTGTAAATCGATTTGTTGATGGGCCATGCTTAAACAGGATGACACCGGGGAGAGTGCAACGTGCAGTGGTTTGTGTGCAAAGTAAATGTCATTGATACACAGACTGATGCACACAGAATGCACACACGCCATACCATCAGCAGTGGTGTGGCATGCCCTGAGTTCTGGGGTGAGAGTGAAGGAAGTAAGGCCTCATTTTGATAAATATCTCCCCATGTTTATGCTAACTATAACATATCATGAAAATACAAGCATGGTACATGGTTATAATTACTTGCCCATGTATTGATATGTCATTGGAACAATATGAGGACAAGTTGAGTAAGTTTTTAAAAAATGCAATTTTCTCTACAACAACTATACTTGGGCTTTAATCGTGAATTTTGGACCTTTGCCCCAACTTCTCAACCTTCCGACACCCCTTCCCCCATAGCTGTTGTTTGAATAATGATGACATTATGTATGCACTATAATGATGATAATCCTAATTGCCAGGATTTTATATCAATAAAATTCTCATTTTAATTTGAAGTTGAATAATTGAATGACGCATATCCCCCCCCCCCCACTGAGGCAATTTTTGATAAAATAAAATTTAGTGTACTTTTTTGTTTGGTCGACGTGTCTTGGAAAAAAAAAATGGAGTGTTTCAAAAATCTACAATTTCAATTTTGGCCCCACTCCTTGTGAAATCTGGAATCCGCGTGTGCACTTTGTAACTATAGATTTCCCGGTCAATTTTAAACTCTTTGCAATCGAATTCGTTTATGTTCATTCAATTTAAACGATACCTCATGGAGCGGAGCTATCGGTCAATTGAATTAATGTTTAGATTTTTAATCGGGATAACATTTCAGACGCAAGAGCTTGTAAGAAATGTCAAATTGATCGGAGATACTTTAAACTTGACCGGGAAAACCTGTATTAATGTTTTTGTTTTCATTCATGTTTACAACATATAGGCTTGTGCGTACTATATTATGGGTTGGCAAAACATCCTGACAGATTGGAGCGATTATTCCCAGGAAATAAACTTTAAAGGTGAGTCAAACGTCTATTTGGTATAGAATTATATTTTAATAAAATGATTTTAATGATTTATACAGTGCGTCCTAGAAAAAATTAACCCAACTTTGAGAGCCTCATATTAAAATTTTGTAGCTTATTGGACCTTGATATTTATTTCATTATAAAGAGTAACTCATATTCTATTCAATGATACCAAATTTATACCTATATGCTGTGACTGAGCAGTTTGGCCGGTATTCTCGAAGGGTGACTAAAGTTAGTAGGCCTACTAAATACATATTTAGTAGGCATGGCTACTGTCTAGAACTAGAACAATAGCAAGGGTAGCTAATGCGGCGGTCACAACTCGTCGTAGGTTACGGGGCACGTGCAATCAACGTAGCCTGCGTCGATTGCACAATGCATGTACAGGTCTTTGGTCAATTTCTGCGATTCCTGCGTTTCTGTAGTAAGAGTATTGGAAAAACTTTCTGCACGTCGTACATACAACGTGCCTGCGAGGTACCTGCGCTGCACGATTTTTCTACGAAATCCATCGTAGGGGGTTGCACGTCGAAAGTACGGCGAGTTGTGACCGCCGCATAAGGTTGCTATCTCACTTCGCGGAGACGTCTCCGCGACGGATAAATAGTATTAGAGACGTCTCCGAGACGTCTCCGCGACAATTTATAAAAAAATCCGTCTCCGAAATTCGGGAGATGTCTTTAATATAGGATTTAATACCCACTCAGTTTCGGAAGTTCGCCACTCCATTCGATAATCAGTTCATTCAAATTCCCAAAATATTTCTACACCGTCAAATTCATCATTCAAATTCCAACTTAGTTCCTTCGCTTTGGTATTAAAAACCATAAAATCAAAATCCCCCTCAAAAGCAATTAAATTAGTGAATCGGCTGGAATGCGTGCTTTCCCGCATTCCACGCTGAGGCAATCAACTTTGACATTGGTTAAACCAAGTTGGTATACAATTTGGCAAATTTAAACTCTCGGTTAACTTTAGATTAAACATTTAAGATAGCGATTTCTTTTTCTGAAGCTCTATATCTATTACATTAGAATAAATAAATAAATAAAATAAAAATGAAATTTCTTTTTTATTGAGCTTAACATAATTAAAAAAATTTCTTTACCGTTTAATGTTTAAGCTCTGGTTAATTACTTTAAAATAAAATGTCAAATATCACTATGGCGCCCCCAAGTTTAAGGTTAATCTGGCGCCCCTTAGCT
>CALNVZ010003425.1:29181468-29194300 GCA_940671915.1 Paracentrotus lividus | reverse complement strand
CAAAGTCTATGGGATTATCAATGCCCTAGTTCATTTGCTGAAATCAGATTAAAGATATCTTTTGTGTGCCATGAGCTTTCATGACTTTTTTTAGCAAAGGGTCTTCCGTATATGTTGATACCAAATTTATATAGTTTCGACCATCTGGTAATGCGCAGCATTAAAAATAGTTGCGCTATGCGCTTTTGGTTTCCCCATAGACTTTTGTATTAAACATGTAGTCTAAATGCAAAAAAAGTAAAATACCAATTACATATGCTGATTGTTTAAAAAGTATTTGAGGTAGAAGTATGAAACTTAGCAGGCTTATTTATTCTAATATACCTCAAATACATTCTAAGTTTTAGCAAATTTGGTCAAATGGGGACGGTGGATTCGCCCCCACCCTTGGTGGTTAGATGACCAAAATAACCATGCCCATTGAAGGTTAAGACTATATTTTTAATTTAATGAAGACACTCCTTGTAAATGTATATTTTTAAAAGGAAATTTCATGAGCAATTCATATATGTTGAAATATTAAGGGTAATTGGAACGGGGGACTTAAAAAGGGGCACTGAATTAAAAATTTGGGGCCCTTCAAAAATAATATAAAAATCCCCACATAAGATGTGACTACTTCACCCTGTGTTGTTATGAATGCCATTTTTGACATCTTCTGGAAATTTCTTTTCAGAATATATATACTTTTGTTGGGAGAGGCTTAAAATGTTTGACGTTATGACACTTTGATTCTGAAAGGGGCAAGATTTTTAAATTTTTCGATGGTGGTGTAACATAAAAAAAAAAGGGCGACTTGGGGGCAAGTTCCCAACGCATGGCTTTATTATTTAGTTTTTAAAGCATAATGATGATATTCGGAGACATTCCAACCGTTTTATAGGTATTTAAATGGTCAACTGACTGAAAATTTATAGATCGTTTAAATATGCACGGTGTTCTAATATTTGGCCACCACTGTATATATATATTAAATATATATATATATATATATATATATATATATATATATACATTTACTTCGTATATATACATATATATATATATATAGTTCAGTAATAAAATTAACTTCGATATTATTTATATTATATTATCAGCCCTGTGAACTTTCTGCGAAACTATGATCATCGATTGGCCTACTTATTTTCCTTCATTGCAATGAGTGGTTCAGTTCTACAACTCTTCATTTATGGAGCACCTAAACCAGGAGGCATTGTAGACCCCAGCCTAAGAGGTATGATACGGGGTATAGGACTATACAACATTTATCAACGTCAAAAACATTTAAAGAGAATCTAGAGTAGTGGGAAAGGTGAACCAAGGGTCAAAAAAATAATTGTGAGCTTTCAAATTATTTTCAAGGTATTTAGGAAGAATTTTATTGTAGAAAGTTCCGCTGAAAAGGATTGCTCTTCAAATGCCTTCACAATGATAATATGACCAAAAAAAATGATATGTTCTGGTCCCGAACATGTGAGCACATGTACATGTAGTCCCATACATGCATTTTTTTAGTCCAGTGCATGTTACTCTTAATATAATATTGTAAATTTCTTATAATTTTCTTGATTCCAAATCCTCAATTCAATAAAAAAGTCTTAGGTGCATTGTTATCAACCTTTCCCATCAGTTTGAGACAGTTTCTTCCACAATTCAATCTCAAGACTAGAACACTAGTTTAGCTTTAATAAAGGAGGGCTCCAGGCAGAAATTCAATTAGTTTGAAATCTAGAGAAAAATATAACAAGTACAGCTGATGTATAAATATCTCAATTTCAGCCTGGAGCCCTCCCCAGAAAATTTCATCGAATTGGATAAAAAATAACAAGTTTAAGTGCATTTTTTTTCGAAGAAAGAGGTTTGTGCAATGTCTGATGCATATCCAATGACCAAGCTGGTTATGTCATTGATTCACTACTTGTTATGTATCTTATTATATGAAATCCTATTAATTTCTTCTTTTTTCCATACATGTGTATAAAAAATCATATCCATTTTATTTACATAAGTTACAGGCATGCTGATCTCAAACATTCCATAAGGAGTGATCACTTAATTATTTTTTTTTTTCATTGAGCCGTAAATTTGAATAATTGTTACTCATACCATGAACCAAAACCCATGAAGAGAGTCGATTCAGAGAAAAGTGAGAGGAGCAAAAAATAAATAAAAAATAAACAAATAAATAAAAAAATAAATAATAAAACAAAAAACAACTAAATGATATAAAAGGATTATGGAAGTTTGAAAAGTCTTGTTTTTTATATATTTTTTTTTAAATACATGAATAAGAATATGAGTAATCAAATTACTTGTTGGCCCCTTTTCAATAAGAAATGGGTTATCCCTTATTATCATTTCTTTTTAGAGTGGACTTTTTTGTGGGCTTTCAAATTGTTTTAATATTAAGACGCTGTCCAATCTAAAATGCATAAATGAATAATGATAATAAATCAGTTGATTTTATTTCATTTTTCATCCCCAGCCTTCGTATCTCAGATCTTGAAGTATATTTCAGTGTGCCTGGTGGGTCTCATTTTCTATCCTTTCCCGCTCTCTGTATCGTTTGATACTACACCGATGAATGTGTTTGGTCTTCTATATACAACTAACTGGTAGGTAGTTAGGCTTATGGTATTGGGTTCAAATCCTTGCCACAGCGTGACATCATCAACCACTTGACTGCTGCATGGTGCTAATTGCACAGTACGGGTATGACCAGTGTTTCAATAAGTTAATGAATGTGAGATCAACAAAGAAGTCCAGGCATGTTCTTCAGGATAAACATGTGTACTGTGTACTTTTAATGAGTGACAAAGTGACCCTCTTTTGGCTTATACATTATAGTCAATAAATTGACTGTGGATCTAAAACCTCATAAACAGCATCTTGTTACATCCTCCCTTTTTTAAGAAGACTTTTTTTTTTCTTTCGTTTGTGTGGTAGCAAAATTGTACATACCAAGTTCCAAATATTGAGAACAAATATTGTTAGTCCAAAAAGAAGTTTATCAGATCCTTTACAAACATACAGAAACATATTAATAAGATTATCAAAAGAAACTTTCTATAAAGAAATATTTTGCTTTCTCTTTTTTTTTTATCTTTTTGGTTTGCTAGATGTAGTTTTGCTTTGAATAAAAATTTACCAAAAAAACTATGATAAATTTTCTCTGTAAATTTTCACAAGAGAATTTTTTTTTTTTTTGTTGACCAGAAACATTTACAAAGAATGGAAATGTTGCTCGAATTTCTCTTTGATTAATCAACAAAACTGTGCGATTAAAGTTCAGAGTCCATTTCGTTTAAATAATGTTCGTCATCGTTAGTGTTCTTTATTCTTGTCCATCAGGAGAAATTAAAATAAAACGAAGTATGAATCAGTTTTGAATTGTGCCAAAATCCTATCAAAAATAAGTTTGACAATTGTGACAAACTTAGACAGTTTGGTTTTCTGTCTTGAATTTTGTTTCCTTCTATGATGTGATATAATCTTCCATCTTCTTCGGTTCACGTCTTGAGCGGGTAGATCTTCTCAGTTTGTCGGCCGGGCTCGGTCCTGGGGAAGTCGGACGTTGCTCGCGGGGTACCTGGTGGAAGGCCTGGTGGAGTGTCGACATCAGAGTGAACAGGAGTAGTGGACGAAGAACCCTCAGTCTGCGTTGGGGCGTCATCGGGGTGTCTCGGATACGCCATCTCGTAGTCTGGAATGAAAGAGTCTGATGGTGACTCTTTGCCGGCCCTCTTGGAGTAGTCAGGAACAAAAGAGTCTGATGGTGACTCTTTGCTGGCCCTCAGATGTTCTCGGTTTCGTCGATAGATCGTGCCGTTGCATTCAACCTCGTACGACCTGTCATCTAGCTTGGAGAGGACTTTACCCTTTCGCCATTTTTTGTCATTGGTGTGGAATGGCTTCATGCGGACAAAAGAACCCTCCTGCAGCTCGGGTAGTGACTTTGTGCGTCGATCAAAGTACTTCGCCTGGCGTTCTGCATCTGTCTGAGTTCGTTGATGTCATCTTCGGTGTCACCTCGAGGTCGAAGTAGAGATGTTTCAGTAGGCAGTCTTGTCTTTGTACGTCTTCCAAGGACCGTTGTGCTGGACTGCTATGGACACCTTGTGTTGGGGTGTTGCGTATGTTGAGTAAGGCGGTGCTGATATCTTCCCCTGTCGTCTGACATTTCTTCAGCATCCTTTTAGCTGTTTTCACTGCTGACTCAGCTTTCCCATTGGCCTTACTATGTGGGGGGAATATGGTCTTATGGGTAATTCCCCACTCTTTGGTGAACTCAGCAAACTCACGGGATGAAAATGGTGGTCCATTGTCACTGACTATGGTATCAGGAATACCATACCTTGCAAAGTTCCGTTTCAGCTTGTTGATCACTGGTTGGGCAGTAGTTCTGCCCAGTTTCTCAATCTCAAAGAAATTTGAGAAGTAGCATACCATGATGATGTAGTTAGTGTTGTCATGGTGGAAAAGATCAATCCCGATCTTGGCCCAGGGTCTATCAGGGATGTCGTGCGGCATCATTGGTTGAGGTGCTGTGAGGTTGCATTCTCTTGCAGGTTTCGCAAGTTTGCACCCACTCCTTGACCTCCTGACTCATTCCTGGCCAATAGATGTATTCTCTGGCACGTCGTAGTGTAGAATCCACACCATTGTGGCCAACATGTAGATCGGTCTTCACCTTCTGCCTCATCTTCTTGGGGATGACGAGCCGTTCACCTCTGAAGATGAGTCTTGGTCTGTCGTCAGTTCATCTCTGACTCCGAAATATGGTGTGATGGCCTGTTTGACTTGGCTCTTGTGTTCTGGCCATCCATCTAGTATTGTTTGCTTCAGTAACTGCAGTGTCTGGTCTTCTGCAGTCATTCTTCTTCAAATCTGCTATCTGCTCATCAGGTAGAGCCAGATTGCTTACGGAGTTCACCACCTCAAACTCCTCTTGACCAACTTCGTAGGGCAGGAAGACACGGCTTAGTGGATCAGCCAGTAGATTGTCCTTTCCTCTGAGATACTGCACCTGGATATTATATGCTAGTGCCCTAAGTAGCATACCTTGCAGGCGCTTTGGAGCCCTATGAAGAGGTTTCTTGACTATTGCTTCCAAAGGCTTATGGTCCGTGAAGACTAGAACCTCGCGTCCAAATGTGAATTGGTTCCATTTCTCTAACGCGAATACTATGGCGAGCATCTCCTTTTCTATTACGGAGTATCTGGTCTCAGCGTCGCTCAGTCCACGGCTCGCATAAGCAAGGGGTTTGCCGTCTTGCATCATTGTAGCACCAAGACCCTTATCACTTGCATCCGTCTGGATGACGAGTTGCTTGCTTGAGTTGAAATACGTCAGTACAGGTGCTTCTGTCAACATCTGCTTCAGCTGTTGAATGCTCGTTCATGATTTGCATCCCAAGTCCAAACTACGTCTGGTGAGTCAGTTCATTCAGTGGCTGCATTACCTCCGACAGCTTTGGATAGCGAGCAAGATAGTTGATCATACCTCTCAGTCTGTCAATGTCGTCCTTCTTTGTAGGTGCAGGCATATTCACTACAGCCTCGATCTTGGAAATATCTGGTTTGAGACCAGAACTGGTGACAATGTGACCCAGGAAAACAATCTCTTTCATGCGGAAACGAGACTTGTTCTTGTTGAGTACGATACCAACATCTTTGCATCTCTGAGTAGCTTACGCAGACGATCATCATGCTCCTTCTCATCACTAGCCCATATGATGATGTCATCAGCCACACACTTCACTCCATCCAAACCATCTAGTGCCTGATGGAGGTTTTTCTGAAATATTTCACTGCTCACTTTCAGTCCAAATGGTAGTCGCTTCCATCGATACCTTCCCCACGGAGTAGCGAAACGTGGTTAAGAAGCAGAAGTTCGTCTAGAGTGCAATGAAGATAGCCATCTTTCAGATCACAGATAGAGAACAGCTTGGCAGTAGACAATTCCGGTAGTACGTCATCTAGTACAGGTAAAGGATAGTGCTCTCGCTTCAACACTACGTTCAGTGGCCTTGGATCCAAACAGAGCCTCACTTTTCCAGACTTCTTCGTCGCGACGGACATCTGATTGACCCATTCAGTTGGAACACTGACTCCTTCTATTATGCTTCGCTTTGTCAGTTGATCGAGCTCTGCTTTCACTGCAGACTTCAGTGCTTCAGGTACAGATCTTGACGGTCTAATGCATGGCCTAGCATCTTCATCTACATACAGATGTACCTTATCACCAGGCAGTGTGCCGACCCTTGTCTCTGAGAAAACTTCAGAAAATTCCTTAACAAGGTCAGCCTGTGTGATGCTCTGAATGGCTTCATAATTCACTGTAATTGAGATTCATCGCCTCAGCTGTCGATCTGCTGAGTAGTGGTACAAACTCTTCCTCTATGACGACATAGTCGATTTTGTATTTCTTCTGATTTGCTGGGTTACGTGTTTTGATCTTGCACCTTCCTTTGGCGACCGTTGTGGCCTTGTTCCACATTTGTAATGTTACATGATCGTCCCTTAGCTCATTAGTGGCAACGAGATATTTACTAGTAGCAAGTTTACAGTTGCACCACAATCAACTTGAAACACCACTGTTTGATTGTTCAGTTCCATCTCACACATTATGCCTTTTCGTCCGCCTTCACTGCATGTATCTTCCGCAACCTTGTTACGAAGCAGATGCTTTCACCGGATGAAGAATCGCTCTCCTCTTCAACTTGACGGACACTTTGTCTCTTACAGACACTCATCCCCTGAAATGGTACTCTTATTGCATGCGTTGCATCTTTGGCCCCATGCCGGGCAGCTTTCCTTCCGCATCTCGTGTTGTCTGTTGCAAAATTTGCATTTCTTCGGCTCTTTTGCCTTTTGCTTTCCAAACTTTTGCCTTCCACTTCCAGATTGACCATGCTTGGGAACATGTTTTTGATGGACCTTGTGTATTTCCTCTTTCTTCAACACCTTCATGTGTTCGGTTGTAGCTTCAATGGCCTTACATGTATCTATTGCGGTAGACAGATCGAGCTTCGATTTAGCTATCAACAGCTCCCTCATGCGATCATCGCGCACTCCCAGCAGTACACGATCTACAAGTAGTTTGTCACTCATGCAATCACAAAATCCGCATGTCTTGCTCATCGTACGCAGAGCAGTCACATATTGGTCGATCGTCTCACCATCTTCTTGTTACGCTGATTAAATCGGAATCTCTCAAAGAACTCTCGGCTCTCACCTAGGAAATGTTATTCAAACTTATCCAATATCACAGAGCATTTCACACTTTCAGCGTCATCAACGAACTTCATGCCACTCGAAGACAATCTTGTCCCACACTGTGCAGTAATAGTGCCGTTTGGTACCGATCTGGTTGATTGGAGAGATTTGTGAGAAATAAGAGTAGTTGTCCCATTGCTGTCTCCAGATTTTCCATCCTTCAACTACATTTCCTGCAGCCGCACGGAAATGACCAGGGGGTTGGACAGAAGGCTTTATGAAATGAGCCCCTTGCACTCGCAGTTGCGCACCATCATCAGTACCCTGAGGAGACTCAGTGTCATCAGGCATCTTGCACACCACAGCAAATAATTCTGACAGAGAACTTGAACAATTACAGTACGAACGGTCCTTATTGTCTCTCAAATGCTTTCATGGAAGTATTACACTACACCAACTTACATGGGTGGGACTTGAATGTTCAGTTTCAGAAGTTGACCCTCATAACAGGCGAAATCCAGTTCATATCAGTTCATAAAATTCACAATCCAGTTGCAAAAAAAATAAAGTTAACTGATTTTCACCGCTGCCAACATGTTTCAATAAGTTAATGAATGTGAGATCAACAAAAGAAGTCCAGGCATGTTCTTCAGGATAAACATGTGTACTGTGTACTTTTAATGAGTGACAAAGTGAGCCCTCTTTTGGCTTATACATTATAGTCAATAAATTGACTGTGGATCTAAAACCTCATAAACAGCATCTTGTTACAACCAGCGTGCAGCGCCACGCTGGTCATACCCGTACTGTGCAATTAGTGATACCCAACAGACAAAGCTCAGACACTAGCATGAGCACGTAATATTACGTGGTCCGCGCACAGTGTACAAACGCCAAGCACGTAATATTACGTGGTCCGCAGCCAAGTGGTTAAGCGAGATAATAATATTGCCACATCGACTTCCCATTACATTAAAAAAAATATTATATCTTTTTATTGAATAATCGTAATACAGTGTGTTCCTAAAAAAAAGGTAACCGAAGTTCAAAGGTCAGTCATTCCAAAAGTACACGGTTTATTCTTGTAATTTGTTTACTAAAATGCTAAGTAACTTATCAGCTTCAATTTGAGACATTGCTTACGTCCAAATTGTCAAGGGTCACAGAGTTAGGGTCATTTTAAAAAATTGGTTTTGTACCTATTACCTTAAAAAGTTTTTCGTTTGTAGGGTACGAAACCAACTTTTTATAAGTTTTTTGTTTCATCGTTTTGGGTTGTGTTTTTTTTCACACAAAGTTTCAATCAAATGCAATCTCATTTGCCAAAGGACCTATCTCACTGGCAATGAGATGGGTTCGCAATTATGAGTCTTTTGAGTCGTTGAGATGTCGTGGTGACGTCTCCTGAGACTTCAGGGCGTCGTGGAAAAATCGAACAAAACTCAAACATGTTCAATCTTTTAGATAATTTTTTAAGACGCGAGCAAGTAAAAAATTGTTAACCCGTTCGATTTCTTTTAATCGTTAGCAGGTTCCGATAACGTCTCTGCGACGTCGTGCACTGTAAAAAAAAAGGTAACTCGCAAGAAAATGAGTAAACTAATGCTTTACTCCCAACGGAGTAAATTTTGTTTACGCTTAACAGAGCTAGTAAAAAGATAACGCGCAAGAAAATGAGTAAACATAATTATGCTTTAGTCCCAACGGAGTAAATTAATATTTTGTTTACTCTTAACAGAGTAAAAAGGTAACTCGCAAGAAAATGAGTAAACTAATGCTTTACTCCCAACGGAGTGAATTTTGTTTACGCTTAACAGAGCTAGTAAAAAGGTAACTCGCAAGAAAATGAGTAAACTAATTGTTTACTCCTTTCGAAGCTAGGAATGATACATAGATGACTAAAAGTTACTCTTTTCTGAGTAACATTTGGCTCTACTGCATGAGTAATATTTTTTACTCAATTTCACGCGAGTTACCTTTTTGCTCAGTATTGGGTAAGATTTTACTCATTTTTTTTTACAGTGTGGATACTAAAGAGACGTCGCGGCAGCCCCGCAAAAACGTCAGAGAGACTTCCTCGCGTCTTAAAGAAGTCTACTAAAAGATTGAACATTATTTTGTTTGATATTTCTCGCGACTTCCTGCAGACTCAGGAGACGCGTCGCGGAGACCTCTCCGAGACTCCAGAGACTTATAATCAAGAACCCATTTCATTGCCAGTGAGATAGGTCCTTTGGAATATGAGATTGCATTAATTGAAACGTTGTGTGAAAATAACCCCCAAAATGATGAAACCAAAAATTACATGAAAAGTTGGTTTATCCTACAAACGAAAAACTTGGAAAAAGTGGGTTTCGTACCTATCACCTTCAAATACATATCAATTCTACTCTATGTAAAATGTAAAGTTAACGTATACCAATGTGCGGCATTAAATCGTAATTAAACAAGACGCGTCCATTATCTAAGAGGGGAGACGCAACAAAGTGACGTTGGAAATACGGCTGAGAAGCGCAGAAATTTATCCAGCTATAGTTGCAATAATAAATTAGCTCTCAAAAACTCGCGAAAGAAGACTTCACTGCAGTGGAATGGTACTGTCCGTTCGTTTGAGCAAACTACTCGTGGATATGAAAGAAATTGATGAACTTTTATCATAGTGTTAGTTAATAGATTCTCCAGACCAGATGGAGGAAATACACATTCGGGCAAGCTTGTAACATGATTGTGCTGAAGTTGTTATCAGAATATGCAATTCACGTAGATTGATGCTCAAAACAATGACATGAATAGTGAACTTGTCACAAGTCTTGTGAAGACGCCGTTCACATGTTTCTATGCGATATGCATGCGATAAGCGTAAATATTGACCAGTTGAGGAAAGAATCTCCGATGATTATGTTCAAAGTGACAGGATTTATTTTAAATCAATTAAAATGAATGTACCATCTCCGGAAAGCTGAGAATTCAAGCTTTTAATTGCCATGATGCGAACAATAAGCTATAATAGAATAATTGAAGCATAGCGGATAAAAACTATGCAGGGCATGAGCTATTTGAGAGCAAAATATACCATATTGTACAGGAATTTGATCTGACTAGGCTTTCGAATTGACAAAAGTGACAGGAATTTTTTCTTTCCTTTGCAACAAGTTATTCCTATTTTTGAAAAATTCATACTCTAAGCGTACTTAATGAGAGCGAACATTTCTTTGAAAAGGTAGTTGCTCGCCACAATAAAGAAAATAAAGTGAAAACTGTCCAAAAACAAAAAAAGTCAATGGGCGCATTCGCTTTGAGTAGAATGGTAGCGCCCTCTATCTCTTAAGTTTACAACTAGAATTGATATGGCCCTAATTCTGTGACCCATGACAGTTTGGATGTAAGCAATGTCTCAAATTAAAGCTGATGACTTACTTAGTATTTTAGTAAACAAATCATAAGAATTAATCATGTATTTATTAAATGACTGACCTTGGAACTTCGGTTGCCTTTTTTAGGAACACACTGTATAGTGTTTTAGATTTGTATAACGCTGGGGTATACCGAGTGAGTAAAATAAATAAATAGTAGGGATGACAACTAAAATTTAAGTTCTTAAAAAAACAATTTTTCATTAGTGCATGGGTTATTGTTTGCATAATAAATGCATGGGTGACTGTATTCACACAGTGAAGTGGATACTGTTCTAGTGGCTTTTTGCATCTGTGTGGTCATAAAATTAATAAATAAACACTTTGAAAATTGTCGATAAAATGAAAAATGATTCATGAACCCCAATTTGGAAAGAGTATTTTCTTTCGCATCTTCTGTACAATTTTTGTGTGGTTTGTGTTCATGCTTGGATGAACATGGTGCATTTTTTTAAAACGAATTATGTAAACAGCCTTCTGCCAAAGTTGGGGTGGACTAAAAACAAAACAGAGTGTAGTCCATAGGGGTAAAAACACTCTTACTGAGTTACTTTTCCCTTTAACCACTGTGAAGTTGCCTCTTTTGTTGTTTTATTATTGATATTAATTTTAATATCATTATTTGTCATTGTTCATATTGTTCATATTTATATTATAGGCCTAATTGAAATTTTTAATTATTTCAAAATATGTGGCTTTTTCAGTTGGAATAAGTTATGAATTCATTTTGTATTTTTTTAAAAATCTCCGATACCCGTGTCTATGTTATTTAATACAGGTTGGTGTTTACCATATATGCATACATCAGATGTCCCTTTGGGGTAAGATTACACCACAATTATAAATCTTATTATATTCTCATGGAATTTCGCCGTGGATCTCTCAATAATTTAGCATTGAACATAAAATACAATAGCGAATGAGTCTGTTTGAAAAGATTTGGTTTCTCTGTACGCGTCGTCTAGATTTTGTAAACAAGCCTAAATATTACATTCATTATTAACAAAGCTATGCAATGAAGGTCTATTGTCAAAACTAAAATTCGGTAACATGGTGGCATTGGGCGAAGTAACAAAACGAAACGGATATATGACAAAAATAGACATTCAATATGTGTCGTAGGAAGAGAGAAAGAGGGAGGGAGAAAGAGAGAGAGAGGAGAGAGAGAGAGAGAGAGAGAGAGAGAGAGACAGACAGACACGGGGATTAGGTTATGAAGCGACTGAGAAAGATTAGAAATGGAGAGAGAGAGAGAGAGAGAGAAGAGAGGGGGGGGTAGCGGGGGGGGGGGGCGGGGACGACATTGAGAAAATAACAGTGATAGAGGAGTCATGTTTTTTCTTTTTTTTAGAGAAGTTTGTCAGGGACGCTTTTTTTAATACCATGATGGTATATTAAATTATATGATATTTGCTACACTATATATACATTCAATTATTATTATTTTATAAGTTTGTTCAACTATAAATTGTTCTACTACTACTACTCTCTACTACTACTACTACTACTACTACTACTACTACTACTAACTACTACTACTACTACTAACTATACTACTACTACTACTACTAACTGTTCGTCATAAAGGTGGAATATTTTTTCTGGCTCAAGCGACATTATGTTGCTCCGTTATTAATTTCTTGAATGTGTTTGTCACCGCTTTCACTTTCTGGGACTGGGTGTATCTCGGACGTTCCTCAACCTTTCCCGGGATTTTTCTTCAAAATTTTTTTGTCACCCCCAGAAGATGGCCATTTTCGTCATTTTTTCTTATTTTTGGGGCCCTTTTTTCTTCAACGCGACCCACCAAGGCCCCCTCAGTCCTACCCAAGGAACACACGCTGAGGTGGAGATTTTTATTGTTCCTTTAAATCAAATCTAGATTTATGGTTACAGGCTCGACCCTTTTGTCTAGGGAGGGTTAAATTTATTTTGTTGGGTTCAAACACTTCAATTTTATTCATTTTTACACCTGGAAATTCTATCTTCCCTAAAATGTATTGTAAAATCTCAACCAAAACATTAATTCAAATCAATATTATCAATATGACTATTAATAACGCCTTTCAATCAGGTTAAACAAAATGTAAGCGGAAAATGAGATATTTAAAGGTTAAAGGTGGTTTTCATTTCTTTTGTTTTCAGCAATAAAGATGACTTATTCGGATTTTCCAGGATCTCGTTTTTTAACTTCAACACGC
>CALNVZ010003425.1:29155082-29172432 GCA_940671915.1 Paracentrotus lividus | reverse complement strand
TTTTTTTAAACTATTCAAATAGAACAATGTCTGAAGTTTCATGAACTCATGTTTTTTCATGATTTTGCAATTGTTCATGCCTCATTTGCATAAATTATTATAAACATAAATGATAATTAGATGGAAAAACGGTACATAAAATACATTTTTTTTTTCATGATTTTTGCAATTGTTCATGCTCATTTGCATAAATTATAAACATAAATGATAATTAGATGGAAAAACGGTACATAAAATACATTTTTTTTAACCCTGGCTGGAATGGATAGGCCCTATGCTGACTTCCATACTTGGATTACTGTCATTATATAATTATTTACCTCTATTCCGTTTAATCTAACCCCAAAAATAATGTTGTTAAATTGATTTTATTAAGATAATCAACCCTGAAAAAATTAATTGCCCTCAAATGTCACACACGAGACCAGAAAACACAAAAGTTTATGCCCCGCCTTAACCGTGGCTCCGGTATTATTATGATTTTTTTCTCCAAAGCTAGATTTAATGTACCTTGCATCTCACCAAAAATGAATCAATGACAAGTTTTAATTTGATTATTAATCAGCAAACAAATTGGTCACACACGTGGCGGTCATAAAGGTCCGATTATTTTCACTTTCATTGGCTGAAATTAATTTATTTTAGTATTATAATGCTCCAAAATGGTTCTGCAATAATTTTTGCGAAAAAACAAAGAAAAACATAAGGTCGAAAAAACAAAGAAATACATAAGATATTCATAAAACAATGAAATACACAAGGAATTTATTTCGATACCAAATTTTTTTCCAAATACAATTGTTAGGAATCATATAAAGATTATGCAAGCCAAAAAATAGCATTCCAGAAGCTTTAGTTTGTCAATTAGAACAAAAATTATGACTTCATGCACTGCATAAATTAGCATAATTATTATTTCGGGAATATTAACTGTGCTTTCGTGTAGTTTACATCGCACACGACCATCGTGAAAATTTTCAGCGCGGTCGCGCGATCAACAGCCGAGATCTTATAGGAGGCATCATGGCCCCCCTCCCTCCCCGCCCCACCCTTAGTCTTGACAGCTACCAAAACATCCAAGTGACTGATTAGGGTTGAGTTCATAAATGTTTTACCACAGCGGATATAGTAATTGCTCAAAATGTACATTTATTGCATAATACATAATATATTCATTTTTCTATACAATTTGTCATAGGTCACACACGTGACCCACTAAAATGTCAAACACGTGACCCGACATCACGATATAAATTAATATATAAAAAAAGAAAATTCAGAGATGACTCCTATCCAGTGGTATTTTATGGTTAGCAGGTCCATAATGTATATCTCACAGCAATAAGAACATTTCGTAATTTTAAAACTCACAGGAATTTCAAAATAAAATTGAACTTTCAAAATCATGCCGTTCTATGAAGTCACACGCGTGACCCGCACTTCTTTTGACCTCTGACCTTGAACATGCATATTGTAAATATCAAAAAAATATTTCCAAATGATAGCCAACAAGAGTTATAGCCAATTAAAGTCAAGATTTTGCATAATTTAGGTCACACACGTGACCAAGAATGGTCCTTTAGCATGATTCATTCAGTATAAGAATAATACTGAAATTGCAAACAGAACACTCTAAAAACTGAAGTGCTAATTTATGGATGCTCGTATAGTGACTGCACTTGAAGTGCTATATCAGCACTTAAAGTGCTATTTTGGCACTTGCCCAAGTGATAATTTCTAAACAAAAAATGTTCAATGTCGGTATGGGATTCGAACCGGGTTCCACAAAGAAATGGAAGAGTACTGCTGACGTTACCAATAGACCAACGGAGATCTCCCTAACTTGCATTAATTATGACAGCATAGTAATAGTAGATGATTATGGCAACTTTGAAGAAAGTTCATCATGCAACAATGTGATCTGCTAACAATCGTGAGATGTGAATCGGTCTAAGGTGCTCGTCAGCGCTTCTTATGCAGGGGAAACAGCACTTTGAGTGCAGTCACTATGCAAGCTCTTAAAAAGCGCTGATTTCAGCCTCTGAAGTGCTAAAACAAGCACTTCAATTTTTAGAGTGAAGTTGACAAGTAATACTGAATATAATTGGTTGATTATACTATGCCAAACATTTTTGGCAAGTTAAGGATATTAGTAAATAAATATATTGAGATGACTTTTTTTTAATATAAAAAATTTGACTTGCTTCCCGACAAAGGAGCAAGTTCCTTGAGTAGGCGCGTTAATACAGTGCGTCCCAAAAAGAACTATACACTTTTGAAATGGCTATCAAATAAAAAATATATGATTCTTGGGAAAAAAGGTTTATATGTTTATAAAGCTTATATCCTCAACTATCATTATGACACACAAAAAAATCTGAAAATAACGCATTCTTCAGTGAGCAATGCCCACTTTTGTGGAGGACACAAAAATTAGCCTGCGCAGGAATTCGGTATTCATTTATCACCTTTGCATGGCACGCCAGGAGGGATTCAAGCAATAATGGATACATCAGCTAACAGAGTAAAAGATATACAGAAAGTCAGAAATAAACAATCAATATTATGCAAAAATGAATTTTTTCACCGTTTTGTTTTCATATAATTGGTTTTTGCATTGACTTCAGTTTATTTTTGTCTTTGTTGACCGATACCATTATTGCTTGAATCCGTTCTGGCGTGCCATACAAAGGTGATAAATGAATACCGAATTCCTGCGCAGGCTAATTTTTGTGTCCTTCACATAAGTGGGTATTCCTCACTGAAGAATGCGTTATTTTTGGAATTTGTTGTTTCATAATGATAGTTGAGGATATGAGGTTCATATATATCTAAACTTTTCCCCCAAGAACCATATATATATTTTTTTAATTTGGTAGCCATTTTAAAAGTGTATAGTTCTTTTTGGGACGCACTGTATAGGTCATATGTTATGGATTATTTGACTTTTTTTTATAATTTACATACTTATTTTTATTATTATTATAAGTTATTTTATTTTACTTACTAGACAAGCCTCGGACGGCTTCTCCGACTCACATCCCCGCAGTGCAGTCCATGCTGGCAGCATGTTAGAGAAATTATCAACGAAATCTGTAGTGGAAATTATAATGTAAAAATATATCATTAAAAAAATACAAGTGTAATTCACAATTCAACGATCCTGATATTAATATAACAAATTCTTTAAACATAAATAAACGGAGGAAATAATGTCTCACTTGATTTTTTTTTTAGACGGGTTGGAGACTAGGATGAGACAGATTTGAGAGGATTTTGAAACTACGGAGACATCTTCTGAGATCTCTTCGAGACGCATCAATGTTTTAAAAATGTCTTTGCGAAGTGAGATAAAAAGCCTACAACCAGGTTCCTTCTTTCTAAAGCGACCGGCGGCTGCACGCGTGTCCGTAGGCTTTATAATATATACAGGCCTATCAAGGAATCTCTGTGCTTTAGTTATAGAGAAAGCATTATGAAACTTATTAAGCATGGAGGAAAGAAGAAACAGCAGTGTCCATAATATTAAAGCTCATGTATAGTTTTGGGAGAACACTTTTTTTGTTTTACTTCCATAGCAGAATAATATGAATTAATACCTCAAATAACCTCTGTGTACAAAATGATTTGTTATAAATTCTACTCTAAGACCTGAATTTAGCAACAAAACTGTGTAAATCGATCTGTTGAAGGGCCGTGCCTAAACAGGATCACACTGGGGAGAGTGCAATGAGCAGTGGTATGTGTGCAAAGTATATGCTATTGATACACAGACTGATACACACAGAATACACCCACGCCATATTATATACCAGTCAGCAGTGGTGTGGCATGCCCAGAGTTCTGGGGTGAGAGTCAAGGAAGTATGGCCTCATTTTGATGAACATCTCCCCATGTTTTTGCTAACTATAACATATCATGAAAAGACATGCATGGTACATGGTTATATTACTTGCCCATGTATTGATAGGTCATTTGAACAATATAAGGACAAGTTGAGTAAGTTTTAAAAATATGCAATTTTCTCTACCACAACTATACTTGGGCTTTAATGTACTTACATGGAGGGGGACAGAGAGTGACAGAGGGAGAGGGGAGACAGAGAGACGACAGCTGGAGAGTGAGAGAGAATGCCAGTGGGTTACTGTTGAAACTGTGAAAGAAAGAGATGAGTAGAGGTAGATCATTCCATGGACTTTATTATAAGTCCATGATGATCATTCTAACCATGTAATACATTTAAATACGTACGTATTACGATCCATGTTCTAATAGCATAGGCCCACTATCGGATGAGAGAGAAATGGATGGGGGAAAGAAAGAGAGAGAGAAAAAGAGAGAGATGGCGTAATAATGTATTTAATGAACTTACCGATGCTATTGCATTGCCAAATATCCACAATCCTACCATAATCTCATAATATTCCGACATCTTGGATATGATTGTCAGTCAGAAGAGGGAATCGTAAGTAAATTAACGGTACAATGAATTATATTCTATAGGGGCACGTGCAGAACATACAACCTTGAGCTACGTCACAGCTAATGACAGCCCCTTTGTCACTGTAAAGTAGTAGTGCACTGTCATTTGGTACGACCATAGAAATCCCAACGTATTCTGGCACTGCCCTTCTGGCACATGCAACCAACAGAGAAATGAAATGCGATGTATCCAGGAACAGATTAGGAGTAGGGGACGTCAAACATGCCAACTCGGCCAAACTACTCGGAAGAGGGGGGGGGGGCTGTATTGAGGGTACGTAGTGTAAAATAATCAATGCTCCTTGAACTTTAACAAATGTTTGAGTAGTAATTCTGTTCCAACAACAATGTTCTTAATTTGGGGATTCATCATTCAGTGGCTCCACCTACCTGCGCCGATTTTTTTTTTTTTTTTCTAATATAGTTTTGTCGCTATTAATTTAGAAACTTTTACAAAATCAATCGAGATGATGAGATCTATAAAGAATGGTTAAAACTGCAGCATGATTAACCTGAAGCGAATTAATTACGCCTAAACCAGCATTTCCTTGTAGAATATGATATTACACCTTCTAGTTTTGCTTGCTGATGCAGGATGTCGCATAATTATTCTTTTTTTTTTTGCATTTTCAAATGTGCGTTGTTATTGTTGTTTTGGGGTTTTATTTCTTTTGGGTTTTTTGGGTGTGTGTTGCGTCTCCTCTCGTATAGGGATATAAAGACTTGCGAAGCGAGGAGATTGATGACCAGCATGCACCTGTAGGCTGGGAATTCCCCATTCATTATTGTCCACTTTTCTCAACACTAAAGTCAAAGCGGTGATATCATTTTTCTCTTTCCAGCTTGAGACTGCACACATGGGTCCTCTCATATATTATAAATACCTTATCGATATTTTTTTTTTTGGGGGGGGGGGTAAATATAGATCATAATTGGGCGCGCCTAATTATACTCTCTGATTGATAATCTTCTCTCCTCACTGAGTAGCTTGACCAATGACCTGAACTATAGATCGCTAATGACTTAGCGAAATTTCTTCCCGCGTAAACTGATCACTTTTAAAATATCCTTCCTCTATGTATGATGTATGCGATGTATCCAGGAACAGATTAGGAGTAGGGGACGTCAAACATGCCAAATTAACTCGGCCAAACTACTCGAAGAGGGGGGGGGGGGGCTGATTGAGGGTACGTAGTGTTAATAATCAATGCTCTTGAACTTCAACAAAATGTTTGAGTAGTAATTCTGTTCTAACAACAATGTTCTTAATTTGGGGATTCATCATTCAGTGGGCTCCACCTACCTGCGCCGATTTTTTTTTTTTTTCTAATATAGTTTTGTCGCTATTAATTTAGAAACTTTTACAAAATCAACTGAGATGATGAGATCTATAAAGAATGGTTAAAACTGCAGCATGATTAACCTGAAGCGAATTAATTACGTCTAAGCCAGCATTTCCTTGTAGAATATGATATTACACCTTCTAGTTTTGCTTGCTGATGCAGGATGTCGCATATTCATTTATTTGTTTTTTTGTTTTTTTGCATTTTCAAATGTGCGTTGTTATTGTTGTTTTGGGGTTTTACTTCTTTGGGGTTTTTGGGGTGCGTGTTGCGACTCCTCTCGTATAGGGATATAAAGACTTGCGAAGCGAGGAGATTGATGACCAGCATGCACCTGTAGGCTGGGAATTCCCCATTCATTATTGTCCACTTTTCTCAACACTAAAGTCAAAGCGGTGATATCATTTTTCTCTTTCCAGCTTGAGACTGCACACATGGGTCCTCTCATATATTATAAATAACTTATCGATTTTTTTTTCTTTTTTGGTAAATATAGATCATCATTGGGCGCGCCTAATAATACTCTCTGATTGACAATCTTCTCTCCTCACTGAGTAGCTTGACCAATGACCTGAACTATCGATCCCATATGCTAAAGTCACACAGACACTTACGTTTAATACGTATTTGTTGCTTTATCCTTCTTTAATCTTCTGTTCTATCATTTTTTATGTATTTCTTTGTTTTATTGGATGAACGGAGTCAACACTATTTCCACTGCTGAATATGAAGTGAAGGCATCCGTGGGGATTGTTGAGCCCTCAAATGTAAAAATCGCCCACTAATGTAAAAATGCCCTCAAATGCCCTCAAATGTCTCTACACGTCAACCACAAATGTAAAAATTGCCCTCAAATGTCACAACACGTCAACCACGAATGTAAAAATGCCCTCAAATGTAACAACACATCAACCACAAATGTAAAAATGCCCTCAAATGTCACAACATGTCAACCATAAATGTGAAAATGACCACTAATGTCATAACATGTTGACCACAAATGTAAAAAGTTTTCATTTTAACCACTAATGTCTTAACATGTCACCCACAAATGTATAAACTCATCACATGTATTATAACAATGAGGAATGTTGCTAAATGGAACAAAAATGTTTCAATTACGATTATAAGCATAATACATAGTATGGAAAGATTTTAAAAATCTTTCTATATTATGTATTATGTTTCATTCATTCATTATGTTTTTCATACATTCATTATGTTTTATAAAACAAGAGATTAGATAAAAAGACGGGGTATGGAATTATCTAAAAATTATTGCACCATTTTTGGGCATTCTTTTTTTCGTTTTTGGGTGCAAAATTGTAACTTTCGTTAGTCTCAACAAATATTGCGTTTATTATGGGAGTCTTTGTTTGATGCCGTATAGCCTTTACAAAACCTGTTGGCATAAGCGTCCATTTTCATGCGAAACGACCCTCCCCCATAGGCTCTGAAGAAAGGTGTGAGATCGAGCGGGGACATGCACCCTGCCCCCCCCCCCCCCCTTCATAAGGATTTCATGCACGAATTTTTCAGACTCTCTACTCACATTGTCATGACAGTTATGTGCATAGATGGGCATAGTTTTCAGAAAAATTACTTTGTTTAACGCCATAATTTGTCTCAGCTTGAATTTGTTGAAAAGATTGGGAATGGCATACTTTCATAAAATTTTCCGTAAAATGTCCAGATGATGGAACAGAGGCTGCTCATATAATAACATAACACAAAAAAGACAACTTATAACATGCCTCCAAATAAGAATTTACCCATTTTTGCTCAGTTTATATCCTAAAAAAAAGGGACTCATGTGACTTTCAAAATGTGCCTTTTTTATGTGTGTTCAATCACGCATACCATATTGGATCATGCCGATTTTTACACACAAGCTAGCCAGATTAGTTAATAACATACCAGTAAATTTGTTACTGGACACTCCCCCGTTTAAACGTTATTGCGTCTTGGGGGTGTGTATGTGTGTGTATATGTGATGTGTATGTATGTGCGTGTGTGTGAGTGTGTGCATGTGTGTGCATATGTATCTAAAGATGGAAGTATGCATGTGTGTAATATTAATTGAAAATGTTTTGTTCACATTCCGCATTATTATGATACAGGGAATGAATTTTTACATTTGCGGTTAACATGTTCAGACATTAATTGAAAATGTGTGCATGTGTGTGCATATGTATCTATGGAAGTATGCATGTGTGTAATATTAATTGAAAATGTTTTGTTCACATTCCGCATTATTATGATACATGGAATGAATTTTTACATTTGCGGTTGACATGTTCAGACATTAGTGGTTAAAATGAAAACTTTTTACATTTGTGGTCGACATGTTATGACATTAGTGGTCATTTTTACATTTGTGGTTGACGTGTTGTGACATTTGAGGTCATTTTTACATTTGTGGTTGACGTGTTGTGACATTTGAGGGCATTTTTACATTTCTGGTTGACGTGTTGTGACATTTAAGGGCATTTTTACATTTCTGGTTGACGTGTTGTGACATTTGAGGGCAATTTTTACATTTGTGGTTGACGTGTTGTGACATTTGAGGGCATTTCTACATTAGTGGGCGATTTTTACATTTGAGGGCTCAACAGGGATCCGCAAAAAAGAAAATCATTTTTGGACGAAACCGGACGTAACTCAACGTAAGTGTCTGTGTGACTGTAGCATAATGAATTAGCGAAATTTCTTCCCGCGTAAACTGATCACTTTTAAAATATCCTTCCTCTATGCTGAACCATTGCTTCATTTTGCAATATATATTCATTTCAAAATGTACATTGTATCTGAAGTCGCATAATTACATATTATCGACATTTTACATAGCAATTCATATTTATCATAATAACTGAAATAACTGGAACTATTTGTTCTACATCTTAGTGTTGTGATGAGGCAAACCGATCACCCCCTTCTTCGTTCAGCTTTCCCAACTTTTTCTTAAAGGTAAAATCCGATTTTCTCAATAAACTATAATACCTCATCGCCGCACATAAATAGCGTGGGGTAAGAGTTACACAATAAAAATAATTTTGCAATAAGTATACATGCATGGCTATTATGTGAAGAATGGGAGAATTGCGTGTTCGTGGTTTTTCAGGAGAAATATACCCCGATATCTATTCTAGATGGTTTAAATCCAGTTGGTCTGACATCAGATTGGTCCAATCTTCTGATTTTCTAACACCTCATGGGCTAAACCCCATTGGTCTACTAATCATCATCATTTATTTTAGTCAGCATTTTCCCCCTTTTACGAGAGGTTACTGACTCTCGAGCTATGATGACACTCCCTCCTCCCATTTATTTCTGTCCTCCTCTTTCAGATCTACCCTACTGCTTTCCTTCTTCACCTATCTTTCCATGTAACATTATTTGGTCTTCCCTTTCCTCTTATGCCATCCACTTCCAGATCCCACGCTTCGTCATGCTTCCCAAAGTTCATCATCTTTCCTCTTCAACACGTGGCCCATCGATTCCAAACCACTTCTCTTTACCACGCCCACAACAGTTTCTTCATAACCCAACTTTTCCACGAGCTCACTTGTGTCCTTCCATCACATATTTTATCACCACACTAAATATTTGATGTAACTTCCATGCGTTCTAATAATAATTGGTCTTATTGCTAATTCGTCTACACAGATGGATTGTCTAATTACATTTTCGTCTAATTTTCAAATGAATGATTATTTTGGTTTATTACCAGGTTTTTTTTTTTTTTTTTTTTTTTTTTTTTTTTTTTTTTTTTTTTTTAATACAGAAATTGCAGTGTTAGACCAAGTTTATATTAAACGAAATGGAAATTGGACAAAAGCATGAATAGACAAATGGATAATCAGGTAAAAAGGTAATTAGACGAATTATTTATAGACGAAATGACGAAATGGAATTAGACCATGTTGTATGAGACCAAACGGGCATTATTCAAATTAGTTGCATGTGGCAATTTACCCTCTAGACGGCGACTCCGCAAAAAAAAAAAAATAAATAAATCCCGAACAATCGTCAAAGGTGAAAGAGGACGAACATTTTATTGTTTTTACTTTGTCCAGAGGGAGATTTCTTTGAAATAGAATCACACGCTTCGTGTCCAATAATTACCCCCCCCCCCCCCTCCCCCACGTCCTCCCTTCTGGATCCACCACTGAAAGAATGCTATAAACTTGTTTCGACCCCCCGCGTAAATATTAAAGTACCTCCAACCAAATGGGAGCAATAGTATCGTTCACACGGCAAGCCTTAACTCCAAGTTAACTCCAAGTTGTCCTCGAGGACTATAAATAGACTGTAGTTGTTGGCTTGTTTTATTTTTGTTTTTTCTTTTGTAACACACGTGCACTTTTGAATCTTTCCACTCAGATCAGAGCTTGCAGAGGCAACTCGCTCGATATTCTGTGGTCGATACACCTATTTATTGATTGTTTATTTTAAAAAAAGGAAGATTCGAACTGAAGTTTAATATACGGCTATACTTTACTTCTTGGAGAGTACATGTTCTACTTCCGGTCATCGCCCCGCTCGCTTATCCCCGAGGATAACTATCCCCGAGGATAAGCACTCCGTGTGAACGTAACTCGAGAACAAGCCGTCGGGGTTTAAATTCTTAAGGATACAGTCCTCGAGGACTAAAACCCCGATGGTCCCGTGTGAACATAGCTAATGTCTATTTATTTTTCAATGATCTTCATCATAAAGTTATATTACATTTGCTGTTTATCTTATCACAAGAACATTCTGCCAGGGTACACTTAGTTTTAAAAGCAGAGGACAAAACAAACCAGTTGTTCGACTACGGAGAGAAAGGCAAACTATGCTGGCTTAATATTTATTTTAAGTTAAAAATACTTGATATGTTGGAAAAAATAAACAGCGTAGAAGCTAGTACTAACACCAGGAAGTTGTCTTACTGCTAACACAATTATGTTATGGTACATTGCTTTGTCGTTCAATAACAACCTACTCAGACAAAAACATCAGGATAGGTATTTTGGGTGAGTTATATGTGATTGTATAGGCTTCGATGTACACAGTGCATTCATGTCTGCGAATATGGTAAATCCAAGTTTGTCTGATATGTATAAATATCAAGCTTTGGCACTAGTCCTGCAAATTGAAGGTATCCTTAGATTTGTGCCATCTATGTCATTTTTCAAGGAGATATCGGTTTGTTTTGTTTTGTTTTGTTTTGTTTTATTTTGTTTTGTTTTGGTTGTGTGTGTGTGTGTGAAAATTATGACATTAATTAACTTTTTTTATCAAATACGTTTATTTCAGGTCAAAGGAGCCTAGTTAGACAGCCTAGTACGAGAGCATTGATCGGCTTATGCTAAAGTGTAGCGTTGTGGCGCGGCGCGGCGCGCTGAAAAATGGAAATAATCGACGAAAAAAAAATAAGGTGTCTTGAAAGCGTCCTACAAAAAAGGAAAAGATTCTGAATCGATTTTTGTGAAATTTTAGGAAATGAGCCCAAGTCATGGGCGGATTCAAGTTCTTCCAAGACAAAAGAATTTAGGAGCTGGCATTGTGTGAGTACAAAGGCCGGCCCCCTGATTCTGTGGACCAGGACCAGGACCAGGACCAGGAATTTCAATGAAATTCGCAATTAAAACAATGTGAACGTGGACCGGGACCAGGAGTGGACCAGGACTAGCCCATCACGATTTCTGGTTGCTGGCATTATGTGAGTACGAAGGCCGGCCCCCTGATTCTGTGGACCAGGACCAGGACCAGGAATTTCATTGAAATTCGCAATTTAAACCTTGTGAACGTGGACCAGGACCAGGAGTGGATTTCTGATTGCTGCCGATAGCCGTAAACAGCATCGACCAAACTTTTCATATGAATTTGTGACCCCCGATTTCTTTCACCTAATTTGACGCTCTTTAATCAGCCCGGGTATAGCTGTGCGCATACACAGAACGACTACGCGTACAATGTCTGGTCAGCTGTGCGGTTGATCTGATTGGCCGGCGGGATCACGATAGGTAGGCGACTGTTCTATTTAGAGCAAGGGGGTGACACGGCGTTTGGGCTTAGTGGGAGGACACGTACGGCGATTTATTGAGACCGTTTATTTATTTTCAGCAGACATTGTTTCTTGTATTTTCTTGTCAAAGGAAAATCTCATCGCTACCTGACTGCGTGATTTATTTACGAAAAATCAGTACAAATGTCGCCTCTTTTCTTCTTTTTCTAATTCAATCTCGATACCGCAGTGATCCACAGGAATAAAAAACCTTGATTTCCCCTGAGCAAGAATGGTACGACCCGTAGCCTGCCTTGCTCGCTATAGCCAAGTTCCCCAAATCAGACGTAGGCATCAATTGGTTTTATCTTTTGAGTAAAAAATGACGGTGCTTTTTTTTCATCCAATAAGAATAATATTTATATATCAACATTTTCAAAATGAGCTGAATAACTTAAATCTTTTTCCGTTGGTGAAAAATAGCCCACTCCCGGCAAGAAACTTACTGATAAAGCCGGAAGCATTCAGTCAAAAAAGTTCAATACCATAGAAAACTTTGACAAAATTGATGATGAATTCAAACAAAAAATGACGGTACGCTGAAAGAGCAAAAATCGTGATTTTATATCACCATAAACGAAGAAGAGTTACATTTTCTAATACTTTTTCCGTGGTGAACTAGGCCCATCGGGTCAAAAGATATGGTTGAAACAAGAGGGAAAATTGTACCGTTTTGCAGCTTTTTATAGCGGCGCGCAGTGTGTTAGAAGGGTTGACGCTTAAGTGTTAGGGTAAAATCCATATGCATCGTTTTTGGAACTATTAGTCACACAATTTTTGACACACACACACACACACACACACACACATACACACAACCCCACACAAGGGCTTATGCTAAAGTCTCGAGTCCGAAAAATTATAATCATTTCCAAAAATTTCACCAAAAATCGATCCAGAATCTTTTCCTTTTTTCGTAGGACGTTTGAAGACACCTTGTTTTTTTTCCGTCGATTATTTCCATTTTTTAACGCGCGCGCGCCGCGCCACAACGCAACACTTTAGCATCAGCCCATTGATCAATCTCGCGGATCGTATAAAAGAGCCGATCGAACAATATGTTTAAAAAGAAGAGAGCTGATGTTCAGACTGAGGGACGTTGATGACATTGGCTATCATGAAGTTGATGACCATAAAGGGGCGTCAAAGACACCCGTATTGCCAAACTATCCGTATTCTACATGTAAAGACGTACATCTTGCAGCACTGTACAGGCCACAGAAGGCGTCCTATGGGCCATCATATCTGTATGTATCTCTACAACATGTTCCATCTGCATCAAACTACTTGCGGGTAAGGTAGCAGCCAGTCAGATACTGTTCTTCCGCGGTTCGCTCAGGTGCTGTTCTCTTCTACCACATCTGGTATATCATAAGGTTCACTTTCTTTCCTTTCAAAACATCACGTTGATACTTTCAAGAGCGTTGATAGGTTCGATGAGTGCTATTCTGAACTACTATGCCTTCCAGGTGATCCCTGTGGCAACGGCTAAGGCATTGCTTTACAGTTCTCTTCTGTTTACTGGGATCTTTGCTCGTATCTGCCTGGGTGAGAGATGTTCAGTCGGAATAGTGTCCTCGCGTTTCTCACCGTAGTCTCTGTAATGCTGTCATTCAACCGCCTTTCATCTTCGGCGGAGGTTGACGTGGGGAAATTCGCTTGAATATTGTGTGCGGTCGTTGCGCCATTGTTCTGTCTCGCGAACACAATCATCTTACGATTCATGCATATATTACGTATTGATGTTTCACGCCATTATATTCATCTACGGATTCATGCCTGTTCTCAGTGGAGTCGTGACCACTGCCCTCGGTGAATGGACAAACCCTGACTGCGGATTGGATCGCTGGATTGTAATCGGGGTCACAGTTAATGGATTCCTGGAGCAAGTTTCCATCACTCGCTCTTAAGACTGTTCCTGCTTTGGTGGTTTCAATCATTCGAACTAATGATGTTCTTCTCTCGTTTGCATTCGATGTTCTAATATTTGGTATTGTACCGAACGCGTGGACGATTGTCGGAGCATTCTTGGTCGTCGGGAGTGCAATTGGAATGACGATCACCGCCAATCGTGAACAAAAACGACAGGAAGAATTGGAGGTCAGCTCTGAGGAGCACAGGGATGGTTTGCATCACTCTACATCTGGCCCCGTGTCATCGAAATAAATAAATAAAATAAATAACATAAATAAGATAAAATAAACAATTAGGATAAGCGATAGGCAATCGGTCTTAATTAGTTTGTCTTCCCATAGAAACATATAATGCGATATCCGCTGTGGATGGCCTATCTAGCGAATGATTGTCGGAAAGTTGCTTTCAACATTGAAAATATATCTCGAGGATATAACAACTATTGTGTTTCGACTGTTTTGGAATTTTTTAAACATCATAATACACATCTTATATTTCAATTTTAATTCTGTAACACATATAATTGTTTATCATAATAGACTAGATACACCTGAATTTCAACTCATTTGAGATGTTTTCAATAATATCATTTAAAAGGGAGATAAAATGGAGATAAAAGGATATATTATATTTATTAGGTTTTACCATCTGACAATAGCTTTACCATAAACTGGTCTAGGGGAGACTGGAGTAATTACGGCCCCCTTTATCACATTTCCTATTACTACCATTAAATGAAAAGTCAAATAATATTCTAATTATGTAAAAATACAGTCAGTCTATATATCTATAATATACAACGGAAAGTATAAACATGTGACTTCTCATTTGCATATTAATTACCATTATGTTAACAACTTTGTGGGCCATAATTACCCCACGGGTTGGGGGTATTTATGGCCCCTTTTGTCATGACTGTATGAATTAAACGATATCATGCTAATTTATTAATGGTAATGTATAATAAGTTTTGTTGGGTATTCCTAATACACTTATCAACCATCAACAATGATTAAATCAATAATTGGTTCAGCCAAAATGATGAAATTCTACAGTCATAGCAATACAAAAATGTATGTACATAATCATACGACTTAATGTTAACGCAGATAGGGATCTGCGCTTATACACTGTTTATGCCTAGGGGCCATAATTACCCCCAGTGACATTTTCAATTTGATCCCTCTTTACAGCCCTACTATTGGAGATATTCAGGTGGAAGTATTTCTGTTGTGTTTGTTAGTTCCTATTGTTTCTGTTTCAATCAAGATTTCATCTTAAATGATTCTAATTAATGATATCACACCCCAAATAAAAAGCAGACTTGCCACTTTCCAACGAACAGAATTGTGATTGCCGTACATTTCAGGCTCCCCTAAGCACAAAATTTGTAAGTAAATGGCTTATTTTTCTCACATGATAGAAGGAAGAGTTTAGCTCGGCATGTGTAAAACAATAATTATCATTGTGTAATGCAGCAAAGAATTATAAGCTCTCAAAGACAAAGGAGCCATAATTACCCCAGTCTCCCCTATATATAAATGCTTAAAGATTTCATATTGACTGGATATTTATATACATAATGATAAAAACTTGACTGTATAAAGCAGCATTAAAACCCTTTTGTTTTATTAAGTTATAATTATTTGGTGGCAAATCATCATCTTTTGATAGCAAAACTATTTTTATGAAAGGCGATCGATTCAACCTTTAGCGGTGAAATTCAATGATCGACGGCCCTGCAAGAGTGGTCACAAAATGTCAGCAGATAAGTGGTCATTTGTGAATGAATTTAAAAAAAAACCTTCATATTGTGTAATTTTAATTTTAACGGAATTTAAACAGCAGTACTAACACATAATTCCATGATTTATAATTATTTATTGGCGAATCGTCATTTTTTAACGGCCAAACTATTTTTATAAAATGATCGACGATCCTGCAAGTTGGTTACAATTATGACTTGTCATTTGCAAATGTTTAATAAATCTTGATATTGTGTTATTTTATTTGTAACGGAATGCAAAAAGCAGCACTAAAACACACGTTATTGAAAAAGAATTGTGGTGGCCAACTGGTCTCTTTTTATACCCCATTTTATAAATATAAATATAATGAAAGGTGATCGGATAACGATCGACGGTTTTTCAAGTTGGCCACGGAACAACTCGGCATTATATAAATAGATTAAAGATTAATACGCGATGAAATTTAAAGAACATCTACCTAAAATATTAGCGATAAATAATTGCAATATTCGTTTTTGAGCATGTTGAGATAACATTAGAATTGAATTTGGTTTTAAAGGGTTTGAGTTACTTTAAAGAAGAAGAGCAATTAGATCAAGATTAATAAAATTATATTGTTCCAACAGTAAAAAACAAACTACTGAAAGTTTCAGATCAAATGGAAGTCATTTACTACCTTAAAACAGTGTAACAAACAATGCCAAGCATACAGCCGAACACCATTACCTCTGCTGCTAGCTCAGCAGGCCGCTAAAGACGGGGAATATCCAACAGGAAATGGGTGTATGTTGTGCTATGCGGAAAAGCACATTGTTTTATAAACCATCCGGGGTTGATCTATAAAATTTGAGTATGAAATCATTGATATCTTGAAGGTAAAGCAAGCAATTAGCTTGCAATTTTGAAGAGATACCAGACTGACCTCAGTGCTTATAATCATGTTGACAAAATAAGCTAAATCGAATAAAATGTGATTTGAATATCATTCAATATTACTGCATCCCTTTAAGCTTTGCACTTATGTAATAGTGGTATCTCACTTCGCGGAGGCGGATTGTCACGGATTTGGGACTACTTTGAGACGGTTTTGAGACGGCTTTGAAACTTTTTCGTTGCGGAGAAGTTTCCAATAATTTTTTGTCCGTCGCGGAGACAATGCGTTTTTTTTTTCCGTGACGGAGACGTCTCCGATATTTTTTTTTTTAACCGCCGCGGAGACGTCTCCGATAATTGTTTTTTCAGTGGCGGAGACGTCTCTGCAGATTTTAGACTAGCTTTTTTCAGACGGTTTCGAGATTGGAGAATTCCCAAGACTCGTGCATGAAAGGCTGCGGGGACTCAGGAGAAACCGTCTCAAAAACGTCTCCGCGAAGTGAGATACCACCATAACTGCTGCGTATGCATTCCTTTCTTTCTAATTGATTTGATTGGTTAGTTGATTTTAGTTGTTCGGTAGTACATGTACATTATGTGCATTAGAAAAAGGGGAGTTAGATAAGTTAGATACCTTGAGCGATAGAGGGCGTAATGAAAGACTAAAACGGTTATATTCATATGATATTTAAAAAAAAAAATAACAACAACAAAACAAAAAACACACAGTTTAAAAGGCTGACCTACATGAGAATGGTGTACAAAGGAAAAACAAAACAAACTTATTAAATTGAAATCATTGTATACGTTGGGGAGATGCATGGGGGAAAGAAAGTCTTTTAAAAAGCCAAAATGGGCATCTTGAGAACGAATATGAACAGCACACACACCAAGAAGCTGGACCGTGCACTAAATGACACCATGCGTCTGATCACTGGATG
>CALNVZ010003425.1:29125265-29145194 GCA_940671915.1 Paracentrotus lividus | reverse complement strand
ACGAATGTTCCAGGGTTTTTTTCTCTATTGAGCACATACCTGTTCCAGATATATATGACGATCTGGTTGGGGTTTAGTTAACAATCTAGCTCCGTAGATCGCTCCATCAAGGTGTGACGTCATAATCACTTCATACCCAGTCGCAGAATAGTTTCCGTTCCTTTTGATCCACTGCAAATCCAGAATAGGCGTACTATTGAATATTGATAATTAATGGCAAGGGAAAAAATACATGAATTGCAAATCCAAGGATTTTGGGGAGTGTACCTGCCTTGATACCCTCAGCCCGTTTTAAGTGCACCCTTTAGAGACTATCTGTTATAACGTCAATTCAAACCAACCACGATAATTAGTCGATTCTAACGTGAAGTTGGGTTTTAAATGTTTACAAACCTGAGTAGAAACCTGTAATGATGTGTTTTGTTTCTTGTATATAATTTATTTTATTTTTAATTTTTGTGACGCTCACCGTGCGAGGTTGCTACCCATTTTTTCGTGCTTTAACTAAAAAATGCACGTCTAATGGCGGTCTCTGAATTGAATGCAAAAAAATAAATCAACACAGTCGTATCTAAACATTGTGCTAATAATCAACGAGAGTGGCGAGTCACAATCTTCATTATTGTATACACTCTTTACCATTGGTCCGGATGCCCTCTTAGATTTTTTTTTTGGGGCCTGCACTGTCGCATTTTTCACAATCTCCGATTTTATAAGATTGGTGGCTATTGATCAGGAAACGAGCTGCTTAAAATTGAGGGCTAGGACAAACTTGCTCTGAAAGTAATTGTAAGTAACGCAGTTACCTTTTTTTAATTCTTTATTTTTTAAATAAAGATATGACATTACAAATATGGACAAGATATGTACAATGGTACAAGAAAAAAAAAAGATTTTAAGACGGTGCATGGCCGAAAAATGGGCGGGGCCATAGAATTTTCAGCACATTTTGTACAACGTCAAAGGCAACCTCTGCGATTCACGTCAAAATATCTATTACTGATTCTTTGAGTAAGTTATACCTTACTAGCATTTTTGATGACGGCAACGTAATTCGAATTCTGTCTTCATGTTCGAATCGGTTTTATAGTTCTCGGAATCAGAGACCATAATATATCATTTCATCGGCCGGGGTCATATTACAATAGTTGGTTCGCCTGGTGATAGCATGTATCCGCGGTAGTTTAGGTTGTGGAGGGACTCGTTGATAACCTGCTGATCCGAAGAAAATGTACCGCCACATTCTACATTAACATAAGTAAAAAAGTTCTTTGTGGATGAACTCCATTATCATAGAATAGATACATTTGGTATGTAAAGATAATTGGAACTTTATCTTTTATTTGGGAGGCCTAATTAGATATGATAGGTAATAAAATAAAAGGTAAATGCTAGAAACATGTATGTAGGGGATAGAACCTAACTAGGATATTAGTTGACCTATTCAACTGGTATTTTACTGTATAGGAGGGCCTATAGCTTTTCTTTTGAAAACATGAGAAGAAAAGTGGGTTACAAAAATGCTGTTTATAGGTAACAACTTATTTCCACTTTGTACAGTATGTTGCTTTCATTGGTGTAACTCAACTATTTTGAAAATTGAACTTCAAACCGACTTTTTTTCTTTAGAGTGAGAGCAAGTTTTAAAACATTGGATTAAAGACTCGCTTTGTTCAGTGTTGATTTACATTTTGTCCTTGAATTGAGCCGTACATGACAAGAGAATCCCATCATTTCTTCTTTACCATACATGTTCCTTCATTAGAACTCGGATAACTCAGACACGCTGTACGTATATACAATAACATTGCATTTAATTTAACTAATTAAACTTAGTGCAGAATTTGTGTTTGATCCATTATTCGTAGACGCAATTACCGAAACAGAGGTTAAAAGTAAAAAATGAGTAGCGGACTTTATGAAGTAGAAACGCTTTAACTTATTTAATCATTTGCCGATCGGCAGAAGATCGAATAAACAGTTATTTGACGACAAAAACAGTATGTGTGTTTTCTCAAAATCATTCGCATGCTTCTAATCAATTAATGAGATTATCATGATAATTAGTTAGTTAAGCTAAACAACTGTAATTTGGTTACAAAGTTGACCAACCAGACAAATAATTAAAGTACAACAATAACAAATTAAAGATGGCACTATTACTAATTTTTTTGCAGATGAAAACATCGATATATGAGGTGTTGATCTGAAAGAAATAGTTGAAGGTCATCATCTCTGCCTCTCTAGGCGTGCGTCAAGGATCATCAGGACAGACCGCGAGTGGGAGCAGTCTTTCGTGCAAAAGCTAATAAAGTGAGATATTAAGATTTTACTCATTAAAATTTTATCATCATAGACAATCTATTGTTATCACAATTTCATCTTTAATGATGAGTTTTTCAATGAATTGGTTTTTGAGGGACAATATTCTTGTTATAACTCCAAATCGATGTTAATAGTCCGCATAACTTGGCAATCATGAATCAATTACCACAACCACATTTCATTGACACATGCACCACCCATCATCCATCATGCAACAACCAACAATTCACCATCGTCATCGATCATACATCATCACCATTTACACTATCAGCGCGTCATCATCATCCTCATCTTCATCACCATGCACCAACATTATCAGTATAATCGATCATAGTCGAACATGCTAAATCATTATCCGCATCATCATGACTTATTATCAGAAACTTCTGCATCATCATAATCATCTTCAAATCAACAACATAATACAAAAACTCGTTTATGATACGAGTTTCCAGTGAAGGAAAGCTTAAGCTTTGATTTTGTTAATATTGTTACTTGATGTCGCTATTAGCTCGCTCCAGCAGCCTGCAACTTCACCCTGTAGAAAGAATGATATTCAAAGTTAGGAATGGAATGTTTCAAATGTCTCACCTATGGGCGAAGTCCAGAGTACATAATTAGCCAATCGAGATGATTATTCTAGAAAAAAAGAATATTATATATTAATAGAAGTTTATAATAAGCGTCCATCATTTCTTGAAGTAGCCATTCAAACCGTTTTTTTTTTTACACCTGCCTATGGATGTTGAGCTTCATCATTTTTCATGAGAGGATATTAGAAACCTTTATAGTAACTCCCAAAATTGGGTGTTGGATAGGATGCTTATGGGGTGTTTTGATTGGGGGGGGGGCTATATCGGTATCAACATGTTTGAACAATAGTTTAGAAGAGGCAACAATTGCAAGATGTTTGGTGAAAGCGAATAAATCATGCAGGTCGATCGTCATACTTTTTATTCACTTTTTTAAAATGTGTAAAACAATAACATTGTTTATGCTTCTAATTTTTCTTTTGTATGTACTCTTTATGCAGGGGCAACCAAGTGAAACAGTGTGTAATCGACTGGACTGGGGGCTAACCGCTCCAGGAAGAAACAAATAAATTTAATCAATTAATACTTTTAAATTTTTCGCTGAAATACTTATCCATGTTAACACAGTTGATGATGTGCAAAAGAATGAAAGTTTGATTCGCATTGTAACTATCACTGCAGTGGGCACTAAGTTTTCTCTCTTGTGAGATCTAATTCTCTCTCTAAGTTCCATTTCGCTATTTCTCTTTAAGGGGCACTATCTTCATTATTCTCTGAGGGATAAATGAATCTTATTAATAGTATCAACGAGAAACGGGTTTTTTGTTCTTTTTAAAAATTGGAGTTCTAATTCTTCTTTCTTGTTTCAAAATCTGCAAGATACGTGTCTTTGATTGGATAGTCGATTGGGTTCTTTGATATCGTGATATATTCACTTTCAACCTGGCTGTACAGTCAACGAAACTTATTAACAATGCAGTTGTTCAGGATAGAAAACATATGATTGGGATAGGCCTCAATGAGAAATAAAGGAATATACCTCAACGCGCACGGCATATTCGCGGGTAAACAATTTTAGCTTAAAAAGTGTCGAAACTATCAAAACACTACAGTTTATATGGTAAGTCTCTTAAGCCTAAACTACCTTCTAACAAAAAAAAAAAAAAAATATAAAATATAAAAGGTGAGCTGTTTTTTCCCTCTATTATCATGTCATTATTTTATCTTTCTAGATAATATATCTTATTTATATACAGGGAATTTGAACTAATTTATTTGTTGCTATCTTATTCGAAGTATCATTCAAATGCAAAAGAATCTCAATTTTCTTTTCAAATGATATTTAGTGGGCCTACTTATTTTCAAAGCAATCATACATTTTGTAAACATGCGTCGCAATGTTGTAATTTCACACAAATTAAACGCAAGAAATAAGTTAATAATATTCGGATTTATATGCGCCTTTCCATAAGGATACAAAGCGTTGCATCACTCCCTCAAGGAATTTAAATAAACAGATAGGGGTATGAAAGATAGAGATATGATTTTAAAATTGTCTTTTAATAATTAATTTCAGTCTGTCCAAGTAGTTTATTCTTATCGCAGGGATTTGGAGGTTGTTTACTCTGCTCATTGTGATTGTCTTACTTTGTGTTTTTAGAAATACAAAGGCATTGACTAGTAGTCGGTACATGCGTCAGGAGAATAACGATATCACTCATACTTTCACCGTTTCAATATCACCTATATACATATAGTAAGATTTGGTAATCTTCAGATTAATTGTTTTGAATACAAGAATGTTAGTTTTGATTGATTTAAATGCTGATTTACATGTAAGTATACTGCCATTCTTGCTATTGAAAAATTTATCTTGTTAATTGATTTGACGGTTGTCAATTATGGTCCATTTAAATCGATTGAACTGTTATACATTAATGTTTAGCTGTTGCACAGAAAGACTGTCCCACTCCGGTCTGTCCTGATGAGTCCTTGACGCCTAAGAGAGCGTTGTTGATGATGATCTCCGCAGCATCTGTTTTCGGAGAACCACCTTCCTTCGTGAAATTTTGAAAACGTTTGTCTGCAAAGGATTGGTAAGGTCGTAGTATTCTAACCATGTCTCACGTGTTTTAATTTGCTCACCGTTTGGTAGGGGCCTTTTTTTTCTATATTAAGGTGCGGGGTGGACTGAGGGGTAATTAAGTATTTTCGGTTTTCATGGTCAGTATGTCATCACTTATTATAAATTCTAGTATTATTACTTTATCGGAATCGAAGGGGTGGGGCTAAAACACGTGTTCACTGTTTATTTTGGCATGTGGAGCCCTTAATTTGTTTTCACATTTTTTTGTTCTTTCTTTGTTCTCTTGTTTGTGTTTAGTTTTGTCGTTTAATCTCTCCCATATCTATCGTAGTTCACTAGCTTGTATTAGGAATGGGAGGAACAATAGTGACTTACTCGTGATTGCATTTCTTGTCGTGATTGGATGTTATGGTTGTAAAGCTTTTAAGATTGGTCTTGGTCAAAACAGACTTTGTTTGAGATGATGTATCACTTGATATGTTGGACACATCGCCGGCTCTAAATTTACAGGAGAATAATAATTGACATCTGCAGGAATACTATAAAGAGCGATTATCTCTATCCTTGTTGTTATTCAAAACTAGTCAGTCTTTCAATTGTAAGCGACATTTCAGCTATGTGTATCAAATCCTAGTCGGTCATTCTAATGGGTAAACTGAGGCTACGACTATCTAATTGTTATAGAGCTCGTCCGTCGCAGTCGAGCGATAATAGTGAGTTTTTCGCAGGACTAACGGGGGAGCTATCTAGACGTTACGGCAAAAAAGAGGGCACTATTTTTCAAAAGTGCATGCAAACCCTCGTTTTCTATCTTCTTCAATAACTTTGAATTAAAAGTTTCCAATGGGTAACCGCACATGTTCCCTTGGCTTGTGAGACATTGTAAGTCTATTGTTGGCAGATAGAATTCAATTCCAAATCGGGCCGGGGTGGGCTACTTTACCGGGGACCTACGTTTTTTTCTCATACCAAGGTTTATTGTGACAATGCATCTATGCGTATAACAGCTTGACCATAAACATTGCTGATATGAAAAGAATAACCCTACGCCCAGCGCCTTATGATTAGGTCAAATCAAAGTATGTTCTTTATGTGTTAGCAAAGGGGGGAAATGCCTGTATACATTCCTAATCAAGCCTCGCTATTAGTAACTGATTACGTTCTCAGACTGAGAACTAGATACGTTCTACGTTTCGGAGAACGTACATTTCCCACAAAATAGCGGTTGTAGATGTGTTGGACAACGGGGAGCTTCTCTTGTAGCTCGGGGAACCCTCGTTTGTGCACACCCCGAAACTTGTAATTTATTTTAACGCTTGCCAGCCGTTTCTAGCAAATACCAGTTATACACACTCTTTTTCCTGTACTAACAGTATGCAGGAGTTTGGGGTTTGAGTATTTTGAAAATAAAGTCATTCATAAAGCTAACGTTCTAGATTAGCCTCCCCGTAGTCCAGCGAAAGCTCCCTAATATCAAGTGTGACGGACTAGCTTTAAAACTCGTCCGTCAAGTTGAGAGATTTGGATTCAGTTGTAAAAATTAAGCTAGTCCGTCTCGACGGACTAACATGACACACTAGCTTTAAAGCTAGTCCGTCCACTAACGGACGAGGTTAGGTTTTCAATGCATATTATTATATTTTTGATAAAACATTTGTGTCATGGTTTATATTTCGTGAAATTCTTTTTTGATAAATTGCACGCTTATTTCTTTATTGCACTTTTTAATTTTAGTGTTTTCAATTTTTTTTTGTTTAAAAAAAAAAACTTGTGTAAAGTATTTAATACTGTTTTAGAAAAGAAGCATGATTCAAACTCGACTAATTACCAAAAATCATTATTATCGCTTTATGATCGATTACAAAATTGAACCACAAAATCACATTGTGAGTGGGTAAATTCAGTGTGAAACCGCACACCACAATGTGAATATTATGTGGAAAACCATATCACAATGTGAAATCATCAACACAATGTTAAATTCGAGCATTTTAACATAGTCGACTATGTGAACATACTGTGCGACACTGTGTTCTTTCCAGCAGGGCAGGTTTGTACTAACAAAGATTAAAAAAAATAGGGGGAAAAATGAAATAAAACAGGGTTTAATTATTAAATAATTCGTTTTCAAAGGGGAGAGGAGGTACATTTCTATCAATTACATCGTGCTCGATAATCACTAAATGTCCATCTGTGGATCCCGATGAAGTACCTTCATCATCCGTAAATCGACGTCACTGGGTGGTTGATTCTTTATTGAAGAGTGACAGTGCTGTTGCAAGGTTGGGTACACTGCAACATAATAACTGCCACAATTTATGCTTATCTCCTCAAAAGTCAACGGTTTTCCGCAAACGAAACATTGGAAGGACAATGTGAGTACAAAATGAGTCTGACTACTCTGAGACTCTTTTTAAGTAAGTCTTCAATACCCCTCCTTGAAAATCTTCATGACTCACTTGGAGTGAGGACTCAGACATAAAGGCCTCAATTTTATTTTCTGACGAGTCATGGTGGCGTCACTTATCAATCAAATGTTTCGTTATACAAGCGCAGTCTCCCCCCAAAAGATCCCCTGATGGCGCTAATAAATTCTAAACGTAAAATTATTATGATAATGCGTGAAATAAGAACTCGAGAACCTGAGCGGAAAAGGTCCAAATTGTATTTTTCGGATATTTTTTTAATTTTTTTTTTTTATTCAAATGTCAAAAAAGGGCGGGTCCGCATGCCCCTCCGCCTTCAATATAAGAGTTAGATCAAAAATCGAATCGAATTTTTGAATAAAAATTATCATCAATCGAAGATACAAAAGAAAATGCAACAGCAAATGTGCACATATACACTGAAAACCTAAACGGGTAGACCGACTATCTCTTTAAAGCTAGTCGTAGTGATGCCCAGACTGATTAGCTTAAAAGTAGTCGGTCGCGACGACGAGCTTTCTCTAAAAAGTGTATATGATAATGAATATGTAATGGATAGATTATATGCACATAATATGAACTTTCATTTTCTTGAATCAAAATATTGGGGGGGATGATTGTACACACCAATCCCCCCCCACCCGAAATATTTGGGGGATGCATCCCCCATCCCCCCCCCCCATCCCGCCCACAATCGACAACCAAATTCCAAACATGATTTATTCATACAACACTGACAGAATACTTAACATGAAACCAAGAGAAATACAAACTATTCTTAAACTCATCTACATCCGATGGCCACCGCCCACGAAAGCTACGGTGGCAACATAGATTGAGATGCCCATACACGCCACACAAAGTGAGTAAAGAAAAAAAAAGCTGAAAGGGTCCAGCAAATGCTGGAGAAATACTCTAAAGAGACATAGTGTCATGAAATCTAAATGTCTACAACACATTACAGAAATTACTTTTACATGTTTTTCATTTCAAAATTCAGATTACATTTATTTTGCATTTTTCTTTTCTTTTTTTTTTTTTTTTTTTTTTGCTCTCTTGATTTACTTGTATGGCAAGTTCCGCGATTCCTATACGGTTTGATATGTGACTGCAAGAAATTACTACTTAAATCTACTGCGTCCCTACCTTGTCCGTGCGTGTCTCGAAAAGAAAGTGTGCATGATTCACCGCACGAGCAGTTGCGGCGACACGATATAAACATCTAGATCTCCCGGGCTCTTTTTGAATGCACAGCCCGGGGGGGGCCAACGACGAGCGATCGCCACGAAAATTGGCACGCAACGATACGCCCCGTGGTCACTGTAATCTTCGTAACTGCATAGTTAATTTTTCAAAAAAATGTTTCGTTTTAATTAAAGGTTGCTAATTATGCTAATTTACCATGAAATCACACTTTTTGCTCCCAATTCACTAAATAGTCGTCTAGAATGCTTTTTTTTTTTTTTTTGGTGTGAATTTCTCTTAACATTCCTATAATTGTATTTGAAAAATTCCGGTATCTAAATTAATTCTAATGTATTTATTGTTTTTTTATATATTTCTTATGTATTTCTTGTTGTTTTTTTTTTTTTTTTTTTTTTTTACTTTTATTATTTTTTTTTCGACAAAAAGATTGTGTCCGCGAACATATATTTGGTCATAAATAGCATAGAAAATTCAAATGATTCACCGTGGCTGTTAGTTTGCATTATAAGACAAATAAAGTAAAATCGAAAAAGCACAACACTGAAAATTTCATCAAAATCGGATAAGAAATAGCAGAGTTATGAATTTTCTTCGGTTTTGAATTTTTTAGGAAACAGTTTTTCAAATTGGCAAACTGATGATGTCTCAGTCCCCCTACTTTCTTTGTATTTTATTGTATGAAATACCAATTATCAAGATTTTCTGCCCCAAGGACATAAAACACGGATTAATCTTTGTGGAATGTTCAAGGTCACAAGTGCTTTTACTTATTTCAGTATGAGGGACAGATTTTCTGTATACGCAATATATGAAAAAATGAGATAAATAGGATTTCATATAATAAAATACACAAGAAGTAGGGGGACTGTGACATCATCAGTTTGCTCATTTGAATATTCAAGTATTCAAATGAGACAATGAGACAATTGCCAAGAACTGTTTTACAAAAAAAATCAAGACCTAAAAAAATGTATAACTTTGTTATTTTTCATCCGATTTTGATGAAATTTTCTGTGTAGTGCTTGATGAATTTTACTTAATTTTACCAAACTTTTTCATTTCAGCCCGGACTCCTCCTTTAATAAAAGCAAAATTGATCACTTATTTATGAATTTTAGCTGAAAACACAATTTGTAACCGGGTACCCGGGGTCGCGAATTTGGTCTCAAAAGATGCCCAAGACTTCAAAAAAAAAAAACTCATAAGCCCCTCGGCTTTAGCTTTTCGCGTCAAAAATGTATCGCGAAAAATGACGAGTGTGTGTGTGGGGGGGGGGGGCAGATTAGGGTTAAACACTACTAGTATTTGAAGACAACTTATTTACAAAATATCAACTCGATCCTAATACCTAATGTTAACACAAGTAACAACTATATTATTTAAAAGGGTGTAATATTTTTTTTACCAAACGTATCATGACGTCTCAAAAAGAAATAAACAAAATCCACACATGAAGAGGAATACAATGCTTATTGCTTAACTGACAATGCCAATACAGCCTTATAAAGGTTGTTTTACACTCAGGGTATACCCATCTGTCGCATTTGACCGCAAAGGGTTGTTTTGTTTTTCCTCATTTTTTGTGTATGTGTTCCAAACAAGTGAAATTATATTACTTTTAGGTTTTGAGGCATGAGGTCACCCGCCCATTTATTTATTTATTTTTTTCTATAGGGGTTCAAATTTTTAGTACATGTAAAGTCATTGGCTTCATTTTTCGAAGAGGACGCTTTTTGACGGAACTGGATTTTACAACATTGGAACGTGAACTGCCTGAAATATGTGGGTGTAGGCGAAGTTAACATTTTAAGTTCGTTGCATATATACAAGTGTTTTTTTTATAGACAAAAACACTGTTAATAAAGTAATGTCTAACTATGCATAAAAATACTAAATTCGGAGAGGACATTTTTGGACAGAATTGGCACCCCATTTTTTAGTTAACAGTGACACAATATCAAATTAACTGTAGGTTCTCTGGTTTTCAGTTTTTAAACAATCACAATTCAATAATTGATTTCGATTGATAAAACAATACCTAATGAATTTTCAAAGTAAAAATGCACAGGCTCGGAATCGGAAAACAAAATGAGGCAGTAATTTGGCCCTAAATGCAAGATATGGTCAATTTTTAGAAGTAAACATGTATTTTAATAATTTATTTTCATTTTAGGTTGCTCTAACAGGGCCTAATGCCCAGCTTGTCTTCGTAGATTTAAGATCACAGTACCCATATCTATTTTTATTGTGCACAGGAGGCCCCTTTTATGACGGTATACCCTGATTGTAAAACAACGCATCTAAATCATTTTTACAGTGTTAGAACAGTCCAAAATTTATTTACAAACAAACAAACCCTCCATCAAACAACCGATTGGAAAAAAAATAAAAAATAGCAAATGATATGCATTTTTTTGCCAGCATTTCTTTATGTCGCAAAAATCACAAGACATCAGCAACGTAATTATGACTTTTTTTTACTAAACTATAGGCAAATTGTACTTTGTTTTGTTTGTAAAATTTATCCCACCATTTTTAAAGAAACAGTACACGATGTCGCCTGCCTGCAATTATCAATGAGGGATGCGTGATCAACAAAGTGATCGAAGATATAACGATCTGTCGTATTAACGTCCGTGTGAGCGGGTCAACCCTTTGGCATCAAACTAGAACCTTACTAACCTCGTAGACTCCTAAGCAATATGTGATGTTTTAATTTCGGATAGACTGATAGCTGAAGGGTCTGTTTTCTCCGCACGAAGTGGCTTTTGTAGATGAGTTGTGGTTTCGGATCGCGTGTACGCCACCAACCAACGGTCCGGGCGATTCTATTCCTGTAGGTCGTAGAAATTGCCGCTGGATCTAAATGAGAGAATACACATTAATGAAATTTTTGTGTTTATTCTTTGATATACCAACAATTTTTTCGAAACACAATCATTTGGGACAAAAACGAACTAAGGGTTCATTATTGGTGGCGGTTGAAACACAAGTTCATGCACACTTTATATTATCTAAACATTATTTGATAATGGAATTTCCATAATACAGTTGTGTCAAATAAAAGTGGTAGTTGGAAACATTTTTTGTATATATGAACATAAATAACAACGTGGTATTGTTTGGTATTTTCATAGCAGGAATATCAGACTTTTCCTTCTGCATTTTTTTTTCTCATCAATTTGGTGCAGTATTTTTTGAGATATGACTAGTTTTCTACAATCAGAAAATCCATGTTTCGCACGATGTTTCGCCGTCCATGCCTTTGTAAATGCTTTGCTTAATGAAATCGGCACTCCAGAACAATAGACGTGTTAATTTCGATTTGTCCTGTGCACAAAACTTAGCACAATTTTGTTGTATACGAAAGCAAATTATCAGGCAAAGCGCATCAGCAAGAAAAATCTGTGGCTTAATTTGATACCACACAACACATTATAAGAAAATATTTCACACCGAAATATTTTTTTCCGCCGACTGTACCATTTTTTTTTTTTGGAACAGAATGTAGTACCTGAATGTGATTTCATTGCACACTGCGATTCCATGTAATCGCCGGACACTGATATTTTCCGCTTGCTTCCAACTTACATTATGAAATCGTACCTCTATGAGAGGGGACATTAAATTTATTTACTGTTTATTATACACGTTGTTTTGATCAAAGTTTCATTGACATCCAAAATCTCCAGGTCTGTAGTACGTAATTTCCATTTTCTCTCTCATTTCATTGACAACCTCGTCTCCGGGTTAATGTTTGTACTCACCTCCCATTTCATTGACAACAGCATGATCTCCGGGTCTATACTTCTTGTCAGTGCTTGACTGACATGATAAGAGATGACAGAATGTTACAAGAACGGGTGCGTCAATGCTCACTTCTAACTTCAGATATCCGCGATAGGCCATGTAACCTGCAAGAAGAGAAGTTAGGAATAGACATCAAGACAAATAATTAGCATGTCACTCATTCATCTGTTGTGTTGTTGTTGTTGTTGTTTTTCAACTTCATTTTTAAAAAAGTCATACTAACGCACATGTTAATATCACACCCTTTTTATGTGCTCCCGCCCTTGTTCAGATATGGCAGCTGTCCAGCACCACATATTTTCAAATTCTAGATCCTCGCTGATTGAACACAAGCCGGGTAAAATATTAACCCTAGATCATTCTTACGTTTAGTTACGTTTTTTGTTGTTTTATCCTTCTTTTCATCTTACTATTCTATCATTTCTTATGGATTTCTTTATTTAATTGGACGAACGAAATTATCACTATTTCCACTGGAAGTTATCCGTGGGGATCCGCAGAAAAAAGGGGAATATTTGGACGCAACCCGGACTAACTCAGTGTGTGTGACTGTGGTATTACCGTTAAACTAAATGTTATCCGTATTATATATATTAATTGATCGCAACCCGATATCATAACCCTATTTATGTAATTCAAATTCCAGAGTCCTGTCGGATCCGGATTTGACGTGGTACATTTCACCCGGGAAATAAATTTGAAAATAGTAGGGGAGACCGGGAATGGAAGTTACAAAATTCATATTTTGGGCCAGATAATTCTAATGAAAGAACTCACGCACTCCATTTTCGGTCTGTAGTTCGCCTATTATGTTTTCTAAAAACCTGAGGCATATAAAACTTGAAAACATTTAAACACTAATTAACTACAGCTTAATTAATGAAGACATTTTTTTTGTAACAGCCTACCCCGTATACGGGGTAAGTTGTTACATCGTACGGGGTAAATTGTTACTATTTGTAAACATAGGGTACATGCAGGTAATATGGGCCATCAGGTAATATGGGCCACCTGAAGCAAATCATGTCGGGACCGTCGACCAGTGACCAGTGACCGGTGTGAGCACCATAATGTTGTTTACATGAACTGTATACGAAAATATATCGTCGTGAGAGCATCTGATGCCGAAATTTCTCTGAGAAAATTGCTGAAAACCAACAAGTTAGGTAAAACTTACAGCATTTTTTTACCCTAATGTAAAATTTGATGTTTCATAGAATGTGATGGTGAAAGAGTGTTTGAGGAGGTAACCTCCATTGTTTTGTATATTTAGTAAGCTTATAGTTTCATTTTGATCATACTAGCGTGTACAAGTCAATTTGTTTTAGTGAAGGGGTGCAATGTGGCATTGAATGCTTGCCTGACACAGCAACATTAGTGCAGGTAATATGGGACATCCAAAATGGCGGAAATGATTCTGGTATTTAGTATTGGGATGAGGCATCAATCTCTTTGCTACGATTTTTTTTTGGGGGGGTATATTCACAGTATATAATTATTATGAATAACTTATTGTAGGCCTATATTGACTTGTTTAATGAAAATAATATTTAAATAATATTTAAAAAAAGAAATAATATACAAAATATATAACAATGAAATATATAGTCAAAGGATTTACTGAAGGGTCTTATAATTTCAAATTATATCTTAAATTTAATGATTTTCAACATTTTAAGCAAATTCCAGACATGGTAGAGTCACTGTAGTTTTTAAAACATACATTAAATACATGTGCCCATATTACCTGCACACGCAGGTAATATGGGCACTTTGGTAATGACGTCAATATTTGAATATTGCAGACAGGGGGGTTGGTGATAATTGTTTTTCTTCACAATAAAAGTTAGAGCAGTAGTTATTGATTCATATAAACAAAGATTAGACTGTGTGTCATTTCGCAATTTTATGCAAATTAGGCAAATGAGCTTAGGGGGCACATAGGGTACATGCAGGTAATATGGGACAGCAGGTAATATGGGACACCTGAAGCAAATCATGTCGTGACCGTCGACCGGTGACCGATGACCGGTGTGAGCACCATAATGTTGTTCATATGAACTGTATACGTAAATATATCGTCGTGAGAGCATCTAATGCCGAAATTTCTCTGAGAAAATTGCTGAAAACCAAAAAGGTAGGTAAAACTTACGGCATTTTTTTACCCTGATGTAAAATTTGATATTTCACAGAATGTGATGGTGAAAGAGTGTTTGAGGGGGTAACCTCAATTGTTTTGTATATTTAGTAAGCTTATAGTTTCATTTTGATCATACTAGCGTGTACAGGTCAATTTGTTTTAGTGAAGGGGTGCAATGTTGCATTAAATGCTTGCCTGACACAGCAACATTAGTGCAGGTAATATGGGACATCCAAAATGGCGGAAATTATTCTGGTACTTAGTATTGGGATGAGGCATCAATCTCTTTGCTACGATTTTTTAGGGTATATTCACAGTATATAATTAATATAAATAACTTATTGTAGGCCTATATTGACTTGTATATTGAAAATAATATTAAAATAATATTAAAAAAAGAAATTATATACAAAATACATAACAATGAAATATATAGTCAAAGGTTTTACTGAAGGGTCTTATAATTTCAAATTATATCTTAAAGTTAATGATTTTCAACATTTTAAGCAAATTCTAGACATGGTAGAGTAATTGTAGTTTTTAAAACGTACATTAAATACATGTCCCATATTACCTGCACATGCAGGTAATATGGGCACTTTGGTAATGACGTCAACATTTGAATATTGCAGACAGGGGGGTTGGTGATAATTGTTTTTCTTCTCAATAAAAGTTAGAGCAGTAGTTATTGATTCATATAAACAAAGATTAGACTGTGTGTCATTTCGTAATTTTATGCAAATTAGGCAAATGAGCTTAGGGGGTCCATATTACCTGCATGTACCCTATTACCTGCATGTACCCCTAAATCTCTTATACCATGCTTTTCTTTCAACTTTCCAGTTTCTTGGTCTCGTTACCAGTAGATCAAGTAGAGCTCTTAAATAGTCTAAAGTAATAATAGAAAAATAAAAATATTAACACCTGAAATTTGAGACAAAATGTAATTTTACATGACAATTATGTGTAATGTAATTGGGGTAGGTTGTTACATAGACATGGGGTAGGTTGTTGTAACAACCTACCCCATTGGTGATTTTACACACAAAATCAACTGTAGCACGGCCATTAGGCAGAATTTCAGGGCATGGCTCAGGGGTATATTAGTGACATACATGTACTATATTTACAATACCAGACTGTCATCACGTGCCTTCAGTTGTACGAACTATTACAATTTTCAATTTTTGTCAAAAATTCACTTGAAACTGTAAAAAAGGGTTTTTGTTGATTTACTTTTTAATAAAAACAACGGAAAAACCTCACGACCGGCAGTTCATCACAGCTATGTGTAGGCTGTATATAGATGCCAGTTAGCACGAACTCTCTTGTTCCAACTTAGCACACTGAGAACTGTAACAACTGACCCGCGTAACTTCCATCCGCGGTCTCCCCTACATACAGGTAACCTGCTAACGACGTTAACAATTCAACTGTTGCACAGTGCAACAATTCAAAAAGCCAAACAGAACAATTACCGTACCACGATCGTAGCGTTCGTAGCCCCGGATGAAAAGACACCGATCCACCCGGCCGACGACTAGGATTCCGACCAACGCAGCCTTGAAGATTCGGAAGATACACCCTGCTAAACCCAAGAGAACGCTCAGGAAGATGAAGAAGAAGGTTATGATGTGGAGTAGGTGCCTGGAAGAATTTCACAAAATAATACTCAATGACTCTTTGAAAATGTACCACACAAGGTTTAAAACTTGATATTTCAAAATTAAAATAGTTTTTTAAATTTAAAAATATTTTAAAATTAGGAAAATTGTAGTCGTTATTAAAAAGAAGATGACGACAAACATAATATTGTGGTCAGATTTGTGGTTAAAGTAAATCGAAATGACAACTAATAAAGCCAGTGTTATAAATGCTAGTGATAACCAAAAGAAATCGAACAAATATACTTAACAAATAGACTCTGAAGTAATATATCCAATAGATTAACTAAGTACACTAAGTTCCAATCATATATATACTTTAAAACAAAGTTACGATTTGGAAATAATTTATTTCCATCAATTTCCATAATAAATGAGATACCTGTCATTAGTGGCGAAAAGAGATAATACGATTATATAGTGATAGATATCCTTGAAATATCTAAGATAAATTAGACTTTCTTTTCGCCACCAATGTAAAGCTATATGACTTAAAAATACTTTTATACGCAATTAGTACCCTCTCCGCAGTGGAAACCCCAAAGAGACTTTACTAGCCATGTAAATCTGCTTCTCGCACGGTTCGTAACTACCGCCGCGCACGTTAGTCAGATGGTCTGAATTGCTCTGGGGCTGTTTGTGACGCACATGGAGACATTCACTAAGTGCGTCAGGCGATGCGCACACACGGCGAGCTCAATCCCGTAGATGTTATGCTGTCGCTTCGAACTCAGTGCGTTCGAGATTTTACGCCACATTGGGCTGGTCCCACTGACGAAAGGAGTTATCTACCAGATGACTCGGGCTTCCAATTCGTAAGTTTGAACCTCACATAGTCGCGAACCGCGGGCTGTGCGAGAACGAATAATACGCGATGATTAGTATGACCTACGCTACCTTATCATGCCTCCGTGATCAGTTTCCGCCATGGGAAGTTCTTCACAGTCCCCGTCGATGACATAACATGCTCCAGTACAGTAGGGCACCTTGTTCGGAGGCCGACTCGTTTTCTATATGCATCTAGTCTCGCCACCTATGTCGCACGAATCTGGGAGGTGTCTTTTAGCCGACTCCGGCACTATCCGCGGAAGTTACTCGACCGTTGCGGGACGCCTAGATGTTCGTATACGTTCGATGCGTAAGCACCCCAGAGATTTTTGGCGGACGTTATCGTCACACGGCTAAATCTAGTAGACCGGAGCGGATATTAAACTATTGTAACACGCTAGGCGAAGCAGTCGTCTAAATTCCTCAGGCGGTACGTCGCCGATACAGCCTGTCCCCGGACATGGTCACGCAACTGGGCTGCGATCCAGCCCACGCTCCAAAAGGATGACTCGATCTTGCGCTCGCCGTCTCTGCTCTCGAGCTGTCTCGTGGCCCCAATGCCGGCTCACCTGGTGGGGACCATGGACGCCCGGGCCGAGCCGACGTGGCCCGCCAGGCCTTTCGTCATCGCAGCTCTGCTACCTGTGCTGGCCAGCGTACTTGCGCCAGGCCGCGCATTAGCGGCTGCAGGCTCGACTCCGGCCTCAACGCTTAACCGGCGTCGCTGCCGGATTCAAAGAGGAGCTACTACCATTCGCGTGACGCCCTGCGGGCTGAGACGTGCACGAAAAAAAGAAACCCGTCTGTGGCGTGGGGGTTGCACTCGGTACGCGCGCCAAGTTGGGGGTCGGTGCATTCAGGCGACGAGGGACCGTGGTTTCCGGAGAGCGCCTGGCTCCCACAGGTGCTTGAGTCATGGGACCCTGTGGAATCCGGTTCTCACGGTAGCGCGGCCGTCTTGATGTAGGCCTTTGCCTTCATCTCAGGTGAAACATTTTTCTGCTTATGTTATGTACCAAATATCTAATAATAATTTAATTTCAACAAAATTAATCATTACATAAAAAAGCGTTGATATTAATAATAAAATCTACCGACGCATTAGTATTATTGTGATGATAATGAGCAGTCGACTGCATGCCATTACTCTGCCAGACCTTCAGCCCTTTACACATTCATGTTCATCTGAAAACATTTTAATACTATGCTACAAATTAGGAATTAAAATAAAGTGGAACTCTTTGCTCTGATTATTCGTTTATGTTTTAGTTGGTAATTTGACATGATTTATACAAGAAATGCTTCCCGTCATCTACATTTCGAATGTTATAGATGTACTTTTTAGGGCTTTTCCCCACGATGTTGTTGAAGGGTGTATTTTTCATATTTTGTTCTGCAGGAATTGTATAATTCTACAAACTTGTACTCTGGGAGATTTTCGCTGGACTGGAATTTTTTTTTGTAAAGATCTAGTCAGACCGCTGAATAGAGAAATATTGGTATGGATCATAATGTTTCCATTTATTTAAATTCTATCTCATGGACCTGATAATAATTCGACTCCTACTGCGAGCTTTTAATCAATATATCCAAGGGATGTTGTAGTGGAGAAGATAATACCAGAAAAATGTGGACTTTCTTCCCATATCATTGACGTCTTTTGTCGAGACAATAATTATCTTCATTTAGCACAATCGACCCAGGAGTACACTGGTATTCTTGAAGGCTGTTTGATTGAGTTTCAACACGACTTCCAAACGGACACAATGGTATTATAGGACTCATCGTCTGTCTCAAATATGTACTGAAAAATGTAGTGGAACTCCTGGAACAACGACCATTACCATGTTTAGTACCTACAGTTGTTGGTCTTCGTATTTAAAAGCTTGATGGCCAATGACTGTACGATGGATAATATACTGAACTTCAAATTACTTAGAACTATGAAGATGTCAGTGATTATGCTGTCCTGGGTGGGGAACAAGTACTTCTGATGGGTGTGTCTTGTACGATATAAACATTAGTACGGGAGTGAAATCACAATGATAATATTAAGGTGGCATTACAACGTTTCTTTTTGATGCATATTCTTTTCAAGGATGCACTTCTATGATTGCCCTTATCTACATCGCTCTTCGTGTTTTGTGCCCGCTCGCGCTGCTCCAAGCCAACGAAGATGGAGCACTTGTACTCAAAAACATTGTTAAGTGATTCAAGTTTCCTTCTCTTCCCACTGAAGCACTGGGTTAACTGCCTACAAAATTTGTCCATTGGTTTTGTACTATTATTCTTGTCATTTGTTTCGAAATGAATATATTTATTTGTTTCTAAGAGCCGAATAAATAATAGATGAAATAGATAAGTCACAATCGATATAGCTAGGTCACAATTAACTCACAACTGCCTTAACTGTTGTAAGCTTTAAAAAAATGCATACGACTAAGAATATTACTACTGCGGTAGATAATATGTGCAACATTAAGCTACGGGCCTGTTACATATTATGGCCAGATTATCTTAAATGTTTGTAAATGGTGGACACGAAAGAAGAAGATGTCAAGGCTTGCGTACGACCAGACGTGACCAACGCATTAAAGAAATTACAGCATACATGGACATATGGCCTACGTTTGTCTCACAGTCATGTAAAGAACCCTAATAACAATTTTAGTGGCCCGCTTCCTGTCCCAGAATGCAACATTTCGAGGCAGTATATTCTTATGATATAGTCCACTTGAATGATCAAGCACTCATTCGCTACTGAATACATTCATACCGCAATGATATGTTTATCAAGTGAAACAAGTACTCTTCTCCTCAAAACATTTTTCAGTTATCTATAAAGTCAAATTAAATTGGGTAATTCTACGGTATATACCCTCTACTATCTCAAATGTATATTTAAAGGACG
>CALNVZ010003425.1:29110028-29120207 GCA_940671915.1 Paracentrotus lividus | reverse complement strand
TATATATAATATTGCGTATCCAGGACATCTCCCAGGAGGAAACAACTCCCCCGGGGACAACTCCCGGAGGTACAGCTCCCGCGGAAGAACAACTCCCCGAGAGGACAACTACCTGCCGAGGGCAACACCCCGGAAGGACAACTCCCCGCCGGACATCTCCCCATCAGGACAGGTCCCCCAAGGACAAACTCCACACCGGAGAGGACATCTCCCCGATGAAAAACTCCCTCCCGGCGGACAAGTCCCACAGAGGACAGATAATCCCCCGATACAACTCCCCCGTAGGACAACTCCCCTGGAGACACTCCCATCCCGGAGACAACTCCCTGGAGACACTCCCCGCAGCACAAAACTACCTCCGCAGGACAACCCCGGACATACTTCAACCATTCCGGATAAACAGATCCCACGCACTCGGTTAATTTTTGCTTCCATTTGCGATTTATATTATAATTTCAAAAAAAAAAAAAAATTAACACGAAATAGCCATTCAAAAATACAAAAATGGCAATTTTTTATTTTCTCGGCAGACGGGTTAACGCTTTGGTCAGCTGTAGAGGCTTTAACTGCTAAATTGGAGTATCCGAATTTTACGTCAAATAGTAGATGAGAGGATGAGTATCAACTACCTCAATCTTAAATATCCATAGGCAAGATGAACTGATTAACTTTTAGAGTATGTAGGTCAATGGTCAGGCCCCGTAACATAGATTTTTTGGCGGCGGTGTTCGAAAATCTGAAAATAATGAACCTTTTGAAAGAGAATGATCTGAGCGCAAAGCACTGGCGCGAAATTTTTGACTAAAAATGACCCGAAGCAAGTAATATCTTGTTACTTTTATGGCTTCGATTTTTGTTGTTGTTATTCTTCAAGCGATGCGGATTATCTTACTTTTTGCGCCAAAAAAAAAGATAGAAATAAAAAAGAAAGAAAGAAAAAAAAATGGGGATGGATTTTAAGCCTGCGATCGTCAGATGTGGCATAAAGATTTTATAATCACACTTCTTCAATTATACAAAAAAATTCAGGTACATACATTTGATGCTAAGGGTTTTGTTTTCGTTTTTGTTTTTGGGCTGTTTTCAGCAGAATTGTTTTTTAGAATTATAATTTTTCATCGGATATCGTCTGACTAGTAATTACTTGAAAAATTAGGTTGATATACCGAGATGTTTTATTTCAATGCTATACTTCTGGGAGATATTTTCATACCAACACTAGTTGGCAATTACACACCCTCTTCATGAACTGCTGATGAACACGGAATGAATGCAAAGCCTGTGCAATGCATACTTTGAACCACACACCTATTCAGTATAGTAGCAATGTCTGTAGAATCTTAAAGCCAATGACAAATGATGTATTACACTTATTCCTTGAAAAATGTACAAAACAAGTGGACTGATGTTGGCAATTGAGTTTTGTGAATTTTCTTATTTTGATAAACAAAAATTATGTTTGTGCTGTTTTAAAAAACTTTTGCCGCCCATTCTAGTTTTTTTAGGTGTGATTGAATTATTGATTAAGCTTTTACGTGCTCATTTCCCGAACCCCCCCCCCCCTTGCTGAAGACGACTAAGATGATATGTAGGTCCAACTTGCCCCTTCGTGCCTTTTCTTACTCCTGTAGCTATATTTATATCCACATTTTAGCATCCCTTCCCTTTTTCCAACATTCTTTATTTCTTTGCATTTTGCATTAATTTCCTTCTGAGGTTCACATTTTGTTGGGGTACCGGCTGATCTGCCAAACTTAACAACCTTTTTGAGGGAAGGAGGCAGTAGCCATGTTCATAGATTGGAGGGGTGGTCCCATGATGATTAGCATAAACAACCGTTCCCATTCCTCGCTTGTTCAATTAGCACAGAAGGGGTTACTCCAATGCGAAAAGTTAATGTAATAATGTGTAACAGAAAGAAAAAGAAGGCTTGCATAAAATCTCAATAGTTAATAAAATAGCATTGTAATAGTGGGGAGATGTCATCGCCGGGAAGTATTGTCGCTTGGGGGGGGGGGGGGGGTGCCTATCCTCCGGGGGGAAGAATTGAAATACCCTCCGGGGAGTTGTCCTCCAGGGAGTTTGTCCTGCGGGGGAGTTGTCCTCCGGGGCAGTTGTCCTCATAGGAGTGTTGATCCTCCGGGAGTTGTCCTCCAGGGGAGTTGTTCTCAGGGGAGGAAGTTGTCCTCCGTGGGAGTTGTCCCTTGGGGGAAGCTTTGGTCCTCCGGGGATCTCGCCTTCGGGGACCTGTCCTCTCGCGGAGATTTCCTGCGGGGGACCCGTCCTCCGGGGTAGTCTGGTCTCCGGGGGAGCTGTCCTCCGGGGGAGCTGTCCTCCGGAGTTGTCCCCGGGGAGAGAATCCCTAAGAACCCATCAATCATACTGCAACGTTTAAAGATTTCATACCTTAAGTATTTCACGCATGGACGTCTATAAACAAACCGCGAACATGCATGTAAATTATAAACTCCATAATTATTCTGGTGTCCCCCTGTATGTTAATAAATTGGGCATGAACAACAAAATATTTCGACATTTGATTGATATCTGTTTTGGTGTTTTTTTACTATCATTTACATTTTAAATTACATTGTGATATAAAAATGTCGTTCCCCTTTTCCAATGAAAAACAATTTGCACACGTCCCAAACCACCACGACGGAATGACTTCTCTGTGAATGAACGATAACGAATAGTCACTCAAATCCATAGACTGCGAGTGTCGTTCTAATTATAAAAGGAAAAAAAATAATATACATCTTATCTCTGTCCCTGTCGTCATGGAATGATAAAATGACAATTATTTTATGTAAACTACCCTGTAGTTGTGTTCAACTATGAACGTGACGTAAGGTAACACAACTGTTCTATTGTCAATTTAACTGTACAGTCTGTATGAAATAAATCGTACAAGTGGACAAACTTATTTTAAGTGTGAAAGTTAACACACAGTTTAGTAGTGTAAGATATTTTTATAAAGAAAAAAAAAGGAATTTATTACCCCATTTTTTTTTTTTTTTCACATCTCCATTTGGTCTGTACGGATAATTTCTAACATAAGAAAAATCTATATGTGCACGCCTTTTTCTATGGCAACTGTACATGTATAGGTTTTTACATGATGGCCATGAATCAGCGCTCCGAAAGCCAATTATTCAATTCAACTCAATTCAAAATTAAAACGTTTTGTAACGTTTGATTAAATCATTACATAACGTCAATCAAGCAAATTATAACAAAAACAAAGTTGCAAGTCAGCAAGAAAACATCTTTTGTCTATAAAATTGGCAGCAACATAAGCCTACACACATCATTGAGAAGATTTCATGCCATAAATTATATTTCACTCCCATCGTACCAAATTTATTTTGAACAGATCGTAGTTACGGCAATGTTAAGTTTGCTCGTCGATAGACTGTAATCAGGAAAATATTTTAACGTAACGATTATTTGATAGTGATAACATTATCATTGTTTTACACACGCTTTTACCTGTAGTTGACCAGTGTGCAGTGCTGTTGATGACTGTTATCACAAATGACATGGTGAGGAGGGCCATAGAAAGTTTCCTGAGAAAAAAACATTGGTGAAATTGAAAAACGAAAATCCAATGGCCGCGAAAATATTTCACTATTAATCCATTTATAATGTGCGTGCGGAAACTTTGAGATGCAAAAAAAAAGTTCAACGTGACATCTCCATAGGTCCAAAAGCACGCGGGCGAAAGAAATTACATCAGGTTAAAAGCAGCTATCATATCATGGGCCGTCTAAATCGATTGTGATGGGGCCCAATTGTCGGACGCGTATATGACGATCCTAATTAGTGACTCGACGTGCATATGTATGTAAACCTGTTCGTATATTTCGCGGTCAAAAATTTCTGCTTTTGCTAGAAACCTTCTTCGAATTATTCGTCGAAAATATTCGCTAATTCTTTATATCCCTTTTTTTTTTCAAAATACGAAGTAGACATTGAATATTGTGACAAAAATAAATGGGGAATTTGGCTTTAGTTGAACTCCTACATATAAGCTCTGATTCCTCGCCGTTGATCAATCCTCACAAAAATAGTTGAAACATTGTTTAGCATCAGTGCTAACAGTGCGTTCTAGATAAAAGTAACACCAAATTTGAGAGCCTCATTATTAAAGATTGTAATAACTTATATCATCATGTTTTATGAATACAAAGAGTACCTCATTTCTATCAGTGATACACTAAATAATTACTTATTTCTTTTTTTTTTTTTGGCGCTTCGGCCATCAAAAGAGGTATCGATATGAGCTATAGAGAGCTATACGGGGTGATGGTTGGGGTCAATTGGGCCAGCTGTTTTTGTTGTTTTTTTTTTTATCCTCGCCTTTTTTTTTTCTTCTTCCCCCCCCCGGTTTTTTTTTATTTTTTTTTTTTTTTTTAGCTTTATATTCAATTGTATATTAGACGTTTGACTCACCATTAAAGTTTATGTCCAGAAAATAATCGCTCCATTCTGTCAGGATGTTTTGCCAACCCATAATATAGTACGCACAATCCTATATGTTGTAAACATGAATGAAACCAAAAAACATTAATACAGGTTTTCCCGGTCAAGTTTAAAGTATCTCCGATCACTTTGACATTTCTTACAAGCTCTTGCATCCGAAATGTTATCCCGATTAAAAATCTAAACGTTAATTCATTTGACCGATAGCTCCACTCCATGAGGTATCATTTAAATTGAATGAACATAAACGAATTCGATTGCAAAAAGTTTAAAATTGATAAGGAAAATCTATACAAAGTGCACACGCGGATTCAGGATTTCACAAGGAGTGGGGTCAAAATTAAAATTGTAGATTTTTACAACACTCCATTTTTTTTCCAAGACACGTCGACCAAACAAAAAGTACACTAAATTTTATTTTTACATCACGCGATCAAAAATTGCCCTCAGTTGGGGGGGGGGAGATATGCGTGGAAGAAATAATGGCCTTCGTCGTCCAATCATTCAACTTCAAATTTAAAATTAAAATGTTATTGATATAAAATCCTGGCAATTAGGATTATCATCATTATAGTACATACATAATGTCATCATTATTCAAACAACAGCTTTAGGGAAGGGGTGTCGGAAGGTTAAGAAGTTGGGGCAAAGGTAAAAAATTCACGATTTTAAACACCGATCCGCGTGAGACAATGTCGCACAATATAGGCTTTATGTACCGTTGCTCTATATAATCAAATGAAAAGGTTTGACCCACCTGATACATGCAGGCGATAGATAGCCCTACAGTACATACGATGCGAGTTGAATATTTAAAACCTAAAATGAAATAGAGATACAGTAATGAAAAACATAATTAGGACAATCACCCAAATTTTAAAGGCGATTATTTATTAATTTTTTATTTTTTTTATTTAGTTGGGTTTTTTTTTCTCTCTGTCTCACTTTTCTTATTCTTTTTTTTTTTTTTGGGGGGGGGCGGCTCCATTTTATACAATCATTGATTTTGTTAATTTTGTGTCATACTGCATGGTTGGCACCTAGGCATATTCAAACTTTGAAATTATTATTTGGTTTAATTTAATAAAATATTTATAAATGTTCGGATTTAAATATTGTAACAGGAGCATTTAGCTTCAAGCAGGACACTGTTAATAACAACAAAAATAAACTTGCGGATAACTATTCCATCAATCCCTTCACATCAATACCTCGGCCTACGGTATAGAAATTCTAATGATTTGTTTTTTAATAGTTTTAGGGACGCTCCCTGCATACATTTTTGGAAAAGAAATGAATGATAAAGCTTTTTTTACCATTACATTTTATGGCACCTCTGGCTGACAACACAAATGCGCCAAACACAGATTTTTTTTTATATTGTATTTAAAAAGAAAAAGAATTCAACCTGGTAATGCCGGGTAAGAACGTCTGAAAATCTTTTTGCTGTTCCATCTGGTTTATTCCTACCATTAAAGGTCACAAAGAATTATTTCATAATATCCAAAATTATGTATGTATTCATCTAGAAAGTTCATATCAAATTTTTAACATTTATATTATTATTTTTCGTGATTAAACACATTAATTCATATACCTCGCCATGCAGTATAAAATATCTTTAGCATGCCCACGGAAACAATTTCGTGCAATTGTATATTTATCGTAATAATTGATTTCTCTTTAATGCTGGCAGTACATGGCTTTTGGCAAAACAGCATAATTTCTTGTATTATGTCCTGTGTACATTTCCAGTCATTCAAGACTATTTGCAATTATTTAAAATAGAAAAAAAGATGAATATACTTTATATGTATATTTGTTTTTGCTAAAAAAATAATATGGCATGTTAAAGAAAACCCTTATTCCCCTTGGGTAAAACGCATATTGATTCAGAAAATCGTTTACAATCTGGTGACTTACATGGTTATGCAATATAATAACAGTATATTGTAATTTAAAAGTTAATCGTATTATAGCATTCATTTTAATTATGCTAGCTTAGAACGCGTCGAACCAGCATTGAAGCTTCAATTGTAAAGTGCACTTCAAATATCCCCTGGGGTATAGAATATGTTGAATCTGATGTTAGTCCGAGAGGTAACGCTCATTGTCACTTTCTCCATCAGCCTAGAAACTGGGCATGGAGGCGGACCCTGTTCGAACCGCAGTCACGTCTCTCGGATGGTGGACGTTAAGTCGGTCCAGACGTAAATATATCATATCTGATTGATACACGTCTGTCAAAACCCATTAGAGGGGGGGGGGGGTAAAACGCAAACTTAAATGTTATTGCTTTAATTACGTTCAGCATCCGGAATGCCTGATTAGTATACTAGTACATGCAATCTAATTTCAAGAGTTGAATTGCAGCAACTTCCATAAAAAGGTTTCATTAGCGTTTTTTTAAAATTAAATCAAATCAAACACTCCTGCAAAGTTCGTACTCGCCCACGTTGCAGCGGGTTAAAGTAGGTGCCGAACCCGCACGTAGTAATGTGTGTCCTCAAATCGCCTTCAGTTTCTAAGGGCAAGTGCCAGAAAAAAAAAGGAAAGGAAACATGAATTATATTTATCAATTGTTTTACTTCCGTATTTTTTATTTTTGTTTTTCAGAGAGAGAAAGAGTCCTGCCATATAGTTTTATTATGAAAGTATCTTCCTGTATAGGTGTATTCGTGCATGAATCTAAACACAAACAAAAAGAAAGTTCCCCCCATTCCAGATATCAATATTTTTGAAACCAGGGGGAATTTTAAAAATCTAATCATATGTCATGTAGGGAATTTAATTAGTCTACCTAGGACCCGAAATTTAGGAAAAATTCATTAAGTCCATGCTTCAGTGACTAAGATGGTTGAATGCAAAGTTCTATTTTTTTAAAGTTCAAAAAGCCTAAATCACAACTTTGATTCAATGATATCGGACCCATTTTCAGATTTTAAAACAATTTACATGTCGAGTGTATGCACGAACGTGCTTCCCAACATACGGAACGAAATTTGCGTCAAATTCACGGTTGATGAGCATTGCACAAAGAAATTGCCAAACTGCGATTTTTTTACTCTTGCATGGTATAATCGATCAAAGTGAGGGAATTCCTGTTTGGAAGTGTATGCAACCAATATCCATCCATTCAAGGTGAATGAACCATCAATCAACAAAAAAATAGCCATTTTAGAAATTACGAAGAGTCATTGTAGTAATTTTATGCACTACAAAGCATCTAATAACAATTTTTGGGGTTTTATTTATATCTTTGGCACGTGTCCATGATCCTATGGCATTTATTCGAAATTCATGCTTTCAGTGAAGCACGTGAGGCTAGAAAAGCCCTTTCTCACGTACGAGACTAAAATTCAATTCTTACTTGATTAATATAACATCTTGTTGGGGAGTACTTTTGATTTTATTTCCATAGAAATCCCAATGTTTCACGCCTCAGTGGGCCAAGATACAAGAAAATCATGAAATGAGAAAAAGGTTTCAGGCTTCGTTACGGTTCCAGCGACTTTTCGAATACGTAATTTGAGTAACGATCATGTTAGTGTAGAGACAGTTGAAGCTATGCCAAAGTTTCATACAATAATTCACAGTCAAAATGGACAAAAAACTGACATATAAAATACGCACCAAATTTCACTTTTTGTTAAACTTTTAACCCTCTGTACAAAGTCAATGGAGGAGAATTATACCTGACAAATGGTGAAATTCAGCCAATTTCAATGATGATTATTATTAATTTGACGTCAGTTATGTCACGAAACTTGCACACCAGTCAACTGATCTCCAACTAAATGATCTTTTATTCAAATACTATTCGAAAAGCACTGAAGCCATGACGAAGCCCCAAATTTTCTTCTTATTTTCATGATTTCTGTTATCTTGTGCCACTGAGGCGTGAAACACGGGATTTTTTGTGAAATAAATTCAAAAAGTACTCCCCAATCAGAATTGTTATATTCAATCAAAGTAAGAATTTGGAATTTTTTAGTCGTACGTGATAAACAGGGCTTTTCGCAGTCCTCACGTGCTCACTGAACCAGAATTTTTGAATATATGCCATTAGGAATCATTGACCGTGCCCAAGAATAGTAAATAAAACCCAACAATGTTATTGAGATGCTTTCTAGTGCATAAAATTACCACAATGACTCTTTGTAATTCTAAAATGGCCTATTTTTTGGTTGATTGATGGGTTCATTCACCGTGAATGATGGATATTGTGCATACACTTCCAAAACAGGAATTCCCTCACATTTATCGATTTTACCATGGCAAAGAAAGTAAAAATCGCAGTTTGGGCAATTTTGCTGCAATGCTCACTCAACGTGAATTTTGACGCAAATTTCGTTTCCGTATGTGGGAAACACGTTTTGCAATACACTCCTGACGTTAAATGTTTTTAAAATCTGAAAATGGGTCCGATTCCATTGAATTCAGAAAAAAAAGTTGTGATTTTAGCTTGTGAACTTCAAAAAAAATGACATTTTTGCATTCAACGCATTAAATCACGTGAGCATGACTTAATGATTTTCTAAAATCGGTCTATGGTGCTGAATTAAATTCCCATGGACATAATGATTAGATTTTTAAAATTCTTCTGGTTAAAAAAGTATTGATATCTGAAATAAGGGGGAACTTTTTCTTTTTGTGTTGTGTTTATTTCGGAATGTTTTGATAATCATGCGAATTTCATAAAAGCACATTCATGCGTGTTAATTATGGTTGCAGTTTCTTGCAGAAAGCTTGCCCCATTTAACGTTTGGTGGTTATGTGCATGTTGCCTTTGCCAAAACAAACAGACCGAAACATAATATTAATGGCTGACAACACTACTAATTTTCTGCCTGCCCGTTTAGAAGTAAAGAGATAGAAAAAAGAGATAAGTAACAGATATATGACTTGAGAAATAACCTGAAATTTAGAGATCACGAAACAATTACACAGCCCCCCCCCCCCCTACGCATACTAATTGAATTTGGAATAATTTTAAGTGACTTTGAACGTTATTTCCGAAAGAAGATGGTGTTTATTATTATTTTGAAAACATTTAATCCCCTGATAAAGTTCAGTGAAATGTATCGTGCCAATTTTTCTTTTCTTAACAGGAAATATGTAGGCCTAGAATTTTAATTCCTTTAATTGTAAGAGAATGTGATAAGAGAGCTCAATTTACCAACCTTATGAGAAGTAAAGGAGGAAAAACTGAACTAAAAATATATTCGAGTGTGTAAACATCAAGATTTTTGCTTCATTAAATTGCATCAATTATTACCGTTTCGGCATTCATAAATCGTCTGCACATGCGCACTGTCCTCCTGATGAAATAGACCTCGAGACCAATAAGTGAGAGGACAATGGGAATGTTTACTGCACCTTCTATGTCGCCCTCTATCGTCTGAATAGTAAAAGGGTTGCAACAATAACATCAGTCACAATGAAATAAAAATTAATGGGTAATACCGTAATTTCTTTGTTGTCTGCGGAATGAAGTGCATTAAAAAAAAGCCATCAAAATGGACGAGAGACCTCAATTTATCTCAGTGTCCAGCTCATTGGACACGATCCGATAGAAAGGAATATTGAGAAGAATTATATTTAATAACTCAAGAATAAATTCGTTATACCTTCGACCTCTGTAGTGTAGTAGTAGTAGTAGTAGTAGTAGTAGTAGTAGTAGTAGTAGTAGTA
>CALNVZ010003425.1:29075092-29089187 GCA_940671915.1 Paracentrotus lividus | reverse complement strand
AAAGAGAAGATGAAAAAAAAAAAAAAAAAAAAAAAAAAAATCGGAAAAACTAGATTTTGCAAAAAACAATTATTATCTGAACATAGATTAAACTGGGTGTCAGAAGGTTTATTCTAGATACTTGGGTATAGATTTTTCTGTTAATTTATTGGAAATGGTAAATCATAACTATAACGAAAAAAATAAAAGAAATAAAACATCAAATAGTTTCATGGTCTAAAAGAACTTTAACTGTTTTGGGTAGGATAACTGTTGTCAAATCTTTGCTGATACCTAAACTTAATTATTTATTTCTATCACTTCCAGAACCAAGTCATTTAATTATGGAAGATATAAACGTTCTGTTTATGCATTTATATGGAATAACAAGCCTGATAAAATAAGTAGAGTTCAAGATGTGTCAATTATATGACAAAGGCGGGGTTAAAATGATTGATATTTTTATGCATGCTAGATCCCTGAAAATTTCATGGATAAGACGATTTTTGAAAGAGTCTTGCAATAGTTTTACTTTTCATATGTTTAATTCTTTCTTGGATCAAACACATGATTTTCAATTGTACATGTATATGGGTTCGCATTACTACAGATCACTGGCAGATGTAAATTGCAATCTATTTTGGAAAGAAGTTTTACTTGCTTGGTCAGATTTAGTTGAACTATTGATTAACGATGTTGCTTGTCAACCTCTATGGACAACCCTCGAATAAGAGATTAATAACAAAGTGGTTTATTTTAGGTCGTGGAACTTGAGGGGTGTACATTTTGTGAATGACATTCTCAAAGCAGATGGTTCCTTTTTGTCTTATTTGAATTTCAGCGTACTTTTTGACATACAAACAAATTTTCTTCAGTATCATGGTCTTTGTACTGCAATTAGGTCAGGCTTTGAAGTAAACGCTCGTGTAATTTCCAAATCCATAGAACCGATCATTCCAGAAGCCTTACATCTTGTGGTGAAAGAACAATCAGGTTGCTCACATATTTATGTCCTTTTAAAAAAATAAAAGTAAAAACAATGTAAAGCGCTAGCAAGTTGGAGAAATTTATTAGTTTTCAAGATGATTTTTGGAGTGACTTTTGTCTGATTCCTTTTAATGCAACCATGGATGTAAATTTAAGATGGTTTCAATTCAAGATTTTAAACAGAATACTTTATATGAAGGACTCTCCTGTTGAATTTGGATTAGTAACGGATATGAAATGTACCTTTTGTAACGATAATGATGAAACTATCATGCACATATTTTGCTTATGTAACTTTTCCAACACGATTTGGTCCAAATTTGAGTCCTGGATATTTCAGAATACGCATAAAGAATCATATTTACGAATGTAAAATAATTTATTTGGTTTTTGTGGAAGCAATAATAAAGCTCTTAACTGTATTATGATCATCATACGAAAAGAAATATTTCAATCAAAAAAAAAAGAAACTACCTTCATATGATAAAATTCTATTAGCGGTAAAACATTATTATGACATGGAAAAATATATATATCGATCTAGTTTAAGAGAAAATAAATTTCAAAAAGAAATGGTTTCACTTTAGGACCTTTTTTGATCAAGTTGATCAATCATTACATATCTGAGGAAAGTTAATACAGTCTGTTCTTACTATTTGAAAAATAATTTTAAAAATAAGTGTCTTTGTCCTTAATGACATGACTTTGGCTGTGACCATTTATTGAATGTAATATAATGCAAGTAAATTTTCCAAATTGTATGTATGTATATCATATATATTATTATGTCTTAACAAACTTCAATATTGAATTACTGTCTTGCATGTTTTGTATTAATAATTTGATGATGTATTGCATTGTTACTGATTTCTTTGAAAAAATAAAGACCCTGTGGAAGGGGGGAAGAAAAAAAAAAAAAAAAAAAAATGATTTCGTAGAGTATTATACTCAGCAACTTTTAACAAAAAATGGGCTTCATAGCAATTTTTAAAAGAAAGTATTGATACATTTCTAAAAATAGACCTTTAATTTGCATAAATTTGCATAATTAATAAAGAGTTGTCTCAAAATAAAAACAAAGAGTACAGAGTCATATTTTACATGTGCCTCAACATCCAAGCAAAATTTTACGTTGATCGGACCATTATTAGCCGAGATATCTTCTTTTTTTCAATAATAGAATGAATTAGTGCAAAATCACGTTTTTGCACTTTTTGCATATTTTTGAGTAATTTCTAAATTCCAAGGAGATTTGGCGTGGTAATCGTGAAGTATATTGGTTGCATAATGTATTTTTTGTACTTAAACATCATTTGGACTGAAATACTGGACATAAAATGCCTCAAAATGATCCAAAACATAGCTGACATCAGGTGTACCCAAACTTTTGGAGGGCAGTTAAAATCTTTCTGCAATTTCACTTGAACATCAGAAATAGTGGGTCCACTTACATACAGTGTCGTATCGTCCGCATACATTACGATTTTTCCATTTTTTAAAACATCAGACATATCAATATAAATTAAAAAAAGGAGCGGGCCTAGAATAAAACCCTGTGGTACTCCAACAGAAATATAACGATCTGTGGATTTATAATCTTTTATAGTAACATATTGCTTTCTATCATTTAAATAAGAAGAAAACCATGTCAGTGATACATTACTCAATCCAACATTCTTTAGCTTTCTTAACAAAATATCTATATTAACCGTATCGAAAGCTCGTCTTAAATCAATAGAAATAGCCCCTACGATGAGGCCATTATCAATACAATGTAACCAACTATCTGTTAAAGACCCGAGGGCCGAGGCTGTAGAATGACCTGGCCTAAAACCGAACTGTGTTTTACTAAGGATGTTATGTTTAACTAAATAATCATACAATTGCTGATGAACAGTCCTTTCTATCAGTTTACTTATAGCAGGTAAGATTGATATTGGACGAAATGTTCAAATATTATTAAGATCGCCTTTCTTAAATAACGGAAAAACCTTGGCTTACTTCCAATCATTGGGAAAGATACCCGTTCAAAAAGACAAAGTTGATTAATTGAGTGATGGAAGGTACAATAAAAGATTGAGATTTTTTCAAAAAGATAATATCAATGTCATCAGACCCTGTTGCTTTGCAAGAATCTAAGTTTGAAATCAACTTTTCAACAAAGCTTTCATTGACGGGAACAAAATTAAAAACAAGAATTTGAAGTACCACTTTTTAAAACATCAATTTCTTCAGCTTGCAGCCCTAAAACATTCATCGCTTGCGCAAGTTTCGTATTTATTCGAATAAAAGCATCGGCAATTGCACTATCGTTTCTAAATACAATATCGTTGTCGTATAGAATGGAAGGAAATGAAGACGATTTTTTGGGGTAATAAAGACCTTAGACATTTCCAAATTTTTTAAACATCATTTACATTATTCTTGATTTCATTTTTAAATATTCAGTTTTACTTTTAAACATAGATATATTAACCTCATTTCTTAATATTGTATATTTTAACCATAAATCTTCACACAATATATTCAAAGAGATGTCTTTTTGTAATAAAATCTTTTTTCTTTACTTTTAAAAATTTTCTATGAATATTATCTCGTTTCTTAATCAAAGTTCTAATATCCGAGGTTATCCATGAAGGTGATTGATCTTTCACACGAAATGACATTTTTGGTGCAACTTGATTAATAACCGAATTAAACATAGATTTCCAGGTTCTCCAGAAAACATTAACGTCATCGATGTCACCTAAGTTTGAAAAAGATGTCGATTCTAAAAGAGTGTAAAGTTTATCATCGTTAAAGGATTTTAAAGAACGAAAGGAAATAGTTTTTGGGAGAGACCTTTTCTGTCTCGAATTCAATTTAGTTGGACTCTTTTAGTTCAAAATATTTTTTTTTCTTGAATGCATCCAATGTATATAACTTTTTTTTGTGTTAAGAAAGTAGATAAAGAATTGAAAAGAAAAAAAAAAGATGAAGAAAAATAATAATTTTCTTTTATTCTTGTTACTGTTTTTATCATACATGTATATTTGTCTTCGTGTTCGGAATCTTTCTGTCCTGGGGTGTCTATATCAAATAAAACTTTGTTTTTAATGAAAAGGAATAACATAGAAAAACCCTATTCAAGATTAACCCTAATTAGACTGGGGGCTCATTCAGCCCCCCCCCCGACATTTTTCGCGATAACCTCGAAACGCAAATAAAAAATTCGACGAGACTTCATGACTTCTTTTAAACCTAACTTACCTGGGGGGGGGGCCATTATGGCCCCCCTCGACATTTTTCGCGATAAATCCGCAGTGCGAAATTTTTTGATCGCGCCACTCGCTGACTTTTTACTTTCAAGTCTTGCGCATCTTTTAAAACTATTTTCGCGAAAATCGGGTATACCATTACGACGTTACACGATTTTTGAAAATTTTTCGTCAGACCAAAAATGGCTCAAAAACGTGATTTCATGTACAAAGTCAATACAAAATATGTTTTCAGCTAGAATTCATAAATGAGTGATTATTTTTAATTTTATTGACAAGAGTCATTTAATTTGATGCTATTTATGGCCGAAATAATGTCACGGATGAATTGTGTCGAAAAAACAATAAAAATAAAAACGTCAAAAAACAAAGAAATACATAAGAAATTAAAAAAAAAAACAATAAAATACATAAGAAATCGATTTTGGTACAGGAATTGTTTTCTTGTACAATTCTTAGGAATGACATAAAGAATATTTTCCCCAAAAATCAGTTTTCTATGAGCTTTATTTAGTGAATTAGAGCAAAAAGTAAGATTTCATGAATAAATTAGCATAATTAATTCATATAAAATAAAATATATGAATTTCGTGTAATTTACCTAATATATACAACCGCGTAGATTATGTCATTCTCTACCTTCATGCAAATTTTCGTCGCGATCGCGCGATCCGCGGCCGAGATCTTAGGGGGGGGGGGCCCATAATGCCCCCCCCCCCCCCCAAGGACTTTAAGCTCACGAAATAGCCCAGGTAAGTTAGGGTTAAGTCTCGCGGAACTTTTGAGACGAAATTCGCGACGTCCGGGTGCCCGGTTTGGGAGTTACGCAACATTTTGTACTCGTGCGTCAGACCCAAAGTTGCTCAAAAATGTGATTTCGTGCATAAATCCAATGCAACTTGTGTTTCTGGCCAAAAATCATAAATGTATCATTCTTTTTTTCTTTTACTGATCAAATTCAATTAATTTCATTTTTTATGTTTAAATATTGTCGCCGATGATTTCCTTCGAAAAAAAAACAAAAAAAAAACACAAATTTGAAAAACAAAGAAGGACGTAAATTTTTGTAAAAGCAATATGATACATTAAAAAAAAAATTGATATAGAATTTTTTTTAAATACATTTCATCAGAATCCTACCATAAGTCAGTAAACAAAAAAAATCAGCAATTTTGAGGTTTACCAGGTACCAATTTAATGAATAGTATAAACAGATGCCATCTCATGCTTCAATGGGCGCAGTCATTAGACAAAAATTTATTTCTTGTAAGTTCACAAGATTAATGTCTTAATGCGGCGGTTACAATTCGCCGTAGCCTACGGGGCACGTGCATGCAACGTAGCCTGCGTTGCATACACAATGCATGCACAGGTCCTGGGTCAACTTCTGCGATTCCTGCGTTTCTGTAGTAAGGCTATTGGAAAAAGCTTTCTGCACGTCATACATGCATGGTGCCTGCATTGTACGTGCGCTGCGCGAATTTTCTACGAATTCCGTCGTTGGGAGTTGCACGTCGAAGGTACGGCGAGTTGTGACCGCCGCATTACTTCAGCAATTTTGGCCCACTCTTCAGGAAAGGCAATGGCGCCAGCAGACGTTCAAAACTCCCGATGTTCAAGACGAGATAAAATGCTGGAAAATTTTCTCTGTTCCCCTTTTATCATCTCACTGTCTGCCTGCCCCTTTATCTTTCTTTCTCTCTCTCTCTCTCTCTGCCTCTCCATCTGTTTCTTTTATTTTAAGAATATGATTTTAAAAACCTTATCTCATCACATACGACAAAAGAAAACTATGCTCCTCAAATTATCATTTTCATATAACGCATCTTTGCCCTATCAACATTAAATAGCTGCTATTTATTATCAAATCAGAGCAATGCGTATAAATAATAATAAAAAAACATTCTCAGTTATCAGTTTTCCTTATTCGACATTTTGGGAAGGTTGGGATTATAAGTGAATAAAATCATGACACATGTTTCAAATTTTTCTGAAAACCGTTTACAGGTTTCGTTCATACCTTTTTCAAATAAGAAATAGTCATAATGCAGGTGTCACATGAGCCGTGTTGGCGGACCGTTCGCCACCGTTCTGGCCAAATTTGTGCACCCGGCGGCAAACGGTGAGGCACACGGTGAAGCGGTTGAAGCCCGTCCAAAACGTTCATTGGAGCTCGCTGGGCACCCGTTCCCGAGAGGATTTTTCAAGAATGGCCGAACTCTTGCCGGGTTCTTTTCGGGTGATGACCGGGTATTTCAGAACGGTCTTAAACCGGACCAGTTGTTAAAAGGGCGGTAAAAGGACTGAATGAGGACGCCGCGCCCGTTTCATGCCCGTTTACAGGACGAAAATGGAGCGTGATGAGGCCGGGCAACATGAATCGATACCCCCCCCCCCTTTTTCCGCATCAAGTACGCCCCTTTGTGGCTAAACTTGGCAACTCTTAGTATATGAAAACTATACGTGAAAACTGCGTTTTTAAATCGGTTGTCCCCTTGATTGTTTACCAACAAGATCAATCAATAACTAAATGAATTTTAGTAACAACTAATACCCAGAGTAATATTTTACAAAACAAAAGTATTATATACCATGAGGAATAAATCATATGACATAAACTGGGAGATGATTACAGTGGCGGATCAAAACGGGGGCGCAGGGGACGCGCGCCCCCTCTATAATTTGAAGGTTACAGCCCGATAGTCCCCGGGTCCGATAGTCCGCGGTTCCTATAGTCCGCGGGTCCGATAGTCCGCGGTTCCTATAGTCCGCGGGTCCGATAGTCCGCGGGTCCGATAGTCCGCGGGTTCGATAGTCCGTGGGTCCGATAGTCCGTGGGTCCGTTAGTCCGCGGGTTCGATAGTCCGCGGGGGGGGGGGGTGATGTTTGTTACTATGAAGGTTCGTTATTCCGAAAATAGTAAAAGGTTCGTTAGTCCGAATATTGAAAAAAGGTTCGTTAGTCCGAAAATGGAAAAAAAGTTCATTAGTCCGAAAATAGAAAAGGTTCGTTAGTCCGAAAATGGAATAAAGGTTCGTTGGTCCGAAAATGGAAAAAGGGTTCATTGGTCCAAAAATAGAAAAGGTTCGTTAGTCCGAAAAATGGAAAAAAGGTTCGTTAGTCCGAAAATGGAAAAAAGGTTCGTTAGTCCGAAAATGGAAGAAAGATTCGTTAGTTCGAAAATAGAAAAGGTTTGTACGTTAGTCCGAAAATGGAAAAAAGGTTCGTTAGTCCAAAAATGGAAAAAAGGTTCGTTAGTCCGAAAATAGAAAAGGTTCGTTATTCCGAAAATAGAAAAAGGTTCGTTATTCCGAAGATCTGTTATTAACGAAATGAGATAGTTGTTAAGTCCGAAGCTGATAATACTAGTATAATCCTGTGGCGAAGCCGGCGAGAAACGCGAAATGGCATAAATTGATTCCGCAAATAGATATTCATTAAGAAGTTATCGTCGAAAAGAAGTATTCGCGGCGTGTTCTTCGCGACGCGTGAAAGCAATAAGTTGTGCGCTGATGATGTTGTTTAGTAATTTATTTCATAAAAAATGGATACAACTGTGGAATTAATTATTTAAGTTATTGAGTGATAACGGCCCCATATTTGTAGAAACGAAACCTTATTCTTTCCCGGAAACAAAAGTACGCCCGCTGATGATGTTCCGAATAATTTTTTATGAAAAAATCATGCCGACAATAATTATTTAGTGTATGGCGTGAGAAGTGCCCGATTAGGTAGCTGAAAATTATTCTTTTTGCGAAAGAAGTCCTGTCGATAGTAGAGAGATTAATTCTTCATTAAATAAATGACGCGGAACGAAAGCAATTGCGGAAATAATATTATTTAGTGTTTAGATAATGGACTGTTAAACGGCCCGGATTTAGAGTGCAAACTTCAGCAGAAGCGCCGTTGCTAATTATGTAAAGATAAGTTACTTCTCCGAAAATGCAAATTTAAACCGCGGATGCTGTTAAGATAATGACACCCCTCCCGCCCCCCCAAAAAAAAAAAATCCCCCTTATCTGGAGGTTATTCATTCTTAATCCATTCGCTCAGGCAGTAATAACTCAATTTACGGAATAACGAACTTTTTTCTATTTTCAGAATAACGAACCTTATTCTATTTTCGGAATAACGAATCTTATTCTATTTTCGATATAACGAAGCTTTTTCCATTTTCGGACTAACGAACCTTTTCTATTTTCGGACTAACGAACCTTTTCTATTTTCGGACTGATAATTTCCACCTCTTAAAATTTCTTTTTTAGGGGCCTTTGTTCATTTTTTCGCCCCTTTGTTTTAAAACTATCCGAGACTGGTCATCTACTACTCTTCGAAATAAAAAGGGACAAGTTTCTTTTTTCAGAATATACAAAAATATTTGGCAAATCCCTGGCCATGAATTAAATATGACAACATATAAAAGACTTGTAAATTTGGGAAAATAAACGCATTTTAGCTTTGTCTTTTGAACCAAAATTGTGTGTAACAACGATCTTGATTGGCTATGGCCACTTTGCGATTGATTGCAAATCTTTGTGTTACGGGGCCACAAGAGAGAAACAAAGAGAGGAAACGAGAAGGAATCAAAGAGGGGAGATAAATATGTGTTATAGTAAGGGTTATTATTTATGAATATTTCAGAGAGGGAGAGACTAGAGAGAAAAGTGCAATCGTCGGGTCATTTCATCGTCATTTTTTTTCCCTCCCAGCTTGTTTGCTTTTCTTTCGGTGCTCTTTGCTTTACCATAGATGATGGGAAGGGGAAAATAAAGATGGACACACAATAACACATCAAACAACGAAAAGGTGATGTGTGTTTTGTGAAATCTTCAGCACGTTCGCACCGGGCGAAGGTCAATGCCATCGGGGGAAACAGGGAAATACTTTGAACGAAAAGGGGGACGGGGTCGGAACATTGAAGCTCAACCTGCGCCGGACTGACTCCACCTTGTTTTTGGCCACTGAGCAATCTGCGTACTTGATTATTTATCTTCAGATATATTCATACAGGCTATTGATTTGATTGAATAGTAAAAGTAACAGACAAATTAATGTACATATCAATTATCTAATTTATCACACATACACAAGAAAATGGCAAAATTTAAACATCCACTTATAATAAAAGTTAAATACAAACGGCAGAATAGGGCGATGTAATAGTTTACTCAATGTTTTCCATATCATCTTTTGTTTTACATAACTATACCTACATTTTCATAAACAAAATACAACATGTGTCTCGTATCTTAATTCTTTGTTTCATCAGTTACTTAATACCGTGTATGTTCATAAATTATACAAGTCTTTTAAATTCAAGTGAATTTTTTTTTCTTTGTTATTCCTTGGGATCTGAAACTATCATTAAAGTGTTGGACAGAATACGACAAAATTAATCCAAAGATGCCTAGCAATGACTTCATTCCTTCCCTCAATAGCCGTGTTAAACTTCACAATTCTCAATTGTAATAGCTCAACACAATTTCCTTTAATAAGAAAACTACTATATAGTAATATAATAATAATAAAGAAATACTATTTCAAGAAATATTATCCTTTCACACTGGACCTGAGTATTGATTGTTTCAAAAATTACTATACTAGTTATAAGTAAAGAAATGCATACCTGAAACAACTGATTTGAAAATGATTGTGTTTATGATTTATAAAATTATGAAAAAATTAAAAGGACCTTACTTGATGAATAGGCTAGAGAGGGAGGCACGTTTAGATCATATTTTTTTCAATGAAATAAGATTGATTCCCATATATTTAAAGTTCGAAATTAAATGCGTTGGCATTACCATTACAGACATCGTTTTTGAAAAAGTACCGTCACAAAATGACGTAATGCAATCAGAGTCCCAATAAATCACATACAACTTACTAATACAAGGTAAGAAAGGACTAAAGTGCAAATTGAAAACAGAAAAAATAAATGAAATGAAATATAAAAAATATAACGTAAAGTAAAAATATCTTTCCTTAAAACCCCAGAACTGTACTTATACAAAGTCTATTCAAAAGACTCTGTTTGAAAGTTACTTAGAAAAATTATAAGAAAGCCTCGCAGCAGATTATTCATGCATTTATTTATCGTACGATAGGGGATTTCTAAAGAAAATCGACATTGGCTTTTCAGTTCAACACAAAATTAATACAAAGTGGAAATATAGTGGACACAATTTTCTACTGATTTTGTCTTGGAATCGGAGAGTGATGAAACTGCCTCATATGAACAAATATTGAGATGATGATTATAAACATGATGAAGATACCGATCTTGATGTAAAGAAGTACTTGTTTACCATTCTCTCTTTTCTCGCTCGATTATTTGACCCTTTGACGTCCATCAAAATTGTGTCACATACTTGCAACACCTGAATATACTTCGCAGAGGTGTAAAAAAAGAGAGAGAAAAAAAAAAAAAAAAACAGGGAGAGAAAAAACGAAAAAAGACGAGGGTTTTTGAAAAAGAGGTGAGCGAAGAGAATGGCAATCCGTGAAGCCAATTACTAGCACAACCACCGCAACAAATATGAGACGACAAACAAAACGCCTCCATCCATTAACATTGTCAATTATTTGACTCAAACACCTTTTCTTTTTCCATTTTGAACCGACCAAGGGCAAACAACCATGTTAATACATGATCTCCAGCGTCTTTCTTTCTCTTTACTTATTTTACCAAAGCTACTTTTGATTCCAAATTTTGCATTATCGTTATTTCTTTTCATTTCTGTTACATCTTTGCTTTCGTCTTTGGGTTTTTTCCTCCATAGTTATTCTGACTACTGTGGTGGGCGTTTGACGCCGGAAGTACGGCGTATATGTCAAGCCCAGTGATGGCAAAATTTCCATCTCCGATGGGTCAGATTCGAAATACAAGAGAAAATATTGGGGAAATGGGAATGAAAGGGAAGGTGGATATGTTGAAATAAACTTTGACTGAAACAAAATATTATGCAAAACAATTGTTCAACACTGTGATAACCCTCCTGAGAACGGGTCGGGCCAAGGAGGCGGTAAATGAAGGTGGGAAAAACTATAGGGGTGAAGTGCGATACGGGAAATAAGAGAAAAGAGAGAGAGAGGAGAGAGGAGACGAGAGAGAAGGAGAGATGGAATTGAAAGAGATGAAGAGAGAAATGGGGGGGTGGGGGGAGTATGCATAAAGAAATGGGAGTAATGGATAAATTGAGATAGAGAGGGAAATGGATGAGATGAAGAGAGGAACCAGAGAGAAAGTTTGAGAAAGAAATGTGAGTGAGGGAAAGATTAAGAGAGACAGAGAGTAATGTAGTACAACGAAATTTCATTGAGAATAAGGATATGTTTATAAGATGAATACGAATGAGAAAAAAGGAGAGAGTGAGATAGAAAGAGCCTTTAGTAACTTTGTATCAATATGTTTGCATAAATATGCAAAATATTATGGTTGTTTTCACTTTAATTTGCATTTTTTTTGTTGTGTATATAATTTATGTAGATAGTTCTTTTCAGTCTGTGCTCATAATTAGTCTGTATACATCAATACAATATGTATAAGAGAGAAAGAGAGAAAGAGAGAGAGAAAGAGAGGGAGAGAGAGAGAGAGAGAGGGGGGGGGGAGGGAGAGAGAAAGAGAGGGCAAAGGGAGGGAGGGTGGGAGAGAGAGAGAGAGAAAAAATACGAGTGATGAAGCGAGGGAGAGTGAAAGAGAGAGGTAGAGAAAGAGGATAGAACTATTTATTCTTGCAGGTGACCGGAAATTGAAACGTGTTAATGTTCAAATCGACCATTTAATCTTAAGCCCACCAAAAAAGGAGAAAAACTTTATATCCAAACGATTTAGCTGTTAAAAGCGAGCAGTCTATTGAGGAGCGGGATAGATTTAAAATAAATCTTCGCTGAAAGTAAGAAAGGTGTGGAATAATTAAAACGAGGGTAATGGGATATGGTTGATAGTTTTCCGATCAAGATTGGAATAGGGCGGATATTGTGGTTGAGATTTGAACTTCAGAGTTTCCTGAAACTCGAAAGCCAAAAAGACTTTAAGGAAAGTAGAGAGAAGGTGAGAGAGAAAAACACATAAAACATACAAAATTTGTGGAAAAACTAAGTAGAAACAGGATTATGAAAACACATAAATTATCACTGACAAGTTTGAAGATGAAATGTTTCACAACATTTTTAAATAAATATACATGCGATTTTGTTAAATTTTATTCATTAGAAAAAAGAAAACAGTGTATATAAATAAAACCTTAATCGTCTACAAAGTGACTATCACATCACAAAGTGGTTATATCGTGAGATGAATTTCTTATATTTATCAGATAAAGATTTGTTTTTGTCTAAACAAAAGGTGGCACATAAAACAAAAATCTTTTTAAGAGAACGTTAAGGATTAATACATAAATGAATCCGTATAGCCCAAGAATTGCGAGTTAGATTGGTATAGCGATTAAAAAATCCACTGAAAACAATTAAGTATTGAATGTGTAATAATTACAGGTCAAAGTAGAGTGGAAATACAGAGTATCACAACAATAAATGGTCCCCGTGTTACCCCTGGAAGAAAAAGCGACATCCCACAAAAACAACTTCAATGGATGCCGCGCCCGCCAGAGATTTGAAGAATGGGGAGCATTGAGGGGCGTTTAATTGCACCCCTCACAGCTCTTGCTTGACTGGTAGTGGGGGCATATATGCAGGTGGTGGTGGTGGACTGGTGGTGGTGGTGGGGTGTAGGGCGGTGGGATCAGATAACTGGGTCGCGAGACGGACACCTGCGTTCGTCTCAGGTAGGGAGTTGCCAAACCACAGACAAACACTGCTCGCACACAAACACACCCGAACCTAAATAGTGCGTGTCCCAAGCACTCAATTCTCTTTCCTGACGAACATTTGTATAGGTGTTTTGTCGAGTATTTATAGCGATACTCTATAAACTACCATTGTCAACGCTTGTTGTCAATCATAATCATTATTTATCATAATAATTACAAAAGGTTCATATCCTACCATCAAATAGCAGCCTTCAAGCCTCTACCCCAAACTTTTGAATCATAATTCACTATTTAAGTTTTGCATTTAGGAACATTTTTTTTGGTCTAGTATGCATGAAGAATTCTTTATCCATATTATCTATATATGACACAATGATTACATTAATTGATTAATAATACATCATTAAAGCATTTTGTAAAACAATACTTCGTAATTTATATGATGGATAATGTTCATGCCAGAAGAGATTCATCAGCACCATCGCTCTAAAGAAGAAATCGGAAAAATATAATCGGAAACCGTCAACCTGGTCATGGTTCGCAAAAATCTAAACTACTTGCGCTGAACAGAAATGAATTTTAAAGCATAATGTTTGTTTTCTTCCTCATATTTAATCGATGGTATCGTTATTTTGTTATTGCGTCCTGCCCCTTATCTTTCATCTAATCTAAAATTTCATTCATTTCACCTTTAAACATTGTTTAGTACCTTATGAGGGCTGAAAACACATCTAGAGTCAGAGGAAATATGAATTACCTGCAGGGTCCATAGGTGCGTTATTTTAGGAATAACTTGTTATTCCAACACGTCCACACTACCACCTCGGCAAGGGAGCGCGTGTGGGGGGGGGGAGTAATAGCAATTTTTCTCTTTTTTTTCTGTAATAATCTCATACTTGCTTTCCTTTTCTCTACTTATAATAAAAACATGCTACCGTTTGATCGGTGGTATAAAGTAAACACTGATTGCAGATTAACCATACACTAAATTGTAATAGAAATCGTGTATTTGCCTTGGAGAGTAGACTTTGTCGTCGTCGAGAATCGGCCCCTTTGCAAGTCGTGAAAACGCATGTTGGGCTGGAAAAATGTAAATAAACG
>CALNVZ010003425.1:28977471-29057062 GCA_940671915.1 Paracentrotus lividus | reverse complement strand
CCTTGTCCCTTAATCTCTCATTGGGGAAGGGAATTCTCATTTCGCGCCCTATTTTATGTCTAATAAATTGTGTGAATATGAAAGAAATATATTGGATATCGCTTTTTGCATTAAATATCAAACAATTTGAAACTAGTACAATTTTCGACGTGTATTTGTACACCGTGTACATGAAGAAAGCTCAGCGGGTAAAAAAAATAAAATAGAATGGAAGAAGAAAAGAATAACAAACAAATTAACAAACTATTACACTCTTGACGAAAATGTTTTAATGTTAATGTATTTGCTTTTTAAAAAAAATGTATTTTTCACTTATTATCTAGAGAGTGGTATTTGGCATCTGACTTTTCTCGCAATTTACTTTTAAACATGAAGGATAATACATTGTTTTTAAAAATGGTATGTATATAAAAATATTTATATAATGCAGTTATGATGGAGGAGCCTAGGGTGATATAGCGGAAAATAGAGGCAACATAAGGTGTTCTACAGTGAATGGCATGCTCAAGGGAATCAACTGTGTGAACAAGCGACAGACAGAGAGAGAGAGATTGAGAGAAGAAGAAGAGAGAGGTAGATAGAAAGAGAGAGATAGATAGCGAGAGAGAAAGAGAAAGGAGAGAGAGAGAGAGGAGAGGGGGAGGGAGGGAGGAGGAGAGAGAGGAGAGGGGGGGAGGGGAGGAGAGAGAGAGAGAGAGAGAGAGAGAGAGAGAGAGAGAGAGAGAGAGAGACGAGATGGAGGGGGGGGGGAGGGTGGGCCCTGCCCTATAGTAATATAGAAACAGAGAGATGACGTGAGGGTGGTGTGCGCGTATGTTGTGAGTATGTGGTGTGTATGTGTGTGGGTCAGAGCGCTCAGAGAGAGACAGACATAGATCTTGCGGTATGTACGTTGCTGGAGTATACAGGAGGATATATAGTAAGAATAATTTTACAATTACAAAATGAACAACGAATTAACCCCATCCTCTCTCTTCGTCATTTCTTCTTCTTTTTTTCTTTTTTTGAGCCTGGGGGGGGGGGTCAAAATGCCTTTAAGAGATTTAGTCTTTTTATATATTGTGTTGCTGTTTTGTTTCAATACTTTTTTTTTTTTTTTTTTTTTTGTAGAGAAGTACATTGTAGTTGTTACACATCACGCGATATCACGGAAGGAAAAATATATATTTTTTTAACGTACATGTTAATTGATACAATCAGGTAAACAAATTTATTATAACGTAATACTATAGAGAGAAGGGAGAATATGACTAATACGCAGTGCACGAAAATAAATAATATTATAGTATGAAAAGAAAAGACGGAGTCTGAGAGGGGGAAAATGGCATTAATAGGGGGAAAGATAATTATATAGAGAGCAACAAAGAGAGAGAGAGAGAGAGAGAGAGAGAGAGGCGGAGGGGGGGGGGGGGGAGGAATGGAAAAGAATTCATTTTGCAACCTGTTATTAACACAACCAGCCAAGCATAACTCTGACTTCTCCATACATGTCTCATTTAAAAATATATCATGTCAACAATCCTTCATTCAAATCAAATTCTTGTCGCTTAATTGTTTCTTTCCTCGGCCTTCTTGCGAGAAAGGATCATATTTTACCCTTGCAGATTATTACCTGATGTGTTGCTTTTTATTCCTGCCCGATATTTCCTTAATCTTGGGACGAATTACATCCGTGGGCAGCGTAGCTCAAAATTCAATAAGCGCGCGGGATCGTTCGTCGCGCTCCAGCTAAGCGTTCAGAATCGTCTTCTTTTCCCTTCGTCTTTCCTCTTTGATTTCTTAATCTATTCTCTTCCCCTCTCCACACTTCGTCGATTTCTTTATTTGCCGAGGTACTGGGTAAGATCATCTTAGCATTCAACCGACTGAGACCGCCTGTCATTGCAGCTAATTAACTTGTCAAACTACCAGCTTATTAATTTGTTCACAATCAACCGCGAGATGAAGACAAAGTTATCATAAAAAGCGAGGGTTGTATACATTTTACAATTGGTGTATGACATGCTTTGGTCCAAATTTGATTCTTATTTGGCGTTCGTTTATTTATATTTGGTGAGGGATGGGATTTTGACGGCTAAATATTTGCAACAATGCATCGCATTGGAAATGGGGAAATGATGGGTGTATTCTTCAACTAACTAGATTAAATATTGTCTTTTGGAGCATGACATGAAAGTATAAAAACAAATCATTCTTGACAGATATTTCTTGTTTGTTATGAAAGAAATGAGGTGTTCTTGTAATCATCTTCCATTGATAAGAGAAATAGAGTTGGACAGCCATATGAGTCGTTAATGAAACTCTGTCGGACTTGCTTCAATCGTGAGCCCATCATTAATTCAGATTATAAATATAATAATAAATGTAATAAATATCACCAAGAATTTCATTTATCTCTGTATAATAAGCATTGTAAAAGGATTTCAAATAAATAATTTTGAGGGGAACTCGTTAACATAGAAATAGGGCTCGATTCAACAAAGGATATACCGTAGATGTAGTTTGTAATTGAACTACCAAAGCAAGCTCTCTGTTTGACTTCACATTAAATTAAAAAGTTTTACATTGAATACGATGATATTTGAATTTTGTTTGCTTTTCTTAATTTGTAATTTATTAAACAGAAATCCCATTAGCAAAATTAGAAAGATAAGATAGTATAAGACTTATTCATTTTTTTCTATACGACAGGTTATGTTTGTTTTTGTTTGTTTTGCTGTTTTGTTTTTGTTTTTGTTTGTATGTTTGTTTGTTTGCTTTTTTTTTTTTTTTAATTGAGATTTTAAAGATGTACGTTCCCCATAGTGTAGAGAGATTCAAAAATACGTACGCGGTAACGAACTATGCAAGCTGCCCATTCATACCAACGATGAGCGACTCTTACGCAGTGGTCCAAAAACCGAAAGCTATAACACCCGAACGATTGCCGAAGTCTAAGCCAATTTCTTATCGGCAATGATTCGTGTGCAAGCGAGAAGTGATACTAGATCCGAACACTGCAATGTATTCGGCCCAGGTATTCACTCATGCACGTATGCTTTATACACACAAACAGTAGCACACACATGTTGTGTATCGCGAATCGCTCTCACAGCGCAATCGCGATTGGCTGATGTAACCGTATATGCAAATTAAGTCATGCTCTAAGCTAGCTTCGTGAACATAATGGCTGCGACCACACATAGCGCATCTTGATTTCTCGTTTTAGTTTAGCGATGCCCGTGAATGACCACCTTTAAGCCAGATTTGCATTTTGGGGGATTTTAGGCCTTCGTTTAGATTTTAATCGGATGGGCTAGCTGACTTGAGACATTTTAATGAACACAACACACACACACACACACACACACACACACACACACACACACACACACACACACACACACACACACACACACACACACACACACACACACACACACACCACACACACACTCTCACACACACACACACACACACACACACACTTATTTCTATCGAGAAAAAAAAATCTCAATTCTGATTTAAATCCAGTACAACGTGTCTGTGTAAGCAGACAGTTGGTCAAAAGAATTAACTTTGCATATTAATGGACGCAAGAAATGCACAGAATCTTTGTCTCCACGAGTCCACCACCGCTAACTAATTTAAGACTTCTTGAGATGGACAATGAAGGTCGCACTTTATTGGAAAAATGTGGAATGTAGGATTAATTTGCTTAAGTTTTTCTCTTAATTTAAGGAATTATTAAAAAAAATCAAGCTAAAGTATCGATAAGGAATGCAAAATAACTTGCACAGGTTCGGAATAAAGAATGTAAAAGGGAGATTATTTGCTTAAATATTAAAAGTAGGAGTTTGGATTCGAGAGGTCATACAAAGGAAATGTTTGAAGTAACGAATTTCCAATAAAATTAGAGAAAAGATAACCGTGAATGAATAATTTTTTTTTTTAATGATAACATGACAGCAAGTCGGGGAAACCTTCAAGAAGTGGACTTAGAGACCAAGAGACAGGATACAGAATAAGAAAGACGAATACAAAATCGCTGCCCGTGAAACGATGCTCCGCGGAGCACAGTTTATAAGATCACCAAGTGAAAAAGCGTTTGATGAATCTGTAATCAATTTCACGAAGACAGGGTCTCAACATAGTATCGTCGACGACGCGCGGCGGCGCTTGACCAAAAGGTAATTCTGATCCGCGCGCGACCATGAAGTGGGTTGAACATATGCTGTTGTAAATTCATTGCGGGTGGGGGAAAAAAAACTCCCTCATATTCTATCAAGATATGCACACGATCTCTGTTTGATATTATAACATTACTTATTTGCTGTGACTAAATTAATTTCATATCTATATTTTGATACAACCCACTCCACCAATAATCACACGATCATCGAATGAAATGTGACACTCTCTTTTTTTGTTTCACAGATGCAAAATCTATTCTGGAAATTAATATGACCAGCTACTCCTACGCAGAACGCCCCACTGCGTTGCCAATATCGTTTTTGTAAAGTGTGTTTATTTCGCGTCGCCATATTTTGGTAGTTTTGGTCTAAACGGCGGCAGCTGGTGCTGTAATTTTTTAGTGGATATTTTGGGAGGATTGGTGGAGAATGGAGCTGGTATTTGATTGAATGCGAAGGGATGTGATGGAAGGATGGTATTTTAATAACAAGATGTTGTTCAATTTAGAACATGAAGTATGTAAAGGAACGCGCCAAGTTACGTGACCCCCTCTCATTAAAAAGGGTAATTTTTGTTTGTGGATAATATTGTAGGTAATTTCAAAATGTTGTATATTGGGAAGGCTTAAATAATTCATTTGTGTATGTTAAAACAATATCTTAATCGCAAATATGACTGACTTCGAATTGAGAGGTTATTATACAAACGGTGCACTGGACAGTAAGAAAAAAAAGCTCTAGCATGGAATACAGAAACATAAACTTTCCATACAATGGACCTTATGACTTGCGTCATTATTGTCACCAACTTCATCATCATCATCATCATATTCACTGATATCTTCGTCATCATCATCGCCCTCTTCATCACATCATTGTCATCATCGGAATCATGAAAACTACAGCTGTCATCATCAACAATATCATTGTCGTAATAATAATCATAGTCGTTACTTACCTTTGTCATGGGCATCATCATAATCAACTTTGCTATTTAATTCATTATCATAATCATAATCTTGTTCAAGTATGCGGTATTTACGGTTTCCCCATGGAAACCAACATTCTATTTAAAAAAAACTTATCAAACTTCCCAGCAAACATACCACCTAACTTTTCACTTGTCATCAGCTTCAACTGTATGTTTATTTCATGTATTGAATTTTATTTTCATATTTCTTTTCTATACTGTACGTGTCAAAAGAGAAAAAGATGGAAATTGAACAGGCACTACTGGTAATTTTCGGTACACTCTCAAGCAAAGCCCTTAACCAACTCCTCCGCAGTTCTCTCTCATTCTTCCTCTCTTCATTGTGAAAATGCCTCTCTATCAAGACAAATATTTGTACAATTCATTTACTACAGGTCTTTATATTTTCTCCTTTCCTGTTCTCAAAAGTACGCGTCACCCTGGCCGGACAAGTCAGATGAAATTTTGGTTAAAATTGCACACACATGCGCGGCACATAGGAGCACCCGAAACACACCAATAAAAGTATTTGTCGTCTCGATATGATAACGCGTGTTTTATAAAGGAAGCGCTGGGTTGTAGAGTTTTCATTAAATAGCAATGTAATGCAAAGCCGATTATTGGTTCTTGAAACATAGGAAATACATTGGCCACAGCCCACGTGTAAACTCATTTGGCTGAGCTGACGATGTTGTTTATTATGTAATGGGTTAAAAATGTCACGACAGTATCCCAATTTAAAAAGAAGGCCACCAGCAAAAGGGACAGGTTCATTTAGCTTAAACCTCGTTGTCTACTGCATGTTTTGTGTCTGTCTGCTATCTGCACTATTTTATTGGGGTTTTTCTTCTCTCACATCGTTGAAAATAAATAAGGGGAATTACATATCTGCACTATATTATTTGATTTTAGTTATTTTGCCTCTGACTTCGACAGCAATACCTAAGAAAGGTTAAAATAAATATATTATTGTGTTGGCTCCTATTCTCACTCAGCAAAGTAAAAACAAAAAATGTACATGGGAACATGCTATGCATTAAAAAATCAACAATTATGTCATGCATATCGTACCCCTATTAAAAATGATTAGAATCACATCGAATATCTGACATAAGATAATCAATGATTTTTTTTTATCCTATCTTGTTTTTCAATTGTGCAAATTTAGTTACAAATGCTAATAAATTGTGCACAGGGCACTTTTTCTTAAAAAGGTTAAAAGGAAAAAAAAATGCTTGCAAATGACATATTTCAAGCAGAGTAACACAAATCAATATTTAAATTGGATCAGTGACATGTCTCAAATTTACGTATAAAGTTCGAAAAATATATCTATGTAAACAAATCAATGTACTATTTATATGCCCCTAGCTTACTATTTGTATTTCCATATGGAGTCTTTTTTTATAAGGAAAATGTCAGTGATCTTTTAAAAATATCTAATATATTTGATATTCTTTATTTCCAATTTAATACCAAAAACAACAACAATACAGGTAAGCCTTATTATATCATTTTCCCCTCGAGTTGAAACAAAATTGTGTATACCAAGGAATATACAAAGTGTAAATAGTTAAAGACGGAAGATTCGTTTTGCAGAAGAGAATTAGAAAAAAAAGAAAGTATTGTATTTCTGTGTAATTATAAATTAGGTAGATAAATTTGGAACAAGTCAAAATGGATATATGATTGTTCATGTTTGAAAATTGAAATTACAAAGAAAAAGCAATAATTGTTTTTAAGAGGGAAAATATCGATGCACTATACTGCGTAGTAAGTTTAATAAAGAAAAAAAAATAGTATTTTAATGAATTGAGTAACAAAACTCTAGTAATTTCATAACATTGAAGAAGAAGACCAAAAAGTGAAAGGTGTACATGAAATATTTTTGATTTACAAAGACAATGTGCTCTTATATTAACAGCTGCGCGTTTGAATAGAGAATTTATTTTGTATGGACCAAATCACATTGATTACATAGTATAAATGTAATTTATTTCGATTTAGTCAATTAAAGAAGTCTGTAGATGGCTAAATAAATTACTAAAAAACAAACAGCAGAAATACTATCTAGTGAATGAAGATTTATGTCAATGAAACTTGAAAATAAAGAATGAGACAGGACAAACATAATCAGTAGATAAAAGAAATTAATGTTTAAGTTTAGGAAATAACGAAAATTATTGCTGCTGCGAACCTTTTAGCAAAATTGTCTTCCTTCATCATGTTCAGATCAAGCAGAACGTCAAACGTAAACTGAGAAAATGACCTATAATCATAAATGTCTCAAATTCCTTTTAATTTCTGTCTTAAAGAACCCAGTATATATACACACTCAAACATGAATGTTAAAGTCACATGTTTGAGACATAATTCAACAAGAAAAACAAAAATGAAAACAAAAACAAAAATACTAGAAACGGAATATGCAAAATGTGCAACACGTCTAGGCAAGATATTTTTTTCAAGATGAATTAAAATGCTAGACTCAAAATGAATGTTATTCAAACTTTTAAATTTAAATAATTGCCAATGCAAGTTCCAAGGAATCTTTGTGTTATTTCAAAACATATTATCATTGTTCTGTATTAGATAAGCACATTAGAAAAATACTTTTCTTTAAATAAAATGTGAAAATTGCAATACACAATGCTAATTACGTATTTCACAAATCTATTTCAATAAACAATCAACATTTCATTTAAAAAACAATTCATTCTTTATTTCTCAAGTATATTAATGTTGTTATTTCTCAATTGATTTGATATTAATTTATTAACATCATATTATTACATTACATATAACATTATGAACATGATACCATAAACTTATTATATAAGAATATATGATAACAATATGATATGAACATGAAATTATATATGATAACATGAAATTCTATAAAAATACAATACAATGATATGTAGAGTATTTTCAGTTATGCATAATACATACTTATTTTAAATAAAAAAAGCGAATTTTAATGTATTTGATACAATGACATTATGTGACACATGTAAACAAATGCATGAATAAGTATGTATCTAGACATCTAATAAAAAAATAAACAGAGAGCATGTTGTTAAAAGAGTTAGCACAAGTGCTAGTCGTAAATGGTAGGCAAAGGACATTGAAAATAGTTCTTATACTCCACTAATTATATACTATAAACATTTTTAATGAATTCCGATAACTTCTCCAAAATTAGATATGGAAGTAGTACTAGCAATCCTGAATAGGGATACGGACAAAAATGACATTAAACAAATTTTGAAACTTTTTCGCAGATGAGTGTAAAGTTAGGACAAATTTAGTTTCGTTGCACTTAGACGATGATGGCGTCGTCACACAACCGCCAATAGTTGAGTTGTTTAGTTTAGAGACCACGCCCTTATTGGTAGGTGGTGTTTGATTGACAACACTGGTGCCAGTCTGTCTACCGGAGCTGATCGTTGTGTGTGGTGTGCGCCACTGATCAAATTGTATAGGTATCACGCAGTGAAGTCCACGCCGCAAGACGGGGGAACACACTGAAAGGACCGCCCCAATAACAGATTGAGGTATGTGTGCTTTGTGTGTATATACTTGTGTGTGTTCATAACCTATCGGACCGGTTACCTTCATCCAGAGTTTAGCAATGCATACACACGGCATGTTTTTACGCACCCTCACACACGCACACACTCACTCAACTTGAGGGCTATTATACGTGCGTTTGCGTACGGGCGGCTACTGTTCACAACACACACAGGAACAAACTTATTGCCACTTAGCGCCCGACAAACTTCTCGCACCTGTGCGGATGGGCTGAAAGTGAAAATAAGACAGAAGCTTCTTTTCAGAAAACAGGGGAACAAGAAATGCTACTCTTTCAGTTGCTCTTCACCACGACAGGTTGACTGTCTTTGATCTCTGGAAGCCAATGCCTCAGCAGCCTTGTGCAAAAGATAATAATGACTTAAAACTTGAGAGATGTCCAGGTAGATGCAGATTTCATCATCTCTTGTTTAAATCATATGTGTGAAGCGAGGAACATATTATTATATTGTGAATGCAATCAGGACCTCAGACGTCTCTGTCACAAACAAGATACAATTTGGTGAAACTCTTCAGTGCTTCAATCATCTATACCAGTTTGACTTATATCATAAGATGATAAGCAGAATTTTGTTTTCAACATTGGAGAATTAGAAACTCTTTCGTGGCCAATTGAATAGCAATTATTGGCAAGAGTCGTCATATCGGAGATTAAGCGAACAAATTGTGATAAATAAAAACATATTTGGACAATTGTGACTTTTGTGTAAGATACAGGATGCCTCGCCCTGCTCGAAGCACATACAGCGATGCAAAACCGCCCTATTCCTACATCTCTCTCACAGCTATGGCTATACAGAGCTCACAAGAAAAGATGTTACCGCTCAGTGATATCTATAATTTCATCATGGACCGCTTCCCTTACTATCGTAAGAACACCCAACGATGGCAGAATTCTTTGAGGCAAATCTATCTTTCAATGACTGTTTCTTGAAGATTCCCCGTCGTCCCACCGACCAGGAAAGGGCAGTTACTGGGCGCTTCACCCCCTCAGCCAGGATATGTTCGAGAACGGAAGTTTTCTTCGACGTCGGAAGAGATTCAAATCACCGAGAATCGCCACCATCGACCACAACATGCAAATCAAACAGATCGATTCAGCGAAGATATTCCAGGAGCAAGCAAAGATTGGTTTACCACCATACCTCCTCCTCCAGTCATTCCGGCATCGCCTCCGATGATGAGCAGAAAATGCCTCTGTCCTGCTACACCTCAATGTCCAGCTCGCATTTTACGCCGACGTCGACGATCACGAACTCTAGCAAGCAGTCTTTCACCATCGAGAATATCATATCACCAGATTTTAAGCCGTCGACTACCAAATCGCCGGCGACACCTCCTACTCCACCGAGAAGCTCACCCGTCGAAGTCATCGAGTCTGTGAAGTCCCGATCGAACGTGTGCAACGGAACGTGGTGCGACGATCTCCCCCTGACTCGCCCGACGGATATGTGCTGCGGACAGTCCCGGGACCAGCCGCCGTGCGCCGAGTGCATAGCGAGAATGAGAACTCTCCTCCCAAGACCGATTTTGGGGCACTCCCCTGCCATGCCCGTTCCCATCCGACCAGCTTTCCATGGTTTTGGGCTACCGAGTCAGTGTGCTCCAGCCCTCTTTCCCGGGGTACCAGCAGGTTGTATTTTACCCTTTATCAGGAGAGACATTTCAGAACACAGCATAAAAGCGTAACCCTTTCTGTCAGTCGAAACTCTACCAAAGATGAATTTTAGAAACAATAGTTACAGAGGAGAAAAGGACTGTTGAAACTGACAGGTAAATTCACTGTATTCAAAGCTATAGCATATGAGCTCATATGATTGTAAGAAATTGATATTAATCATGTTAATACAGAGTATAGAATGATATCTCGCTCAAAAGGAGACATTTTAACTGTACAATGCTATTATCTTGCATGAGTCACTTCGTTTTCATACTGTGTGAATTCTGATTCAAATTGCCAATTCAAGTTTATATGTCTTTCTAATTTCCTTTCTAAAATTGTTTTATGTTAATCAAATAAATACGTCCAAACTATTTGACACTAAGACAATTTCTCTACAGAATTGCACTCTTATAATCTTATCATGATGATTTACCAAGTGAATTTGAATGATGATATGAGAAAGAAACATTAGAGAGATCTTTAATTAGTTTACTTTTTGTCACTTTCTGATAATATTTCTGATTCTCTCGCCGTATCACACATCATTTAATGAGCATTGTCTGTTATTATTTGTGTTGTATAAAATTTTATTACATAATGAACCAGGAATTATTGTTATTTATGTCATGATATAGATTGTTTTAATATGTATCTTGGAATGCTCGTTATAAATGTTGCGTTATTACCCTTAGGGTTTTTCCATTTATGTGATTGTAATTAAAGTTGCCAATTAATATGTACAAATATAAACTGATTACATGTCTTGTGAAATAAGATAATTAATAAAAACGTACGCAGTACATACAAAATTTATTTACAGTATTGATACAACTGTACAATTATTCTGTTTCCATTATGCAACTGTCTGAGAAATTCCGCTACAAATTAGTTTGCTAGACATAAGTTTTAATTCGTTACTGCCTTAAGTGTTTGCAAGTGTTATTTCTTTCTGTACGTGTTTGCATATTTGAATAATTTTTTTTAAAGGGAAATAGGTGGAAATTAGAGTTGATAAAATCAAATTGTCTCCTTTCGCTAAAATGTAGACTATTTGGCGGATGAAAGTTACCGTGAGTAAATGAATTCAATTAATCAATAAATCAATCAATAAAATATTGACATTCTTCAAGAAATCCGTGAAATTACACAAATGAATTGTAAACTTGCAAATATCATATACAGGCTCTGTGTTTATAAATAACATAATAAGTAACTGAATGTTTGTAGGTACATGCTATTACCTTAAACCCTTGACTAGAAAACTTTTATTTTAACGCTATTAAGGCAGGCAAACGCATAACTATGCATTTGTATAAACACAGTCTTTGTATTGACTTCAAAAGCCTGAAAAAATTGTTTCGATTTTCAAATTCGACAATGCCAATCTTTAACATTCCTGATCACACAATATTGTATTATCTCAACGTGCCATTTATTTGTGACAACTATATTTTTTAATTTTTACCCAATGGTTATAAATATTTAATTTCAATTATTGGGCAGGCAGGGGATATTCAAAATGTAAACACTCATTTAAAAACAACAAGCGAAGAAAAAAAAATATATATATATACAAATCGTGGCGAATCACGCATCAATTTAAAGGCTTGGAACGATAAAATTATTGCACTCTAAATAGAGGAAGAAAAAAAAATGTTATTAGTAATATACCATTTCCAAGGACGGATTTTAAAATTTGTATGTTATGACAGAATCTAGCTGATAATTCGATTAATGTTTTTAGATTATTCAAAGTTAAATTACCTATATTCAGGATAATATTTCCGGGATATATTGCATTCATTTTAAGAGTACAAAGTATATTCACACATGATTCAAGGCGCATTATCTTGAATCTCATTTTGACTTACGACATTCAACAAATCAAAGTATTCATATTGGATTGGTAGGAATTATTTATAAAATCGGTTGCATGATATTAGTCACAGCTTGTTGTATCAACGTTATAAGCAGGCATGGTACTATGTTACCAAATCAGAATGACCTTTTTACGTTCTTAGCTGCCCCTAGGTCAACACTGTAAAAACTGGCCTTTGTAGTGTGATGTCAAATCCTAACAGCAAGCATAAAATAGGGAATTAATATTTTTTTCTTTCATTCCAAGCGCAAACGAAATTAAAATGTTTCACCTTGAATCTTTATCGGCTCAGCTGTAAACGTCAAAGCGGCGGTGTTTCCTTTTTTCTCTGTCTCTGTACTTGAAACTTTAGAGGCGATAATCTCTAACATAAATACTTATGAGTTGTTAGCCTTATAGAATTATTAGACGAGGCTTGTGGGAGAGATTGTTTCCCAGCTCAGTACACACATTGCAACTTGTATCACTTACTTTGTATGTAGCGGTAAGGAGGAAAGAAAAAGAAAAGTAAACTCGAAGTTATTTGATAAGGTTAATCTCGAATTCCAATGCAAGGACAGGAACCGCTATTACCCTGTCAAGGTTGATTTACTTTGGTGAATATTACTTCAGGGCCAGCACACCTGGTAATAAGGCAAATTTTCATCTCATTTTTTTCTTCCTGTAAAGGCGTTGAATATATGGCTTTTCGTGTTTACTTAGGAAATGATATTCAATATATAAAATGGCTTGTTCTGACAAACCATTAACGATAAAATAGGCACTAAAAACAATATCAAAATTAGATATCGTTGATGAAGTAATTAAAGTGAAGATTTTTTTCAAAGGAAAGCAAAAATGCAAATTGATATTGTCAAAACTAAATCGTCATATGAAATTGAACTTAAAATGATTTTATTATTTTTTTTTTTTACAAACGACTCTGAATAATATAAACTTCAATAAATATTAAGACGATTGAGATATTGAAATTTCAAACTGGAAACGACTGAAACTTTAAGTTATTAGATTAAGTAACATCAGGGTGTAGGAAGCAAACACACAAACGACGTCAGTATTTGCCAAACAAATGTCTTGTTAAAAGTCCTTTGTAAAATTAGACACGGGTTACAAAATATTTAATTTAAAAAGCAACATTCCTTTTTACTTTACTCGATATAACAATGCCTAGGCTTCTCCCAGTCTCTTTCCAACGTTTCATTTTAAAATCAGTGATTCCTAAATACGATGATGAAACACAATAATTTTTTTATATTAATGCCGTAAAAAGTTCCACATTTATCTTGAACGTGTGTGGGAGGACGATATCAAATCTGTACATATCTAATTTCAGTCATTATGGCGGTTATATTGTATTTGAGCCATCAATCTCGTCTACATCCGACTCGTACCTTGACAGACACACTATATACACACGCACGCCATCACCCTCGCCCACACACATAAACACACTGTCTATATCACGCACATACACACGCCAGTCATCCAGCAGATCTAATTGAAATCGCAGTTTATCATCCCAATGATCATGATCATCATTGTATGATTGATTAGAAGATAATAGAGATGTGATGAGCTAGCCATGTCCTCGGACCGAGACGCATCAGTAAGCCACGAGGGTCGGGTCGGTGACTAGCAGCAGAAAATGATACTCGCCTCATCTCCCGGATATGTGTCCAATTATAATCCATCTGTCACAAACATACATATGAGCACCAGGGGAAACTCAACTCTTCCATTCAACGTTGTTAAAGTATAATCATTGACACGTTTCTTTCTAATAATGATATATCATTTTTGTTATCAAAGAAAACACATGGAAAATTATTTGCGACGTTTGGTAGACATATCTGAATGTAAATTTTAGCATACCTGATGTGTTCTCAGTTGTGGAGAAAGTCAAGTGGGACATGACCGCAAAATTATTAAAAATAATTAAGATTAAATTTTTTTTAAAATTAGAATTAAGCTTTAAAAAAGGCATAATAATAATAATAATAATACACACACACACACCCACACACACCCACAGACACGATAGATGGTGGTGATGGAGCTGCTGGTGAATTTTATGATAATGATGATGATGATGAAGAAGGTGATTACTATGATGAAAATGATGATGATGCTGTTAATTATTATGATAATGATGACGAACATGCTGGTGATTATTATTATGACATTGTATGATCAAAGATGATGATAGTCATTATTATGATGAAGACGGTAATAATAATAATAATGACGACGATGCTGGTGATGATAATGATGATGCATGTGATTTTTGTTATGAAGATGGTGATTATGATGATGGTGCAGGGATGGTGATTATTATAATAACGATGATTGTGGTTATAGTAACGATGGCGATGGTCCTGGTGATGATGATGATGATGGTGGTGGTGGTTATGATGATGATGATGACGACAATAAACATCATCATATCATAATTGGGGTGATGTCGAAATAGGTGGTGCTCATGGGTTGATGATGATTATGGTGGTGACACTGACATACTTTAGGATGTACCACAACACAACGTGAATGATTTGACGGCTGGAAGGCTTGAAATAAAAATGAAAGGATTTGTGGGCTTGGTTAGTATATAAAGACATTTATACATTTTCACCCCCTTTCAATGTGCAAAACGTTATCGAACAAAGTCAAATCCCCCTCAGAAAGAAAAAAAAAGTTAAAAAAAAAAAAAAAAAAAAAAAAATGCGTGTTATCTTTTCACTCTTACTGAGTTGAAATTAAAATTTGACTTTTCTTCGACATATCTTTTTTTTGTTTTTAAGGATAAAGCAGTAAAGCCTTAAACTTTTATAATAGCTCACAATCTGAAAAAAAAAAATATACATATCTCTCTTAATTTTTTAACCATCCCTGACTTGACGCAAAAATGACAATAAAAACACATAAGAAAAGTATTTTATGAGAAATTATACCCTTATGATTCGGAACATAAGCATATTCTAGGCAATCCACATGTCTAAAATATTTCTTTGTTGTAGTTGTTTCTTTCTATGAAATCTAATATTTTCTATTGTTATTGCAATAAGATAAATGAATGAGTAAATGAATAGATCCTAAATTTAATTGTATTGCAAATCTCTCTTATAAATGTAAAAATATGTAGATCCCCAAAATAATTGCTAATCTCTCTTGTGCCTCAGATTTATCTTATAGGGAAGGATACGGTACCATATTTGTTTTCAGAATAGTACGATGAAAATTTAGTTTCTCTTCAATTTCGGATGTAGGCTATATCACCTCTTGTTGATTACTGATAATTCATATTAATGTTCAACTTTCCTTTGTTTAATACACAAATGAAGTGAGTTGGACATACTAAAAATTTAGATATTTTCATTGAGATTATATTTTCATTATTGTTGTGAAAATGAATTATAATAATTTATCCATGTTTTTATGATTCAACAAAATACACGCAGGTGTAGGTAATCTCTTTCTTTTCTTGTTTTTTATACTATTTTTTTTTTCCTTTTTAACGGCCCACACACAGATCTATAAATCAACAACAATTATGAGGTGATAAATATCTCCGCCTTATTTATGCAACCGGGTTCAGGCTATGTCACTAAACCGAGTGTTAACGATTTCTTGCAAGAATAAAATACCACAGAGCTCGATTGTTGTGGGTTTTAAGAGTGAAAAGAGGCAACAAATTTTCGCCATGAGCTGCAGCATGTAGGCCAATTATTATAAACGGTAACAAAAACCAGTGCCAGGGGACAACTAAAGTGAGAAATGAATGTCAATTTAACATCAACAGAGTTCCCTACCGTTTGCGGCTAATTTTATTGAAGATAATGAATAACCAACAAGTGACATACACTCTATACCAATCCAATTATCCGCCTGCCTACACATTCTCAACAACGCCTGTTATCGAAGATGAAATTAAGAATCGCGGCAGTTTTTCATTGCTTTAACAAAAAGCTTATAAAATGAACATAATAATTGATATATCTACAAAAGTACCTGGGTTTTCAAAAAGAAAGAAAGATGGAATGGGGCACGACTTCAGCTGGATGTGGATAAGGCTGTGTTTGTGCTATGGCGTCGGAGCGTGTAAAAACGCAGCACCGTGAATAGAAGTCCCTAACCATTTATCCGCGGTTTATGCAGCACATACGGCAGTAAAGAGTGGCTCGTTACGCTGGGAAAGCCCTCTGTGCTAGACTTGGCGGCGCCAAAACTCCTTTGTAAATTGCCGCCGGCTAGCCACGGCATTGCTGGCGGGGAAGTTCCCCGATAGCGAATGCTCGACAACGCGTGTGTGTCAGAGTGACCAGGGATTATATCAATAGCACGCGTGCATATACACACATGATACATGGCCGTGGCGGAATAAAATCAATGCTTTGAAATCGGTACCAATCTGCGAAAATCACTTTTCTCGTTCCCTTTTAGATAAATCAATAGCAATCAATAACGATAATCGCCACAGCCGCACATTTTGCGATTTATATTCGCACCATTTATTCCAACATCCGAGTTTGCTTCCATAGTTGTTCTTTTGAATATTGCAATGAGAAATCCTGGCCATTTTGTTTTGTCCTTTCGATTGAAAAGGGTCGATATGCCTTTGTCCGTGAAGCATTTATTGTTCACCTATTAATTTCGCTCGACACCAACTCCCTGGTCAGAGCCTCCTGCACTTTTTGTGCACCTCTGCTAAACAATGAATAAAACAGCAACGTACACTCAAATGTTTACAATCTGGTTTGAGAACTATGAACTCCTCCTTAACATGAGGGCGAATTCCAAAAAGAGAGGCCATACAATTAACTTTGAGAGATCTGCGTCCTTTATCAATGATTGATGACAAAATTGTAGCTTATTTCTTTTAAATGAAAAATCATATATAAAAAACGATAGGCCTACAATGACCTTACTGACGTTTTCAGCACAATGTATTGACCTCTATGTTGAAAAAAAAAAAACTTAGGAAAAGAAAAAAAAAAGTTATTGTATTCAGACGAATTTTTTTAGAAAGAAAAGAAAAATTTAAGAAAAAAAATCAGTTTGATTGTGATTATTATAAAGTTAACAAAAGGGATGAAATTGGCAATAATGTTTATAATAGTACAATATTTACGACAATGTTTTCAATGTTTATAATTTGTGTGCAGAGCAAGAACAAACAAACTAACAAAATATCCTTAACCTATTTTTGGCTTATATGTTATGATATTATTAGACTGTATATTAAACAATACTTAAATACCTTGGATATCATGATGGTAAGCGTCAACAACGAAATAAATGCAATTATTGGTATCTTTGTTTCAACGAAAACATACAAAATATAAATATTTATTTTAAAGATATGTAGAGCATGTAGACAGACAACAGGGCAATTTTCCACAATATCGGGTTGGCATCCTACTCTTTCCGGCTATTTTATATTTAGAAGAAGGAGGAGGAAAAGGAGAGCAGAAAATAAAACATGAGATAATAAATTATTTATCAAGGAATCGAGAAGAAAAAGAAAAGAGAGAAAAAAAAATAGCATTTAAAGACGGAAGAATACTTTTCTGCATTTTCAAAGTTTGACTTTAGTTACATTTCATAATAAAAATAGATCCAAAGATAACTGTGATACGCTAAATAAGTCAAGTGTTTGTTTGTCATATCAGATGAAGAAAAAAGAAAATATAAGAAAGAAAAAAAAATAAAATAATATACGTAATAAAAACGGATTTTAACATTGATGAAGTCATTATCATACTGTGATTGTCCTTCTCCGACAAATGATTCGTAATGTTTTGATGAAGTATTATAATATTTTCATAATTTATCATTTAGTATTTCATGAAAATATTTTTTGTTATAGAATTGTTTTGATCAGGATTCATCGTCAGAAATTATCTTGTCTGATTTAACTTTGTCATCCAATGAAAATGTTGTACGTCTATGAATGTAGAAGAAAAAAAAAATAAAGTCGAATCAAATCAAATTAAATCAAATACTACAAATAACACACATACACACACACCACCCACACAAATATCAAGCACAAAAATAAAATAGACCAACGACTTTGTTGTCTGTTATGGAAATAATAACCTCTTCAAATTCTTACGACTAGATCAAAATATACTACCAACACCATTGCAGATTGAGTTCCTCTAGGGATGTCTAAGTAAAATACAGGATGAGGCGGAGGATGCTCAGCAGAATTTCTCACAGTTTGCTGAGGGGAGTTGGTGGGTGATCGTTGCACCATTGCCGGTCTCTCATGCAAAGAAAAACCACGTACCCTACTAGAACATTGTAGAAAGAGTCCTAGGAAAAACACACCAACCGTGCCAACTTTGACATTTCATTGTAAAATATGAACAATTGGTGAGAAGCTTTCAAAATTTCAGCTCGGCAAAATTTATGCAGATATCATTTGAAATTTTTTTTTTTTTGCTGCAGCCAAGTAACGAATATCGATTCACATTTGTTTATTATTCTAGCATAGCATGATTGTTGTAAAACTATCTCTTATTAATAAAACTTTGTTTTCTAAATCTTTATTATTATATCAATTTTGTAATCTATGAAGTAAGGCTCATAATGTGTCTTTGGTTTTAAAAAGGATAATGTCATTTAAGCAAACATTAAAAAAAAAAATCTGAATCGATATTGATACAGTTGTCAAAACTTGTATTCATTTAGGTGAGTTTATTTCTTCTTCTTTTTTTTTCAAGCTAACTCTTGATAGGATGAACAACATTACAGCTCGGCATATTATAGTCAACAAAAATAAGGCAATAAATGAATATAAATAACCAGAACTAATTGCAGAGTTGAATAACTTTAGAGAATTAGACAAATATACTAGTAGGATATAATAGAGAACAGATCATCTTTAATTATTCATATTATCTCATATTGAAGAAACTTAAGGGAAAATCTTTTTTATTTTCTTTTAAGTTTTCACCAACTATCAATTCAAAATGTACTAGATTCATTTATTAAATAATAGTATTACCATTATTGGGCTATTTTATAATGATTCATGTACATGCAAATTAACTGTGCATTGATATAGCTATAATGAAACTTTGCATTCATGTACAACTGTTATCATCATTATCAATAACATCGTTTTTATCATCATTCTTCTTCACCATGATCAATATCCTCTATGCGCTCACTTATATGACTATAGTAACCCTGATAATTTAGATTTTCCCGGTCAATTTTAAACTCTTTGCAATCGAATTCGTTTATGTTCATTCAATTTAAAAGATACCTCATGGAGCGGAGCTATCGGTCAAGTGAATAAACGTTTCGATTTTTAATCGCGATCACATTTCGGACGAAAGTGCTTGTAAGAAATGTCAAATTGATCGGAGATAGTTTTAACTTGAGCGGGGAAACCTATGATAAAATTATCGGAATAATAAATGAAATATTCATAGATATCATCATTATCACCAATTTCATCACCAACAACACCATCATCTAGATCCTATTTGCTAAATGGTGTTGCAACAAAAAGTCCTATTTTTGATAATGCCAGAGTCACAATGAGGTAGTTTTCGAACCGTCCTTGGAGTTCCTTAAAGCTGTGATATAATTTTGGTAAATCTAATTATGCAATAGTCGTATTAAGCACAATTGTAATAATTTTCATATCTCACTTCCAAGTGAAATGATTATGTTTAGTCTTATAATCATTGCATTCCAAAGCATATTCAAAATTTGAAAGATAATATTTTTAGATTTACCAGATCAGTTTGAGAACTGTGTGACTACCGTATTAAGACCCAGATCTTGAACTTATGGTACACATCACTCTGCATTCAAGGTTAGGCAAGTGACGTTTTATGACCAAATGTGATTGGAATGCTTCATTCTGTACAGGTAAGCAAAACTAGAGAAATTATTGTAATCAAGATACTTCGCTCTACCTTTATGATTTGTTATTCCAAACAAACAGCCGGGCCACAAGAAGTCGGATTACAAACGGGCCGTAACAAACAAGTTCGCCGTACATTGCCACATTCTTCGCCCCATGTTGAACCTATCCTAATTCAAAGTGTCAAGCTTAATTTACTACACGGGAGTCTTACATGAGAAAGCGATATCCAAATGATGAGAGAAAAGGGTTTTAAACTTTGGTCGAAATGCTACCGGGCTGACGAAATGATATACGAATACATAACCAAAAATGATTACTCGACTGGGGCAAAGATCCAAGAGGAGAGGAGAGAAAAAAAAATGACAAGCGTCGAGAAAATTGAATCAGGGTCTGACAAATTACAAAATAATCATTCGCTGCAAAAAGGCAAATCATGTTTTGAAACAGAAACATATTTTCGGTGCGATATTGGTCGGAGGGGGTGATTTTATTTGAAACATTACACATTTATAAAGTAGGATGCACCTTGCACTAACCTTGCTTGTACTGTCTGCTCAACTTGATTTTCTCGAAAGGTTGCAACCGGTGACGTCACAACAGCGACACAAATTTCCCGCTGTCGGGTTCCTGGATAATCTTCACACTTTGCGAATACACTTTCACAGTTTTTGCTATGAGCTCGGAAAAAGTTAATTGACAATGCCTATAGATTACGAAGCTGTGTAGCGTGTATTCAGGGTTAATTGACCATTTGCAAACACTATTCTATACTGAGGTATATTTCATCAAAATAATATAGAAAGGAAAATACAAGGACAAGACAGTTAGAATATTATGTACAGAAAGAAAAAGGCAAATTTAATTCACATATTCGTTAGCAAATGGAGGTTTGCTTAGCAATTTTAATCATTATGCTTGGCGTCTAATTTGTAAACTATGTTCAATATTAATGTGCATAAATGCTGTTACTTTGAGTTTCACTTTTCTTCTTGTCTTTCCCTTTTGTACTGTTTCTTATTTTTGTTGTTCTCTATTACATTTTTTCATTCAAAATAGGAGAAATAACAATTAAAAATATACAAAATAACGTGAAAAACCATAATTGGCATAAATATTGATTCGTTTACATGATTTCGAATTAAGCTTCCGAAAAAACACAATACAAATGTAATATCATATAGTTTAATTATAGGCCTACTCCGTGATCTATTTTCTTTTCAAAAATTGGTTGCCATATCGATCATGTCGATACACGCAGGTTATTTCATTGACTTGTTCGGGGTAGGGGGGGGGGGTGTGCTTCAACACTTGTCAACGAAATTAAGTTGATGCCTTCAGTCTTAGACAAGGGAATCACTTTTTTTTTCAGTATATATTTTAAGCATTGAAATGGACAAGTATAAAGAAAATACTGATATGCAGTTGTAATTATGTTTCTTAAGTATGAGAATTTAATTGCCAATCGAATCATCTTATTGCTTTGGACCAGTTGAATACTAGCAGAGTGATTTGCTACATTTATGTTTTGTTTTCTTGAAACGTCAGCCAACTGAATTAAAACAACACTCGAAAAACCGAAACGGATGGCGAGCCGTGGGCATTGAGCGCGCACCAGAAGTCATCAAAATCACAACGTCAATCTCAACGTGTGGGATTACAACTGACTTCATTACCCGATCGTTTATCGGTCTGTAATTCAATCGTTTTGGTGCTTAGAATCTGTCGAGCTGTCTCTCCTGTTCTCTCCCCATTGCTGTCTGATTATTTAAAGTCGAGACGAGTATTTCATTTTGCTTCCAGACAATTTAGCGTTTTACTTTTATATTCCCCATGCGCGTAATGAGCTAACATCGAACAGCGGCTCAGCCCTCGGCTCCAAGTCGGTGCAGAGCAGCGGCCCAGCACGCCTGTAGCCCAGCATCGATGGCGGTCGACCTGCAAGCCATTTACCTCCGAGATATCCCGAAATGAAACCCTCATCCCTGTTCTCTCTTCAACTATCCCCAAAACCGGCAACATCTAAGTTTCAAACCTACGGGGTTGTATAAATATGTATATTGTCGAATATGTTTTCTTTAAAAATATCCGACGACTCTTTATCCCCGCCTTTTTATTGCTCAGCCGAACACCATATGTGTTCTAAAAAAGTTAACCCTGTTGCTCATTTAAGTTCGGATAGTGTATACACACCTCAAAGCTTTGTTGGGACAAAATGGTGTAGGATTAAATAAAAATACGCCTGGTAGAAAATATGAAAATAATTGTTATCGGCAGGCGAACGAACTGGATCAAAAAGATAAGAAGTCAGGCATAGCGATATCGCCAACAGGGGAGTGAAAATGAATATGGTGTTTATTTTATGAGATCAATGTATTTATTTGCCAGTTCGTGTAGTAAAAAAAATATTAGGTCAGTTTTATATAGAAAGAAAAGTTAAATCGCATGGCAATATTGCTGTTGATATTTCTTTTGTTGGGACCGGATACTATTTGAATAAGGAAGTCAAGCAAAGTTGATTTTTCGTAATAACCATCAATTAAATATTCTAGTCGTGCTAGTAGGGCATTTTCCTCTATACATGCATTGTGATTTTGTGTTGTATTAGGCCTACCATATTTCGAAAATATTCGATATTGTGAAAACAAGGAAGAAATTGTTTCTGTTTTTTTTTCTTTCTGTTTTATCTTATTTATATCTTTAATAATAAATAATAATAATGATAATAATAACTTACATTCATATAGCACATTATGTAAACATTTCAATGCGTTCAAAATATATATCTTTGTAATGAAAAACGATTCAATATTCAGTTTCTAGTCTGAGACGTGTTATAGCTATTGACGATGACTAGCTTTCACAAAATTGGTTTTAATTCCTGAATAAGATCAAAGGTAACTAACGAAATAAATATAATATATCATTGATTACAAAAATGTATTATGTGTTTAAAGAAAACTAAAAAGGACACATATGTATCTAAAATGTAAAATAAAAGTACTCTGCATCGATGGATGGGGAAAAACTTGTAATCAGTTTAACCATACAAACACAAACGATGGATGGTAAGGGTTTTGCCCGTAGCTTTTTGGTGCTTGGTTTCAATCGGGTGTCTTAACTGTAATCAACTTGCCCTCTATATAAATAGATCTGCGCCTCTGTCACATACCAAACTATATCATGTATATACAACAGTTGCCACTCATAATCGGGGGAACATATTTCATATTTTTTGACACCCTAAAGAGAAAATAGTTGCCGTCTCCTGCATATTGCCTTACACAAGGAGGATAAAGAGAGAGGTAATTATTGTAACAAGACCCAATGTTTTCATATCACTATTGGTAATGATGTCGTTGGTTCTCTACCCTTGGGTAATTCTCCGCTAATTAACTTTGTTCGAGGGATAGAGTTTCCCCCAAAGAAAACAAGAGCATACTGCTAAAGTAAGCAAGTCCTTTTTTTTTCTTTAGGCACACACGTCTAACTTTTGTGTGTATATAAATCCACGAGAGCTAATATCGTCGCATTTTCATTTGACTTCAACAGCATGAGTTTGATAAGTCTTCCAGAAACAAATGTAACTACAGCGACTTTCCAAGACTACATGGGTGCCGAATACCATAAGATAAAAAACAAATGTAAATATAATGTGGCCGATTAGGCCTATCGAACTTTAAGGATTAAAACACAAACGCAATAATTATATTGTCTAATAAAGAACTAGGCTTGTGCATACATTATGTTTTGATTTATATGAATACACTTCAAACTTTTCGTTGACGCTATTTTAATTTTATTTATGTTGCTTGACATTTTTTTTATTTTATTTGTTCAAATGTGACCTTTTTCTGACTGAGCAAGGCTTGAAAGATCTTGGTCCCCTTCATGATAACATTTTGCAGCTATAGAGTTCCTATCGTCTTCCATTTCTTTCTCGATGTTCCCATTCGGAACGGACCAAAAATATGAAATTATCTAACCGCACGCAGGTGCAATGTCATTACCAATTGTAAATGGAGAAGAAAAAATAAATAAAAAGAGAGAGAGAGAGAGAGAAAAAAAAAAACGAGTGGGAGAAAGGGAAGGAGAAAGGGGAGACGGATGGAGAGAGAGAGAGAGAGAGAGAGCACGGCGCGGTAACACCCACCCTCACACACAATCTCTCCCACACTCACGCACAAAACTACATGATCTGTACACTCATTGATAAGTAGAGCTAAAGGGAGATAGAGAAGGGATGTGCGCACACACCCTCACTCCTCACACACCCACCCACACACCCTCATACGCACACACATCAACACAAACCCCACATACGTAGAGAAAGAGGTGGGGGAGAGGGAACGCACGGACAAACACTCACCCCTCAAATACACATAGAGATAGAAAGAAGAAAGAAAGAGTTTTACAGGTTAAGAGTGAGAAAAGATGAGAAAGAGAGAGAGAGAGGGAGAAAGAGGGAGAGAGAGAGAGAGAGAGAGAGAGAGAAAGAGAGAGAGACTCAAATATGGATACAAAGAAAGAGCGATTAGTGAGTAGTGTATTTGAGGATATCGTATATTGTACACGATTAATCACCGTTAAGTCCTTAAGTACTCAATAGACCGCAAACCCATTCATATTTCACACCTTTCTCACTTTTATAGCACAAGGGCTAGCATAAAACCAGGTGTGTCGCTATCATGGCTATTATATTGGTGCAATACCCCCATGCACCTAGGCTTTAAGTATATTCATCACTCTTTCCGTTGCTAAAACGTACATATTTATTTGTAAAACTTATTTTTTCATGTCATTTCATCTGAAGACGTTTACCTTGGTAATATTTTTCAACAACAACCCGACCTTGTTATTTTATATTTAACCAAAGCGAATATGGCCAGTTTCGGATGTGTTGGTAGTCGATTGTTCGGTCTATGATATGTTGATATCTATAGATCTATACGTTAACTGATGTTATGCCTGCTCTTATGAAAAAAAGGAAGAAGCTTTTGAGGGATGGATTTACGATATTTTTCTAGTTTTAATGAGGCCCATCAATGTCGCAACTTTCTAAAACAGCGTAAATCTTGGCGGCAGAAAGAGCGAGAAGTTCGTGCAAACTTAACCGTAAATCCACACTTTTGTGCCTTGTTTCTTCATACTCCCCGTCCGATTCAACGCATTAAATTGACGGGGTGTAATATACAACAGTGGTATCTTTAGAGAAGAAAGACAAAAAGAAAAAAAAGGAAAGAAAAAGAAAAAGGAAAAAATGTCGGGACAGTTTCGTGGTGTTTTATATGACGTCGTTTCATTCATTGTGTGTTTTGATACCACACATAGTATACAATAACGCAGTTTAGGGGTTTAATATTTGTATTTTGGTCACGGGGAAGATTTTTATAGCTAAAATAGGTAAACAACACGTTTTATGAAGTAATTCTTTCACAGCTTATTGATGACAAATTCTCAACGCTGTAAAATTGATAGAATAAATAATTCTTGGTTTACATCGTAAAGTCTTCCTGTAGCATACGGGTGGTCATTGGAATGATGCAGTGATATTATGCACTATCCCCAAACCTGCATGGGTAAAATAAAACAGTAGCATATCACTTCATAAAGATGGACATTAATTCATTAACCATGATGACGAAACGTGAAACAAACAATTACAAAATCATAATTTGGAGTCAAGTGTAACAAATGAGATAAAATTATAAACATTTAACGCGATACAGCAGTTGATCGGGAGATACACAATTGAGTATTTACGTTAAAATCGGATATAATTTAATAGGTGGGATACTTTGATAAATCTATAATTATGATGGTGTAACTTCTGTGGAATATTCTTTCCGTTGTTATGTCTCCCTGTTTTGTTTTTCTCATTCGTCTTATGATGAATATTTTATATTATATATCTATAAAATGTACCATATATCATCTATCTTGGAATATCATGCAAGCCATTTAACCACATCATTAGTTTCCTTTATTATCCTCTTATCATAATCCAAATTAATCCTTCAAATTTCAAATCTCGCCGAATTCAATATTTATTGTCTTTTTTTAATTAAAATCTATTATTTCATCTTAGCTTATCAGTCTAGGAAGAAATATTATCTTATTTCTTTATCTTTTTCCTCCCTTTCCCTGTCTCTCTTTATTGCTTGCTTCTTTTCTCTTTCTTTTAGTTTCTTTCTTCTTCTGTCTATCCTCTCTCAACATCGCCCTCATATACCTCAACATTTCGCCCCCTCTGTCTCTTTACAATTCAAATGACCTCTTCGACAGTTTACAATCACCCATAAAAAAATAACACAAACTGAGAAATTATGAGACGTCATTAAAGTCAAAATCAAATTCCTTTGGAATAGTAACGGGTCCGGTTTATTAAGTGACATAAGAAAGAAATCACAACCAGCCTCTCATAAATACGATGCCAGTATGTTGACACAAAACGCACATATAAAATCCGTAACAGTTTTGGCAAAACTGATGAAGACTTGTTTACATGTATTCAAAAGAACAAACAGGACTTGATGTCACCTTCTAGTGATGCGATTACTCCTTGGGAAACTTATGTGCAAAATAAAGATACAAATTGAGGGATTGTTAAAATGTGCTTATGTAAATTCGATGTTTTTGTCAATTTCTAGAAACATACGGAAAGACTAGTAAAGCTAGAAATGTACATCAATTACTTTGGCCGGTATTCTCGAAGGGCGACTTAAGTTAGTAGGTCTTTAGGCCTTTAGGCCTACTAACTTTAGTCAACCTTCGAAAATACCAGCCGTTGTAATCATATATCATAGCATTGATGCAATTCTGCATTCAAATATAATGAATCATGCTTAATTTCATTAAAACAATAATAAGATAATGAGTTGAATATATATATATATATATATATATATATATATATATATATATATATATATATATATATATAATGCTATATAAAAATGCTATATTTTCAAATTTACAAGTCTTTTATATGTTGTCATATTTCATTCGTAGCCAGAGATTTGCCGAATATTTTTATTTTTCTGAAAGAGGAGACTTGTCTCTTTTTATTCCTGAGAGCAGCAGGTAACCAGACCCGGACAATTTTAAACAAAGGGGCCACAAGAGAACAAAGGCCCGAAAAATGAAATTTTAAGAGGTTGGGATTATCAGTGAATAAAATTATTAAGGAGGAGTCATATTTCTACGCAAACTGTTAACATGTTTCCATTATCAAGGTAGCATTACAATGGCAGACAAAAGGAGCAACATCCGGAGAAGATAAATTTATTTCTGTCGTTGCCAAGGAAAAATTTAGTCCCGTATTGCAAAGACGATTTAATGCAAGTTTATTCCACCGAATTCCCAAATTACAGCTAAGCTTTTGTAGTAAATATAATGTAGTTCACAAAAGTAAACGAAATGTTCACACTTCTATTACATTTTGTTGAATATTCACAACCTCTTATTTTGCATGTATCCTCCTTAGCAACGACGTTAAAATTTTTTTTCTTCTGTGCGTGCTGTTTCTGTCATTTTGCTTTGTGATGGTTCCTTAAGACTATTTCTAATTTGCAACAGGTACAAACTAAATATTTAAACGGTTTTCGGAGAAATATGCAATATGTTTCATGATTTGATTCACTGATAATCCCGACCTCCCCCAATTTCATTTTTCGAGGCCTTTGTCCTTTTGTCGCCCAATGTTTCAGACATGCCCCTGTCTAGGTACTTACTTCTCTCAGGAAATAAAGGGGACAAGTCTCATCTTTCAGAATATACGAAAATATTCGACAAATCTCTGGCCATGAATGAAATATGACTACATATAAAAGACTTGTAAACTTGTTGCAAACGGGTAAAGTAAAACATACTTTTTGCATGATACCTACGAATACACGTACCCTAATTTGATACAGTCAGAATTTTGCCTCCTAATATACATTTTCCTTCCAAATATGTCATTCCATTCCATCAATAAGATTCTAACAATAGTTAAAATCGGTAAGAGCAGGGCTTGTGCTCCTAATTTCCTTGTATTTGCCATATCTCATTAAAGTTATAGTTTTAAGACAATCTGTTTGAAAAACATGGGGTTGTGTCAGTTTGCATTGTTTAATCTTCCAGACGCTAATTAAGATATGTCATATCTTACTGAAAGAAGAGAGAATGACTCCTCATTAAAACCCTAAAAAAAATTGAAATCCGCCCATTACTTTTGTTAATAGAAGAGGTAGAAACATATGTATTCGTAGGTAACAGCTAATGTATTCGTAGGTAACATTGGTATATCGGGCTTACATGTATATTTTAAACTATTTGTTTGAATCCAATTGATATAATAATCGTGTAGGGGTATCAAACTAACTGTTTCTTGTGAAAAATATCTTTCTCAGTCAATATATGGGAACATACTGAAAAGTATTATGGAAAACACTAACTTTTAAGCAAAAACGTCAATATTTGAGTCCTGTTTATCGTATGTTTATATCTTTTATATATTTTATATCTTTGGTACTAGTAAGTGTAAGGTATTTTTCTGAACATTGTGTTTGATAACAAGCAAAAAAAAAAATAACCGATTAAAATGATAAACGTCTAAACTAAAAGATTCACACATGAGAATAATATATTGCGAATATTTATTAATAGCATCAGCCCCAAGGCAACAATAAAAAATGAATACGATATATTCTGTCTAACATAAATACTTTAACACAATTCGAAAAAAATGTTAATTAAATAATTACATTATAGATGTAGATCACCTTTTTAATGATTCACCATCTGGTATAGGCATTCTTTCATCACGTTTATTCTGATATCATATTTACATAAGCATAAAACCATAAACGAACAAAATATTAGCTTTATTTCATTTTCAAATCTAAACATTCATTATACCCTTCCTTCAAATTTTTTTTTTAAATGTTGTATTGTATCGTCGTATATATCTAGGCACTTACATGCATATATGATTATCCCACTCTGTTATCTTATTCCAATGATACTATTTGTGGGTAACAGTGTGTGTCTTGAAATGTTCATGAGTTAAAATATTCATATGTTAAAAATATAATTGACTGTTTCTTGATATTTTATGAATATTGGAAAGAATTAAAGACCTCTTGCTCAAACGTAACCAAAATCAAAATATTTTGAGAAAATATAATACGTCAATGACACACATCCAGGCTGAATATCCCAACCAAATTGAATTTCTGCTGCACTGTATGATTAAAGAGAGCGATATACGTCTGCATCTGTCACTTTTACGTCATTTTCATTTTCATGAAAAAAAAAATGAAAATGAAGTCAACTTTACTTTAATCAACATGGTTTCGATAACTTATGAAATTATGAGTCAGAGTATATATACGCATAAAACCCCAAGTTGGAAATTAAAGATAACTTAAAGAATGAGGCAATTTTGCTTTGTATTGAACTCCAGATTGCAATTCGTTAATAAAAAACATAAACACCTGATAAATGAAATCTAAAAAAAAAAGGATAGGTCGCAAAAATTAACTTTTAGTTTTGTTTTATTTTTTTTTAGAAGTAATGAAAATCCATCTCAGTAAATATTATTCATTTCGTATTTTGAAATAAAATTAAAGAAGGTTAATTCACATCTGTTATGTACAGATTGTGTCAATCGGCAAACGTGCCTTGAGTGAAATAGGAAAAAAAAAAAGATTGGTTATTCCCGAATAATACAATAAGCTATAATTTGGGAAACTTTACTACAAAACTGATAATCACCAATAAAATAAAATAACTTATATTATTGGGTCCAAACGATGTCCCCATTATCTATTGGGACTATTCCTTCCTTTCCAATAAATAAAAATCAATGTGAGGTTAATTGTAAAGCCGAAAATGACAGTTTACGTGACATTGTTACCTACGAATACACATTGTTACCTACGAATACACGTGACACCACTGCAGGAAATGCTACCTTATGTTTTTATTTATTCATAAAAAGCTATATTTTTTTTTTTGGTAATTAAATTTGAAAGAGTTTCCCCACTTGATAAGCGCTACTAAATATATCAAACATGATAATAACATTTTTTCAGAGCAAAAGTACTTCTCAATAATGAAATTAAAAATACAAATAATTTTACATTAATAAGGAATATGTCAAAACATAATGAAAACATAAGAGTCTAAACAAGAAAATTATCACACAATATCCTATTTATATGACAAATAAAACTACAAAAGTTTGTAATGTTAGTCTCAAGAAAATTACTAAAATATATGCCAGAAACACGCTATGCATACTTGTATTCGTAGGTAACATTCGGAATGTCAAATGTTACCTACGAATACAGCACTTATAAGGCAATATCTCAAAAACATATTGTTCAAGGATGATAAAACTTTAAACACGTCAGCAAGACATCGTTTGTCAACTTTCCCTACAATATTTGACACTAATCTTTTAAGGTATAGAATGGCAGAGGTTTATAGGTGTATTCGTAGCTAACTGAATTTTTTGACCACATGAAAAATTTGGACCTTTGATCTCTTCTGCCAGATTAACAAAGAAAGCAATGTAATTGGGAACGATGCATGTCGATAGGGAATGATGAGGCGCTTCTGTAGGGCAATTGCCAGCCGTACTTCGTTATATCTAGTATGGTTTATAAGCTTTTAAAAGAGCTGTATTCGTAGGTAACATTCAAATTTACCACTCGAAAAAAAAATCCAGAGATTGTTTGGATCGCCCTATATTATTCAAATTTGGTACAATTTCTCCTGAGATGTGTGCCATCCTAAAATACAACTTGAATCTAAATTATTTGATGATTTTCTTTAAAAAGTTTGGTCGCGAAAAAAAAAAAAAAAAAATTCTTCCAAAAATGGCCCAAAATGGCATGTTTTATAATTGTAAAAAAAAAAGTTCACTTCAAATGAAGTTGGAACAAATGCGGCACGAATAAGTTCACCGGTGCGGATACATAAAACGCAAAATTGAGGTTCCTACATTTTTAAAAATTTCTTTATTGGCCTGAACAGGATCAAAAACACCTAGTACACTTTTCGCTGGAATCGACCATATATATATGATATTTGTATCAAGTTCGACGAAAAGTACTCTATATTATGCTGTGAAAAACTAGCTCCGATTTACTACCACTATTTACTAAAAAATATATATAAATAAGTGTGACGAGACTCAACTTTTTGGACATGACGACGTTTGTCCTGATCATGCTGATGATGGCAAACTAGCCGAAAGCTCGATTAATAATTCAAAGTTCAGCTACGTCTAAGCTTGTCATAGACGTTTTATTTATAACACACACACACACATACGTATATATATATATATATATATATATATATATATATATATATATATATATTATAATATTTTGACGGCTTGTCACGGGTTTGATTCCCGGTGGAGACATTTTTCGATGTCACCAAAATTATCAAAAGGGAGGATAGCTCTGGGGAACTTTGATTTGAGCTACGTGTACTATTTTCTCTTCCCCATTTCTTTATATATATATATATATAATATATATATTATATATATATATATAATATATATATATTATATATATATAATACACAAGTTGAAAATGAAATCCTCCATCACGGAAAAAATATAAAATTAAACAAAAATTCTGGAAGAATAGTCGTGTAGGCAAATCTTTTTCCACTTTAACCGGTTTCTTCGGTTAAGAAACCGTTAATAGGAAAAAGATTTGCCTACACGACTATTCTTCAAGAATTTTTGTTTAATTTTATATATATTTATATATATATATATTTATTTATTTACAGTTATGAAATCTTATGTAGGGATTACCATATGTTGAATGCCGAATCCAAATATATACATTTTATTAAAATTTACGAAATAATGTTAGTTAGGCAGAAGAGTTAAGGTCAATGACATGCCTTGGCTGCTCCCGTAAAAATGAACTCCTTTTCGAGATTTTTGAATGGTGGAAATATGAATACAAAGCAGAAAATATGTGGCAGGTGCACGATATACGCGCAGTTAAAAGTCTTCCATTTTTTCATGATTATTCATATTGGCACTTAAAAGTACCATTCTTTAAAAATGACAAAAACAATCTGGGTATTTATTTATGTAAATAGTGAGAATGGGAGGAAACTTTGTGGTAAACAGAATTACAAATCGAGATGTAAGTTAAAGTTATAGTTATTTTTTGTTAGATGTATACATACGTATAATCAGACTTACTTTACCTTTTCTGAACTCTTTCTCAATCTCATTCACTTATAAATGGTAACCATGTACAGCGGTATAGAAGATAAAAATATCCGTGATATAAAAATTCTTTGGTGTAAACTATTCGTGTTTGTATGCCTCTGTAGTATACATTTTACAATCTGATGACTGACTGACACCGTACGTGTCACTGTGTGGTCCCTATACCTGTTCAAAAATACTTTTTTTTTTGGGGGGGGGGGTCTTGTTTTCCGATTCCATCGGTTTATGATTCCGTGCTATCTGGGGCGGGAAGGGGGTCCGAGGAACAAGGACCGCGGTGTTTTGGTGGAAGAATGTACACCTGTACAGCTGATGTGACATGATATAGCACACGGCCTCAAGGTGCCGGGGTGTGGTATGACCACCACTAACAATACTAGACATGCTAGACTCAACCCCCAACCCCTAATTCCAACTTTCCAAAAGTACTTCAAAAGTTATATTTTTGTTTGTTTTTCTTCCAAGTATGTATTCCTGTCTTTTGTGTGTTCTTCTCCAATAGTTGTGAGTTCGGCTTGCCATCCCGATCTGAGACTTTAGCGCATGATCAGGAAAACCAATTTGAGTATACTTAGGGATTTGAGGTAATGTCATACCATGTGTACAGAGCTTCTCGTTCGTTTATCATGTTTATGTATTTGCTATGAACCAAGTAAAAGAAGTATTATATGTCTTCGTTGATAGAAGTTAATTTAAAGAGAAAGCATGAAGGATATCTTCATAATTATTGAGCCTAGAAATATTTTGTTGCATCTGGAAAATATAAGTATGTATCCCGATCGTTTTGTTTGCTTGCCTTTTTTAATAATTCTCTCTCTCTCTCTCTCTCTGTCTCTCTGTCTCTCTGTCTCTCTCTCTCTCTCTCTCTCTCTCTCTCTCTCTCTATCTCTTTCTCTCTCTCTTTCTCTCTTTCTGAGAATACAATATAGTTAACCATTACCTACATGTATTATTACGCTGGGCATTCAGCATAATCACTTATCCATGAAATCTGTTCACATAAACTGTCATCGGATATTAGAGTTTCCTAAATGTGATTGGAATTTTCCCAAAGTAAATATCCCTACATTGGATAGAATTGACAAACCTAGTTTTATGGTGATATATCTGACAAAACCATCGAAATGATAAAAAGCTTGCTTTCGGCGCAATACATTCAGACAGATCTGAAACGTTTGAATGAAATTACAATTTCCTTTTGTTTGCCTTTCTTTGCTATGAATTTATCTGAGTAGATCACAGGTTGATAATTCACATTTGACAATATTGGCAAAGAGCTATGGTATTGTCCATATTATGAGCACCCATAATAATAGAGTGATTTTACGCGCAATTTCTTCCCTTTTATGAAGGGCAGTTTTGGCAGATTGAAATGCACCTCAAATTAGCGCCTACAACACCACCAAAAGAAAGCTGAACTCCCGGTGGAATTTAGAAGGTGCTATCTTGGGGCTGGAAAGAGGCGGTACTCCTGTCATGATCGCAGAAGAAAATCAAGCGAATTAAAACCAGAAATTAGAGATAAAAACAAGAACGCGTGAAGAGGGCTGAGAAAATGAAACCGCCATAATTTTGCGGGAGACTGTGCAGTAAATGTAGCGTTTGATTTCTGAATTCGGTCAGGTGCGCTGATAGGGCGGTGAGCGGCTCGAAGCATCGCTCATCCAGCTCGATTTTTACACCTGGCGAACCATTCTTGATGCCAATTCTCCTCACATCCTAAAGAAACATTCAGCCTCATGACATTGATATTTTAATCTTACTCCTCTTGTTTCTACGCGAATAGTAGAGTATGTTTCGCTTTTGAGCATTAGCGTGTTAATGATCTATAGAAGGCCGCCCGTGACATTAGTCATACTTTGATGATTTTCATCCTTCGTTTGCATAACGAGAGATATTTTGGTTGACTGAAATTCAACCTCTATCGAGTTTTTCTCACACCTATTGGGATATTTGTTTTCCTCTGTCCATTACACATTGCAAATTGGGTCAAATTATTTTTCCAAAACCACCAAGAAATTGTATTCCTATGAAAGTTGGTTTTTACTTTGCACAAATAATACAATTTAATAATAATAAAACAAAATGAAAAAAATAGGGCCGTGACTGTAAAGAAGATATTAAAGATTTTCCACTTAAGAAAATTACAAGAGCTCGTTCTGTTTGATGTAGATCAAATTCATGGTTAAAAAATCAACAATATGGAAATAACATAGATAATATATGCATGGACCTAATAATTAGGTCCATGATATATGGCACGACCTTATCGATTTTTGTTCTTTTGATTTATTGGTTTTCGTACAATAACACTGTTAATGATACGTGTGACATATGAAAATGTGTAATCATAATCACTTGTAATCACAGTATATCAAACAAAGTCAGAAAATAAAATTAATCGACTGGGTAACATTATTCGTAGCAGTCGCAGTAGTAGTAGTATAGTCAGTGGCGGATCCGGGATTTCATTACAGGGGGGGGGGGGCAAAATCGGTATTCAGATTTTGGTACACTCATTTTTTTTCACGTCACGCTGGCCGACCGATAAGCGCGGGGGGGGGGTGATAATTTTTTTTGGGCCTTCGGCCATCAAAGAGGTCATCATTTAGCAGCCATAGGGGGTAGGGTTGGGGGTTAATCGGGTCGCTCGTCTATTTTTACTCCCGCTTTTTTTTTCCTTCCTTCCCCCCCTTTTTTTTTGGGGGGGGGGCGGGCCCGTCGGCCCCCCTGGATCCGCGCCTGGTAGTAGCAGCAGCAGCAGCAGTAGTAGTAGTAGTAGTAGAAATAGTAGTAGTAGTAGTAGTAGCAGGAGTATCAGTAGTAGAAGTAGTACTAGCAGTAGTAACAGTAGTAGTAGTAGCAGTAGCAGTAGTAGTAGCTGTAGCAGTAGTAGCAGTAGTAGTAGAAGCAGTAGTTGTAGCAGTAATAGTTGTAGTAGTAGTAGTAGTAGTAGTAGTAGTAGTAGTAGTAGTAGTAGTAGTAGTAGTAGTAGTAGTGGTGCAAGTAGTAGGAGTAGAAGTAGAATTAGTATAACAGATGTGTGGTAAGATCAGTAATAGAAGCTCTATACCGTAGAGATGTTTAACTGTATCAAATATTATAGAACAAAGAATTCACAAAATGAAGTAATATTTCCCCATTTTTGGCATTCTCTCAATTAATTCACTTAAAACTATATCATCAGCAATGGGAATTTGTAACATAGTTAACATCATTATTTCAATGATTTCTTTTTCAACCAGTTGACATCGATATGTTAAATCAGACGCAGAATTCTAAAAAGACCTCATTTTTGTTTTCCAATGTTTTCATATAATTTTCTTTCTGATCATCTTTCACGGTCAGTGACATTTCTGAATGATATTAAAAAAGGTTGAACCATGTTTACCCAACGAAAGAATTGCTGGTAAAAGCCATAAGAAATTTAGCATTTGTTCGCGAAATTGGATAGAACACACACAAAAACAGAAATCAAATGATGAATAAGCTGACATTCCTCACAAGAAAAAATCCACAACGATTTCTTTTTCCTTCTTCTTCCTGCTCGCGCATTTTTGACGGATTATTCACCTGTCGCAATTCTTAAAAATACCCTAAAGTGTTTTTTCTCTTTCTTTCTTTTTTGAATAACTCTTGATTAAACTGAAATATATTTTTTTTTGCACGCATCACTCGGTCAATTAAATTTATGTGTAGACATTGATAAACACCGTACACCGACAATAAACCCTTCTCCTCTTGATATCTCTCACTCTTCCTCTCATCCTCACTCCTATATTTTTCTCCCTTTTGTTATTTCAAATATATTTCTGCTATGATATCATGACTATTGATTTATTAATTTTTCTGTCTAAAGTATACATTCTCTCTCTCTCCTTCTCTCTCTCTCTCTCTCTCTCTCTCTCCCTCTCTATCCCTATTAACATGATTAAGCCTCTGTCTGAATCTTGCTCGGTTCACCCCTTAATTTCAAGGCATATCTCAAATCGTAATCTTTTCCTTCTACTTTCCATTCTTTTTGTCCCTATCTTTTCTTTTCTTTTTGTCCCTATTTTGTTTTGTTTCATTTTATTCCAAACCTAAAAGTTGAAAACAAAATCTGTGTTGTTCTGTTTTTTTTATATTTTCATTTATTGTTATCACTTTTATTTTGTCCCTGCATAGTATTAAACTTTGTATGAACATCGTCTTCCTCCTAATCATATAGGCCTAATAATATGATTGATTGTTATCCACTTTATTCTTTTCATATTTTTTTCTTTCAAAATATTGTAAGTTTTCCCTCTTAAGCGCTGTCATTCCATTCGCCTTCTTAAATGATTCATGCCCGTGTCAATATTGAAATAAGACACGATTTTCTCGCCTTAATTGAACGGACAGGTGAAAACTCAGGATGTAAACGAATTGACGCGCGCAGAAAAGAGCACCGTTTAGAAACCCCTTTTATTTTCATTTAATTTGCGAAGGGAGAAAGTGCAATTTCACAAAGGATTAAAGACAGAACGATCAATAAATGTCCGTTTAGTGGAGAAGAAAAGATTTAAATACTTTGAATGCACTTCAAAGGAGTTGTATATTTGTGGTTTTTGTATAAAGTGCACTGATTTCTTTAACAGGTTGAAGGGAAATAGCTATACGAGACATCAAAAAGGGGGTCAGTTCTGATTTTGGGTGAATTAACAATCGAAAGTTGAACAGGTAGCTTTGTAGAATCGTTGCTTCATAAATGTCAATGTTTCTCCTTGACCTCCAACACCGCCGCCCCCGCCCCCCCCCTCTCTCTCTATCTCTCTCTCTTTTGCTGACTTTTTTTATTTCTTCAAAATTCTTCTTTTTTTATGTTTGGTTGTGTATAATGCGGCGGTCACAACTCGTCGTATCCTACGGGGCACGTGCCATCGACGTAGCCTGCGTTGCATGTGCAATGCACGCACAGGTCCTGGGTCAACTTCTGCGATTCCTGCGTTTCTGTAGTAAGGGTATTGTAAAAACCTCCTGTACGTCGTACATGCATTGTACCTGCGAGGTACCTCCGCTGCACGATTTTTCTACGAAATCCGTCGTAGGGAGTTGCACGTCGAAGGTACGGCGAGTTGTGACCGCCGCATTACATTCCTCTTATTTTTTTTCGATATTTCTTTAATAGGGTCTGACTTTCTTTTAATTCCTTGCCCCATTGTTATCGGTGCGCCTCTCCCTGGTTGTTCTTACCCTCGAAACACTCCAATTCCCCACAAAAATCCTGGTTAATATTTGAAATACATCTGGTATAGCCCCGCTTGACCCGGAGTATGGCTCGATGGACCCGGAATATGGTAATTTGACCCTTTTGAAAAATTGTACAATTGTCTCTCTCTCTATCAGTCTCTTTCTGTCTGTCTCTATTTGCCTCTCTACATTTTGCCCTCTCCCTCACCCCTCCCCCTCCCTCTCTCCCCCTCACTCCCTCACGCTATTTTAATATCTACCATTTGCCATCTATCCCCTCTCTATTTCTCTCTCTCTCTCTCTCTCTCTCTCTCTATTCCAATCTCTCCTTTCTTCCTCTCTTTACCCCTCCCTGTCCCTTTCTCCCTCAATCTTGATCCTAGCTATCTGAGGGACGTGGGATAGGGTCCGACCCGATTGATTGATCGTTTATAGATGTTGATCGATTGGGCTGTCGGTCCCACTCATAGTTGACCGTGTCATGTCCAGACCGCCGAACTCAATAGAAAAGCAAGGCAAACCAAAAGAGCAACGTGTGAAACTGGTAATTGCTTTTTCACCAGCCTAAATAAATAAGAGTGAATTATTGAGCGGTGTAAGAACCGAAACGCATGGCAAGAAAATGGGGGGAAAAAAATTCCCTCAATGAATTAATCCTTCCCTAAAGAAAGGGGGAAACGAAAAGAAAATTTGAAAGACAAGCTCGGAGAAAAAAAAAATGGGTACACTCAATCGCACGCCTAAGGGAGAAACGGGGCTGTGTATTAATGTTTCCGCAAAGTATTTTTCATCGTATGAATCAATCTCCCCTGACTTTTTCTCCTTCATGATATTTCTTTTATTCTCTTTTCATTCTTTCTTTTGCGAGTAGGTTTTGGTCGCAAGTATGGCCTGTGGGGGCAGTATGCTGACACAGTGCATATGTTCTCATTTGATATATTAGCCAGTTTTTGTGATTTTAATCCGGTATGATAGCCAAGATGTTTATCGGAGAGCCGTGTTTACTTATAATCAGTTTTACCCTTAACCATGAGAATTGGCATATGAACATGCATCTTCGTTTCCTTCACCCGATCTCAAAAGCGGATTTGAATGAAAAAATATCCTGCGCAAATGCCAATATAAGCAGGATATTTGGGAGGGGTCATGACCTGCGCCTTCTAATTTTTAATTATTGTACACATAGTTAAAACATATATTTAAAATGTATTTTTTTTGCAAAACCTTTGGTATGATAAAGATTGTGCAATAGGGTACATGCAGGTAATATTGGCCAGCAGGTAATATGGGCCACCTGAAACAAATAATGTCGTGACCGTCGACCGGTGACCGGTGACCGGTGACCGGTGTGAGCACCATAATGTTGTTCATATGAACTGTACACGAAAATATATCGCCTTGAGAGCATCTGATGCCGAAATTTCTCTGAGAAAATTGCTGAAAACCAAAAAGGTAGGTAAAACTTATGGCATTTTTTTACCCTGATGTAAAATTTGATATTTCACAGAATGTGATGGTGAAAGAGTGTTTGAGAGGGTAACCTCAATTGTTTTGTATATTTAGTAAGCCTATAGTTTCATTTTGATCATACTAGCGTGTAAAGGAGAATTCAATTCGCTTTAGTGAAGGGGTGCAATGTGGCATTGAATGCTTGCCTGACACAGCAACATTAGTGCAGGTAATATGGGACATCCAAAATGGCGGAAATGATTCTGGTACTTAGTATTGGGATGAGGCATCAATCTCTTTGCTACGATTTTGGGGGGTATATTCACAGTATATAATTAATAGAAATAACTTACTGCAGGCCTATATTGATTTGTATAATGAAAATAATATTTAAATACTATTTAAAAAATACAAAATACAAAATACAAAACAATGAAATATATAGTCAAATTATTTACTGAAGGGTCTTCACGTACGTTTCTCGCCTATTGGTTATGTGTTCTCCTGGCGTAGGTTGGTTTAAGGTGCGCGCGCACGCTAGTTTTCGTGTGCAACGCGAGTGGTCGGTAATTTGTTGTAATGTTTTTCTCAAGCAGTAGAAACGAGTTGGACAGCAAAATTTAAAAAAAGACACCGAAATACATTAAAAGTGGCAAAATGGTGCACATGCATCTTGAATTTGGAGATTGGTGTATCAAATAAACTAATTCAACAAACAATTGGGAATTATTTCCGCTCAGTTATTGATGCATCTTGGAAGCCTGATCAAAACGGACGAATTTTGGGGTTTATAAAACATAAGTTTTTACAATTTTATCTCTTCCCTTTTTGATATTTTGGAAAAAAAATGAAATGTTAATTAGAAGTTACCTCGAACCGATACCGTGTGTGTCTTGCAGGAGGATAGTTTTTGACTTGGAGACACACCTGGAATATCACTTGTGAAACCCACTTGAAATATTACCAACACCGGATGGGACTGGAAAACTTGCCGATAGTCGCGGCGATATACGCTCTTAACGCACGACTGACATTATTTCTGCGAGTTTCAATAACAATATTAATTAATTTTTCCTGTTTACTCAGCATTAACCCACGAACATAGACATACATTGTATTTCCCACACTCCAAATTTTAATTTCGACTGATTTGATATCAACATTAAAATCATAAATAAACGATTGACAAATGATGAAAAGGTACTTGTACGAATCTATGGTTTTTTTGTAAAAAAGAGACGATTTACCTGATTTCAAAGGGGCGTCTCCAAGTCAAAAAAACTATCCTCCTTAAACCAACAACGGTATCGTTCAGTTAACTTCTAATAAAATTTCATATTTTTTTCAAAATATCAAAAAGGTAGAGATATAAAAAATTATGATTTTATAAAAGCACATATAATTCTTATATTGGTTTTAAGTAAAAAAATAAAATCGTCATTTTGAGCCTCTTAAAAGTGACCACAGAAACGCCAAATTGGTGTGTTTAAATTGTATATTCAAACACCAATATCCAAAGTAGAGGTGTATATTCACAACGTTGTCGCTTTGTGTTATTTCTGTGGATTTTTTACTATTTTGTCTTCGTGTCATTTTGTTGCATGAAAAAAACACGAACATAAATGAACGAACCCTTCGTCGCACAAGAGACAAAATAGACCGCGATGGTCACAACACAACTTGCATCTATCTACGACTTTCTATTGTGTATGGCGTGGAGAGTGAACGTTTCACTTAAAGGAGAATTGTCCCTTTGTAGATAGTTGGCTTACTGTTAATGCAGAAAAATCAAATAAGCACATTAGTGAAGATTTGATGAAAATCGGATAAATGATAAGAAAGTTATGCGTATTTGAATATTGAGATCTCTAATGACATAGGAAATCTCCCATTGGCAACGCGGTCACCATTTGTGATGTAACAAAGGGAGAACTCCCCATATGGTGTGCAAAAAAAACTATTCAAAATGTCTCTTTATTTTCATTCTAATGATAGAACAGCTTTTCTTTTCATGATATATTATGACTTTCATATATTTACAAGTCATCCCATAAAAAGATTCTTTATTCTCCCTTTAGAATCAAGAAAAAAAAGAAGATTTTAGTACAATGTGTACAATAGATATTGGAAAGATCTCCCTGCATAGCATCATACATCATGGTCGCGTTGCCAATTGGAGGATCTCCATATCATAAGTGATCTCAAAATCTAAAAAATCATATCTCTCTTATTTATTGCCTGATTTTTCTGAAACTTTCCCAATATGTTTTGCGGGTTTGTCTCCATTCACTGAAGCTAAATTTCTCTGAGGGGATAATTCCCCTTTAAGACGTGATGTGACCATGGAAATCCAAACATGTGACCACCGCACAATATGGCTGCGCACGCCAAGATCCAAGAAGGAACGTACGTGTCTTATAAAATCAAATGATATCTGAAAGTTAATGATTTTCAACATTTTAAGCAAATTCCAGACATGGTAGAGTCATTGTAGTTTTTTAAACATACATTAAATACATGTGCCCATATTACCTGCACATGCAGGTAATATGGGCACTTTGGTAATGACGTCAACATTTGAATATTGCAGACAGGGGGTTGGTGATAATTGTTTTTCTTCACAATACAAGTTAGAGCAGTAGTTATTGATTCATATAAACAAAGATTAGACTGTGTGTCATTTTGTAATTCTATGCAAATTAGGCAAATGAGCTTAGGGGCCCATATTACCTGCATGTACCCTATGACAATTGGTTTGGTCTAGTGGATTATTCGAGGGACTGTGGATCACAATGTCCGTGGTTCGAAACCTTGTTACATCCATAAACGTCGTTCGACAAGACTTACATTTACCACTCCCTCCCCAGTGCCCTGTAACCAAGCGCGGCGATTTCATGTCACGACTGGGGGGGGGGGGGCGGAAACACCTGAAAGTGAAAAATATTACACTCAAATTCGCATACTTGGCGCAAATTATGCAGAAACTAATGAAAATGTTTGCGAGTGCGAAGGCGAGCCGAAAATCTTTCTTAGAATAACATGTAGCATTGTATTTGACATACATTTTACCTCTTTATTAGCTTCACATGCTAATCACTACATAAAAATATGTTAAGCTTTAAAAATCGAGGGGGGGGGGGCGATTCCCCCAGAAAAAATGGAGGGGGAAACGTCCCCCCTCCCCCCCCCCCGGATCGCCGCCAATGCCTGTAACATAAAGAGTTACGTTCAATTGCAAATTTTACTGATTAGTTTACAGTGAGACTTTTATGAAATACGTCTTTGCAACAAGAAAATTGACTGGTTACTATCGATTTGCAACTGATCGTAATTCTGGTGTAATTGTCTATTGGAATATATAGATTATCTACAGTAGACGAAATAACTCCTCATTTTGTGATCGAGACTAGACTCAGGTAATGATCTATACGACAAGGAAATTAGATATCATGGCAAATTAAGTGAATTTCATAATAATTATATCACCTCTTAATCATGCCTGTGACAAAAAGTCAAAATTATCATTTTGATTAGAATGACGATGACGAACGCGAAATATATATATATATCACATAGACTGACGATATAAAAATAAAGCTATTAGATTCGAAAATTAATAACTGAGAATAAAATTGAGAATAAATATGATACAAGGTGAAGTGGGAAGTGCACAATACACCATAAAACGTTAGGGGACTAAGAATTGACGAGCATGACAGAGTAGGAATTCAAGAAGATTAAAATGGTGACGTGATGACGAAAAAAGTACAAGGGGTGACGAAAAGAGTTTCTTCATCTTCCACGATATTTAAAGTGAAAACATTAGGGCAAAGTCAATTCGGACATACATGATTTCACAAAATAAGACCAGAGGAATTCATACCACTGCATGATATTAACTAAATACCAACTAATTATGTTGCAGAACTTAATATTGTTGCTACAAAACAAAATTAATCTTGTTTGGGCATGAGCAGATAATTCGTACGAAAAGTCGAGAAAAAAACAAACAAACAACAACAAAACAACAAAAAATAAATAGAAGAAAAGGGAAGTTATTATTCATCTTACATATTATAATTTGATCCCAGGTTTTCACTTGGAACAAATTTTAAGGTTTATCCGCACCTTTAGCCAACACTAAAAGTACACATCGAACCTTGGAACAACGGATATGAGCGACCATACAGGAATTATCACTCCCCTTCGCAGGGGGGACATCCCGTTTTAAATGTGTTCATTACAATAATGACTGGATCTTCCAATAGTTAGGAGTGTCTATTCCAGGGGGTTTGAACTTGGTTTAAATGGCGGTAAGTTTAAAGGGAATCTATTCATTTAAAGGTGTCTCGTTAGCATTGGCCTCTTGGTGTGAGCTGTTCCTGTCATAAAAACCTTTCTAAATTGCTGCGTCCTCTTTCGGCGGACAGCCTCACAGTTTGACTTCAGATTTCGCGGGAAGTGTAGGACGAAATTCCCGTTCTCTCTCTCTCTCTCTCTCGCGTTATCTCTCAACAAAGATGTCCCGATGTCTGATTGTCTAATCGTCTGTCGTATTGTATGTGTATTTTACCCCTCCCCCCAATCCAAGTCCCCAAAATCGCCCATCCATTTTTATTTGTGTGTGTGTGTGTGTGTGGCAATTTCTTGTTTATTATTAGTATGGTACATGAACACTAACTTTAATTGCATCAATGCTATCTTTTTTTTTCTGTTTTATTTTTTCTACTCATTATGAATCAATGTTTACTTTGATAAGTCAAAACAAACATTTCTTCTAGTTCTTCTTTTTTTTTTCTTCATCTTATTCTTCTTCTTCTTCTTCTTCTTCTTCTTCTTTGTATTTAAACTTTTTTTTTCTCCAACCCCTTTCTTAGTTTCTAACATTGAAATTTTCTCGTTTTTTTATGACATTACTTAATTTCTTTAATATACCACGGTTTCTCTGTCCTTAGGTAAAATGAGGTAACCGTAATGGACAGACAAACAGAGGTTATAAGTCCATGGGAGGAGACACAGAAAGAAAGTTTTTAGAGTGCGTATGGCTGGAGGAACAGACGGAATAAAGAAAGTGAAATTGTTTGTGTATCATTCATTTTGTAGTAGTTCCTGAAGTACATGAATAAGAAAACAAGTTACCAAACAGATAGGGCCTACATACGGTAACACATGTAGCAATGGACGTCACTATCATGACTTATAAGCCAGCAACATAAAAGTAGTTTTGCAGTTTTATAAAGATGCCAATTCTTAACTAAATACAAAACCATCATTTCCCATGGTTAAGAATAACATAAACGGATAAAAGTTCCATTTTCTAAAAATGCAATAAAAATGCTGATTCAACCTGTGCAAAAATAACGCCCAAGTCTCGCTGCGTGTGGGACCTTATTGTAACGAAGATAATTTCTACTTTTATAATTTGTTTTTGTTCTATTATTACAGTCCCGCTACAAATTAATTTATCTTTCCGATGATTCAGAGGAATAATAACGATCCTCACACGTCTCCAATCAACATGATAGATGCCCTAATGTTTGCTACATGTGACGCGAATTTCCTCAGAAAGTGCAATATTTATGAAAATATCAGAAACAACAGGTATTTTATTCATCTACTTGTATCCCTCCTAAAGAGATTTGGGAACCACACAGAGTCGCACACTGTTTAATCATTACATTTCATAAACATCTTAATGTAATATCGGATATACATGTTAAACATTATATGTATCCATTGTTTTTTTTTTTTTTGTTTTTTTTTTGTTTTTTTTTGTTTTGTTTTTTAGAGAGAGGTGGGGGGTCACACCACGAGTTTAAATTGTTTTCTTCAGATATTAATTTGATTAACATCTAAAAGTATACTCCGCATGCTAAATCGTTATGACTCGTATAAAGACTTATATTTATAAACTTATAATAAAACAGCTTTTGTTTTATAACTGATATGATACATGTACACACAAAAAACAAGAACTAGTTTCCATGAGTAAAACCCGTTTGCTACTCTTGGAGGCGAGTGCTTTTATTCGTATATCACGTATTTTTACTTCAGAATCTGTGTTTCTGTTAAAAGTACACACCCGCTCTTCCAGAACATGTAAAGTTAATAAGGGATACTCAAGAAAAAAATTTATTGAGTATAATAATTTTTTTTCTTGAGTATCCCTTAGTAACTTTACATGTTCAATTACGTAAAACAATTGTGCAAGTGAGTTTCTCTTCAACTTGGTACGGCTTGGTGGATGATCGGGTGAAAACACTAACAATCGAGTAAAGTGAGAATTGCTGAGAAATTCTATATAGCCTGTAATTCACTAGATGAGTAAACTACGACACGTCTTCGTATACGTCTAAAGTCTCGTGAAAGTCTTTGAGAGTAATTTTACTGGCTATGCGGCGGTACTTTTACATGTTGCGCCCGGTACGCCTACTCGGATCACGAGTACGGACATCGACACTGCACACGAGGTAATGTTCTACGCTGGTACGTACGTAATGTGTAGCGGATCGAACGGAGATCGAGAGCGGAGTGCCTGCATGCTCTTATTGTCTTTGGGTGAGTCCTATTCCTTTTTGTTTGTTTGTTTGCCTGTTTTTATAATGATATTTGGAATGTTCCGATGATATACATCGTCTGATAACACTAACAGCTAGATTACCATGCATGGATTTCCCATTACTTTGTCAGTCATGTACACAGTTTTAGTAATTTGATGCATTGATGTGCCATGCAATGCATTGGTTTGTGTGAATTGATGCACTGAAGTGAGTAATGCAGTGTATTGGTTTGAGTGAATTGATGCACTGATGTGTATATCATCGGAACATTCCAAATATCATTATAAAAACAGGCAAACAAACAAACAAAAAGGAATAGGACTCACCTAGTGAGTAACGCTTTACATATATACTCAGAGAGTCAGTAAGTAAAGGTTGCACAAACTTATCACAAGCAACTTGATGAGTTTGTGCAACCTTTACTTACTGACTCTCTGAGTATGTAAAGCGTTACTCACTAGATTAGTTTGTGCAATGTACTCAAAACAATTAGTTATGTTACTCAATAAAATGACTTAATTAAATAAACTCATTTTGGTGTGTCACTATATTGTCAAATTAAAAATACTCGATTAGGTGCGTTTTCAGAGTAGCGTTATTGAGTGAAAGCACTCATGGATGTGTGTCACTATATTGTCAAAAATACTTGGATATTTGAGTGTGATCACTCATATATGCAAGTTCTCATTTTTATATACACCAAAAGAGGGGAGCATCAGACTGAGCGGCAGAAACTTGCGAACGTAGCGAATAGTTTTCGCCAACTTTTCAAACGAATGGTTGCAAGAAACATGGTTTTCCTCTCTCATGTTGCGGCGAACGCTTGCGAATGTAACATATTTGGGTGTTTATATTTCGCAAGGATTCGTAAAGAGTTACAACCATAATTTTACAAATGTTTGTCAGCTAACTTTTGTAAAAAAAAAAAAAAAAAATTGCAAAGAAAATCTCAGAAAGAAAAAGAAAAGTTCGTGAATGTGTTTGCAGAATATTGCGAATAATCCTGACGAAACCCTCAGTGAGAAATTCCTTTTGAAAATGTATACATTAAGTAATGAGTTTGACAATATTTTAACACTCATTTCAACTCTGTTTACATCTGAGTCAGATCGTCTACAGACGAAACAAGCACTTAAGAAAGAAGCAAAAGCATCAAACAAACAAGCAAACAAACAATACAAATTATCGTCAACATGGTCAAGGGTAAAGTGAGATCATTGTAAGTGACAGGCGAATCTTCACGAACTATATGCAGCCTTTCTCGGAACATCCAATTTCTTCATATCGAATTACCTCAAGGTCACGGGTACAATACAGGCAATAAACCTCTTCCGCGCTCAATTAGCCACGAAGTTGTTAATTGTCTTTTGTTGGGGGTCATTTCGACGTAACGAGCGTGAGTTGTGTATGATGGTACAAGGGTGAAGATGTATCCGTTGTCATATCCTTGCACGATAAATCACCGAGGGAGAGGGCTAGACATAATAAATCATCCTCAAAATCTTCGTCATTGTCATTACTTATCATTTACAGAACTTGATCTTTTTCTTTGTGATTGTTTTTTATAAGTTCTAAAGACAGTCTTTGATGGAACTGCGTTGTCATTTAGGGGATTGTACAGGCAAGCATACGCAAGAACGGTAAGGAAAAAGAGAAAGAGACAGAGGGAAAACAGAGAGTGTAACACACCTCTTTTTTTTTTTTAATATAACATTTTTTTAGTATAGCTTATTAAATTGAAAGATTATTTTGATTTCATTCCACAGACAATTGATTGAATTCAACATCAAATATATTATGTAAATAGAAATAGATAATAAATAAATCGAAATGGTCGTAGGCTATGTCATTTTGATAAAGGAAGAAACAGCTATTTCAATAATAAAGACATCTATCCAGATCAATTATATTTGCACTATTTGTTTATCTGCTCTTTATGTTTTATTTTCGTATTTTTTTTACTTGAAAAATGAAAATAAACACTTATACAAAAATGAAAGAGATACGATTAGGAAGTGAGAGAAAGAAAGAGAAAAGAGAGAGAGAAGACAGAAACGGTAACAGATCGACAGAAAAGGAGAAAGAAAGACAAGCGGATTCGAAACAGAAAATGTAGATTCTCTCGAAACCATGATTTTGCAGAATTCAAGAAATCTAAAGTGACGTTATGATGCTAAATATTTAGACATCTTTCCTTCCCATCTACCAATTCAATTAGAATGTGTTTAAAGCGGACACACAAGGACATTAAAATGACACGAAGTCTAGGTTCATCAGAAAGAGAGAGAAGAAAAAAAAAAAGAACACGAAGATATTTCAAAAAGTCAACTTTCTACTTCAAGCTATTGATTATGGGCTGCTTTCAAACTTTGTCAAAATCGTAAATCTGGAACGAATTAAACGATTTGTAGATGAATGTGATGAATTTATATAATTTTTCTGTTTGCAAAGGTAAATGTCACTGGACTCCTCTGCGAGAAAACAAATGTCTAAAACGTGCGCTTTTGCCAAATTCTCTCCCGCGAGGCACCCATTTTTGCCAAAATATGCATGAATTCATTTTTTGTTTATATCTTGCGATGTGAATGAGTTTGCTTTCTCTCTTCTTCGATGGCCACTAATTGTTTGAATTGCATTTCAATTTGGTCGATAAGCAAAGGTGTTCTTGGCTTAGAGAAACGTGACACGTATGCTGATTTGATTTTCTACGACATTACATCGCGACAATTATGACGAGAATACAAATGGCATAACTCTTTGATTTGTGAACGAAAGTGGAGAAAGTTGTTTTAGAACTTTGGAACAGTAGTATAATCATGTTTACAGAATGTATTTCATTAATTGCTATTAAAGAGAGTTTTGACAACGAAGGAGGTATGGTGTAAAGATATATATATATTTTTTCTCCTTCTTCTTTTTCGGGGGGCAGGGGTGGATGTATTTTAAAAGAACACATAGGATAAAGCCGCAACTGTATATGATTGAACATTATTGGATACTTATAAAAAAAATAATTGGAAAAAGCAAGAGGGACAGAGGAGAGAGAGAGAGAGAGAGAGATCATCAGTGGAAGAGGTAGAACATGTAAAAAGAGAAGACGAAAATGTATGATAAGTTTTTCCCATTCTTCAAAAATAAAGACAAACAACAAACAAACAAATCAATAACAAAAAAAAAAGGGGGGGGGGCTTTCGGGTTGAAGAAGATCGGTTACATCCATATTATACATCATTATTACATCCATATCTTTCACAATTAAATCTATAGACAAATATCTCAAATCGATTAAATGGAAAATATCAGTATAATCCTACATTTCTAAACACTTGTGATTCCTGGACAGGTATACTTTAGGGACAGGTAATATTCTTTGAGGTAACGTCTATACTCAATAGCCCGTCTAGCCAATGTATACACGGAAGCCTCCTCATTCCCCTAAACCAAACAAATACCAACACTTACTTATGACTATTCATTCTACCAAGAAAAATACAACCTCCCAAATGTTTGTCTGCGGCTAGCACCTTTCGTCAACAACAAAACATCGACCCAACAAGACGATCAACACCTTACTTCAAAAGGAACTTCCAAATAAAAGAAGAAATGTCCTTAGTGCAATAGCGACTAATCAAACACCTTTTCTTTTCTCTCCCCGTCTCTTATTTGAAATACAAAGAGAAAAGAGCCCTCCGTCCCCATGAGGCCCCCACAGCTGCAAGTCCCTCTAGTTTTTTAATCAGTTTGTATAGTTGAAGGTTTCAAGAGGCATTCGTTTGGAAGACCAATTCGGGCAGACGTATCAATGGCTGCCAAACACAATAGGTAGTTGTTATAGAGGCGTTAACGGCGTTAATTTCCCACTAATCGAATGACACCTTTCAGGGCTCAAAATACACATTGCCTTTTGTGTCCGTGGAGCTGGCAAATCTATAACCGGCTTTGCTTTCACTCTTCTCTCAACTCCCTTCTCCACTCTCTATTTAACAACAAAACATGAGATGAAATGGAGAGGTTTTCCTTCCTTTCATTTTCTTCTCCTTCCTCCTGGCTAGCTCTTATTCTCTTAGCTTTGTATGTTCGGAAGTGAATGACAACAAAAGCTTTCGATTGATTGGAAATGAGAGGAGATTGAGGTGGGAACGTAAATAGTGGAGGTGAGTACGTGCTCGGACATACGGAGGGAGGACTTTGGCGGGGGTGCACACCTGACGGGGGCAAGCTATAGCCTCGTGGGGCGGGAGATTATCGTCATCATCAAAGGACCGAATGATGCCAATATATAATACGGACGCAATTGAATAATAAGAGCTATTTAATTACATCGGTTATAGTGATATTAGGGAGAAAGATGCAGAGAGAGAGGGAGAGAGAGATGGCAAGATTGTAGGAAATTTATGAGAAAAACCATGAATTAGACTTTTATACCGTAGCACCATTATCATAAGCTCTTTGGAGGTGTTAATGTAGTCATGATATAGAGACATTATACACTATGAATTAATAATATACGCTACACATAATATGATGCAATGGAGGCATACAATTCCTCTCATCCATGTCATCTGTGGAATAATATTTATCCATGTCACATTAAAAAAAAAAAAAAAAAAAAAAAAAAAAAAAAAAAAAAAAAAAATGCAAAGCTCCAAATTACGCTCCTGGAAACCTAACGACTAATACCTGAAAAGGAAATTTCAATGCGGCCCGCGAAACTTTTATCAGTAGTACTTGGGGTATTCACTGTTATTTTGGCGCCCATCGTGAATATTTTCGAAACTGACGGCAACAAAAATGCATTTTCGAAATATTGGGCCTCTATAGTAATTTTGCATTATTTTTTATTGGTATTTTGTTCTGGCATCCCCATTGTTGGACACAAGGGCCACTCAGATTCTTATAGTTTATTAACCCTTAGAGTGCCACGGACACGTTTTCGTTCAATTGTACTTATTATTTAAATAACAATCGTAATAATTCATTTTCTTTTGATTGCAAGCCTTTCCAAATGGCACAGTTGATTGTATTGTGTCTGTGGATCAATTTCCAGTCATTTACACCAATCAAGACTATTTCATACCATTTTAAAATAATTGTTTTTAAAGAAAGTCTATTTTTTTTAAACTATAAATTAATGTGGCACCTTAAGAGTTAATACTTATCGAATTATTGATTAATTTTGGTTTGAAAGTAAACGAACATTTATTATTATAATATTGTTTCATGATATATTTAATAAAACGGCGTTGGTTTTCATCTCTTGCCCTGATATCACATTCCCAGTTTATATAATTAACAAAAGGCATCTCTGGTGGAATTTTGTGATGTAAGTGACATAGGAAAAATTCAAATTCGTTGCCATGTTTGCCAGAAAATATAGAAGAAAAATTATATTACTATCCATGCTATCGTCAACATCTTCTTCTCGAGTCCTTTTTTTTTTTTCTTAAAAAAAAAAATTGAACTCTTCTTATCAAATATTGTACGCAGGCGAACCTATTATGACAAATGGAACATCACAATTCATAATACTCATTGCTCTGTCATCTCCGTCATCTCACTCTAAAATAATTGAAATCCACGAATTTCGTGGAGATAAGAAAACCTTTTGGTAATAAGAGTATTAAAGTCTTTTGGGGAATGAAATAAAAACACAACAGAAAGAGAAAGAAGAGAATAGAACTTGGCAAATTGGTCGGTGTTGTTTGGTCGGTTAAGACTAGCAGAATAAGTCACTACAGAAAATTTAGATGGGTTGCAGACGAAACAGGAAAAGACTGATATTGGCGAAGTATGATATTCTAGAAGACGTGTCAGTAATTCGGCGTAACATTCATTTATTTTGAGTATCATCGTGACAACAGAGTGAAAGGAATATTGACGACCAGAGGAAATAGACAGGAAACACAATGAAGGTATATTTTACTTTTTTCTAAACGATTGATGGATTTCAAGACATTTCTAGGTTTTACCTTTTGAAATGGAAGATTAATAGATTGACAGTGTTAGGACTAAGATGCAGGTTTGGTATTAATGCTGTCACAGTAGAACATCGTTAATTGATCAAACATTTATTTAGATATGATTTGATATGCGTTCATGATTATGTGACAAAGCAAAGAACCCACTAACAGCAGCTTCTGGGCTATCGTGCTTATTGGAAACACATTTTGAATGTGAGAAATTAGTACAAGGTAATAGGAGATGGGTCAAAGGAAAGAAATATGAAAAATATATATTCCGCAAAGAAAAACATGTCAATTACGGCTATTAATGCAAACTGGTTATTTGCTTTTCAGAAATCTACCAATCATGCTGTACGAGATAAGAATTTAGGGCAAATAGATGTGGATAAATATCAGTGGCGGATCCAGGCGGGGGCGCAGGGGACGCTCGCCCCCTCTATAATTTGAAAACAACTCATTGACTCTGCATGTTAAAATCGGGGGAAAAACCGGCTGCGCCCCTAATTTTTCAAATTTTCGGGATGCCCCCCCCCCGTATGTCAAAATCCTGGATCCGCCACTGAATATACTCGTATTTCAGTATTTAACAAAAATAAAGGTGTGAACATTTAAATTATCTAGGCCTGTGTCATCACAATTCAAAGATCGTAATGGTGTTTGAAGATATTTCTCTGAATTCGTTTCAATTTCAGTTTTCAGTTTCAAAATTCGACATAATTCATGATTACAATATTTTCGCAAACTTTTTGTAAGAGCTAAAAACCAAATATATATTTAAAAAAAAAACCACAAAATAATAATTCAGTATTATTTAATGTTTGTATTTATTTTGCAAAATTAAATATTCAAGTTTTAAACATATTCCCACACTACTTACTTCAACCCCCCCCCCCCCATTTAACAACATACCTAGCCCGGTAACCATAAACCCTAATCTCACAATTTTACACCTCATACTCGTTATCTGGGGGAGGACATCGGGAACTTTGGCCTGGCTTTAAAAAGGTGGAAAGGGTTAGATATAGATAGCATATTATACAGGGGGTGTTCGATTTTTTTTTTTTTTTTTTTTTTAATTTTTTTGGGGGGTCGAAGTTGAACCTGCGAGGAATCAGGCGAATGTCCGAGATTGCTTGGACCCCTTGGTTTGAAAATTCGCATAGGCGAAGTGTGGAATTACCGACGAAAATATCAAGCATGCACAAAACAACATGTCTTCATTTTGAATAAAAACATCACTTGCAAGCATGAATTTAAAACACTTTTAGAATCAATGTTTGACGTTATACTTTAAAAAGTATTGTTCCATTTTTAATTATGACTACACCATCATGACCACTGTCCACTCATCCTACATCTGTCATTCACAATGATTGGAACAGGTCCATTTATATTTAGATGACATGGTAGTTGAATTACAACCCCATTAATTATTGAATCTGTAAACAATGCAATCAGACTCAAGCCAAATAGCAAGGTGTGAACAGGAATCGCGAGTTAATCCTTTAGTTTTAGTTTAGCGTGCTCATTACACAATCGCCCCACTTACACCAAGTACCCGTTAAGTGATTATCGATCTATTACGGCATATGATCGATCCTAACATACCTGTTAAAACACCTGTATTGATTGACCTGGGGAAATTGACAAATGAACACCTTTTGTAAATTGTTCTCTGTAGAGTGTGGAGACGTCACGTGACCTAGTATTGACGTCATCGCAATAATGTGCGGTCTGATCTGAAATTGAATGGATATTGGATGGCTGTTCACCTGTCTATAAGAGATAATGTAATGGGGTATTAAAAGAAGATGGAAATGTAAAATGAAAAGAGAAGGGGGAAGAGAGAAAATGAAAGAGAAATGGGGGAGGTTAAGCTTACAAGGCATTACAATAAATTCAGATAATAAAGGGCTCCACACAAAACCTTTTCTTCGATAGGGGAGACCGGGTATGGACGTTACAAAATTCACATTTTGGGCCAGATGATTCTAATGAAAGTACTCACACACTCGATTTTGGGTCTGTAGTTAGCCTATTATGTTGGCTAAAACCTGAGGCACATAAAACTTGAAAAGATGTAAACACTAATTAACTACAGCTTAATTAATGAAGACATTTTTTTGTAACAACCTACCCCGTATACGGGGTAGGTTGTTACACCATACGGGGTAAATTGTTACTATGTAAACATACGGGGTAATTTGTTAAAATGTGTAAATCTCTTATACCATACTTTTGTTTCAACTTTCCAGTTTCTTGGTATCGTCAACAGTAGATCAAGTAGAGCTCTAGCATAGACTAAAGTAATAATAGAAATATCAAAATATTAACCCATGAAAATTGAAACGAAATTACTTTACATGTGTAATGTAATTGGGGTAGGTTGTTACATCGACATGAGGTAGGTTGTTGTAACAACCATACCCATGGGTGATTTTACAAATAAAATCAACTGTAGCAAAGCCATAAGGCAGAACTACAGGGCATGGCTCAGGGGTATATTAGTGACATACATGTACCATATTCACAATACCAGAATATCATCACGTGCCTTCAGTTGTAAGAACTATTACAAATTTTAATTTTTGTCAAAAATTCACTTGGAACTGTAAAAAATGGTTTTTGTTGATTTACTTGTTAATAAAACAACGGAGAAACCTCACGACCGGCAATTCATCACAGCTATGTGTAGTCTGTATATAGATGCCAGTTAGCACGAACTCTCTTGTTCCAACTTAGCACACTGAGAACTGTAACAACTGACCCGTGTAACTTCCATACCCGGTCTCCCCTACATGTCTTTTTATCACATTTCTGACGTACAAATCTACAAGCAATTATTGTGAAAGTGGATATAGATTAACTAAAGTTTGAGAGTTTGAGTGTGTTTTGAGACCTTCAGCATCTGTTATGCGTAGGAAGCAATTATAGTATGGGACAAAAGGAACACGAGGAGATGAAATCAATGATCATCTATCGGCAATCGCACTGAAATTGTTACGATTATTTGTCTGCTAATCTTACCTTAATTATGTCTTAAAATAAACTATATTTATCCAGTCTCCTTTTAAGGGGTGTACAGTGCTTCTTGATCATGTTGATTTAGTGACGAAAAGGTTTCGCTTAGAATTAATGTTGAAATGGCGGAATTAAAAGGAATCAAACTGGAATGGTAGGGAGTGAAGCATAAGAGGGGCTTAATTTCGTTACACTATGTTGTAGTTTATAAGATTATGTATGGAAATATTTTTTACCCCGTTGATTTCATTGATGAACATAAATATCAGTTTTTTTTTAATGTATTTTTTTGTTTGCGCTTTTTAATATTAATCATGTTCATCAACACTATCACTTTCATCGTCACCCAACTAAATATAGGCATGGTTACCATTTGATATGTTTTTTTTTTCAGTGACATCTCTTTAGTCACACCTAGCTCCTTCTCTCTTCATTATCATTCTTTTCTCTACTTATATAATTATATCTTATTCACTCCATGGGCATATCTTAACATATCTTTGACCTATATCTAAATCTCCACTTCCTCTTCTCTCTACTTATATACCTATCTTATTCTCCTGATTCAGCCTGATTATCCCTATCTCAACATTTCATTAAATGTTATCGTCATCTCATGTTCCCCCTACTCAATCCCTCCTACACTGTAAAAAAAAAAAAAAAAAAAAAAAAAAAAAAAAAAAAAAAAAAAAAAAAAAAATGCAGAAAAAATACAACAAAGTGATGTCAGCAGAGTCGCCATACAAAAATGTAATTTAAAATACAGTTTTGTTGTAAATTTCTCCCTTAAGAATTGATGAAAGAGAAGGAAAAATATCGTTAGAGTTTTATAGCATACGTATTTGGTTAAAACGGAACAAATGTGTTACTCCTGGACCCTGTTGCATAAAACTTCTAACCTGAGTTTTTTCCGGTTAAAATCTGAAAACTCCGGTTAAAGTCCGAAAACTCCGGTTACAATATTTTTCTAGATTTTTTACTGTTTTCTCCATTGCATAAAAACATACCAGAGTTTTCAAAAGTATTAATGCAATAAATTTTTAGGGAGTTTTAAAACTCAGGTTGAATAACCCAAGAAATAGGTCTACATAAGCTGAGTTTTTTAACCCGAGAAAACTCGGGTTAAAAAACTCAGCTTTGTATTTCTCACCTAATTATTTGCAGGAGAAACTTACAACAAAACTGTTTTTTGAATTACATTTTTTATGGCGACTCTGCTGACAGCAGATTTGCTGTAAAAATACATATATTTTTTACAGTGTATGCTTCTCTTTATCTCATATTCCCACAATAATTATCCCTACCTTAAAATTTCATTAACTCTCATATCCTTTTATTGTTTATCCTTCTCTCTTCCTTTTATCCTTCTACTCTGTAAAAAACAATGAGTAAAAATTTGTTCTCTTGAAGGAGTGATTCGAGTGATCCCAAAACGGAGTGATATATATATATTTTCACTCCAGATTCACTCGAAATTTACTCGAATTTTACTCTAAATTCAAAAGTGAACTTTTGGACTCGGGATTTTCCGTTTTTAAAAGAGAGAGAGAGAGAGAGAGAGAGAGAGAGAGAGAGAGAGTTTATAATTATCTGGAAGCCTAATTGTCTCTAATATGCACTAACGAGTACCCCTTCTCAACTCGTTCTTAACTACACCTCCTTGAGTTGTTCCGTTCTCTCCTACTTCCCTTTTCTTTTCTCTGTTTCACTTACCCCACTCAACCTCACTTAACTTTCATCCCTATCACCTTATTTTTGTGCTTCTCTCCTCTTGCTATTCTTCTTTTCTCTACTTATATCTTCTTCCCCTAATGATCATCCTTATCTCAACCTGCATCCCTGACCCGTACTGCTCTATAGCTATAGCCACCGGGTCCTCCAGCCGAGCTCGCCCGCGTGCTTCTCCCCAAAGGGCATGACACTCAGCTTGCTACAACAACCCACTTCGACAACATTTCTAAAGAAAATCCTTTAGAAATCGACTTTTTCCCCTTTTCTCAATTTCCTTAAGACAAAAAAGATATTGGTTCTTAAGTGAGAATTTCAAAGTTTGTTCTACTGTAATTGGTTTCGGTTACGGATGAACTACATCTTGCTACAGTATATATTTTCAAGTTTCTGACAAGAGACAATCCAAACATTTTGAGGATCTGTTGTTTTTGCGATCGTCAGCATTGGTTTCAAAATGGAACAAATTATTTTTAGGGGCTATTGAAATATGCCAAACAATCTCCGACCCTCCAAAAACGATACGTTTTCATTATCAATAATGACATATATAATATAGGTGACTTAAAGTCAAACAAAAATATTTGAATATAGTTTCATTAAAATGACAGTCTGTTGAATAGCTTGTCTTTGAAACAAAAACAATTTTAGGTATTTTTTATTTCTAAAAAGTATCCAAATGAGATATGGATAATAATGAAAAAATATATACCGATTTATAATGCTTTTAAAGGTAAAAAGCTATCTCCTTCTGATTAATTTTTCTGATGTTGTAATCAAATATATACACTAACATGACCAGGGCTTGCAAAGCTAATGTTCTTAAAAAGACCTCAATGAGACTGCGTTTTTAACCGGTAACATGAAAACTTGCCTTCAAGATGAGGAACTATGAGAGGTTTGTGAGAGAAAAAAAGTTCAACATGAAAGTCACACCTTTTCTTGTCATGCACGCCATGACGAAACATGTCAATAACTTCAAATTTCGAATTAATTTGATACAATTTCATGTTTCCAAGCCGCTGGAGGGTTAAACAAAATAAAAGTCAGAAAAATCTTACAAAAACGAATTAGCTACTAAAGAACATCTGCCTAACCGTATCTTTACACTGGTGTCAAGTAGGGTGATACAATGTCGCAGATCTTGGGGTAAAGAATTAGAGAAGGGTCTATTGGCCCCCTCGGATGTGACGAATTTCTGCCTATGGGGGGTCAAAGGGGGTCTAGGTTTTCACAAAATTGACAAAGTTTCGAGTTTCGCGTCTCCCGCTACGCCAAGTCCATGATTCTCGTCACCCGTACGAGTACGTTCACATATGGTTTTACAGCAGCTCAAAGGTGATTCACATATGGAGCACATATGGAACACAACTTCACTGACAATAGAATACTGTTTCGGAGAATTTTCCCAGATTGTTGTCTGAATGCTTTTGGTTGGTGCTATATCGCCTTTTTTTTTTTTTTTTTTTTTTTTTTTTTTTTTTTTTTTTTTTTTTTTTTTTTTTTTTTTTTTTCTTTTTCTTTCTTTCTTTTTGTTCCCTCTAGATCTATAATGTCCATAATACTCAAGAATAAAACAGAATACGTTTTAATTGTATACCCTTTTACCGTATCATAAAATTATCCCCAAATTATTGTTTTAAGCATGTACTTTCGCAACCACTAGCTCGCGAGATTTCAGCTTAGCTCAAAATCAAACCTCTTTTTTCCCCTGTGATAATCCAAAAGTTCAGTTGTAATTACCCAAGGTGTAAAAAGACAAAAAGGATAACCGATGGCGAGGCTTGTAAGATCGCGCCATAACCCAAGTTCAATCTTTTGTGGCTTTAGAATGGTAAAACAACTTTTGGAAAGGGATTGTAGAATGAGCTGTTTACATTAGCCTAACAAGAAACGCACCGACCTGAAAAATAAAGGCAGCTAAGCATTTACACAGGTGTGGAGTAGTTCTAAAACCTGCTTTATTGACGGAGCACTGCGGTGCTTACAAGGGATCACAAAGAATTATGGAGAAATATAACAAAACACAATTCATATCACACACCTCTGGCTGATCAACTTTTTTTTCTCTTTCTTTTGAAAGAGTCTGGTTTATCGATTTTGTACTATCTGGTATAAGGTAAATACAAAAAAAAATAACCTGCATTTTATTCCATGAATTCGAAATGATTTGAAGACGACCATAATTATATGTAAATGTTTAGCCTCCTTTTTCCCTTGACAATCAAGGTTTCAAAACGCGATATGTTTCATGACGAAATGAGCTCGATTCATTAGTCTAATGAAATAATAATAATTAATAATAATAAATTAATTTATATAGCGCTTCATACTGGTGTTTCTAAGCGCAAATGTGACTAAAGATTACGAAAAGCGTGATGATTTCTTACGAACTGATATTGTTCGGTGTAAACAAAAAAGTAACTTTTAATCGAATAAGATTTAAATAAATTATGGTATTGTCATAATTTAAATGGTTCACAGGTACCATTTACTTCCCAGCAACTTCCCAGCGACTTCCCACAGACTTCTCAGAGACGTCTCCGAGACTCGAAGACGACACCGACACGGGCCAAAAATCTGATAGATATGAACATGTTCGATTTCATGAGACGTTGAGGAGACTCATGGCACGTCTTTAAGACCGTCTCAGCGACTAATATCTAATCCCTCTCAAACTAGTGTAGTCTCAAACCAGTCTGAATCTAGTCTGAAAGCCATCTCAAACCCGTCTCTTGGCAAGTAAGATACCTCAAGTACGTTGCGGACCTTGTTGCCGTTTGCCTGAGAAGGAATTATTCGGTTGCCACAAGGATTACCACTGTGTTGTCGATTCACACCCCCTATGAAAATTTTCTTTAAAGCAATTATTGTGGTTGAACTGGAGATAAGGGATCATTTCCCTTTTTATGCAACACCTTGTTGAGTGTAAGGTTAAAGCCCTCCTCATCACACAATGCCATCCAGTTGAATGAATAATAACAACGAAATAATAAAGTTATTCTCGCACTTGCAAACTTCTCACAAAACCCATCATCAAACTTTCAATACACCTTTACAAACAATGTCTAAACATCCTCGTACCAAAACACACAAGGCATGAATCTTTGAGCCCCAAAGCGATTACAGACTCAATAAAAGTGTGGAAAATATTGACAATTTGACAAGTAAAAGGAAGAAACAGAATGGATTGTGCATTATCCTCTTTTCCCGATTTTCATCTCTCCCTGCAAACTTGTGCTTTGTCTCGTCATTTGCACTGTTTAAGTAAGTATAATAACGCTCAAGGCAAAACAAATTTTAAAGTGTGTTTAACAAAAAAGTACATCTGCCCTTTTTGGTATTTGTTTTGCAAACAATTCTTGTTGAGAGTTGAGTCATTTGAAAAAGACGGTTTGGTGTCTCTCTGTCCTACGTGTCGGCTGGGAATAATTTTATTCATTTTCTCGTTTTCTTTCCAGATGAAGAATTCTTGCTCTCAAAATTCCTGTTTGTACCTAACCTTACAACGGATGCAAAATAAATCATGTTTATCGGATACAGAAATATACAAGTTCCCTTATATAATTTATTTCTACTACTTACAAATTGAAAGGGGGAAAATAATCAGTGCATAATAAGTTTATTGCCATATATTTCACAATTTTACATACAACTAAAACACATTGAGCATAAAATCAATGCAACACTATTTTAGACAAAGATTGCATCAAATAATTTACATTTGTTTTATTTTTGATAAGACGATTTAGGTAACATGGTGAAATATGACGAGGAATATAAGATAAAACAAAGGAAAAGCCAATAATGGTTGTACATGTACATGATGTACAATACATCTACTTTACCTTTTGGTCACTGGTTATCATAATTTGCTACTCGCAATTTATAGACCGTATACACATCTGGTAATTGCGTATATTGGCTTTAATCATACTTTCGACTGGGTGTTGATCTTCGAGTCCTGCGTTGGGTCGAGTTGACTGGAGTCAAGGTTCGAATCGAGATGCGTCCCTGAAAGTGTGACAGGAGTTGGTCGAGTCAGCTGAGATACATGGTTTCTTCATAGAGGTGGATATCCACCTCTATGGGTTTCTTACACCTTTAGCTGTATAAAGCAGTACACCATCGATGGCATAATTACTATCTGGTGCACGTTGGTCAGTAATATCCAAGCCCTGAGCCTACGAGTCTCAAGTGATGTTTCCCAAGTCACAAAACAGGCATTTAAAAAAAAAAAAAAAAAAAAAAAAAAAAAAAAAAAAAAAAAACTTTTTGAATCGAGTTATTAATGCATCTGGCTGTTGGTAACGAAAATTGAATTATTAAAGGCATACTTTGTCTTTATGTAAATTCTCATTCGTTTCTCGCCAATTAAATTTGTTCTTTAATTCGTTTTCTTTCATTTTTTCCTGTTATACTGTTTCATGTGACAGTCTTTATTTGTTTCTATATTTATGCCCGTGTGTCTCCGACGCTATAACATACATTGGCTTACGCAGGGTTGTTTACAATTATCTCTCCCGCATTATTCATCATTCAATTTGAGCTGCTAATTGTCAAGCCTGTTTCGTTGGCATATCCTAGTGTTTATCTACATGAAGTTACCTTGATTAAAACCATTAATCTTTTCCGAGAACAAACAATGTCCATTCGGCACCCCATACTGCGCAGGGTCCCCGGTGAGCAGGTTGGGTGGATGCATAACCACGTAACACTTTAATTACATGTTGTCAATGATCGTCTAGCGTTAAAGGTGTCCATCCTTCTTTGTTTGAAAAGCTCATTAGCACTGGTCATTTTGGGGATTGCCTAAAAACATAATGAATTGGGAAAATCTGATGACGAATCAATTGGCTTAAAATGGCGAGAAAGCTATAGTATCAGGATGCCCACCCTCTGTGGAGAATTAAATCATTTTGTCCGCAGATGTATACTAGATTAACTATTCAGTAGGTGAGGTACCATTTTTTTCTTTCAATAATTATCGAAATATCATTATTAAATAATATACCTACTAATATGTATATATATATAAACCCGTTAAGCAACATAAGAGCTGACATAATGCTCCATTTTTAAATATATATATATATATATATATATATATATCTTACTAAAACGGGCCTTAAGGGGAACTGAGAAGAATAGCTCTATTCAGTCACGATTCCCCTTAGCGACTTTCTATAGGCGAAAAATTCCCCTTAACGCCAATTCAATAGGGTTAGGGATAGGGTTCGGTGGGGCGATATAAAAGGAGGAAACAAAGAAATTCGCCTTAAGGACGAAAATAGGTATATATATATATATATATATATATATATATATATATAAACCCGTTAAGCAACATAAGAGCTGACATAATAACTATAAAATCGGTATGCACCCCCATTAAGAAAAATATTATCCATGATTAAAAAGGGGGCTGAAACTATATAAACAGAATGCATAAATGAATGATATATTGAATCGGAATGTGCATTTAAAACATTACTAAGTAATTTCTAATAAAAAGTATTTAGCATAATTTCCTTTTGATTTTCTTTCAGATCCGAGAGTAAATTTCGATATGTTAATGGATTTTCTTTATAAATTTGTACAAAGATTATAGTGGATTGTGATGTTACCATGTTATGTTTTCACTTTCCATAGCATTGAAAAGAAGAGGAAATATTGTCCCGACAGCAAAAAACAGCAATAAACATATAAAAGACAAAAAGAACAAAATAAAAAATTGCAGGATTTTAAAGCAGGTTTCTCCACCGCGCTGACGTTATTTCTAAATTGTTTACACTTTAGTCAAGTATAATATGTTTGGCAACATTCGAAGGCTTGAAATCTTTGTTTCGGAAAATACATGAAAACAAGCAATGACTGTTAGCGACTACAATTATAATGACTAACAATGCGATATATGCTGCTCGCCTTTTCTCGACAGTTGATGGCGCTATGACTAAAATCAACTTTAAGACCAAGATAAACTATTTGCTTCGACGAGTGTCTGATATATATCAATGATTTTACCAGAGTAGCCATTGAAGATAAAAAATATAGTTTTAAAGAAAATATTTACTGTAGGTTTTCGAGATTTTCCATCAATATACGATAACTTGATGTATCATCGTACATGAATTATTAAATGTAAAATGAAACTTTGCTCGGGAATGAACAGATTGAATGAAATTCGCAGAAAGAGGAATGAGGAGCAACGTCATACAAAATACGAACAACAAAGAAAATTGATTTTTTTTTTTTCCGTTGGGAGGGAATTAAAGAAATTACACAAGATAATTGAGCTCATAGCAAATGAAAATGAATGAAAATATTCAAGGATATCTTTACTTGAATCTATTTCAAATATATCTGAATACCATATATTCATGACAATTCATTCGTATTCTTTGATATTCGATTTGAAATCAATATAGACAGTGATTCAAAAGATGAGACATTGGCTGCAGCAAAAAAAATCCAGGTTTTTGTTTGTAACTTTTTTATACTAAAATATAGGATTGGGATCAGGGTTGCGGTAGGGTTTATTTTAGGTTCATGGTTAGGCTTAAGGTAAGGTTTGATGTTAATTCCGTCACTGAATTTAGTATCTGGAATTGACTGAGGGGCGATTGGGACAGGAGCGAATTTTATAGAACATTTCAAAATGACCTAGAATTTCTGACTCCGAGCTAGGCCTTGACACTTTTTCCCCGTATACCCCTTCCCCTCTCCTAATAACTAGCATAGTAATTCTGATTTATTTATTGTCATATCATGTTGGATAAAATGTGAAATACCAAATATAAAAGAAAGATATTGGCATCGCGATATTCGATACGTCCTTGTGGCCACCATGAATCCGATTTTTGACACTGCGCAAAATTCCTGCATTCATCAAAACATAATTTTCTCATTACCTAGCTTGTTATGTGCAAGTGTAACAACATACTTGTTTCTCTCATGTGTCATATTCGAGCAATGTAATGTAAAGATAACAAGAGAAACAGAAATGGTTGAAATTGAATTTAAACAGGCAATAGAGAATGTCACCTCGAAGAAAGTGTTACTTTAGTTCTTCGTATAAATAAGATCGGGTAACATTGATGGAAGTTTTATTGGAATTTGAGGGTTTGGAAATTATGTGTTGATTGTATGACGGAAGAGAAACATTCCTCTCCTTCACATTTGGGTCAAACATTTCAAGATTTGACAATAGTTGGAAAGTAGACTTTGATATGATAAGTTAAATTGTATTACTCAAGCAGGAATTTTAGTTTTCATTAAATACATATCTATATATATATTCAAATAAAACCCTGCACACAATACATATTTTTGTGGTTACAAACGTTAGTCATTTTTTACTCCTGAAAGTCATGTCTTCAAATTCTTTGATTTGTATATTCAGTAGTAAATCGATTTTCATTTGCTAAAATTTGGTTGAACTTATAAATTTTGTTCCGTTCTGTTATTTTTATTTTATAAAAATGATAATCTTAAGAAAAAATATAATTATCTTAATAAAAAATATAATTATCTTAATAAAAAATATAATTATCTTAATAAAAAATATAGTTATGCTCTTTACTTTTTTTTTTTTTTTTTTTTTTTTTTTTTTTTTTTTTTTTTTGGGGGGGGATTAATGCAACTGTTTTGTTCAGCAATACTGCATAAAAAATATACTTCTTAGTAAGAGGTGCTCGATCTAGTGTATTTAATAGTCACTGTGAAAAAATATAGTTTACTGGTTTGAATCCCTGCCTCAGTACAATATACAGTTGTACGTGTTATATGCAATTCCATATCCAAATGGACATAGGTGCCAAAAATTCAAATTGATTTTATGGTTTGTAGTTTTTCGCCATTGAGGTTGTTTAGCGGTATCCCTACACCTTTAGGATCTGAAAAGATTTCACCTCAGAATGTTCGTTTTACTAATTATATTGTCGTTTGAACGTCCGTGTGTCAAAATGGAAAAAAAAAATAATTAAGAAAATAATGAATAACGTAAATTCTTCATTTATATTATTAAAAGTGTCACAGAATAATTTAAGGTATTGAATTGAATTGAATTGAATTTATTAGACTTCACCAGTAAAATGTACATGGTATTTTGTCAACATGTTGAACATAATCAAAGTGCACAAAATATTATAATAGTTAATGGATGTAGTATATATACAAGTATAGTTTTAACATAATCATCATAATCATATTGACATAATTGATTTACAATAATTCATGAATTGTATAAGAGAAAGAATGCTCCAGATAAATGGGGGAAAAAAAAGAAATCTCATCAAGGAAGCCCAATATTCATAATTAAAATCTTGTTCTATTTTCCATTGACCTGTGTAACGTCCGTAACAATTTATGCATTTTTTGAAGCTACAATGAAAAATAATTGACTTCTTTTCATCATACCACATAGGGTAGATGTAGGGAATACCGGCCACTTAAGCTCATTTGCTTAATTAGCACATGAAAACAATAAAATCACAAAAGAAAAAGATTCTCATTGCTTAGCTATATCATTCAACTTTATTTTCCCAAAAAATTGAGGTAATCAAATATTTGTTGAGGCAGTTATATGCAAATAATGACGTCATCGTAAATTGTCCGGCATTCCCTACAGTGTAGGAAATACCGGACAGTATGTTTTTACCCTTTTTTTTTGTATAAGGATCTGTCTGGAAGCACTGATTTGAATGTAAACCATCAACTTAACATGTCTGTATTGATTTTTTATAGCATTATTCATTTTTAGAAGATTATATGCATTTTACTACAAAATTTCAAAACACTCAGAATAACTTTATATCTCATGTAGATCATGACATATCACAATAATAATAAAGAGAAATAGTCATTTCAAAATTGTCAAACAATTGAATATGCAACTTACAATTTGATCTACATGCTTAGCAACTCAACCCGGAAGTAAAACAAACAACCGTCAATGTGGTGTCCGGTATTCCCTACACAAAAAAATGATTGACTAGCACTTTTCAACACACTGCCACCCTAATACACAGGTTTTGTACAGTGCAAACACTCCATACACGTTTGGCCCACCCTCCACACATGTCCATAATGCATGAAATAGAGGTCATGCCCCAATTCTATTTTTATACCATCACATTCCCTAAAATGTCAATTTTTACATCAGGCCATTTTTCAGGCTGCAAATTTTCCTACCTTGACAGATTGTGGTAGTTTTCTCGGAGATTTCTCACTTGTTGTTGTCGAATACAGCATTCAACCTTCCCAGACAGACCACCTGACCAATAGATGCCGGTATTTCAACTCAGTTGATCTTATGTTGGCAGCTAGGGCTGGACATGTGGTGACCGTCCGATATTCCCTACTGTCCGGTATTCCCTACATCTACCCTATCTATTGGATTAATCATGGACTTTTTAAAAAAATATTATTTTTATAGCCCTTCCACAATTCTCTTTATTGGATAGAAAATAGAACAAATATAAACATATATTTACATCAACAATATTGATCTATGAGAATGAACCAATACAACAAGATCAAACAATATCTAAATAAAAATTATGTCAGTATATACAAAATAGATAATAGAGTACTAGTACATTATTATTGCCACAATACATTTAAATTAAATCAAACCACAAAAAAATATATATATATATTTGCAATCAACTGTCATGGTGTAGGCTAATCATGGACCTGGTGGTGATGATAACGATGACGACACGCGGTCATATTACGCCAGTTTATAATCATGTTTATTAATCAACAAACGGTTATCTTTTATTTCTTTTTGGAGGGGTTGATGTTTTTTGTTTTTATACTAGTGTCTTAAATATTCAAGTTTTACAACTGCCTCATATGACATACTTTAAAATGGAGGTAAGGGAAAAGTCTTTTCTTCTGCATTCGTACTTGTTACATGCACGGCCCTATAAATAAGGGATCCCTAATTTTGTGGTCAATTTGTCAGCGTATTGGCACAGAGGAGCAGGGGTCCTTGCATCAAGCATTACTCTCTATCGCTGACTTCAAATGACGTACCACTACAGGAGGGGAACACCACCCGGGGTCCAAGGGGCATAAAAAGGCCACCCCGAAAAAGAATCGACTCCTCGAGTACTCGGTTAACCTTCGGAAAAAAGAGAGGAGGAGTAAAGGCTTTATGAAATTATCTTCCCACCGCTGCGAGCGCGGAATCCGACGCGCAGTGCGACCGAGTCGGCATAGGGGAGATCCGTTTGACAACATTACCGTCGAGCTGAGCAAACAAACAGGCCTGGTGATGATATTAATGACAAATTATGAGATATCCATACGTCGAACTTTACAGTTGCTATCTCTCCTCTTTTTCCACTTCATTTTCCTCCCATGCTGGACCAAGCGCGCGCGGCGTTGAATCCCCGCTGCGCGATGCTAGTGTTTTATTTCAGTCTCTGAGCGGGAATAGGCGGTTCGTAGGCGAGACCCATGCCGCGTGCTCAGGGAGAAGAAGGGGGGATAGCCGTGGAGATCAGAGGACATTCTCAATTGGTCCTAAAACACACAAGAGATGGGTTAAATTTGTCGAAGGCTTAGCATGACATCTCAATATATTGTTTGGATTATTTATCCGATTAAGAAGTAACGTATCAGTTGTCAACTTGGCAACAACAGCTGTCAGCTTGTAAAAAAAAAAAATAAATATCCTAATTATATGAAAAATAAGAATATAAATTTATAGGCCTAAATCCGATCGACGCTAAGAAAACTATGGAGGGGAATGGTGACACATTTCCTTAATTTATCAAATTTCTAAATGATACAGTCATTACACATATCTCACCTTCTATTAAAAGTAATTGATTGGTATTGACAATAAAGCCCTCGTGACGACATGCAAAAATTATAATAATAATATTTTTAAAAAAAAGAAAAAAGGAGGGGATTAGGCCTATCAGTAAATGGAACGATTGTTTCCCATTCCTCCCAGAACTATTTACAGGTAGTATTAATACTTCTAGCCAAAGATTTTTTGCCATAAGGTACCAATACAAGGTCAGGTGATAACGGCAAACCCCAGAGAAGAAAGAATCATTTATGTCGTTGTTGAGAAGGATGCGCTCCCTGAATCAGAGATCGTGATTATCTAATCACGATCTCCGATGCAGGGAGCGCATCCTTCACATACTTATAGTATTATATTTAAAAGTATTATATTTTATATACGTATGAAATAAAGTTGCCTGTCTCCTTGTCAATGGAACAAATAAATTTGTCTTCTGTGGGTGTTGCCGTTTTATCTGTCCTTGTCCTGGCACCTTATGGCTATTCTTGCTATACAAGATGTATAAACGAATCCTGTAAATATTTTAAAGATAAATAGACCCTCTATTGTTTTTGTTTTTTGGTTGTTTTTCAATTTAAAAAAGGCCCCTTGTAAAACAGTACATGATTACTAATGGGGCTACCCTGTTAAAAGTAGACGAAATAAATAAATAAATAAATAATGTACGATTAAACATTTTAGCGAAATATATTTCAAAAAATAAACTTTTGAGAGCTCAAAACAAGTTGTTGGGAAATGATGAAGTGTTGTTTTAAATCCAAAAATTTTGTTAATTTGTTTGAAATGCTCCTAAACTAGAAAAAATACATCTAGATTTAATAATAAGTTTTAGAAATATATGACAGTATATTATTATTATCATTCATTTTAACGTGTCCATGGTCAAACGGAGAGTGCGTGAGGTGGACGAGAACGGACACATGCACCGAGCAAGAAATACCGGAAAATGAATGAGTGAGTACCAATGAAATAAAATCCAACTTGAAAATTTGCTTGAGTGCTTTGGACGACAAACACAGCTGTCGACCCATCGTCATTTGAAATCATTTCGTTACTGATAATCATTTTGGATATGTCAGTTTTTGGTCGTGGCCTTTGACCCGATACAAACCCCCCGCTGGGCCACCAATGGTCACGCGTGTCACTAAAGAAAAACCAAGGAAACGTTTGTTAAGCTGCTAGAGTGTAACCCGCCGCTAGAGTGTAACTCGCCCGCCTAAGTGACTGATAAATAGTCAGTTTGTTTAGAATGAACGACTTTCATCTCTTGCAGACACGGCAATGATCGGCATTTGCTTTCTTCACAAAATTATGCTAAATATCCACAAAAAGCTTGTGTATTTTATGTAGTACCTCCATACATTCACTCTTTACAATATCTGAAAGTATCAGAGAAAATAGAACTCATTTACTACCTTAAAATAATAAATATAGCTGCATTGATCGCACTTCCAATTTACGAATCGTCCACTCGAACAATTATGTTTAGGCCTACGGCGAGCTACCACTTCTCCAGTCGACTGCGCCCGCTATACACATTCGTTGTTGACCGCGTTTGTTTTGTGCCCTAGCTATACCTACATATTTGGTTTGATTTTATTAATATCTCTTTCAACCTATAATCGATCAGCCTATAAGGACAAAGTCGTCTCGATCCGTTTGACCATATAATGATTGCGTTTAAGTGAGCAGCCCCCCCCCCCCCGAAAAAAAAAATAAAAAGAATTTTGGGGCTCGTGTCAGTTGAACAACATTTTCTACACTGACAATTGTTCTGCTGTAAAGCCTCAGCAAGTCCGAATCGAGTAAATATCGTTGCACCAAATATTATCATTGACTTTTTTTTGGGGGGGGGGGCATGCAGCCCCCTAAAAGAAAATAATTGTGGGAGCTAGCGGCTAAGATATATTTCCTCTTGCACGACATTTTCTCCAACGGATTCGTGGAGGGGTTTAGAGCAGAACAATTGTTAATGAAGCAACTTTGTACAAAAAACTATTCAGCCATGTATTGATTATGCTTGTTCAGTTGGGGAAATTGCTCACTTAAAAAACAGGGAACTTATTAGAAAGATTACAACGACGAGCAGCACGTATTGTATTGAAGGAATATGATTTTTTATAAAAGTTGTACCGATTTAATGAAGAATCTGAAATGGCAATCTTTTGATACAAGGAGGGATTTTTTTTATGTATTTTAGCATACCAATGTATTATGGTCTTGCACCTATTAGACTTTGTAATGATATTGAATTATTTATAGATAGGCATGAAATGAATACAAGAAATGCAGATTCACTTAATGCTGTGTTACCTAAGCCTAATATTGAATGTTTTTTAAGCAATCTTTTAAATATAGTGCAATCAAGACATGGAACTCCTTGCCAAATGAACTCCAAAATACTCCATACCTCGTATCCTTTAGCGTTCATACAAGAATATGTATTTTCCATAACAGTAGATTGATTTTTTTATGTAATATCTTATTCTTGTAATTGCAGTTACTTTGTATAATGGTGTTGCACCCCATCCTCTTTTCTCCCTCCCTCTCTCTCTCCTTCTCTCTCTCTCCCCTTCTATCTCTCTCTCTCTCTCTCCTTCTCTCTCTTCTCTTCTACTTCTATATATTACTTGACTACACACTCTCTTCTTGTCTCTCTCCTCCTTTTCTTACTCTGCCTTTTCTTCAAAATTTTGCATCTTCTCTATCTCCTTCTCTTCTAATTTCTATGCAGCCCCTATTTTCTATATAAACCCCTCAAAAAATGTCTTGCAATTCAACTTTGAGTCCTCGTATCTTTTTTGTTAATTGTCTATAATTCATTAATTTTATACCATTCGAAAGTTCATTTATTCCTCTTTACACTGATACCTCCATTTGTAAAGGTTGTGCAATGCTTGAATGCACAGTATTCCCGAATACAAATCAAAGTCAGAAAGTGGAAAGTTGCCAAATGAATGGCTATTGTTGAAAGGCAGAATTTCTATTGAGTATCATTAAATGGGTCATGCATTATTCCTCAAATGTTTTCACTTATTTTTGGAAGATGAAATGTGCCTTGCCAAGCTTTTTGCTTGGCAGTGCTTATTTTTCATGAAGTAGTCGTTTGATAAAGCTAGGATGGCGCGCTTATCAAATGTTGAGAAGGCCCGAGCAATGTTTTTATTTTTATTTTTAGAGACAGAGGGAGGGGGAGTGAAAGAGGATAAATACGGTTCAAGAACAGAGAACGATTGTGTGCTGAAATGGACAAAAAAAGAAGTTTGTTTTTGATACTGCTTGCTTTGTTTGTTGGAGATGGATGAAAAAGAGATGAGTAGCGAATTTGTTATGCTGGAAACTTGCAATAACCTGTATGTAACCAATACACAAGTAATGCTCAAACCACTCGCTGGTTTATTAAAACAGTTCTTTTTACAAACAAATTAACAACAAATACTACTTAAATTACCTGAAACATTATTTGACATTCAACCAAGAGTATCCAACATTGTATTGAGCGCCTAACGCACAAACCAAACAAACACAAAGAAACACAAAAACCTTTTATACAGTTAACAACTCGATGTAAGGCAATAGCCATTCATTTGGCAACTTTCCTTTTCTGACTTTTCATTCGAGTTTGCGAGTACTGTGCATTCAAGAATAACATAACCATCACAAATGGGGTATCAATGTGACAAGGAATAAATCAACTTTCCAATGATATCAAATTTAACCATCATAAACAATCACATAAAAAGATATGAGGGCTCAAAGTTGAATTGCAAGACATTTTTGAGGGTTTATATAATTAATTCATGTCATATTGCTATTTTGATGTTTTTTATGTCCATATCAGGACATGATGGAAAACAGCTGTTGCTGATCATGTCTTTTTATCCTGTATAAATATGTTCTAATAAATAAATAAATAATAATAAACAATGTCGTACTATAGATATCTGAGCCCACATATTTTTTTTATTTATTTTTTTTTTGGGGGGGGGAGGGGGCGGCTGCACACAAAATTATTAATGATGTATGGTACATACTCAAACATTTTTAACTCTTTGCACGCCACATTAATTTAAGCATAAAAAAAGAAGACTTTTCTCTTTAATTGTTAAAATAATATAACAATATTTGCTAAGTATGAACTATGAGAAATTATGCCGCAGACCTGATCCTAGCATTGTCAGTGATTTTTAGATCTTTTAGCCCAGCCATTACAGGGAAATGAATTATTACGATTGTATAGTTAATAAGTACAATTGTGACTGTAGTCGAATTTGGCAGGCAAAAGAGTTAAGATGTTGACTCGCGATCGAAACGATTGCCGATTAACCAAATTTTGTACAACAAGTCATCTTAGCCAAAACCGATACATATTTTTTTTTTTTTTTTTTTTTTTTTTTGGGGGGGGGGGGGAGTTGGGGGTTGCACACCAAAATTTTAAATGATAATTAGTTCTGGGTACACCAACATTTCTCAATTTGTTTTGCTGTGGGTTTCCTGCAGGAAAGCTGTCTCGGAAAGCAAGTATATGACGCCATTATCTGAGCCTCCCAACAAGTACCTGAACTCCGCCCAGCTTTTATTTATTTTTTTAAAATTTTGAATTAATTTTTTTTTTTTTTTTTTTTTTTTTTGGGGGGGGGAGGGGGGTGGGTGGGGAGGTAAATATATTTTTTTAATTGCATCTCGATAGGATACAGCGGAACGATTTGTCGGTGAAGCAGATGTCAACAAGAATATCTGAGCTGCCTTGTTTCCTTCTTTATTTATTATTTTTTTTTTTATTATTTTTTTTTTTGGAGGGAGGGGGGGGGATTTGCAAATATTTCATTGATATCTGGAAACAACAAAAATTTTGTCAATTCAATTTCCTTAAGGTTAGTAGCGGAACAGCTATCGGGAACAAATGTCGTGCGACGTATATCTGAGCCCCAATAATTATTCTGGGGGAGGGGCGGTGGGCCAGCTACATAACATTTTCTCGAAATGATCCACGTTTAAAGCGGAACAGTTGTCGTTGATTGTCGATTAAAAATGTTGAACACAGAATATCTGAGCCATCCCCTTTTTATTTTTTTATTTTTTTATTTTTTTTTTTTGTTGTTAATTGGGGGGATCTGCAAACTTTAAATTTCATATTTGGGTAACATTTTCTCCAACCGATTCAGGAACGGGTTTTAAGCTGACAATGTCAGCGAAAAAAATGTCATACAACAAATATTAGCCCTTTATTAGGGAGACAAGAGATCGGAACCCCTACACTCCCCACCCCCCCCTCTCTCTCTCCCTCTATGTGTTCCCCAACCTATCAAGTGGCGGATCTACGGGGGGTTAGGGGTTTTAAACCCCCCCCCCCCCTTGAGCTCCCAAAATAAATAATAAAATTAAAAAATGGGGAGGGGAAGGGGTGTATACAGCGGGGGGGGGGGGGGGGGATGGGGGATGCATCCCCTCAACTCAAAAGATGGGGGGATGGTATGTACAATCACCCCCACCCCACGCACACACACATACACTTTTCAAGGGGTGATATGTGTTTTTTTTTTTAAAGCTGAAATAGGCTTTGCCACACTCCTTTTTTCTTCCATGGAGTCTAAAAACTTTCGCTCGCGCTTCGCGCCTCACATATTATTATTATAGGTTTCCCGGTCGATTTTAAAACTATTTTCAATCGGAATTCGTTAATGTTCAGGTCATTTAAACGATACCTTCCCGGAGCGGGCTATCGGAATTAAGTTACGTTGAGAGCACTCGATATTTATGTTCTTTCGTAATCGTTTATGACCAACATTCGTATTCGTTTATGTGCGATCAAAAAGTGTTTATGTGCAGTGAATTCGTTAATGTGGCATGAAATCAAATTCGTACGATCAATTTAAAAATTTCCAGACTGTAAAAAGGAAGTGGAGGTGAGCTTCCAGCAGTCAAATTCGTTTTTAGGAACTTGCAATTTAAAAGGTTTAGGCTATCCGTGTGAACACACGAAGCAAGGGGTGGCGAATGCACATGGTAAACACAAATAAATTTATAAAGCAATAATTGTATCCAGAGGTGCGGAACGAACTTTGAAAGTGGGGGGGGGGGTACTTTTTTCTGAAAGGGGCCCTTTACCTCAGTGCATAATGAGCAAAATGTATGGGATATGGAGGGCTGGGGTATTAAAGTAATATTTTATTAACTTATATGCTGTTCAATATATTGATTTTGAAGAGATTAAAAGTGCCCCCTTTTAAAAAGAAAAAGCAACATTTAAGTTTAAGTAACATAACAGTTTTATTATGTACACACTTAAAGCAAAGTGTAACATTATAGCCCCCATGATAATGTTAATATCAATTGCAAATAGATTACATGTTTTAAATGATTTTAAAAACATAAGTGCTAGAAAGGGCATAAAAAATACGTTTAGAAGGGATGTAAATAGGGTCTATGTGCTTCTGAATAACACTAGTTTTAAACACTCTTTTACAATAGTTGCTCCGGCAGCAGGGGTAATTGTTCTCATGCGTATTGCTTGGTATTCCTTTTTTATTTGGGTTTGAAAAAAGGAACTGTGGAGGAAAAGGGGTTCTTTTTAGTACAAGAGTGCCCCCTTTTTACAAAAAAGTTGTCCGTGGGCCTTTCAAGAAGTCTAAAGTTTTTTTTTTATAATATGAAAAGTGTCCTTTGAAGCCATAAAAAGGGCACTTTTAGTAACGAAAAGGGACAATTTGTGTGTTTTTTTTTTTTTTGGCGGCATTCGGTCATCCAGAACGTCATCATGTAACGTCACAGTTTTTTTTTTTTTGCTTGGGGATGGGGCCGCGCCTGTCTACGAGCTTTTTGCCCAATGGTCTAATATGAATTTTATGTAATACATACTTGATCTAATTGTCACTTGGTCTTATTGACCATTTCAGGCGTGGATCCAGGGCCCCAGCGGGAAAGCCCCTCACCCCCAGCAATCAACAACAAAAAATATATATATATATAAAGAGGAAAATGGTAGAAAAAAAATAGATGCCGACCGACTGACCAATCTAACCCCACCCTCCCCATGGCCGTTCATGATGGCCAATGGTCGAGAAATTTTAACACCTCATGTTATGCAAGTTTCTAATGAATAGAGTGAGGGATGGGGGCTGCAACCCCTACTCTGTTTTATACACATTAGATTTGTTTTTTATTGTATTTTTTGTAAACATTCCATTTTCGAGCAGACGTATAATTTTTTTTATTCATACTGATAAAAACGCGAACATTATAATCAGCTTATGTTTTTGTTTTTTGTTTGTTTTGTTTTGTGTGTGTGGTGTTTTTTTTTTCAAGCTCAGGTTCCCCCTTCCCCATGATCAGCCTCTTTTCTAACAAAAACACTTCATGGCCCCCTCCCAAATTTTATTTTCCTACCCGAAACCTAACATTCCTAATTTGTATCAGTTATTTCTAAAGTGGATGCCCCAAAACGAATTTGAATTCACCAGAAGACGGAATTTTACGAATGGACGAATTTGAGCGAATATGTGATACGTCTTGTCGAAATGAGAGAGAAGTCGCAGATCAAAGATCGAGTAAATCGACAAACTAATAAAAAAGTCAAAATTTTGAGGAAGTTTTTTTTGTTGATTTTCTGGTTCTACCATGCTTCATCTTTGCTCAGTTAAAAACATGAGTGAAAATGGTAACGGGAAAGTGGTAAAAAAGCAGTTTTTCGGGGAGTGTTTTTTTCGGTCATAATTTTTTTTTTCCGGACATACAACGCGAACGTCCACGCTCATTTCCCCTTTCCGTTTAGCTCCGCCCTTAGCAACGCATGCTTTTGTCATGTGATGTGTGATTCAACTGGATTTTGTTTCGTTTTTGTGAGCGAATAGCGAACCTAAAACTCTCTTTAGCTGCACTCAGAAAATTTTGCGTGCGATGCCAACACCTGCTGTGAATAAAGCTGTTTCATCCGGATAGCGGAGCACGCAAACGAATGTCAAATCTAACAATCGGTGGGGAGAGGGGGGGGGGGTTATGTGGGGAAAAGCTAACTTCTTGCTTGACTTAGCTATCTGATCCAAATGAATGTTAATTTCAGCATTTTATTTTAAGGGCCGCGATATCTGTTTGTCCTGATGGGAAATTAAAACCTCCCTATTAACAAATTTGGTTCCATCAGGGAAACATAGAGCAGACAAAAGAGGTGACGTGATAATACTTCTGATACAAGTATTTAGGTTAAAGTCTTCTGCAGTTTATTTTACAAAGTAACGTGTTTAAGAAAGTAGCGTTTTACTAAACACGACGAAACAAAAATACGATTTACTCTTAAAATAATTCATTTCTAAAAATATTAATATCTTCTTATTACTGGTAACAGGTTTGATCAATAAAAAGACGAGATCGAGCAAATCATTTACGTTTTTTATTTCATTGTCTTAAGCTAACCTAGCCACTCAAAAAACGTGATCAGAGAAATTCTAAATACATTCGTGAGGCGCAAATATTTCTTAAAACATTTTTGGAGGCTATCTCTATCATATACTTATTCAAAGAATATAAACAAAATGCAATAAACCCCTGTACAAAGAATAATTAGTCTATAGAACCATTATTATGTCGAAATTTCCAACAGAGTTCAGATCAAAAATGACCTGCTTTATAATGAGTAAGAGTATACGGATTGACATTCAAAGAACGCACGCAAACATCGGAATAAACCCCAAAAGGTTTTAAATAGTTTTGTTTCTAACTAATTTAGCGCCAGGATTGGTAAACAACTTTTCTTAAAAGAGCGGACTTTTCTTAAACAATTAGAAAGAACAGGACGTTTTATTTATTGACGAAGATATAAAAACAACTAACCAAATTTAGTTTCTTTTTTTGAGAAGATTGAATGTTATTTAGACAACATCGCTTGCTGCGTTTGCCTCGATCATGCGTGACGAACGAGTATTGTCTCTGTATATGAATGCAGCCTCCTCATTGGTCAATCGTTTCACCTTTGTAACAAGTGGTTGCTAGGGCATTTCGGTGAGTAGAGCGGTGACAAAATGGTCTTATTTTTCTGGCTCGGAGTCAAACGGAAAGTCAAACTTCGCGAGACGTTTTTCTCTTGATTTTGATTTCCAAAGAGCACAATTCTCCTCGCGTTCAGAGGCTAATATCTCCACTTCTATTTACTCTTTACAGTCGGGTTTATATATCAAATTCAAGGCAATGAATCAAGAGATCAATAATCAAATAAAAAATGGATTTCAAAATCGCGATTAGTCTCTCCTTTCGACGTGACGCATCACATATGACGAATGCGACTGCTCACAACAGCAAATTCGTCGGCGCAATTTGCAATTGGATTGAACGGTGTTTGATTTTGGCTACACATAAACGAATTTCATTGCAGATTTGTAATCGCGATCACATTCCGGACGATAGCGCTCGAAAGAAATGTCAAATTGATCGGAGATAGTTTAAACTTGACCGGGGAAAACCTATATTATAGTTTTCCCGGCCATTTTCATCCCCCATTCACTCAATTGCATGTGCGGAGCATTCAATTTAGCTAATTTTTGTGGCCTGTGCTTAAACCTGGCATTTCAATATCGCACTTTAGGAATTCAACTTAATGTGAACAGTGACCGAAAAGGTACTTTAGTCAATCAAGACGTACAAAATTCGCCTATTTCACAATGGTGATATTCATTTTCACATTTAATGTAAACAAGAGCTAATTTGTATTATTGTATTTTCTATTTCATTTTAAAGCTATCTATTTAAAGCAAAACGTATCAATTTCACCATTTATGGTATATAGTGTTCTAACGCATGATTTTATAATTGCAAAAAAATTATGTATCAAAGCCAATCTTTAAAAGCAATGGTCATAGCGTTTGTGCTTATAACTGAATATGATGATCATATTCATCACCATATCCCACATATAGATTCTGATAAACAATCAACACTTCGGGTATAGGCCATGAAGATCGAGATGAACGCATCCACCTGTCTCTCTCTCCATTCCTCTCCAGGGCAGTGACATTATATGTATATATTTTGTTTCATTATATAATTTTGATTTCATAATATTTCTTTATTGATTATCATTTTCGGAAATGTAGGGACACAATTATGCCTGAAAAAAACTCCAATGCTTTATCTCTCTCTCTCATAATTTTTTTCTCATTCTCTCTCTTTCTTTATATATGATATAATATGGCGTGGATGACCCTCCATACGCACACCCTCTCCATTCCTCTTCAGGGAAATGGCGTTATGCAATATGGCAATGTTATTTGTATTATATATTCATTATTAATATTCATTTCATAATCCTCTTCATTTAATCATGTTCTGAAATGTATAAATATGTGCCAGCAAACAAATGCTCCATATTTCATTCTTTTTCTTTCATATATTTTCTTTCTTAATTTTATTCATTCTCTCTGTTTTGTTTTGTTTTTCTTTTTAAATTTTATTTTTAGATATACTATGCGCATTTTCATCAATTGATGTGTATTTATGTGTCACTGTATACTTTTGTTTCATTATTTTATGAACCTTTTTTATTTATCATTTTAATTTGGACGATTATTTGAGTTCGAAGAGGAGTACAAGCCCCCCCCCCCCCCCGCTCATTGGTCAATCATACATTGTCTTAGCAAAATTACCCCCTTTTCACATGTTCGGGACACTTATTTCGTTTTGTCCTCAAAAAATTAGAAAAACCCCATATTAAAATTGATCGGGTTCGGGGGAGAGAATATAGCATATAGCATGAATTTGAATGAACACGTGTTATTTGAAATATCCACTGTGAATTTGAATGTCAAAACCAAGCGCAAATTCTCGCTGGCGCGAAATTGATTACACCTAATGACATTTTTGTTTGATCGAGTCTTTTATGAAATCGAAATAAAGGAAATGAAATTGAACGTTTTCTTTATCTAATTGAATTAAGGGTTAATGGAACATTCAATTTCGCTTGAAATTGAATGAATATTCGTGAAACCGACTGCATGGAGGATGAAAATGGCCGGAAAACCTATATTATGATCATTATTATTATTATTATTATTAATCCAGTTTAATTTTCTAATATCTATTATATTTTTTATTTATTTCAGGCCTATTCTTATTCTTATTATTTCCAGGGAAATTATTTTGTTTTTCTTCCCAGAGCATGTTATTTTTAAAATTGTATTTTTGATATAACAATATCTGCAAATGAACTAATCTTTAACATAAAATAAATGGTCTAAAATTACTTTAATCTATTAGAGGTGTATGTAGATGTCGGTATATTTTGCAGAATAACACTTTGTGGGTACGAAATCGGGCTCAGGCCCCTAAATTGCTTTTTTTTTGCTTGCGCTTCGCCCTCGCTTAGAATTAAATAGGCCTTATAGGCTTAGAGGAAATAAAAGGTTGCCACATAAACCCTTCTAATACGGCATGTTTGTTTAATTTCTTTGATAATCAATTCAGTATTTATTATTTTTATTATGCAAGATTTGGTTCAAAATTTTCCTCTCGCGCTTCGCGCTCGCTTGTATACTTGCTGAGGAAGTTCGGCGGAACCCCCAAAATCGGCCTTCTTTGTGTGTATATAGATACAAAAACCTCAAAATTTTCCGCTCGCCTGGAATTGTATATTTGCTGAGGAAATTCGATGCAACCCCCCCCCAGAAAAAAATAAAATTAAATTAAATTAAATTTAAAAAAATCGGCCTCCCCCCTTCTTTGTGTGTATAGATACAAAAAAAAACAAAAAAAAAAACAACACATGCGTCTTCTTTTGCCTCAGAATTTTACGCTCGCGCTTCGCGCTCGCTTAGAATGTATATTTGCTGAGGAAATTCGGCGCACCCCCCAAAAAAAAAAAAACATAGGCCTCTCACTAACATTAACTTGAGTGTGTAAACATGGTTAAGCGGTTTTAATATTTTTTAGGTACCCGATACTGTATTTGAATATCTTTTATTTTTTGGAAATATGAGTCTCTGGACCACGAATCATCCCCCCCCCCCCACATTCGAGGAGCTGTCTACGCCACTGGGGAGGGGGGGTTCCAAACTCTAACACACCCATTCTTAGACCAAACTCTGCATCAGAATTACATCAGTGTCAAATTGAAAAAGCTCCTACCGTGCAAGGGGGGTACCCCCTTCCACACCTCCCCCCCCCTCCGCCTCGGGCGGCTTCGCTCCCTCGCAGTGCCTGGCTACAAATAAGATCGTGCACCCCTGCTATTTGTTGTTTGTTATCATTATATAACGAATTATTCAATAATCATGAATTAAAAATCAATTGAAAAAGGAAATTTAAATTAAAAATTAAATAACTGGTTTAATTTGGGTCAAACCGGATCGAGACGCCTTTGTTCTTATAGGCTGATTGATTATAGGTGTACAGAAATATTAATGATTAGAAATAAGATCAAATCTAATACAGC